>CM062214.1:1647500-2847500 GCA_031216445.1 Lateolabrax maculatus | reverse complement strand
TCTCGTAGGCCTTGGCCATTAACATGCTGGTTAAGTAATCAGAAGTTGAGTGTAGGCCCCCGTACCAAGTTTGGAGTCTAATAGAGCCTTCATGGCTGACCTGATGGTTACTACTTCAGTGCCTGGATGTAGATGGATCCTCCAAGGCCTTGAGGGACTGGGAGCAAATGTGGTTCAAGCCAGCATAATCCAGGGCACTGGAGTCGAAGTGGGGGAAGATAACAGATGAGTCCTGCTTCTCCCTAGGAGGCATCCAGATCCCGTCTATTACTGAGAAGCCAGTCAGGAGCCTAGGCAAGGTCTTTGATAGCACCATGAACAACACTGCATCACTCCAGTTCTTGTAATCAGATTTGAGTACACAAAGGTGGCAGTGGACCAGACAGAATCATGACTGCAGCACAGAGTTCTGGTTAGATCAGTGGTGGTTGGACGTGAATGGATCGGCAGCAAAAACTTGCTACGACAAAGCCACAGGCAAAGATAGGCGTCACTTGTTCAAAAAGAAGGTGCGAGAAAGAGTAGAGTTCGCTCCAGCAGGGTGGTTGGGAAGCAGCAGCAGGGCATGTGGACCAGATGGGAGCTATCTTTAGAAAGAAAGATATGGCCTGAGCTCTGGAAGGCAGAGCCGTTTAGGATCAAGTTATTGTTTCAGTCATTGTACAACGTTCTTTCCAGCCCAACTAACCTAATGGTGGGGGTTGTTGAGACTCCAGCATGCCCCCTGTGTCAGAGAAGAGGATCACACGAACACATCCTCAGCTGTTGCCTGAAGGCTCTGGGAGAGGGACACTGTCGCTGTCATCATGACCTGGTCCTCAAGGCAGTAACCAATTCCATCTGCACAGGGATCAGCCAAGCCAAACAACAGAGCCCAGCAAGACAGGCCATTGCAGTTACCGAGGCAGGGAAAAACTGCAGGCTCAGGCATGGGTTTCTCGTCACTGCATGGGACTGGCAGCTGTAAGTCAACCTGGGGAAGCAGCTCAATTGGCTATTTCAGTGACCACACTAAAGCCAGACATGATGTCTGAAACACCAATGCAAGTAGTCATGCTGGATCTGACTGTTCAGTCTTTCTACAGGATCCTCAAGCTCCTTGGCATCAAAAAACTGCACAATAAAAAAGCCATCAGAAACACAACAGAGGCTGCACAGAAGGCATCCAAATGGGTATGGATCAAGATGGGGATCTGTGGACAGGCCACTTGGACACAAGCTAGGGCCTGATAAACCCAGGCTGGGTCATCTGGACGAAGATGTATGATTGTTGAAAGACGCGAAACACCCAATGACCCCTGGTTACATCACTGATGATGTGTCTAAGTGCATCATAAGATGTATGTAATAACTAAAGTAAGTGTTGTGACCATTCCAGCAGAGAATGTTATTATGTTTCCCTTCCTTCCTTTTAACTCAAAAAGTTTTTCATATTTTAATTTCCGATGAAATTAGCTTTTTTATTTGTGATATTTTGTGTGATATTTTTTTCATAGGTATATAACGTTGTCTCTGCATATTTGGGACAACCCTCGAGGTTTGTTTTAAATAAAAAAAAATCAAAGTAGTGAATCCCTCACTGTCCCCTCGAGGCTCTGCTAGTCCTCTGATAATTTGGTGGAAGAAGCAGTTTAATCTGGTGTGTATTACAGTCCCAATGATAAATACATGCTATTCATCAGCAGCTAAAGAGGGGGGTTCTGTGCCTTACACAGTCTCTACACAGGAGGCCTAGAGTGAGCAGCATGTTAGCTGAGCAGCAACTTCAGTGCTCCGTCCCACCCAGTTTTGAGTTTTGTCAGCGCTCAGAGGAAAATACACAATTGCTGTAGCTATATGCGTTAAATGGAAGAAAATAGAGCAAAAGAAATAGTGCCTATCCTTAATCAAACTTTAACTATACTAGCAGCAACAATTTTAACAGTTTGGGAAGGCACTGACCAACGACTTGTTGAGAGCTCTACAGTGAAACACACACTGATCTCTGCGTGGACGTTTGCTTGAATTGATGCCTGTAGCACACAGCGGACATATCATACAGGCAAAAGAAGTCATCAGGGTACAGCAACCAAGATGTTCTAATCTGGGGAGCAAATGTGATTTTCCTTCTGTTTGAATAAAAATAAGTAAAAAAAGGTCAACGTACTAGCAAGTAATGCTAGTACGTTGACCTTGAGTAAAAATGTTTTTGGGACATTTATTAGTTTAGTTGATATAGTTTGTTACAAATTACAGTTGAAAAATGTATGAATAGTTGCCAAGTTATCAACTAGTTCCACACTGTCCACATTAAGGTATTTATAACCCCATTAGGCTTGTGGTGACCTTTATGTACTCAAATTTGATTACAAGAAGATGTCTGTATTGTTTTAGTTATTATTTAGTTATTTTGGGGGGTTTAAACAACTCTTCAATTTACTGATATTCTTGTTTGGTAAATAAAACACTGCCTTCTCGTGCATGTCCAAATACCTACACAAACATTTGCAGACACTGGCCTTTAAGCTTATTACTCAGTCATTGTCAGACACATTTTTTATTTATTTTTTTTGCATAGAGCCATGGCTTTTAACCATTTATTTTATTATTCTAATTATCCAAAATGGACCCTGAATAGGTGCTTCATTTGAGTGCTTCCTGTCCCTTCTACTGTTGTGAGCAGCTGTATTATGGAGCTAAAACAATTCTCTTCTCTGCTTTGTCATTTGTTCCGCAACACATCAGCTCAGTGTGGCCACTAACGGATGTGCCTGATGATGGCACGACCCTCAGCATGCTATTATCATATCCTCCCCCTGTTTGCATATCTGAATGTGTGTGTGTGTGTGAGACAGAGAGGGAGAGAGGGAGTGAGTTGAAGTGAGGGGTGTGACCTATAATAAGAGACAAAATATGTGATGCTGAATCTCTGCATATATTAAAACAAGCAGCTTTAAGATAATATGTGTGTTGTTGCCTGTTGTTAAAAACTGATTTTAATTCTGCCATTAATCCTTTATACATACAGTTTTCTGTTGTTCTTTTTATTGTTATATACTATGACCAGATCTGTAACTATATCTGAATTAGAACACAGATATTAAACTGATTTCTTGCTGATCACTACATATGACCTACTTTCTTAATTACTTATGAAACAATCACATAGATCCATTGCTGTCAACTATTTTCGAATCAGAACAAGATATTTGGATATTTTTTCTATGAGCATTTGAAAAAAGATTTGATAAAGAAACATTTTCAGTCAGTCCATCTTGGGTTTTAATCTGTTTAATTCATTCTGGAGTGTGCCTCCGTCCAAACAAAAGAACAGACTCAGTGTATGAAGTTAAAAGCAGTGAATGTAATGGTTCATATAGTGCAGGCTAATGAAAATATTTTGTTGTATGACACTTCACGCACCCACTGTATAGTCTCCCATAGGAACACAGGAACACACATCATTTGTTCGGGCCGCTAGAGTTCTGGTCTTCAACCTTGTCTCCTAAAAATGAAATTTATATAAAACTAATCTGCAAAAGCAAATATGTTTCGCAGTGTGACGGAATTTTCCTTCTTGTATGTTAAACTTCCCTCTTGTAGGTTAAAGGTAACTTAAGACAGTGCTTCACAGGTCAGGTCAACTGTCTGTCTCTGTTCACCTGTCTCACTCTGTGTGTCTGACAAGGCCGAGTTGGCTCTGGCCTCTGGTAGACCAAGGTCTGCTAGATATCTTCTGTTTTCAGGTTTAGACACAACAGACTGGCGCCTGGTTGTTGACGCTGGATAAGAGAGACTGTAGAGAGGCTATGCTGTTTCTAGGACAGCAATGGTTGACGTCTTTTCCTTGTTTGGATCTGATATCCAATAGAGTCCTCACACATGCCAGACTGAGTTAGGAATAACCCTATTTGGATATAGTGGAACTTATCAGTTCTGGGGAAGGTTAAATACTGAGCTTCAGGACACCATCTTCAGATTTGGGTAGCAGTACGCTGTGATTCACACGTGGTGTTTCCCTTTTCTCCTCGATCGAGCTCTAATAAATATTCCTGTGTAAGACATCCCGGTCTCCTGAAACTTCTTGTTAGAGTGAACCAGCTCTAAGATTTCCATCACACGCAGGACATGTAATAGTGTAATATATATTGTTTATTTATTTATTGTGAATTTATTTTTCTTTTTTAACTTTCTTTCTTTTACTTTAATCTATAGCTCTTGTATGTGTGTATGTTTATACTGTATCTATGGCACCTATATGTGTATTTACTAATATATTTTTTGAATTAAATATTTAAAATTAATGTTTTAATGTATTTATGTTAATGTATGTAACACGGCCGCTTAAAGTCTACAATACTGATGAAACAATGGCTGAAGGTGAAGTCCACTCTCTTTGATGATCACATCAATAAGTCTGCAGTTGCATTTGAATCCTGTGAGACTGAAGTCTGGTTGATGTAGGTGGAAGCTTCTGGTGGAACTGTACTGCCTTATTTGGGACTGTAAGGAAATGACCAAAACAGACTTTCTGATGGATCATCATACACACAGGCTGCTCCTGTCAGTCATCAATAACACAAGGTTAAGTAATTGTTTTTTGTTTTTTTTTGTCTTTTTTTATGGAGGGGCTTAATTAAAGGTGATTGTTTGACCTGTCCAAGACAACAGATTGTGATTATTTTATCGGGTTGAACTTTGACTGGCACAAGATCAACAAATACCTCGACAGCTAGAATATGGGCATGTCTTTCATTTTCATTGTATTCACACATCACAGAAGTGTTATACTTTTACCTGTATACCATACATGTGTATACATACATATAGGGAGGAAATTTCTGCTATAAAAACTCATAGAAATACAATGAATAAATAACTGCTATAAAGTCTCAGTCCACAGCAGTGGGGCTTCTCCTTCTCCTCCTTCCCCACCAGCATCACTGCAGCTCTCAGCAAGTCAAAGTTGAAAAAACAACAACAAAGAAACAGTATCATCACCAGTTTCTGTCTGCCTCAGTCTGCCTGCACTTCTTTTCTGAATCTGACTCTCTACAGGGGGTTCCTACCACTACTGCTTAATACAACACACACACACACACACACACACACACACATGCACACACACACACACACACACACACACGTACACACACACACAAAACTCTTCATAAAAACCCTGACTGACTGACAGAGCAAGTGCATTAAAATTCATGACTTTTTGTTTCAAAAGGATTCTGTACAGGTCCCCCAACACAAGTTTATTCACACACTTCAACAATTTAATAAGCTTGGTGCATCTGTTGAGACTAAATTGACTTTGAAAACACATATGCACAAGCACACACATAAACACACGCACATTTCAACAGTCAAGGGCATATACACCCAATGATATGGATACACACTCAAAGGCATTATGTATGACATATTAAAATTTACAACTCAATTACAAATGTGGTCACCACATTGAGAGAGAAAAAAATGACAACACACACACACACACACACACACACACACACACACACATGTTATATTGGTTTAATCTCACACACAACATGAAGTCAAAATTCACACATCCAAACATACATGTCTTAGAGACGAAAGTCAGTATCTTTATTAACTAACGATTTATGGCAAAACATTTCTTCAATTCACCAAGTCCGTCAAGTGAAAATAAGGCTAAAGCTTTCTGAGTTTCTGAAAACTGCAGATGATTGACCAACATCAAAACTAAACACGGATGGGAAAACATTCCACATGCCAGTTAAAGTTTCAACAATTGGCTATGTTGCACAACTTTCAGTCAACAATATCACGATGTTTGTACTATTACAGTGTGCTGTTCATGCTTAGCTGTGCTTGGTGTATGGAGCGAGAGAAGTGTTGTTTAGGATCAGTCATTTCCCATGATTACTGATTTGATGGAGAACAACTTAAAAGCGGCTGAAAATGTACAGTAGTTATTAATGACCCGCAGTGGTTGAACTTCTCACCTTGCTGAAGTGATGCAGAAGTGTACTCCAGGATGTGTTAGTACACCGTGACGTCACTGTTGAGGGTGGTTAAGCTTATGAGGTGGAAGGTATGATATTGAATCTCAGTTAGCTGATAATCAAACAGCAGCAAGTAGTGGATATTAGAGTTTAATGTTCACTATTTCAATAATGTTACAGAAGCACAACACTACATTGGTGGAGTACTCCTTAAATTACAGCATCAAAATAGAAAAAGAACACAAAGTGGTGCAGAAGTAAAATAACCTGTCAATACAAACAGTATTTATAAATGCTTACTGACTTACATATAAGACAAAGCATGCTTTACTTAACTTATCTCCCTATCTTTCTCACACAGAGTCACTTGTCAACCCGTCTCAGAGTTACCATGGTGACAGTCGGGCTGTTAGTGCAAGAGATGACTTTCATTGTAACCTAATGAGAGCTGCTCAAGAGGCCATCATTCATTCACACACACACACACACACACACACACACACACACAAACACACTCCTGAGCCATTTTTAAACGTATGGTATGGTGCTCTCAGGCTGTACGAGTTGCACCAATGTTGATGCTGTGCTTTGATTAGATTGGTCCATCATCATAACCATATGATGGATATATATGGATATAGATATGGACACGAAAATGCCTCAACGGCGCTCCTCTATCAGTTATTGTATTAAACCCGCCCCTTATTAGCTAAATGGTTGTGATTGGCTCAAAACATTCCAGTTCTGGTGAAAATCTGTCTGAACAGGAGGGGACCCAGACAGATCTGCCAGAGCAAATAAAATATGAGCTTGCAGATTTGTCTGGTTCTCAGGCTAGTGAAAGTGCAGAAAATGGTGAAAATTAAGTTGAACTTCAAACACTGAAAAATGTTAGTGTCGGTTGAAGAGTTCATCTTTAAAATAAACAGGAATGAGTGATGATCAAATTCATGATTTTTTGTTTTGTTTTTTCCAGAGACCACAGATGTTTGGAAAAGAAATGGAAAATCTTTCATTAACTAGATTTATGTTAAATAAGGTGACTTTTACAAGCCCTTTTACACAGATTGCAAAGACCACACAATAACACTGCAAGGAAGGTCCCTCAATAACCTGACTTTGCTTTTTGACACTGAACAAAACAACCACAGCAAATGCCGCTCCAGCTGTGATTTTAGAGATCATGCCGACGTTACGGAAGCAAAAAGGGCACAACAGCATCGGAGTTGTTTATACAGACCTCGTTTTGGCATTGTTACTACCTCCATTGTCGACTTAACAGCGAATAACATTGTTCCCCTGTTCCACGAACGTACCTTTTATACAGAAGGCGAGGCGGAATAACGGCTTATCATTTTCACTTTGAACAGGATGTGGAAAAGGGGCTACTGTAATATCATCTAACATATAATTCAGCAAAAGCAAAATCAAGTTTCAAGTTCTAATGTTTAAAAATGAAAACAGAAAATTGTTCTGATTCACATTATTAAATACAGCAGGCAGACTTTTACTGGCAAATCTGGGTAACATGGAGGAAAGGTAAACTTTGTTAATAATCATTACTACCAACATTGGAATGATACAAAGCCGGTTGAAAATCGTCAAAGTATCCCTTTAATAAATATCTTTAAGAGTTGATATGGATTTGTAGACATAGAAGCACATCTGTTCTGTGAGACAGAAGACGGAGGAACATGCAGTGAACTCCAGAAACACCCTCAAAATGCTGTCAGTCTGGACCGCCTTTAAGTCCTCAATTAATGGGTTAAACCGCTTTCTATCACTTGAACATCTGCAGCGGTGGGTCTGTTTCTAATGATATTCATGCTTCTGTTTCATGCATTCAGAAATCATTTAGTTTTTATTTTTCTGACAACAGACTGAAATTAATGTTGCACTACAGTGCAGTGATGGTCCCCCCTTGCAACAGGAGACAATAGGAAGAAGAAATGGCAATACTGTACAGCACAAGCTTGATGACTGATCTTTCCTACAACCTTCGATAAGGCTTTAAGTAATACTGAAAGCTTAAACTCATCCAAAAATCAAACATGATGGTATTAAAGTCATAACGTACTGAACTATAAATTAGACAAAAACATTCATTTAGCCATATCATTGTATATTAGCATTTTAGCATCACTATGATGAGACCATGCAGAAATAGATGGGATTTGTCACTAAAGGTTAATGTTCAGAAAAAAGAATGGCGGACAAAGGACGAAAGAAAAGGAAAGAACAGAAACATCAACAAACAATAAGAGGGTGTGTTGAGAAGAGGAAGGAAGCAATGAAAGGAAAAAGGTTACATGATGGGAAGAAATGACCAAAACTAACTAAAGAAGGGGAGGAGAGGGCAAGAAGAAGAAGCACAGTAGAATAAAGAGAAGAAAGATAAGAGGAGGAATGGAGAGGATCAGAGTATCAGAGTATAGCAGGAGGATACAGGAGTTGAATGTATATGTTCCTGCTGTAAATCCCACAATATCCTCCATGTACCTCTGGAGACCTTTAACACAGCCTTTTCATTGTTGCTTTCATCTTCTCTTTTCATCTTACTTCACTTTAATCTCATCTTTTCATTACCTCTATACATGCCCCTGGTTCACTGCTATATGTTTTTGTAGACATGCTACTAAATGGGAATAACATTAATGATGTGTGAATTAGTATTATGCAACACATTATTGAACACTGAATTGTTTTAATTGTGGTTATAAATACTGCCAATAGCAGTAGCAGATGTACACATACTAATACTGACATATCAGCAATGGCTTTTACATGACTCATTCTGCTGTGACCCATGTTACTACTCCAGCAGGAGCAATGGCAGAAGCTGCAGCAGATGTAGAAGTACTATTAGCAGTATGAAGGGTTCAGCATGGCTTACGCTTAAAACATACTGCCATTACTCTCAAACATCTTTACATTTTGTTGACAAAGACGATCACCAGTCTGATCCTTTAAATCAGTGGTCGCAAATCTTTTTGGCCGTTGACCCTAAAAATGGAGCAGTTTCTGCTTGTGACTCCTTGTCACTGGTTGAATATGTGATAATCACTGTTTCATTGTTGCATTTGAAAAACTGTCAGAGGTTGTTAAGGCAAAACTATAGCAAGAAAAACAGGAAAGATCAGAGAAAAGAATCTGAATTTGAGTAGCAGAACAAAATTTGTCTTCTTTCCTGTCATTGTTCACTTCCAATACTGCTACAGTTGTTTTGCTGTCAATGTTTTGTTATACAGGCATAATTAATTTAATGAATACAAATTTGCAGCTCATTTATGATGGATGTAGTAAATAGACACTAGTGGTGTAGCAAAATACAAGTCAGAATTACTTTGGGCCATATTGCATGATTTTCTTTAAAAGCTGCAGCTATAGAATGGGATGAAACCCAGATTAAAATCAGAGCCATTGTAGCTATTGTAGCACTGATTGTAGCAGCAGTGTTGGCAACGAAAACAAGTCCTCCTGTAGTGACCAACCATCAGTGGACCTGTGTCTGTGCTTGTCTCTCTCTGTGGTCACACATTTTCCTTTGATTCCAGCTCCATCTGTGTCCCTCGTCTCCTTTCAACTGGTGATGTAACAATGTTTATTATTCATAGCTGCTGAGATTATGGCCCTCATCAGTATTCCTGTCAGGACAGGAGGGAAGAGAAGAGAGAGCAAGAAAGACACATTTCATTTCTGTTTCCATATCTAGCTCTGTTTTTTTTTTTTTCTTTTTCTGAATACTCTTCAATCTGATTGAGAAGCACTGGCCACTTAGCTCAAACTGTGATGCCTACATGGTGTTACACATTACAGTTTCCAACAGTCTTCATGTTGATGCTCTTTGGGCCTTTTGGGGGGCTTTTGGGGCCTTTTTAGTACAAATAATACAGAAGCATCTTTAATACCAGTGTATTCCTGTCCCTTCCCCCATGCCAAGTTGGATCAGATTTCTGCCAGTTTTTAATGGTGTAAATTATTCTGAAGATGTAAGATGTATGATTCAATCAGCACAAATTCAATGACCACCAATGCACAGACACATATAGGAAGAGACCACATAAAATGTAGTGCAACCTCTTTTGTGGTGTAGGAAATACGTTGTCTTGAATTTTCCTATTCTTAAAAAAAAAAATCTCCCCGACACGTGATCACTTCTGTAAGTATTTTTTTTATTTTTTTTGTTTGATAAAGTAAGACACATGATGTGTGTCATTACATTACATTGTGATAATGCAATGTTGACCATGCTCACCATCTTAGTTTAGTGTGTTAGCATGCTAACATTTGCTAACCAGCACTAAAGTGCAGCTGAGAAATGTCATAAGTTCTGGAGGTATTTGGTCATAAATCAAAGTATAAGACACATTAACATGTTGACCTGATGATGGGGCTAGAGGAAAAGTGAGAGGATCACCAGAGTGAAGAATTCATCCTGAGGGGAACATGAGTGTGTGTAGTTAAGCTCATCCCAATCCATCCAATAGTTAGTCTATAGTAATAAGTTTTTCTCTGTTACCTGCAGTAAGCACATTTTCTGAAACACTGTTGCAGTTTTCGAAACATTCACAGCAATAATCACACTGTTTCATACTGTGCTGCACAACATTTCATTTGTTCTGTAAAAACATTTGACGTGTGTCAAAAGAAAATAGACAAACAACAATAAAACAAGACTTACATACAGAAACCCGAAATCGAAGTCAAATAACCTCTACAGCCAACTCAATGAAGTTACCATGCATGTAAAATCAGCATATATAGCACATGCATGTAAAGTCATTAATATTATTTATCAGACAAATTGGAGGCTGATAATGCCAGGACAGTCCTGACCTCATGTGTGGTGTACCACATGCCACAGTGTATAAACCACTACTCTTTCCATTATGTAGATGTTCTCCCACATTCCATATTTATCAGAAGTGTTATAGTAACAATATACTATGGGAATATCCCATAAGTTCTGTAAACTCTATTTAGACAATACAGAATATCTCTTTGGATCTGGGTGTCCTTTAGCTTGGGTCTATTCATACTGTTTGTATTGACAGTTCATTGTAACTGATGTGATTTCAGATCGAGCACAGCCTCTGTTCTCCATGAAGGAGGAAACTACAAACTTTTTGTGGGTTTGGTACTAGTGACTAGTTTACATCCTAACCCTGACATGCATATGTGACTAAAATATGGATGAATATATTGAGATTACCATCATCATCACTTCCACCACCACCATCATCATCACTGCCACCGTGACTTTTCATAATGGCAGCTCTCTTTTATTTTTATCTCTCCATTTACTCTTGTTACTCTTGTTGGATAAATTATAGGACTGTCTATGCTTATTATCTGTAATGACTGTCATAGATGAAACTGAGGACAATATCACACATACACACACACACACACACACACACACACACACGTGCACGCACACTCATATTCTTGATTACTATGGTCTATTTTGGAAACAACTGATTGGGCTGTGAAATGACAGGTGTGGCCACGGTAATTAAAACTGTCAGTCATTTTGTCTGTGTGGGTGTGACACAGTGCAGTCTATCGTTGTTTCACTTGTCAATCACATGAACCTTTGTCATGACTTGTCCACGCCATCAAACTAATTGTGTTTGGGTTTGAACAGAGCTCTCTCTCTGTAAACACTTGTGACTTTGAGAAACTTTTTTACAGTTTACACAACTTAATATTTTGATTCTATGTGAAAACCCAGAAACTAAAATCAGTGGAGTCTAACGCAGTAGCCCAGTGATGCATCATGGTTCAGTTCGTGTTGTGTCAGAGAGAAGTTGATTCAACTGTTTAGTAATTTTGGAGGCTGTAGTTTGTGGAGCTGTTGAACTGTATTGAGTTGTATATCAGGGGTTTCATAGTCTGAAACCTCTCAGTTCATTTTCGATTTCCAGAGGGTGTTATCAACAGGCGGAGACAGAGCAGTGAAATGCCGTCCTGTCGTACGGTACGTCGTGTCAGAAATACGACAAACAAATATTTCTTATCAACATAAAGTTTAAGTGCAGTGGTTTGTTCTTCTTTTAGAGAAAATGTACCATCCAGTCTGTTTAATACTGCTGCTGTAGCCGGCAGCCGTGCTTAATAGGGCTTGCGTATCACTATAATCACCTTTTAAGTTGGTATGACAAACTAGTGAAGAGTTGCCTATCTACACATCCAGCAGCCCCAGAACAATATGATTATTCATTTGGAGTCGTGTTCGTGTCCACCTGATGAATGTACGTCCAACATTCACTTTGCTTTGGTCTCCACCAACTCCTGAGAAAAACATCTGTCTCTTTAGTTGCTAAATGCTCCACTATGTTCAAAAGCTATTTATTTTTTAATGAAGTTGTGATGAATTAAATCAAAATCTGAAGAAAGGGAAGGCGTCAGAATGTTTTTTTGTTTTTTCCATGATTAACATCATTAACATCATTTCAATTAAATTTAATAAGCATGGGCCTGTTTGAAGAGGAGTGTAGAGGACTGAAAACGTCCAAGTTTCCTAGCAACACACAGAATCACACACACACACACACACACACACACACAAATCCACACAAATCCACATATGCATACACACAGAGAGAAACAAACACCATCTGCCTACTTCCTGCTGTTCAGGAAGTCTCAGCAGCACTAAGATGGCCGCCCCCATGTAGAGCCGACTGAAGCCCTGATTGGCCACTGTTTCCTCCTTAGAGACAGTTGCTATGCCAGAACATACAAGATGTCAAAATGTAGACGAGCAAATGATTGCTCTTGATTTTGTCACATCACTTGTGCGCTCACTAAATGTAGTATTTTAAATTCATTGTTATGGGGGAGTGTGTTTATTCATATATTATGATTCAGTACATCTTTAAAATATACAATTTTTTGTCCAAATCTTGCATTGAAGAAAAGTTCTTTACGTACAGAGCTTAACGAAGAACTCCACACTAAATCCTTTTTTGCACTGTACACATGATCACATAGATCATTATAATATTCCTGTTTTTTCCAACAAAATACATATTGTACTGCTTTCTCTTCTCAAAATTAGATTCATTCTTCTGGAGCGGCAGTAAACACAACACATGGGCCCACTGATAACTGTGCTATGTTCACAGTTTAATAAGATATTAAAGAATGTTAGCTGACACTCCCCCACAGACACACACACTGAAGAGCCTCACATATCAGAGCTGCTAGCTCAGCTACAACACCACAAGTCTCCTGGTCTTTTCAGTGAGGAAACGGAGGGGCCTGACAGCAGCTTCTCATGGCTGCTTAGCTCTGAATACCATTTCTACATCTAGCAGAATTTGAGGGTGTAGTTACCTTTTAATAAAAGAATGCAAATGATTTGCTTCACAGTATGTTTAATCATTCTACAGGCACTAATATTCCATTAGTCCCTGTTATACAAAGCTAGACTCATCTCTTCACTGGAGACACAAACGTGCACAGAGCAATTCATATTATGTAGAACATGTATTGTAGTGGAGGTTATTTGATGTTACAAGGGGTTAAATGTTTAATAATGTCTGCTGTGTCTGTTTGTCTACATGCTGCATATATGACAGCAGCACTAATGAAAAGTGACAAATCATTACTATTCTTGCTTGTACTTATATTTCTACCACACAGCATTGTTTCTAAATTAATGGGTGTAGATTTTTCAGTGGTAGTTCCTCAGGTTGTCACAATTGTTTGAGTGTTTTTGTCTTCACATGTATTACACTATCCATTGATTCTGGTCCAAGTCTGGTTTGGTGATAAAAAAAACATATGATATATTTCTGTAATATTACTGAATAAAACTAAAAGTACCGACTAGTACTTACTGATCATGACAGTAACTATGGCTGTTGTGAAGCAGCACACTGTGTTTACTCAACTTGTTACCTGCTGTTTTGTTTTTTTTCATTACTAAACATTAAAAGCTGCAGTGAAGTGTACTGTACTGCATGGTATGGCAGATTTAACCCTCAACAATTGTAGTCAGTGCTTTTTAAGAGGCTTACAGTATGTCTTTGGGCTTGTGTGAGAGCTGAGATTTAGACTTTATGATCACTTCTGAATCTGAACTAAGCAGTGGTATTGTTGATGACTGCCTCATACTGAAAAGGTGCTTCTGATACTTCATCCACCCTCATTTACATGCAATATTCTTGGCTGCAGCAATACAACACCACCACGTATGACCTCCAAAATGACCTCACCACGCTGACAGTCAACAATAAGTAAAAAATACAATCTTATCATATGTGTCTTTATAATGAAAAGTTGATATTTTGGAGATAACCTGGTGCCTGATCATTTTGGTATACTATCTTACTTTACTCCTTTCATTAAGTGTAAAAAGCCTACATTTGTTCTGTCTGTATTTGTCTGTATTCTAGTTCAGGGTCCATTTTACTGTCAGCTATTGATAATTATTTTTGTGACCTGCCAATTGCCCAAATGAAGATCATGCAAATTTCCTCTTATGCCCTAGATAAGGTTTTCAGCATGCTATTCTCGGACAGGGTTACGACTCCAAAGTGAGACCGTGAAAGTGAAAAGGTAAAACCAACTTTAAACATGATCCAACTTTACTTCTTGCACAATTATGTCATATGTGCCATGTTGATCTATTAGATAGCGGTGGTAGTGAGGCCCTGAACAGCAGCTTGGTTTGTTTAAATCTTGGGTTGGCTATGCTGGCAGAAAAACAGAAAGCATGGAATAATCTGTAATACAAGCTTTCCTTATAACTTCAAACAAATCTAAAAGGTTAAAAAGCAGTGGGTCATTGCATCATATAGCCATAAGACATGAAAGTGGATCACTGTGGATGAATTTCACATCGAACCTGTACAACAACACACTCGCACATGAATGTGTTATTAGAAGTCATTGCTTGGATGCTCGTCCCTGCTGGCTGCAGTGCTCCATTAAAGCTCCTACACACCCCTGAAACAAGAGATTAAGTCCTGGTTTATGGGCCA
Organism: Lateolabrax maculatus; assembly: GCA_031216445.1. Taxonomy (NCBI): domain Eukaryota; kingdom Metazoa; phylum Chordata; class Actinopteri; order Acropomatiformes; family Lateolabracidae; genus Lateolabrax; species Lateolabrax maculatus. The sequence continues at coordinate 2,832,532 of CM062214.1, read as the reverse complement.
ACTCACATTGAACAAGACTTCCTTACTTATACAGAAAAGCCTTGTGACTCTGGTTTACCATGATTATATGCTTTTGCATCACCAAGCTATGGAGGAAAGGGGGAGACGACCATCTCTCCTTTATTTGACTGTGCTGTCTGTACCATGACAGCTGCTGTGCTGTTGCATTTCTCGGACTGGTGTGTGGTCACTCAGGTAGCCTGGGTTTGACTCCTTTGTTCAACGCACGTCCCATAATCTGGTTTAAAGGTCAGGGAAATATTCAACTTAGTTTATTCATGTGGAAACCACAGGGGCGTCAGCACAATCAGAGACAAAGAGATGCATATGCACACCCTCAGTCAGCTGTGCAGGAGTTTAGATCTTTAGAGTTTACTCTGACAAAAACAACATGAAAACAGAAACAGCCTTTTTTGTGGAGGTAGAGGCCCTACTCTGAACTACTGTAGAACATCCTGACTCACTGCGATAGCCTACACTAACAATAGCCTCCACTACAGGTTAGGTATGAAAACATCTCCATAAAAATAAAAACTCCAGGTCCGGACAGAACTTATCACTTCACTGCCATACAGCCGGTTACTAAGTCCTCTCCTGCTCTGTGGTCCTTTACTGTGTTTTAATGCAGCCCAGTTCACTACATCAGAGTTTTCATTGGCATGTTTTTCTGGTTCTCTTGTCAGACAATGAAGCTAAAAGAACACGCGGTAACTATCTGTTAACCAGTAGTGTGATATATCGACATTTAAAATGATCACAGAGAAGTTGTCTTCTTAACTTTACATAGTGTTAATAATCATTAACACTGTGATACATAGATCTGTAACAGATCATGGTTATTTATCCAGTGCAGCTCCTGTATGACTTGTAATAAAGACACAAGCATTGATATTACTTTGGGACTCCTCTCTGCATACAGGTAGAAAGAGTGGTGTGGGGGTGCAACTTTGCACCTCTGGTGGCAGAAAAGAGAACAGCATGATGGATTTAATGACGCTGGAGGATACTGCAAGCTTACTGCCTAGTCATTTGCTTCCGTCACTTGGCAACCAGGGTTTAAAACCTAATGTCAGCAAGTATCCACTGTGATGGAATTCTTAGAGCTGGTTCACTCTTACAAGAAGTTTCAAGAGACCAGGATGTCTTACACAGGAATATTTATTAGAGCTTGATCAAGGAGAAAAGGTGTGTCCTAACTCAGTCTGTCATGTGTGATGACTCTATTGGATATCGGATCCAAACAAGGAAAGACGTCAACCATTGCTGTCCTAGCAACAGCATAGCCTCTTTACAGTATCTCTTATCCAGCGTCAACAACCAGGCGCCAGCCTGTTGTGTCTAAACCTGAATACAGAAGATATCTAGCAGACCTTGGTCTACCAGAGGCCAGAGCCAACTCAGCCTTGTCAGACACACAGAGTGAGACAGGCGAACAGAGACAGGCAGTTGACAAGAGGGATGCATTTTGGTAATTTTGCTAACATGGGGAATGGCATACCCCCACATCTCCCCTCTTATCGCCTACTCAATGACGTGCTGAAGTTGGTCTGAACATGGCCTTGGACTATAGGTATATACAGAAGTGCATTAGTGTCCATGCTTTATTCACACAAGTCTGGCAACCGTGGATGCTTTTGACATACACGTATGGGCAACAACTTTCACACCACTGTTTGAGGGGGCCTTTAAAATAACACAGAACACTAAACACATCTGCTGACTGATGAGATAAGGTTGCAGACAGATGCTGAGTGGATGTTCTCCCATAGTACCAGTATGTGTTTTTTCTGCTCACAACAATCTCTGATAATCCAGACCCATTCCCAAGACAAATTAAAAATACACATGCACGGTTTATCCTTTTGTTTTTGTCACTGACTGTACAGGTGACTTTGACTTTAGATAAGTGAAAAGAGATAAGAGGCGGTTGTTAAAAGGGAGTAGGGAATAAAAGCTTAAAGATAAAAGGAGGAGAAGGGGAGAAAGTATGGAAGAAATGACTGATATCCAGAGGAAGAAGAAAGACAGCAGGAGTGGCCCAGAAAAAGAAAGGAAAGACTCTCAGGTACATTAAGCAATACTAGGTTTTTCTTAAGTGGCTTTGACTGGGAGGCTGACTCCATACAAGCAATGCTCATGTTTCAAATACAAGTTATATTATATATTTGACATGTTACACAGAAAACAAGTTTAAAAAACACTGCAAAGACCAGCAGAAGGTCCAAGTTCATTAAATTCACTGGAAACAAGACAACATCCACGACACTTTTCTTTCCTCCAACACAACTTCCTTTCACCTTTGAAGATGTAGTCATTGTTATGACATAGCATTATATATATATATATATATATATATATATATATATATATATATATATATATAATAGATATTATTTTTATGGCTGGAAAACTAGAGGTAAATGAGCTTTATAACCAACTAGCTAAAATCTCTTGGCACTAGTGTTAGCTGCAAACCCAACTAGCATAACAAACATGATAAAAGTAGATATACATTAAAATAAGATGAACACCTATACAGGGAATACAATCCAATACAATGCCAGGCAATAAATACCACAGTTTTGCACTCTGGGTAAGGCTTCAAATAAACCAAACAAATATTTCACAAACATGTGAATTGCAGAGAATGTAGGGAAAACTGTCTCCATCAGCAAATGATTGCTGGGGACTCTACAGCTTTTGGCAGGGCTAATATAAAGATTCCCATTCTCCAGAATTAGTAAGGAATTAAAGCTCCAGTGCTGACAGCATCATTGCTTTGTCCCCAACCCACAAAGGTATATTTTTAAACTGAAATTATTGCCTTGCCTCAGACCACTGTGTATGCGTGTGTGTGTGTGTGTGCGCGCGCGTGTGTCAATGTGTGTTTGTGCTCTTTTCCAGGACATACACCAAGCCCCCAGGAAGTGTGCCACACTTTGAAGCCAATTTGACATAGCGGCCAAACGGTGGAATTAAAACTTCCAGGTCCGTCACGTGATGCCATTGGGCCCAAGAAGACTTTTTTCCAACATTGAGAAAGAGACTGTAACTCAGTGGATAATTTTTTTTTAGGTACATCAACTACCCAGTTCTAACACTTTAATAGCCCTTATTTAAATCATTAGGTCCTAAAAGTTGTAAAGTTCACTAATAGCTGAATCCAGAGTTACTTTAGTCTGTAGGTCATGTGAACGAGCCCGAGATCGAGCGGCTGAGAGGCGGGGCTTACGGAAACACTAGTGTGCATGCTCTATGGGCTTAACAGAGCGGGAAAATCTGAAACTTCCGCATACTGAATACCCGGATGTTTGCTTCACACGCCACTGAGCAACTTCCATAGGAATGAACAAGGCCCCGCCTTCAACGCTGTATTCACTTCTCTTTATACATCCATGACATACACACATCTTTGTTTGTTCCCAAGAATGGACATTAGTGATAGTGTGTAATAAACTAAACTATTTGTATTCATGTATGCAGGCATACTGTTTGTGTCTTTGTGTGTGTGTGTGTACTCACATGTAGCGCAGGTGGGGGTTCTTGGAAAAAACACGAGCCTGGATTGTGCGCAGGTCACTTTTCGTGATAGTCCTATGACAGACAGACACACACACACACACACACACACATAGAAGAGAGAAGCAGAACTCTGATGAGTAACTTTCAGCTCCATCAATCTGAATTAAAGTCAGTTAGAGGAGGGGAAGAAGCAGGCAGGAACAATGACCAAAAACACAATTCAAACAAAGAGCAAAGAAAGAAAGCATCCATCTTCAAAGCTGCAAACACAAATTGTTATTATTATTATTATTATGATATAGTTTTATATATATAGTATTCTGTGTGACACCTGCTAACAGCACATGGATGAGAGCAGGTGTTTTGGCTGTGGCACTGGCTGGGCTTGCTGGTGATAAGAAGATACAAGGTAAGAATTTCCACTTGCTGCTATTAAAACTATTTTTCTTGCTTCCTGGTTTATTTCTCTATAAGTGTTAATCTCATAATACAAACAGTACAAACGTAATCCTGTTTGCAGTTCAACGTGTCTTTTAAAATGGTGGTCTGTGCTTTGCAGTACTGTGGTTGGAAACTGGGACAAATTGGTAGCAAGGCTGAGTGGACATGTTGTATCAAGCTCTACTAATACATCCCTGCTCTGGAGGAGTTTTGTCAAAAAGACCAAAAGAAGTCAATATCTTGACCTCTGCTGCTTCAATCCTGACTCCTCTCTTTCAATCTGTGAGTCCCCAAAATCTATGAAAGTTCCATACTATATAACAAAAGAATCCCCTTAATCCACCACTAAATCCCACCTGCGAAGACATGATATTAGCTATCAAAACACTTATTGTGGAGCCACCATCAAGAGGCTTTTAGACTAGCTGTGCCTTAAAGGCACTTCAGCCATGGTTGCCACTTGGCTGAAACTCCAGGACAGAATGTGTTTCCTTCCTCCAGCTCTCTTTGCCGCCAACTCTGCGGCTTAAATCTTGACCCTATCAAATCAAATTCAGTTAAAATCTACTGCCTCTGAATCTTATTACAGTTGATGAAACGTGCACATTGTCTCCTTCAGTGTTGATCAGATATCTGCTGGTGAAGACAGAGGGAGGGGTGGATAGGTAGAGGGAGAGACTGAGGAAGTAGATCAGGTTTGACAGTAAACGTCTTGACTTAAAGTTCACTTACTAGCTTTTTTCCAGGGTTTTCAACCACCCGTAACAGTCTTACCCATACCAGCCAATTAGCCATAGGCCTATACAACCATTAGATTTAACATTGGTAATTCTACATTTCTTCACTTTATTTGTTTGCAGTAAGACCACAACCAAATCATCCTCCTCTTCCCCAATCATAGAAAGCTAAAAGAAAAGTTAGGGTTTTTTTCAAGCCTGTCTTTAAACTGCACTTGTTCCTCCGGTCCGTGCTGGCTGAGAGGAGATCCCCTCCTAACAGGATTGTAATGCATTCCAAAGTTCACCCCACACTAAAATGAGCCTTTACCAATCTGAATTAGTCAAATCAACAGTGCAAGTAACAGTCTTTGTTGCACACTACTATTCCTTCACTTCAGCACGGAAATATTATCTGGGAATAAAAAGAGGGAATTTCATACTAAGAAAGCCGTAACTTGCAAAGAAACCCACTTGCTTTGGGAAACTGAGACTTGCTTTAACTGAAGTTGAGAATGCATTTTTACACAGAATGAGGACATTGGGTTTAGTCTCCCATCTCTTATGTTGGAATCAACATAAGAGAGAGATATCCAAAAGGTGTTTCATTGAATATATAGACATGTGACTGTTATATCAAGAAAGACTTGCTAAATATGAACCTATCCTTTGAGAGCATCTTAAGAAGTACCAGAATCTGTAGGAGGAACTTCAAACTGCATATTTCAATAAAGTTTGTATCCATGCTAGCAGCGTGGCCCACCTCTCTGGAGCCCTGACTTTCATCTAGCACCACCATCAGGTCAACGTTTCAATTTGTCCAATTTTCTGGTGTAAGACCAAGTATCTGCAGAACCGATCACATTCCCATCAGCCTCAGCTAGACTTGTGTTTAGTGATAATTAACAAATCTCAGCGTGCTAACGTGCTAAACAATATGCCTGTTAAACAGCAGCATGCTCGCACCGTCATGTTGAGCATGTTGCCATTTTAGCATTAGCATTTAGCTCAAAGTGGCACTGTGCACAGCGCCAGCAGTATGGTGGTAGACTCTTAGTCACGTTATTGTTTTCTTCATCTGATTGTACCATTAAGCTGATAACTTTATTGTGACCACTGATGCTGATTATTAACAATGCAGAGCTTATAATTGAACAATTTGTTGAGTATCCATTGACTGATCTACAACTTACAGTTTCTCATTCCCTGCTTTCATCATGTCAGACTGCCATCGTCAAGCAGTGACGACTGCAGTTAACTCTGATGGAGAGAGGTGGAGGCTGCTGGGTTTCCTTTCTTTCTCTTTTATTGGCAGAATCATAGTAAGGGATCTTTACCTACCGCTTAATATGTTCATCTCATCCAATTGTAATGACACTCTTGACTGGACATTAAGCTACATTTTTAAACTGAATGACTCCAGGTATTGAAATGATTCCATGTCTATTGTGTTGTTTATATCCCCTAAGCTTTGTGACTGAAATAGTTTCAATGTACAATATAGTTATTTCAAAGTGTATCTTCTTCAGCACCATAGACAGCCGATGTGAAGAAACACTTTTAACAGTGTGCACGTGCACTCACTCTTTAATGCTGCTTTGGGAAAGTTATGTAAAAGTTTAGGTGCTTGTAGAAACACTGTTAGAAAACACTTTTCTCTTCTACACTGGGCCCTTGTTTGACTGACAACAGCAGCTCGTCTGGTTTTAACGAGGTAAATCTGCTGAGAGGTGATTTTCCTGTTTAATTGCAGAAACCAGTAAGAGAGAGAGTGGACAGAAAGAGCCAAACTAGATTGAATTCAACCAGATAAATAAATTCATTTTTTACAATGCCTCCATTGATTATATACAAACAGGATCATCCAAGTTCATTTCATATGTGATGTTAAAATCACCACTGTAGAAGCATTTTGCTTACAATGTGGCATTTATTTTAATGTGATATTCAGAGTATGAATTTTTCATTTCTTGACCACAGAAGTTGGTAAAAATTGTAAAATGTTCACTTGATTTATCATATTGTTTGTAAACTACTGAAAACCAGTTACAATAATTTGAAAATAATAAGAATGATGATAAAAAATAATCCTAGGTTGCATGCTGTATGGTAAAATAGACCACCAAGGACAGTTTGGAGCTATAAACTGCCTGGTGGTTTTGTATAGTGTATATACTGTGGTAACTCTTCTGCTTCTCCCCTCAGCCTCATCCTCACTTCCTCAAAACCACTGATTGCCTTTCCCTACTTGTCAACCAGATGCCCTCAGACTCTTTTCACCAGACTTCCTCATTCACCAGCTCACCTGTTTTTACCTCCCTCATCAGCCCTGCAGTCACCTGACCTTCTGCTCACTTACCTGCTGCTCACCTGTTCTCACTTCCCTCATCAGTCTCTCTACATAAACAAGCCCAGAGGCTTTGTTTCTTTGTCAGTTCATCCATGTAACTATTTTGCCTTTGCGGTTTTTGTGTTTAAGCTTTTGTTATGTGAACGTTTACCTGGACCTGCATGTAAGCTATCTGATCATTAAAATCACTGGAAATCTTCCTACTACCTCCTTTGTTTGCGTTTGGTTCCTTTCCACTGCAGCCTGCGCTCCCAGTCGTGACAATTTTGTATATTGTAAATGCTCATCTATTTTACAGTGTTTTAGTTTATGAGGTTATTTCTCTTATCTACACTATGCATTTGTTTTTATACTGCAATGACACTTTGGAACAATTGTGTTCCAGGCATTAGTCTCATAAACAGGAAGGCAGGGAAATATTCCCAGCAAGGCATTTTAGTGGCAATATACTGTAGAAACATTACAACACTGCATGAATGAACAGACACAGAGGAATGTGTTAGTACTTACAGCCTCTGTAAGCCGGTGTAGAGCTCCATATCCACATTCCTCAAGGTCTGCAGACCAGTCCAGTTCTCAATGTGTCTGGAAAGTAGGGCAGACAAGACATATTAGTAGGATTCCAACTAACGATACTTTATCATCGATTAATCGTTCTGTCTAGAAAATGTCAGTCCACATGGTTCATATTTAGATACAGAAAGTGAAAACTGTACTACTATACATGGGTTGGAGCTTATGGTAAGGATTAAGAGAAGTGAAATATTTAAAACCCTATAAGGAAATGCAGATATTTTGCTTTAAATTTAGTATGGTGCATATTATTATATCTACCCATGTGGGCCCCACAATGGCACATGGCCCTGGGTCTGCCAACGTACGCGGCTGAAAAGGCCAAGGTGGGTTACATGTTGAGACTACTTGAGCATCCATCTTTCTGTCCTGTGTGGATCCATTTGTGTGCCCACTTACAGTATGCGGGCTAATGATTGGACCAAAGTGGGCTATGAGCCACCCATCTGAGGCCAGACCTGATTTACTGAAATTCTACCTTTGGTCCTATCCTCATCACTGGCACTAATTAAACAACGGCATTCATTACCCAAGTTAATAGCATTACATAATCAGTTATAAAAAGACACATTGTGATATTCACAAAACAGCCCACATACTCAAACCAGAGAATTATTTTGTTGGTAGCATGGCAGTGTGAGCAGTGTATGTGGAGTATACACACTTCACCCCAGGTTTGCTGTAAATATTGTAAAGTGTTAACCTTAATGTGGCTCCTCACAGGGTCTAAATTCACGGGCTGCTGCAGTTTTTTGGCCATCAAAGTTTGTAGCGTGGCCTTGTGGGAGCCCAGAAACAGGATAGTGGCCCATTTTGGATCCAGCAGCGGATGGCAACAAATCAGAATCACATCCCTCTGAACATCTGTTTACCCCAGAGACCTCCTCATGGCCCTGACTGTGCCTGTGTGTACACTCATTTCTGTGTGTTTGGTTACAAAGGTATGCATGGAAAGATCAGTTAGAGGTGCATTTGTCCATCTGTCTTCCTGGAATTGATTCATCACCAAATCACTTTTGCATATTTCATGCATAGTCAGGTCAACTGCCGGCCCCTGTGAGCCTGATAAGGTCGGGTTGACTCTGGCACCTGGGACACATAGGTCAGCTAGAAATCTTCTGTATTCAGATTTAGACTCAACAGTCTAGTGCCAAGCTTGGAGTAGTTAGATAGGACAGACTGTAGAGAGGATAAGCTGTTGCTAGTTAAACTAAGGTGGGCACAGTTTTTTTTTTTTTTTTTTAGTTCAGATCCAATACCCAATAGAATCCTCACACATGCAAAGCTAGTGAGTTAGAAAACAAGCTCTGGTCACTGCTTTGTCGACATTACATAAACCACATAGACAATGTATCAAGTAGACAGTTTGGTAAGCACATGTTTTGCGATGAGGAAGCTGCACCGCAATGGGGTCAATGACGCATTGGTCAAGGACAATGTTGTACCTAGCACTTTTTATTTTTATTCTTTCACTTCAGCACATAATGGAGCAGGTTAACACCCTGTGACTCTCAGTGTGTAAAAGATTAAACAGACTGTCCACTGTTTACCTCTATCAATGGCTGTATCATTGGTCCAGTTCATGTGACGTACTTATCAGTGATAATGAGCATAGTAATTCCAGACTTGATGCGTTAACAAAGCTTGCCATAAATCAGCTGACTGGTGCATTATGGGAAGGCCATTTCAGCCTGTCATGACACATTGAACTACAGACTTGGATGGCAGCAGCCTTTGATGGGGACATAACTACTGTCATTCCAGACCCAGTGGGAGCTGCATATTGATGGGCTGAGCTCATTTTTACCTGACAGCAGCGTCTGCACTGCTGAGGGCCTGCTGACTGACTAATTGAATGACAGATCGATTATCCAATTCAAAGCCTAAATAGCCAGTTACACACCAGTTACTGGTCCCACTGGAAGCACACGCACACAAAAGTAGAATTCTTTTAAATATAATTATACAGCAGAAACATGCACAAACACATTTCAAATTCAACTTGTAAAAGTATTTCCATTGAGTTCTCTCTGCATGGAAGCTTTTTGCACACTCACTGTAGCTTTTCATCTCTGAATATAAAATCACTCACTTGTAGAATGGCCAGTGTTAGAAAAAAGGCTTTGCTTGGTAATAAATTAAATCCTTTTTGCTTGCAGCAACAAAGTTGCCTTTTTTGCATAGATTACAGCATGGAACGAGCACACTGCAGCCTTCTTGAAATACAACTCGCACTAAAAAGCAGCCTTGGCTGGAGAAAACCAGACCCATACCGAGAAAAGACTTTCTTATAAATGACAACCTCCTCATTCCTTAAATACACTACTAATACTGGTTTAAAACAGTGTTTTTGTATGTCTTGTTTGTTTCTGTTGATGTATAACACCAACCTTACAGGGACTGGAGATTAAAATGAGCCCTTTGACTAAATCTGACACATTTACAACATATTGATGTTAATTAATGTCCCTGATAAATAAATGAATGAAGTGAAAAAAAGTAAAGTTAAAAAAAATCACAAAAATAAATAAATGAATAACTTTGTGGAGCAGAAAGATATTTGAGCTTCTTTCCAAAGCTGTTTCCTCAGAACCCCTCAGATGTATAACGAGGTCAACTAAAGAGTGAGTCATTTAATGTAAGGTAACATTTTCCAGTAATTCTAAGGCAAGTATTAGTGGAATGTATTTCGATTTTTATGTACTTCAGATTTATTTTGTTTCTTCTTGGGGGCTCTCGACCCTTAGGTTGGGAACCACTGTACTAGTGCCACTCACAAGGCAAACTTCAAGGTTTTCGCTCCACTATTGCTGAGGCTCTAAGAATAACTGACCGGTCACCATGTTGTTTGTTCCATTCAACAAATACTACTAGTTCAAAAAAGAAGCATTCAGAGGGTCCTCTGACTCAGTGCCAATGAACAGAGTCACTGATGAAATTAAAAAATGTTTGTGCAGGCAGACATGCTGTTTGCTTCAGTAACTAGACTGAATTTTTCAAATAGTTAAAAATGGGTTTTTATAGAAGTAATGGTTCACTGTGCCAGGACCATGGACAGGATGGATCAATGAAGAAAACTTTCTCCGTTCTCTTTATTCCTCTGGGACTCTTTGGCTCTCTTTTATTGGAGTAGAGCAGAAAAGCAACAGTTGTGTAGCAAAGGGCAGCCACGGTGTCAGTCTGTGGATAGAATGGCAAATCAGACTCTTACACAGAGGACTGCTGGGATCTGTTCCCATACTGGTACCTTGCTAGTCTTTCTGTGGAAAACAAGTTAAATGGGGTTTGGATATTGTCTCTGTGTACTGAATAAAGTAACATCAAAAGACGTTACATATAAAGAATGTTAAGAATTATTAAATGAAGTACACCTTCTGTAGGTCTGAAGGAGTGTGAATATAAAGATGGCTACATGAACACCATTTCCATATACCACAGTGTTACTGAAAGCAGTAACACTTTCCTTTTTTTGCTTTTCTGGTCTGTTTAGGTGCAGGTCTGTGTTCCGTGGCTGAGGGTTTCACATCATTTACATATGGCAGACAGGCACGGCATACAAAGCCTCTTGTGCCAACACGAATGGTGCCATAGCTAAATAAATCACAGCCGCTGGCACTGCACATAATCTCTTTCTTATTTAAAGCCTATTGTATAACATTTGTACAGTAGGAAATATTATAGTGAAAAAAACTAAGCTATATTTTACTTACTGCTAAACTCAAAGCACTGTGTCATGTCCATACAGCACACTGTCTGCAGCATCAATACATGTATAGGGAAAAATGTTTGATTCCAACTGATAATGTTAGTAGATTATTACAGGTAAATACCATTTGATTTGCAAAGCAGGGACTGTAGACTAAAAAACATCAAGACACCAGCAAATGCTTTCTCTCTTAATGATCTCTTTCTGAACTCATACCAGTCCTGAAACTACCAACTGTGACAAGGCGCCCCATCTCAAGCACAAGCAGTGCTTGTTGATGATACATACTTGAAAAATTCCTATACACTAAAATAAAACCCCTATTTAGGATTACAAAAGGATTACTAAATGCAAGAAACAGCTGAAAACCTAATTTTCCTTATCATGGTTCTGCATATCAACACAGGATTCTCAGACAGTTTCCTACTGTGCCATTCCCCTATTGTGACTCACCAGTTGCTTCTTGGTTGTTCCAAACAGATGAGTGTACATTTGAAGATGGTTTATGTTGGAGGTGTTTAAGGCAAAAAATGAAAAAGTTAAAATTATATACAGTAAGAGCTTTTTAAAGTGGAACGATAGAACGTATGAAAAAATATGTTTTGTAACATGAGGCCGAAAAGTGTCTCACCTCAGGCAATGATTATTTGGAGTGTGTCGGGTGTGTGGGGTTAGAAGTATAAAATGTCCTCATATGAAATGAAATAGAATCCATTGTCCTCAAAAACAAAAACAGCCTTTCTGGGAATGAACAAATGCTTAAAAAAAGTTACAAAAATATATAATTTTTTTTTTTTAAAACTTCGTCTGTATAAAATTTTAAATGAAACCATTTTGCTTGAAAACATTCCAGAAAAAAAAAAACCTCCAGTGCAAAACTGTATAATGAAATGCCTGGAAATGTCCCAGAGTAGAGAGCTATTCCAACTCTCCTCCACTGAGTACACCTGGAATAATAATAAATGATAATATTATGAAGAACAATAAAATGGGATGAAAACAATAATAATAAAACTGGAAATAAAACTGTGTGCGAGAACTAATAAAAAGGCTCTTTTAAAAAGAAAAGTGAGAAGTGAAAAGATGTCAGTGATTCTGCAGCCTTGAGTCTTCAGACAGGGAGCTCAGATCTCAGGGGTCCTAACTGTAAAAGCCCAGGCCCCTTTTGTTTTGAACCAGGACTTAGGCCCAGCCTGCAGAGCTCTGCCCAAGGATCTGCTCATAGAAGAGCGGCACCACAAAGCGCTTTTAATGGTGATCAGTAAAATCTTAAAATAAATTCTGAAACTGACTGATTTGATCCGGTCTTCTGGGCTGCTGCCTTTTGTAATAGCTGAAGTTGGAGTGGGATCGTTTTGTGGTTTAACCCTGAAAACAAGGAATTACAAGAATCTAACCGAGATGATATAATAGCATGTTTAACTGTCTCGAGATCAGGTCGAGAGAGGAAAGACCTTTTTTTTAGATGCTCCTCAGTTGATAAAAATACGGTTGAATGACTTTTGCAACTTTTTTAAACGAAAGGTCACTCTCGAATATTTCACCCTGGTTTCTGACTGCAGGTTTGACATTTGTCAACAAGAAGTTGAGATGTTTCTGTAAAATGGAGATAAAGTGTCACCTCTGTCCTAACAGGCAGCCTAAACATAGAGATATTTTAGAATAGATTCTGCTGCTGCATAAAGAGATGTTTGATATGCAGAGAGAATGAGAGATTAACAGAGAAGTGATGGACAGGAGGATGAAATACAAGAGTGAACAGCTTATAGCCTTATAGGCCTTTAGTTTTGTGACAGTGCAAAGACCTTGGTAGAAAAATTATGACAATAATACTGCTAATGATGCTAACAGTTTTGTATTGTTTTAACTTTTCATTATTACCAAAGAGTGCATGCTTGGCTGCTTGGCTAAGCTGAGGACTCTGACTTCAACAACCGGGGTTCACATTCTGCATCTAGGGCTGCGCACAAACATTGGCTGATGAGGGAAGTCGTAGTCAGCCAAGTTTTCATTGGTCAGTTGGTTGCAGGAAAAGAAACAAAACTCAAACTCCATTTGGGAGCTGCACCTTGTCAAAATTAGGTCAAAAGTTATATAGACGCACGCTAGAGCGAAGTCATTACTAACAGATAGTTATGTGTCGGCCAGGAAATCGAAAGTGTGGGATCCTTTCAAGGGTAAAGGACAACCCCAAAAAGGTGACATAAAAACTCTGAACATTCAGAATCATTAGTGCTACTGCCAGTGTCGCTGTGGCTAGCTTCTCTTGTAAAATGTATATTTTAAAATTTTAACAGAATTTCTCTGTAATGTAGCACAGTGTTAACAATGTTATCTATAATATTCCTTCTCAGAACCATTTTCTAATGCCCCTAAAAAATATATTTAAATAATTAGATTAATATCATAAATATGCGACTAATGGCTTGAACTAGAAAAATCTAATTGAAAAATCTGTGGTCGGGGGCCGGACCTGCATCCCACATGTTATGTTAGGGTACTAAAACACTTGGTTAAAGCTGTACTGTCTCTGATAGTAGCAGATCACATAACTAAGTGTAATGTGAGAAGTGTCCCTCACAGTGATGAACCCACAGTGAATGACCATCACCTCTGATGGTCCCCTCAGTTCTATGGAGCATTTTAGCCTTTTTAAGCTAACTGTTTTGATGTACGGCCCACAGCTTTCTTGTTTGGTTCAGCCTCTCTGCTCTCCTCAGCAGCAAACAGCAGGCAGACAGTTAGAGAGCAGCTGTTGAACAAAGTGAAGCATTTAGCAGCTAAAGAGACAGACATTTAGATACCAAAAACAGAACTAAAAGAGAGCAAATATTGGACCTCGATTCTTCTGGTAGACACAAACGCTCCCAATGACCTATGATGTGTGTGTATCTACTGGAGGTATGGAAAGGGGATGTTTTAGATACCTAATCTTTAAGTGCCTAAATATAACCACAAACATTTTAAGTTGCCAGGAGTGGATACTTTATAGGAGTTACCAGTTTGTAAAATGTTCAATCTGCATCCTTTTATAGGTGAGTTTCATTAGGATATAATACAGAAATAATAATAATGATAATAATAATAATAATAATAATAATAATAATAATAATGATAACAAAATATAAATGATAATTTCATTTTAAAAAGTCCGGTTCAGCTAATTGATTCTTATTCTAATTCTTGTCATATTATTTCAGTAAGAAAAGTCACCAAAGTAAGTGAATGCAAACAGTCATTTTTCATAGTTGACAAGTTATTTCTTTTTGGTTACAATTAATAAACCAAACTATAAATATTCTATATATAATATCAATACTATAATATATATTATAATTGTTAATTTTCCTTGAGCTGGATGTACAGTATAAGTGTATAAGCTGTTTCTGGGATATTATGACTATGACCGGAGACATAAAAAAAACGGCATTCTTATACCATACTGCACAAAATGCATAGTCATGTTATGGTCACTTTTTCATGCAATGATTACATTTCACTGTAAAACTACAGTTTTTTGTGAAGCCACTAGCGCCACCCTTTTGAAAACACTATACACTTGCACATGTGTAAAGGTGATAGATTACAGTGCAGTATGTCCAAACTTGTCATTCAGTATCAATTCAGCAGAATCAAAAAGCATGTTTCTCATTTAATCCTCTGTTCTTATATGGTAGAAGTTCAAACCCAGAGCTGGTTTTTGATGCCCAACACTTCTTCTGCCCTGTCCCTACTCCCCCCACGTCTTTCTCCCTGTCTCACCCTCCCCCTCTCCTCTCTTTCCTTCCTGATCTTGGCAGGGAGTGAAGAGTCAGACCCCTCACCCACACAAACCATCAATGTTTGCCTGCCAGGACAGAGAAGGAACTGCAACTTTACAGCAGCCTCCTACGCACTTTGCCTCCAAAGTGTAAGGGAAGGGAAAGCAGTGATGCTAGCTGAGAGAAAAATAGAACAAAGAACCAACTAGAAGCTTACGGGTGGTTTTAAATTGCACACCAGCGTTATTAGAGAACCCACTCCTAAAACGCCTACCTGAAGCATTTCTGTTACACTCTAGACAGTCAGAGAGTTAAAGGATATTACTGCTTGGATAGTCATCTCATCACAATGGTCATATTAACGTCAGTTAGATTTATCTCTGTGGCCTTGGCTCGTTGTAAACATTCCTCAGGATCTTAGCAAACAGGCCAAACAACAGTCACATAGGATTAAAATGATGTCTGTTATCAAGTCCGAATGCCTCCAAACACCTCCTTCTGGAAGAATTCCAAGCATGTCCAATAGGGAGGAGACCCCGGGGAAGCCCCAGAACGCACTAGAGGGATTATATATTCCATCTGGCCTGCATGGGAATACCTTGGGACCCCTCAGAAGGAGCTGGAGGCAATAATCTAGCTAGTGAGAGGGGCTTCTGGGCTACTTTCCATAGCCTGCTACCATCACAACTCAGACCTGAGTAAGTGGAAGAAAAGGTGATGGACAAGTGGATGGATATACCAAAATTAACAAGAGCTCGCCAATGTCAAGGTTATATTATCCATTGGCTGCTTCTCCATTATCAGTTTGATGCTAGCAGCTATGCTAAACGTAGTATTTGTAACTCATGGGCCCCCAGTGTAACACAATGTAAAGCTTGTTGCTAAGTTACATATTCTCAAATTCATATCCATGTCAAACCACACCCGCAGCTCGTTTAACTACTGAATCTCTGTTTGAAGACCATTTACATTTTAACAAAGTCAAAACTAATCCATGTCAACTACCATTACATGATTTTTAGCCTAAACAGATGCATCTGAACCAGCTACACTATTATCTCACTCGTGGGTTGCCCTACAGAAGACCAGTGCTACAGCTACAGTACATTTACATTTATGTAAGGCTAAGTTTACAGCTACAGCTGCTTTTCTATTATGTCCGTGTAAAACTAAGTAATTATTTCCAGAAGTGTGTAACTATTGAGGCTTAAATTTGAGACAATGTAAGGAAACCATTATTGCTCCCTTACAACCAGCAATTCAATGTAAAACCAACATTAGAGCCATGCAGCAGGTATTCCTGTCTAACTTTATGTTGTCTCCTGTCTCTCCACTGTAAATTCAGATAAGGCCAGTGTTACAGCTACAATGTGCTGTGTCTAATGTTTGATAAATGTGTATGTAGGGCTGGGTATAATTTTCCTTGCTTTCTTTACAGTCCAACGCACCAATCAATCAATCAACCAATCAATCTTCCTGGTGTGTAAGAACTTTGTCTAGGTTGTTGACCTATTGGTGATGCTACCTCATCATCATCATCATCATCATCATCATCATCAGTAAACATATCTGTTGATGGTGTGGTCCTTGCTAGTGAAGGGCTAATTAATACATTTACATACAAACTCAGTGCATGCATATTTGAAAACACTTATATCTTTTATCTGAACACAAACAAGTCTATTTGCAAAATATCAGTCCTTATTTTTTCAAGGGAAAATTAAAAAGAAATGTGGTTCAGAGACACGCCAGAGTTCATAGCTTCCTAGTAAGTGTTAAGCAAAACATACAAGGCCAGATATTATTAAATCATGGTGTCTCATCAGAAGACTTAAATAATTAATGAAGTTATCCAGCTGTGTCAGCTGTGAGCAGGATTTTGGAGAGGCGTGAGTGTGATCCTCTGCCATGGTGTTGGTTCTGAACACAAGGAAACATAAAAGGACATAATCCACAGAAAAAACATGGAGGGTGTTTCCGCCTCCGCAAACTTCACTATCAGAGGGTTTTATTTATCTTCATCACCGACAGTATCCTTCACCCATACCAGCTCTGAGCTTATATTTAACTATGGATCAGGTCTTATATGGACTGGTCAGGTCAGGTCCAGAATTGATTTAGAGATGATTGAGGGTAACCGATTGGTTCATGCTGAGCTTTGAGGGTGCGGACGGAGATCTGTAGATTTAAAAAACAATTTTTAAGAATTTGTTTTCCCTAACATGTTTTATTTGTTCATGGCATATAGAATGGATCATGAATGGATACACGTCCATGCACATGAGCCTGTGAACTGAAAATGTTTATAAATACGACTGCAAGTGGCTTATGAGAAAACTTAATGAAATAATCCTTTACACATGACAGAAAAATATTTTGACACTGAGTTTAGACTTTTACTTTTGATAAAAATGTCTGTACAGCTGTGATGCTCAGGAGTCACCCTGAGGAGAGCCTGTTAAACTTTTGTTGGTCTGATGTTTAGAAAAACACCCTCTGACCAATCTTGTCGCTGTCAAAAAAACAGTACTTTGATGCACATCACGCTGTAAGAAACGTGTAGCAACATGAAAGGTGTTTAGTGATTTCTGAGAGGCCTGTGTGCTGTACTTCTGCCAGCTAAACACATTCATAATAAAAAACGGTCTGAACAGGTTTTAATGCAAACACAATTTTCTCGCCAAACAAGCAGTGTGTCACCCATTCGGCGTTTACGCAGCCTCAGCTGCGCCTCTCCTCCCACCTCAGCACAAACACACTCGTTTGGTGCCAGGAAATAACCAAACAAGCGCAGATGCAAAAATTGCGTCCGAGGGAAATTTGCATAAAAACTGCCATAGTGCTAGCTGTGGGCCTGCAGTAAAATAAAGCCTCATGTGGCCAATTCCTGGGTCTCCGTATAATTCTGTGTACAATACAGGACAAAGCTGTTAGTTACCACTATGCTACATTTCTTCTTGGTCGACTTAATTGTCAGATTTGCACCCTTGTTCTGACTAGGTATCCACTGCAGGAACTGCTTTTCTAGATTCATGTGTTTGTTGTATGTGTCCTTCAGAAATCCTTCACCAATTTTGTCTCTCACTCTCGCTCTGCTTGTTGTCTCTCTGATGCCTCCCCCTCTCGCTCTCTCTCCCACCACTAATGTATTCACGCTTTCTGAAAGCCAACCTGTCATTAAAAGAAAGAAAGGCCTCCTGGGGCCAACTAGCTGCCTCCACCATCTTCAGCTATCACACGATATTTACATTCAGCCAGACATGCAGCAGGAACAGAAAGAGAGGCAGATAGAGACACAGAGAGAGTGAAAAATAGAAAGAATCGAAGGAGAAAGAAAAGGAGAGACATAGCTTAGTAAGAATTGGTTGTGATTACGCCTGTGTTTTCCTGGTGTGTGTGTAAGGTGTGAGGGTTGAATTGATTGCTGTGTTTGGTTTCAAACACATTAAACATTCATGAAGCTCCATTTACTAAAGAGACCAACAAATGTGCGAGTGTGTGTGGGAGGGATAGTGGGGGTGATACACAGGACCGCTTCAGATTAACATTGTGGAGGACATGCTGACATGGAAACAGAGTAAGTATTAAATCATCTTTGATGTGTGTGTGTGTGTGTGTGTGTGTGTGTGTGTGACACTAGTGCTAAGAGTTGAAAGGAATAAGTGATTTCCCACCACACCGTGTACAGATGGAGACAGCATAAGAGCCTGCTTTTACCGCATGGCCCTTACACAGATGTGTTGGCCTGATGCAAGCCTCAGTTTGCTGTTATTTACAAAGCTGACAAGGGTGAAATGTGTAATCTTAAAACTGCTGTTCAAGCAATGTATCAATTTGCCAATATGTGGGGCTGATATTGTTGATGACTGGGCATTATGTTATCAGTTTGATAGTATATTCATTGACCAACTGAAAAATATACAGTACTGGTTGTTGCTAAAACCATGACTTTGCATTGAAAAACCCCTACAGGTCTGAAAGCCCCCCCAGCAGGCCCTAGAGGCTGAAATCTGCAGCACAGAATCAACAATATTTTTTATTTTTTCAGGTGATGGCACCTGATCCTTCCAGAAATATCTCAACAACTGTTCGGATAGATTGATATCAGATTTTGTACATACATTCATGGTCCCCAGACGATGCATCCTAGTGACTTGATATTCTGCCCTTTGCTCTGGTGCCACCATGAGGTCCACATTTGTGTTACTGGGATAAATGTGAGTTTAACTGTTCTTCGTGAAATTTGGTTCAGACATTTATTTCTCCCTCAGGATGAATTGCAATATGTTTGGTGATACCTTTAGGTTTTCTCAGATCAAAATTGGAATTTACCAACGCTTTGGTTTATGCCTGCAAACTATTGACATTTCCATCAGCCTCAGCTGTATGTTGTGTTTGTGGGGTAATAAGCAAATATCAGCATGCTAAATTGCTAAACTAAGATGCTGGACGTGGTAAAAACGATATCTGACAAACATCAGTATGTTGGCATTGTCATATTGAAAATGTTGCATGCTGATATTTGCATTTAGCTTAAATCACCACTGTCCCTAAGTACAGCATCACAGAGCTGCTAGCATGACTTAGTTTTGTTCGATTCTCATCACTAGTGTTAAGTCATTAAAGATTTCAACACGATAATCAATGGATCATTTACATTGTTCATTTTTGCTGAGAACTGCGTGCGTGAAAAAATAGGCAAGCCGCTGCAGCCGTGAGAGTGTGGCTGCTCTAACCTGTTAACATGGGTGCCAAAATGAAGAGCAAGAAGTTCACACCACACACAAGCGCTGCTCATGCTGTCTGTGTGGCGCAGGCATCAGACTGTAAGATGCGGGTGAAACCTCTGGAAAAAATTAGTTAGTGGACATGGTGATGACATTTTTTGTTATTACCAGCCCTAATGCTGGCCTGAAATAAATGTTTTGTCTGATGGCGGCACTAGAGAAAATGTCATGGGATCACTTCAACCATATTCATCCTCTGCAGACCAGTAATGCTCAATATCTTGAATGTAATGAATCAAATCCAGAAGTGAAGGTCTCACTGTTATTACTGAATGGATATAGAGCCTTGCAGGGAAACATTTCACTTTAATAAGTCTTTTTGCCAGTTACACCTCTCCTGTTAAGTTCAGCAGAAGGTCAGCCCCCAACACTGGCAGCCACAGGGACTTACTGTCACTACCAGCCTTCACTCCCCATCACTTATTAAAATCAATAAAGAAAACACGGGAAAATACAAATCCTAAAAAGTTCAAAGTCTGCAATCATATTGTACAAAAAGATTCAGAGCACTTACTGCAGCTTGATGCTGGTAAGACCTTGTCCCAGGCTAAACCTATCACACACAGTCCATGGTTGCCAGTAGCTTGTTTCACCAAAAATATACAAATCATTGCTTAAATTAGCATTTTCTGGCTTTAGTAACAGACACGCCAAGAAGAAGTGGGCAATAACCCAAATCCAAATCCAAACTCAAAATGTCTCTTTAGACACCAAATGAGTGATGTCACATACACTACATCCATTGGTTTCCTGCAATCTGTGATGTAGACCATAAGTTAACTGTACACAGTAGGCACGTGTAATGTACTAAGCTCTCAAGTTCCAGACATAGATCTTTAAAAGCTGCAGGATTTGAGCCAGTGAAGAAACAAAGAGGAGAAGAGAGAAGTGGTATGGGAAGAGACAGATGCAGTGTGGGGGAGCTGGAGAGGAGAGAAAACCAGCCAAGAGGAGGTAGTGAAGTCTTGTTATATCCGTTAAATGTAGTTGGTGTGAAATTGACTAGTCTCTGCTTTAATCTGCCATGATTTTACTCAAAGAGGAGAGACAGAGACAAAGAGAAGAAGCACAGTCACTCAGAAGAGTATCTGGACTGTATCCGTCCTCCTAATCACTCCTCTAATTATTTTTTTTATGTTAATTCCATGAGTGTATCTTCATATGAGAGTTTTAGAGTTCTATGATGGTCTGAATGCTCTTTTAAGGCCCTATTTTCGTGGCAGCACAACAAGTAGCGCTCAGACCATGAAATTACCTTTGCCCGTGGTATTCTGGTGTCCAGCACGGCGTGCAGGTGGGAGGAGAGAAACAAACGGACGGGAAGATCATTCAGATGAGGCGGTGCAGAGCCAGTTGTTGGTATTTTGGTAGAAACTGAGTCTTAGACTTTGTGCTGAGAGTGAACGTGTCACAACCAAGTCTGTTACTGGAGCAAAGCCACTGCTCAGATCAACAACAACTAACTAAATACAGGCAACAAATGTGCAGAAATAATGGAATAATGCTTCAAACGTAAATCAACTATTTTGAAGTAAACACTCCAGTGAATGTGTAAATCGACATCAGAAATTCATGTTTAATAGATGGTTAAACACGGTTTATGAATAAGGATGATGTGGAATACCTGGAAAGGCTTTGGGTCTTCGCAAACAACACACAGCTCTTTGTACAGAAATGCAAAAATACTTTAGGTTAGAGAGGTGCTAATGATGGAGGGTTATTAAAAGATACTACTACAAAATGCAAGATCACATGTCCATGTGTGAAATATTCAACTAACGAGCAGAATCAAATCTCTGTAGAAAGTCAAACAAATGGCAAATTCTCTTCTTCGTGTGTGTCTGTGTGTGTGTGTGTGTGTGTTCTGGTGAGTTGTGCATGGGCTCACATGATGAAGATGATGAGTTAATGATCATAGAAACATGAGCTGCTAATGATGAAGGGTCATTGGTCTAATTAGTAACAGTATGGATGATCTGTACTGATGATGATTAGCTTCACACTGCTAGAGCTCTGATTTTTTACATCAATTTTATCTGGTGACAGATTCATCGCCAGAATCAAGGATGTGTTTCTCTTTTTGTACAAAAAAAATTGAAAATCATGCATTTGTATTACACAAAAAATCCAGAAGCAGATTAGCTCATCAACAGTGTACAAGGCAACCTTCCTGAAGGACAGAGGTCTTTGGGTAAAAGGAGATCAAAACAAGTATGAAAGTACATATGTGGGAAGGTTGCCCATGAAATTTTGACACTTAATTTCTTTGCCTTACCTTCTTTCTGTTGTCTTTCCTTGTTTCCCGTCCCTTCACCTTTCCTTGACATTTTACAGCTACCACCTTAAAGCATTTTGACAGCAGCAAGTCTTTTTTCATCCTGACATGCTTTCATTTTTCAAAGCCCTTGCATACTGTTGAGTCAAACGTGGAGAATAATGACTGAATATGTTCTGGGCTTGCATAATTCCTGCAAAGGTTTAAATAAGATTTACAGGAGACACACAGCAACCATACCATATCGGGGTAGTTACTTTGGTGTTTGAAAACGTATTTATTATTCCCAACTTTGGGCAAAAAATGGAAAAATATGTGAAAGAACAGGTTGATTGCTTGAAGCAATCATTTCACTTAATAATGAAAAGCTAAAATATAAAAACAGGGTGACGTGGGAGGAAGATGGGTTGGAGGCAAATCTTGCCTCTTTTTTATTCTCTTAAAGAACAACTCATGCTCGAGTCTCACACACACACATACACACACACACACGCACAGGATCTGTTCCTTCAGCAGTGTAACAGCGTGGAGGTTAGACATCTCTGCAGGGATTTCCTACACAGGAGAAAGCTTCGGGAAATGTGTGTGTTTGACAGAGAGAAAGAAAAAGAATGAGGACAGCAGCATCTCTGCAGTGCAGCTGTGTGATTTCATCTCTTTTCTCACTGGAGTTACACTAACTCTATCCGTCTCTTTCTCTAAGTGGGGGTAAACTGGTTTCTGTGTAAAAGAAGACATTGGATACTGGCCCAAATAAGCGACTGCTGGCACTTTCAAACTAAAATGATCAGCTATCAGTAGGTTCAAATGCTGCTGTAAAAGTAGTGACACAAGATTTCCTGTTACAGAACATTCTACAGATGGGTGACAAATAAAAGATGCTTCAGAGAGGGTAACAGCTCCAAGGACTAAACACCCCACACCTAATGAGTCTGAAGATTTTGTTCATACCTCACTTGTTCTTACTGTAACTGTATCAGCTAAAAAGAAGTTTGATGGGTCAAGAAACACAAGCATTCACATGATCAGACCGTTGTGAATAAACCCACAGACTACAAATGACAGATGACAGACAATGTAAAAGGATTCCCCAAACTCTTATATTCTTGGACAGCACCAGCATATTCTTCTGTTTTAAGAAGTATATTGTCCATTTGTTGACAAACCATATCGTATCAAATCATGTATTAATTTGCATTCACTTAAATCACAACCATAAATTCTCTGTAAGATTATTGCTCAGGGAGAAACAGACAAAAAGCTCCGACTTTGAATTAATCCATAATTCTCATTGAGAAAGAAGACCTAGACACAAGCCATTTTCACATAGGAACTATTGTTGCAACTGAAGCCCAGCTGAATTTGTATTGCTATTAAAAACCAGAATAGCATCACTGTTTATGCAGTGTAAAGTAGAAATGTAGTGATAGTAGACTGGACAAATGCAATGGCTAAAGCCGAGGTAACCATGGCAACCACTATGCACCCATGTAAGCATTCCATCAGCTGTCCTCCACAGTTACTTTGTATTCAGCAGCAGGAGACAGTCTCAGGGGAGCTGTCCAGTGCTGGACCTATGTGGTTTGGCATTAAAAAGCCTCTACTGATTTCTGCTGGAGAGGAAATTAGAGAATTCCTGAATATAATCATCATATGATTAAAAAAGTAGCAGTTATCGAACCACTGCATAGCAACAGGAAACATAAGTGTAGACTGGGGTCAACTGACACTAGATGTTGGCATCCAGAGGCATTATATTGTGACAGGGAATAAATTAAAGCATCAGTATAAACTGTACAGCATTACCATTATTCAGACCTTATTCACCGGTATAGTAGTGAAAAGTAAGTCATATACAGATGTACAAACAAGATAGACCAAGAAGTGTCAATCACACTGATTTAATGCTAGAACACCATAATAAAAACTGATTATTCAGTATTTAATTACTCAGTAATTACTGGTTTCACTGTAAACTCTTTCAGGCTAACTGCCTGGCATCCAGACAGCTACTTTACAGCTTACTTACTTGTTCCAGTTCTTTAACTTCTGTTAAACAACTTTTTAAGGGGATCAGCAGAATTTGAGAAGAACAGTTTTTTTTTCTTCCTGTAGTGATAGCCCTATGACTGTCTGCTCACAACCACAAGTTACTATCACTGGAATAATATGACAATATGTTAGTCCGTCTGTCTGATTTATCTACTCTGTGTCTGTGTTACTCAGTTCCACGCCCATTGGTTCCTACACACACAGTACTTGTTAGTAGGATCTATAGACCCTTTTCACAGCAGACATTTTGAGTGGCATAGCAGGAAAAGCACAGGTGTAAATGATAACATAAATGATAGCTCCATTCTAGTAATCCAAGCCTGTGAGTGAGCATGCACAACACCAGAGCCCTGGAACTGTCTCACCTAAATGGAATGCAGCCATCATTAATGTTATCAATTGGAAGTTAGGTCTGTTAGTCCCGACCTTCTTTGTAGTTTTACTGCAGTAAAATTAAGTCATCCAAAATAAACAACAAGATATATTTTTCTTGCCCTCCAGACAACACTCTGTAACTACGTCACACTATTTCCTCCTTTGCTCCTGACAGAAATAATTACTCGGCCACAAGACGGTTTATAGATTATAGCTGAACTTTTTCTTTAAGATAGATGTTTGGAATAACCTTATATCTGCGAGAAACTAACTTTTCTCTTAGAACAGTGGAAACCCAACATGGTGGGAGTCTTGCAAAATAATCAGTATTCATTCATTGAATATTAGAAATAACTATTGTATCTTAGGCATCACAGTCATTGCTAATGCATACATAGATTATTATCGTTTCTGAACATAAAAATCTAAAATGAATCTTCCCACATCTTCTTCATATGCATCTTATCTAGGAGTTAAACATGAAAAAAGTCAAGAAGTGTATATACATTCAACATTCAATTGTTAAAATAAAAGAGCAGAACATCATTGATGGACAAGACTGGAATGATTCAGTATGAAGAACACACACAAACTGAGAAACTGACTAAGGCTGAAATATAAGCATATAAATATTCCTGCACTCTCCCACAATAACACTTCCATATTTATTGGCTGACAGAGTTTGTGATACTCTTGTGATTTTAATTACGCTCATCGGCCATCTGGAGGTCTTTGTGAGAAACCTGTTAATTTATTATGAGTCTAATAATTCCTAACACATCTCTGTTTCACATACACAGAATGAACTCAAATGGAACAGACAAGATGCTGATGATTTAGTTGTTCTTAGAGCCTTACCAGTGGTGGGGCATTAGATATGAAGTTGCCCAGAGGGTTCAGAAGGTTAAACCTCTGGAGAGCATGAAACTTTGACATGACTTTAACGAGTCAGCAACAAAATCATAAGGACTCACACAGGAGAATATTCCAGTTCAGTACACTGAACTCATAGTGAACTTATGTTCATAGTGGACAATTCTGCAGCAAAAAAAACAAACAAAAGCGATGTCAGTCGTCACAGCACAGTGAGTTTCCTATCCATAACCATACCTTAACCATAGTTTGTTAGCTATAACCAAGACCTTCTCCTAACCTTAATCATAATGGAGTGCACACGCTTAGATAATGTAGAAATAATTTAAATAAAACGTTGGCATCGAAAGCACTCTGGGGTTTTGCTGAATTGTCCAATATCAATGCTGTATCTTGAGACAGGGTGGACATTTTCAGATTCATCTGGCTACTGCTGTTGAGGTATATTTCCCAAGATCTTCACCTCTATATTGATGACCAAAGTGTTGGACGGACAGACAGACAGAACACTACAGAGTGAAAAACTCTCCCAAAGTGACATTTTTCATTAAAGCTACTTAAAAGGAATTAAAAGGATGAAATACAGTATCTCTTAAGATAATTCTACAAGTGAATTGGTTTTAAGGGTCATTTAAGCCTTTATCTAAACATAAAAATAATTTCATCAGTCACTATTCCCTACACTTTATATATATATATATATATATATATAGTATTCAGCAAAACACTGAATACTATATATATTTTTTTTTAATCCATAATATATGTTTATTTTCAAGTAACACTGTCTTCCTTCCCCATCCTTTAAACTTACACTGAAACAGTCACTGTTCATTTTAGGGGCATGCTACAGTTGGTACACTGCCATTAAATCTGCTTTATATTCTGAGAACAAAAAAAGAAAAGCTACAGTTTTGAAGAAACAATTTCCTCTTGCTGTGTGTAACAGTTTCCAAATCCATTTACTCTAATATGATCATGGTGTATAATACTTCATCTTAGAGTATGCAGTGATTTTATTATAATTACTCTTAAAACATAATTACCACAGCAGTCAGCATAAAAGGAGCACACATCCCTCTTTCTACTTGCTATGTTTTTGCCACCTGCTCAAATCATGAAAAAAGGAGAGGCCCCATGCTTGTGTAGTAGAGTGAAATAATTAATGACATTACATGGACATACGGTCAGTGTTATAACATGTTATAAGAACCATGTTGCTGGGACACTCTCAGCACAAACAAATAACAATTTCATTTAATTAAAGATTTACTGGAATGAAAATGTTTAGATTTTTGGCACTGCTGATCCTATCATGCTTTCGATGATGCACAGCCAGAGTAGTCCTGCTATGAAGTCAGTGAGTTGGCTGTCTGACATGTCTCAGCCTTATTTTGAGCATATATATCTTTACATTTTGGCATATCTGAATCAAAAGCCATGCTGCATTGAGTACAGTACCAATAGTTTCACTTTACCCATAAATGTACAGTCACCAATCAAAAAGTCTCAGTTTATTGTGAGGCAACATGCTGTAAAAATTGCACAGGTTATGAGGAGCACTTGTTTACATGCTTTCACTGGACACTGAAACCACGACACTGGAAACTGTGCATTGCACTGATTCCAGCACTGTGTATGATGTCTGAATGCTCTGGCTGACTTTGAGTTGTGACTCTCAGAAGGATGGGTGTGATTTGTGATGCAAAATGTATCGGGAGGGTTTTGTTTTTTATTCACAAACGTAGTGATGTATTCTGACTTTTTTCCATTAAAATTAAACTTCCAATATTGGCTGATCCTATTATTTGATGCAGAAAAGACTACCTATTGTTGGAGACAGATTGTTTGGTCTTTAGTACATCTCTAGTATCTGTATAGTCTATATATGTCTATAGTCTTTTTATCCTGGAGAACTCCATCTTTCCAAATTAATTTCAGATTGCATTTTAGGCGAATGGTACAGTCATGATAGCATGTATTTGAGTATTTGGTTTAAAAGTTTTAGTCAAATTATTCATCATGTCATTGATGATGAATAATATGCTGAATAAAGTATACTGTATGTGTGAGTATGTGACTGTCATTCAGTGTAAAGCTGCTTTTCTGAATTTGAAGGGACAAGAGGTTAGTTAGGAGAATACAAATGACAGGTTCAGGATCATCTATCTACTAACTTGGAGAATGACATAGTATATCTTTCCACAGTCCATATAGCACGGGGAGATGGATGAGGCGGGTGTCACCAAAACTCTTGGTGTACTCAATGAGAAGTTCCCTCCCTGTCTCATTCTACAGCAGGCTGTGTCTGTAGCACCGCTCGGGGCTGTGATTGCACTATAATCACTGTGGCTCTAAAAACATAATTACCACAGTCTTCAGTGTAATAGCAGCATATTTCAACTCCATTTGGGGGCTTTTGAAACATTTAAAATCTGTAATTTAAAGTTACAATCCAATTTAAGGGCTCACTTCCCTCACTCTCCCTCTCCGTCACCTTTATCGCTCTCTCTCACCTTAACTTCTCTGCTGCTTCGCCTCAACTCACATCTCTCTCTATCCATCTCCGAGCATCCTCTCTTATCCTTGGTTGCCCCAGTTTCTCTTCTTCTTCCTTCTTCAGTTTCTTTTACTTTATCTATTTTCTTCCTGCCAGTGTGTACATTTTAAAGTGGGTTTTTTTCCCCCTTTAGTATAATTATAAATTAACTAGTTACAGTGCTGTTCTTCCAGTGAACTTGTGATGAATTTGACTTGAACTACATAAGTATAGGCTCCCACAGCCTTAATCACAAGGAAATTACTTTTAAGTGCAACTGATTTATCTTGTAGTAGCTGGTAGAGGAAACTAAGGGATAAAACTGAAATATAAATTACAGTACCTTCAGGGATTCGGCTCAGATCTAACAAATCAACTGAAAAAAAGAGTTAAAGCTTGGAAGGCCAGACTATGGAGGAACTCATGTTGTGAATCTTACAAATAAACATCTCAGCTTTAAAAATGTTTTGCTGTTACTTGTCCTCTACCCAGTTTCTCCACAAATCCAGTGTTATAGGAAGTTCAAAATGACCCAGGGACATTTGGGCTTTTTACTGTAGGTTCCAAAATCCGCTGGCCTCACTACAACCACTGAGGGCCCATCTGAAGCACATATGAATACAAATATGCAGCTGTCATCTGGGAAACAAAAAACCTCAGTGTATTAGTTCTTTTGGATTGTCAGGTTTTCCAAGTAACAATTAACAGTCAGAAGTACCTGAGAAAAGCAGATCAAATGCAGGAGAAGTGCAATATTCATTGGAAGGTGTCCAGCATGTTTCTTGTCCATTTTAAATGCATCATGAGCAAAATGAGAGAAAAATAATTCTTCACATTTATAAGGTGCACCTACCATCTTAAATGACAGAGAAAGCTTATGAGTAGAGATGCGTCTATAGGAGGCAACCACTCATGCTAACCAATGTGTTATTTTACTATGTGTTACAAACTAAGAGGAATCACATTATTTTTTCCAAATAAATAGTAACTGAATTGGGGTTTTCCTGACTACTTCTTTAAACATATTACATAAACATTTAAACTCTTCAGGAGTTAGTGCGTGTGCGTGGGGAAAAACTTCCACAGAGCAGGGCCAGTGCTCTACTACAGTTTATATCATCAGTCACTCCCACTGGTTGACAAATGTTCAAATGACTCCATAAAAGACACCAGACATGATGTTCAGTTAATGATGGAGGACATGTATTTTTAATTCTTAATGTGGTTCTATGTGCAATTTCTCTCAGCAGAAACCCACAGCAGCTCTGGGGCTGTTTATCTTGTCTCGTGACATTAATCCATTCAGAAAGTGCTTGTAGATACAGATACGTGTTCATATCTAACCTGCTTATAGCCATGTATAAGATTTAGTGCACAAGCAGTCACTGTTGAAACCTCAATTTACAGTTCCTAACTCGTACAGAAAAGTCAAGTCAAGTCAATTTTATTTGTATAGCGCCAAATCATAACAAAAGTTATCTCAAGATGCTTTCACATAGAGTAGGTCTAGACCATACTCTTTAAAATATTATTTACAGAGACCCAACAGTTCCCACCATGAGCAGCACTTGGCAACAGTGGCGAGGAAAAACTCCCTTTTAACAGGTAGAACCAGGCTCTGAGTGGGCGGCCATCTACGTCTACCCAGTTGAAAAATGTCTTTTCATGCTGTGAATTGTCATAAAATGTACTAAGAAGTACTTCAATGACTCAACAAGGTTTGGACTTTTTTCTGCATCATTGCCAAAATGCTTGTTAGGAAATGCATGTACTGTATTCCTTATATATTTTCCGTCATCACTGTTCATTATTTTTTTAGATAAAACATTGATTTAGTTTGTTGGTCGATCAGTCTTTTGGGCCAACACTTGGGTCCAGAGCAACAACTTCATGTGTAATGACCATTAACTTTTAAGTGGCTACTTATGCCCCCACATGTTGATTCCTATTGAATCGAGTGATCTCCTGACATTGTCTTTGGACTCAACTTCAGGCCAAAATTTCCATTTCAGCAAGGCCAGCTTTTACAGTTTTACTTTTACTTTTTGTAAAGCTGTAAAGATGTTTTTACTATAAATAATGTGTATTTAGAGACAGCGCAATTACATACAAAGTCAGTGTGAAGATGTAGCTGGACGCGGCAATCAGGCATCAAAGACAAAATTGATTAACTCCATCCAATTGATCACAAGGTACAAGGGATGTCAATGTCCCTAATCCAGCAGACTGTGAATAGTATGAAGAGCTGCATTGTTAAATTAGGTGTAAATGTACAATTAAAGGTTCCAAAACAGGGATAGAGCGGAGTTGAAACATTCTGGAACCAAACTTGCCTCTAGAACTTTGCTTGGTCAGAGGATGTGAGGAGATGCCACGGAGACAGGCTGTAATGAAAACTGCAAGATACACATAAACATCAACAACAAACAACGCAGAGAAGGGTAATATGGGTAACCATAGCTTGTTTGAGCTTGTTCCCGCCTTCAGACTCCTGGTCTTGTTTTCCAATAGTATCAGACCATGAAGTGCTGAGTTTGTTTGGGCCATCCTCTCCAGTCTCCTCTGTTCTAAATGTATAATAGTTTACCGTGTTCGTATGTATGTGTAATTAAGTGTGTGTGTGTGTGTGTGTGTGTGTGTGTGTGTATGTGACTCCAGGAATTTGACGAAGATGAGTAATTATTATTATTAACGTGTTCAAATGCACCAAGAGTGGGCCCAGATGAGAAACTCCAGCATGGACCGTGGACTACTCAGACTGCTCCAAGACAAAACAAAACGAGTTTAATTGGACCACAGAAGTGCTGAGAGCAAAGTGAAGACATCCCTTAATGAGACCAAATTAAAAAATACATTCGAATGAAAGTGAAAAAAAAAGCAAAAAAGCCAAACCATTTTATAGCCTTGCACATGGCTGCGAGTGGCACAGGCGAAGTTTGATGCTGAAACTGTTGAGTCAGTGCCTGTAGCAGATAAGTTTAACATTCCTGTCAGAGCAGGCCAAAGAAATGTCTTCATTTAAGTAGACCAGCGCAGAATTTCACATGCTGACAAATGGCTTAAAGCAGGAAGTCAAACACTGATACAAAAACACCACCAGAGAATATGTTTGATTTGCAATGTTGCTGTGTAAATGATGGACACTTATAAACTGCAGTACATTTACTGTAGATGTCAGTCTGTCAAGACGCAAACATGTGGAGAATTACCTCTCTTTCATTCGACCTTCATTTATACATGATCTCAAATGTCTCATTGATGATGACACCATTAATACTATTTGGTTAATATCATGTCAGTATACAGTATGTGACAAAGTTACCAAATTGACAGTTTAGAGGGAACGCTATGCCTGAATTCTCCTTTTATACACTTTTAAAAGTGCACAAAAGTATAAAGTCTTAAAGCACTTAAATCATTAAAGTTGAAGTTGAAGCACTGAAAGAAGTTGAAGTGGCGGTTCAAGTGAAGGCACAGAAAAGAGATGAAATGTCTGCTGAAAGTAGTCAAGGAATTGAACCACTGAAGGGCGTGGAAGCAGAGAAGAAGTGTCAAGTGAACATGTTGAAATGAGTTGAACAGCCAGTTGGTGTGTTGGTTGAAATGAAAGAGCTGAGAGGAGTTGAGGTTGCTGCTGAAGCACTAATGGAATGCAAAGTAGCAGTTTGAAACAGAAGCACTGCATATGAATTTTAACTATTGAAAGAAATCGAAGTGCCAATTGAAGTTAAAATTCAATGAAAAGAGTCACTGAGAGGAGTTGAAGTGTCAGTTAAGGTTCAAGCACTGAAAGTGTAAGCACTAAGACATTAAAATGTCAGTTGTTGCTTTAGTGCTGAAGTTAGTGTCAGTCCAACAAAACAACAACAAATTGAATAAAAAAAAAGAATTAAAATCTTCAACATACCACGGGATCCTGCACAGGATAAAGGGTACAGAAATGGGTGGATGGGTGGAATCCTCAATAGACAATAGTTTGGAGAAAATTAGCTTATCATCACTATTTAGATACTGGTCTCACAAAATAAAACTGGTAAAAATCCAAAATCATGTTTAAATACCATCTAAACTAATACTGGGCTGATATGCTGAACGTGGTTTCCCTCCAGAATCGCTGAGCAGTAATGCTGGATGTATGTGGAAGCTTAAGGCCTGCTTCAGGCTGGTTGTGAACCGAGGCTGGCTCAGCTGTTCTGCAGCCAGGTTCAGCCTGGATCTAAACACACTGGAAGCTAAGGTGGGCTGGGAGCCAGGCAGAGAGAGAGGGAGAGAGAGAGAGAGAGAGAGAGAGAGAGAGAGAGAGAGAGAGAGAGAGAGAGAGAGAGAGCTGGTGGCAGACAGTGGCTTGTGTGACCGGCTTATCAACACAACAGGGGCTCTGGCTGAACAAATTGCCTTCTCTGTTCACTGTGATTAAACTGCAAGCAACGCACACACATACACACACACACACACACACACACACACACACACACTGTCACACGGGCACTCTTAAGTTGATGTGTTGGCAATCAGAGACTAGCAAATGCAGGAAGATTTCCAGCCTCATTTCTTCTGTCGAAAAGGGTCCTTCAAGGACACTGTGTGTGTATGTATGTCTGTTTCCACGTGTACACATATACGTGTGTGCTTGGGGTTACACTGAAAACCAGTTGATCAGTTAAGTGCTTTATGAAAGCAGTCTCATACTGGTGACACAAGACTAGCAGAGACAAAAGCCGTCTTGTAATCCCATCATCACTAACAGTTTAGGATTGAAAGTGAAGAGCAGGTGAGGTCTTTGAAAATGAAATGTTAAATGTCTGTTAGAAAATTGCTTTTTCACTTAAATATTGCTATGGTTACATTGCGTATACTGTATTTTCATTTTCAAATCTGAATGAGCATTTGAATATTGTCCATTGTACAGTGGGGTACAACTTTGGAAATGTCAAATAGCTTTTCCATTTTCATTTTAATATGGTCATAGAACACCCATACAAGTATGTGAAAATGTAAATTCAAATTGAATTATTTTCAAGTTAACATTATCATTTGAATATAGTCCCATATAGGCTTCCACATCTGACTGTGCCTAATATCGTTAATTTATCAACATATGTCTAGTTGTTTCATTTGTGGCTATAAATTACTTAATGTATGGTTTTACCTTGAAGTGTCTTAGTTGTGATCCAGCTAACTCTGGCCTCAGAAAATGTTGCCCTGAACTTTGAAGAACTGAAAAATCCAGGCCTGTGTCAAATCATCATTCAACTCAAGTTTAAAAATTGTTTATGCTAAAAAATAAAAGCAATAAGTCAAGTGGAAGAGCAAAACTCTGATGAGATTAGAATTTAAGCGGAGGAGGCATCACTCTGCGTACTCTGTCTGTTTCCAACTTTCTCTATTTCTCTCACACTGATTCACTGATTCAGTAGAAGCAGATATTATGTTTGAATGCATTAGGCCAGGCTCCATTTTCCCTGTGATTCTCCCGTTGACAGCCTTTTGATTGAAGAATTTCGACCTGAGTTTAGACAATCCATCGCTGTGGGATTTGGCTGGAGGACAGCGACATGTGACGTGGTGGGACCGTTAGAAACACGATGTGGACTGTGAGTGCAGTTCAATCAGCTCTCATTTCAAACTCTGAATTAAGCTGAAAATGTCTGCCTTTGCTTCAGACTGGACGTGCTGCTGGAGGAGTCGTTTCTCTGAGGTTTTTATAACCAAGCAAGCAACGTGACAGCTTCTCGTCGACCTTTCAAAACACACACACTGCAGCTGTTACAGAGCTGGGCTTAATGGGACTCAATCTCTAATGAGTGATACATGGACTAGGGGTGAAGGTTTTCTTAAATACTTGCTATTTCTCTTATAAAAAAATAAGATTAAAAAAAAATAAATTAACTGGGATTTCTCGCCATAAATTAAGTTTGATTTCAAACCCAGAACAATAACTGCCATAACTTTTCATAAAACTGAGTTTAATTAATGTTTGTTATTCTTTTATATAGTTATATTTGATTATGTGATAATATTTGGAGTTGAACAACAATACCTTGCCAGTTTTAATACCTCTGTTTGGTCATAGGGGAGTGTATGACCATCTTTATAGTGTGTTCACCATGTTCACCATCTTAGTTTAGTGTGTTGGCATGCTATCATTTGCTAATTAGCACTAAATGTACGAAGTCAAGCTGAGGCTGACGGGAGTGTCATTAATTTAGAAGGTTTTTGATCATAGTATTGGACAAACTGAAATTAATTTTGAACTGATGATGAAAAATCACATCACCAAAGATGTTACAATTCATCTGGAACACGTCTGAACCAGATTTCATGCCAACAGTTGTCAAGATATTACATTTTAAGCCAAAAAGGTAGAACTGCTGGTGGCACTAGAGGAAAAGTAAGAAGATCACCAATGTCAGTCTCTTGGGACCATGAATAT
The DNA here is from genome assembly GCA_031216445.1 of Lateolabrax maculatus. NCBI lineage: Eukaryota > Metazoa > Chordata > Actinopteri > Acropomatiformes > Lateolabracidae > Lateolabrax > Lateolabrax maculatus. The sequence continues at coordinate 2,798,129 of CM062214.1, read as the reverse complement.
TTGGACAAAAAATGTCATGGCAGTCCATCAAACTGTTGTTGAGACATTTCAGTCTGGACCAACATTGCCACCATTATATATTTCGTTACAAAGCTGAAGTGCACCCTGACATTTTAGCATCAACAGCAGAAAGAAATAGTTCCAGTATAATAGTAGCCAATCCAGCTAAGTTTCCACTTGTTAGTCTATGTACTATATGTATGAAACAGCTGTGTGGGTGCTTTAATGAGGTTTTCAGAGAATTCTCAGAAATACTTAAACAAGCAGTGGCTACTCCTTGAGAGGGACCTGCTCCAAACACTTCCACACACAAACACACAATGCAAAGTGGTGAATGCTTTCTTTACGTATGGCAGCAGTGTTCAAACCTTCAAAAACCCCTACTTTGTAAATCGGCCTGTTTTAAGTGCGACAGTTAAGCTTGGACATAAACACCACAGTGAGGGTTAACACACCCACCCATCAAAAAGTGGAGTAACATTTACACACCTTCCAAAGTATGCACGCAGAGTTTACACGGGTCAATACTACTGATTATTTAGCTGGGTGGGGCTGCAGGCACAGAAGACCTCTGCTTGTATATGTCTTGTCTTATGTCAATGTCAAGATGTATGACTTAGCAATGGAGTCCAAATGCTCAAATTACAGTGACCTGGGAACTTTGTTTCAAACTACTTATGTATATACCAGGCAGTCTGAACAAAAAAATTCTAAATTTAAAAGCTTTATGAAAGCACTCCATATACAGAGAAAAGCTAACTATTCTATTGTCAAATTTCAGAAAGTTGGAATTGTGTATCATGTAGTTCCAGCCGTTCATTGAAGCTACAGGATGTAAACACCGAGAGAAATATTCAAACCCTTCTGCATAATTTTTCATAAACTCCAAGCCTGATGTATTTGGTATCTTGGATACTAAACTGGAGGAAAACTAAACTATATTTTGAGAAGTTGATGAGGAAATCTGAAATGGAGACAATTCACACATATATTTGATTACTATCCATGGCAGTTGCAATCCTGTGAGTAGAACAAGTAACAGTAGTAGTAGTAGTCGTGTGTAATCTCATGGACTGAAGTTGGCGCTGTTGAGCGTTGGCTTAAATGTAGAACAACATGATGAGAAAGAAGAGACACAACAACCACATCCATTATTAGGAAGAACAAAACTCTATCATCCCTCAGGAATATGCACAGCTGGCAGGGGGCGCTGTTCCTCTCATATACTGTATCTACTGAGTGAGATAAGCTATACTTACCCTGTGGACCAAAACATATAACACTGACCTGGATGATAATGGAAGCTGTGTGGTTAGCTTTACATTACATCCTTGTCACTATCCTCCATTATTAACACTGAACTGATAACACAGACTGGAACACTATAATCAATGTCTCTGCACCGATAAAGAAGTACTGTGTGTGAATGTGTGTGTGTGTGTGTGTGTGTGTGTGCGTTTGTATGAGAGTGTGTGACCTTAATTTGTGTGGGTTGCAGCGGGAAGTGATTCATTGCCGTGAACCGCAAAGATTCATACATCAGTGTAACCTACACACTCTCCCTCTCTCCCTGTCTCACACAGCCTCATTCAGCACACTGTAGTTTAAAGCAATGCTTCATTTTATTACAACATCTAATGTTCATAGTTTTGTCCATCGAAGACCCGGGAACGTGGCAAACTTGCTACAACAAAGTCATAAATGGCAGTCAATCAGAGGTTGTAAACAAGACAACAGTTTAGCGCCGCTCTATTTCAAATCTGTTGTAAACCAAAAGCTGTTCTGATCTAATAAAATCAGGTATTAAAGTAAAAGCCCACCTTGCGTTGCAGCCTGTACTGTTGGCCTTGTAAACATTGACACATCAGGCATTCCTCTGACCTGTTTGTGATCCATAATTCTGTATTGACATTGTCAGACAGCATTAGTGCATTACTGAAGAAAATATTGACTGCTTTTTCATTTTCATAATTGACAGAATTTTAATATTGACATCAGCACAGTATTGATCCTCAGCCATTGATGTTGTGTCATAATGCGTTTCATAAACAGCTTTGTTGGATGCATAAAGATGAAAAGGAGGACACAGGTCAGGTTTTCAGTCTTTAATGTTAGTGTTGGTTGGACTGTTCAAGGTGACACTTAGTTCACTGCAAAGATAAATGTTAAAATGTTATTTTGGTTCATTAATAGCCACATACAGTATGGCATGTAATTGTAGATTTTTAAAATGTTATATGTAATGTTATGTTAAAAATGATACACTACAAAACACGTTTGTGAATCTTATGTAATTGATATGATTCATATTTAAAGGTGTATATATACATATATAGTATAAATACAAAGGTATAAATATATATATAATATAGTATGACACAGATTTACCATTTAATCCTGAATACCCAAGTTGATATTGTGCTGTTTACTGTAAGAAGTCACATTGTGGACAGCTCCTGGTGCTGAAAGAAGGTCGAATAAATATGACAGATGAATAACAGGTTACTTATTGTCTGATCCTTCCAAATCTGTTACAACTTAACATCCTCTGAAAACACGGTATTTATGTATGAAATAAAAAATTCACAATTACAAGAAAAACAATCAAGGTTTGAGTAAAAAAAACTAAAAACATTAGTTAACCATACTCTGCTTCATCAGGACTGTGTAGGTGTGGTTTAATCAGATCATCTGGAAACAGAAGCTAACAAAGGTGAAGCTCAGTGCTCCTGCTGCAAATCAGCATTAGTGCACTGACCCAGTGGCACAGCAGCAGCAACACCTGCCATCATTTGGTATCTTATAGGGGGAATTTGGGAAATTGAGCATCCATCCATCCATTTCAAATTTATCCTGTTCAGGGTCACGAGGGGGCTAGAGCATATCCCAGCATGCATTGGCAGCATACACTGTTGATGGCCTTATAAGGTCCTGGATGTTAGGTATTTATGGCTTCCTAGGGATATTTTATTGATCTTTATTCCCTATTTATATGAAAAATTAAATAACGATAGTTCAAATTATACTAAAATGTATTTTTAATTACATCAGTCTGCTCCCCACTGAGTGCTGATGAGCCCAGAGGAAGAAAATAACCAACTAAAACTCAGTGTCACATTATCGCCTTAACAGCATCTCAACCCAGACTGCCTAATCCTTTACACACACACACACACACACACACACACACACACACACACACACACACACATTCACTCGCAGCACTGCAGCTGACATGATGTGGGTTGTCACATTGATGTGGTACATAATGGCTGTTAATGTTATTGAATATTTTAACACAACGTAAGCTCAGTGGTTCATTCATTCTGCTTAGGCCTCAGAGAGGGGTGGGGAGTAGCATTTCTTAGTGGAGCCAAGGTGACTGGCTAGGTCACAATACTGAACATTCACCCTGTTTAATATAATTAATATGATAATCATTTAAAAATACAGGACTTATAGTAACGGTTTATGAAGAGCTTCCATGTTTTGCCAGGCAAACATGATCACTTACTCTGACAGGTACTGAATGGTAGGGCGGTGAGGATTTAAGGCAGCCTATCGTTTTCATAAAAGCAATAATGTGGCAACACAAGGTGAAAAGTGTATTTGAACATTTTTCGAACCCACTTTTATCATCACAAAATATGTCAAACATCTTGAGCTTAAATTAATTCTGTGAAAAAACATAATTGACTCTGAAAAAAGGGGAACGTAAATATTTTATTTTTTCAGCTGACTGGGCGTAGACTCCTGCTGCCCGTCAACACAGGGGAGAACAATGAAATTTCAGTGAGCTGCTCACGGAATTCAAACTAGAGACCACACACCAGCCGCCACACCAAATCAGCATGCTAGCTGATGCTGCCAAATATTTTATTAGCAGCCTATAACTTAGCGGTTAACAGCTACACATTCTAGTAAGTTACAGACTTTGGTCTTCAGACACACACACACGCACACACACATACACACAAGCTCTAACGTTCAGCCTAATTTACTGCAATTAGGCTGAGAAAAGTGCATGTTGGCATCCTAACCTGTTGCTACTATTATTTGTTCACTAATCATTCTCTTTAATTGGAACTAAATTATTTGAATCCCTTATTTCTACACTGGGTTGCAATATTATAACCATGACCATGAAGGTGTCCTAACTTTAACAAAGTAATCAATTCAAACTCATGATCTCCCCCTAAACCTACCTTAACCACAGCGTTTTCACATCATAAAGCAGATTTATTATTTATGTTTTGTGACGGTTTTGGAAGCCACAGACCGTATCCTCAAAAGACATTCCTTGGTAGTTCCAGAAGGTTTGGACAAACAACGTTTTTTTTGTCAACTGGGAGTTGTTGAACAAGGCAAATGCCAGGACTGACTAACGTGTAAATTCATTAGTCAGTTTTTAACAACATCTAACTCTTCTTCCTATGGAGGTTAAATAGGCTTATTGTAAATTGCTTTAGATTTAAGCTTTTTTCGATAAATCAATAGCTGAATTAGTCAAAAAAAAAAATTCAAATAATAGTGAAAAATTGCCAACACTCCAAATCCCAGAGATAGTCTACAGTGACATAAAACAGTGAGGAACAGCAAATCCTCCAACTGGAGAAACTGGAAACAGCAGATGGTTGGTATTTTTATCTGAAAAATTATTCCAATGATTAATTGATTATCAAAATAATTGTCAATCATTTTCTGTTGAATGATTAATAATTTTCGCTGTAGTAACATTTTAATACTGGCCGATCATATCAGCCGTACTGATGTATCAGTCAGGATCTATGAAAGATCTCATTCTCCAAAACCTGGGCAAATAAATCCAAAGTCCCTGGATGGCTGGGGCAGTGTTCAAAAGAACTGAACAATAAGGAGCAATTACATCACTGTTCAGGGACTTGTCAATGACTGGGAAGCTGTATTAAAGAGTTGTGCTAAGCCTACAAAGTGTGTATCCCCACAACAGCATAAATAAATAAACTGAACTTGTTATTTAGTGAAGCAGCGAGGGTTAGAGAGAGGTTACACTGACGAATGGAAGTGTGTTAACATCCTGACTAAATCCTGCTAAATGTCAAATCTTTACGGGGGCACAAGATAAAGCCCAGCTTTTTGTTTCAGTTTGGGAAAAGAAAAGAAAGTGATGGAGAATAACTGTGTGTGTGTGTGTGTGTGTGTGTGTGTAACGGGGAGCTGTCCATGTATGTGGTGCTGATTTCAAACATTACAGTACTTTCCCACTTGCTGTCCGTTTCTCCTTTATCTCTTTTTCTCTTAGATTTACCACCTCCTCTCTGTCTTTCACCCGCTCCATTCGTTCACACACAGTACTCCCTCTCTCCCTCTGCCTGTTCCACGCCGCTCTCCCACTTTTCCTTCTTGAGACATTAAATCAAAACAAAGCTTCCTTATCACAGAGTGCCTCTCATTTTCTGGGTGTTTCCGTTCATTTCACTAAATTCTCTGTGACTAGCGTGAAAAACAAGCACTCAGTGTAGAAGCAGGCCTGAGTTGCTCTCTCCTGCACACAGTGGTGGGTGGAAACAGGAGTAAGGAATCGCTTATGTTTCAGCTTTTTTTTTTCTGAAATTCTTGGATCAAAACGGATCAATAATGAAGTGGGGTTTTGTTCTCACAAAATAATCAGCATCCATCCCATCAAAGATATTTTTAACTTTCTCTCCACCCTGTTGTAAAGACTTATCGATAAAGTAACTGATCTTCTTGCTATGCTGTTGCTTTGCTTTGCGATCCTAATGCACTGTGATGTGTTGAATGTTGCCAGCTGAAAGGCTTCACACAGTATCAGAGGGAAGGACACTGAGGAGGACAGGAGGAGTGGATATATCCGTGCAAAAACACTTGAGAAGCACATTGAAAAACTGCCAGCACAGTGAACTTTATACAGCAGGCTGCAAGCCTGTATATACTATAGCATAGACTACCTGATGTGTGCAAAGGGAAACAATGATTTCAATGCACACTCTTCACAAAAGGCTACTGTGTGTATCAAATATTTGAATGATCAACACAGCAATCATCATGTCTGCCTCTCATTGTTAAAGGTACATTATCTGTGTTATTTGTTAATTTAACAATTATTACAGCCCAGCTGACTCTAGAGTCTGAGGCCAAAACAAATCTGAAAATGTTACATCGTCTGGTAGGAACTTCAACACATGACAAACAAGTTGCCCTTGAATGAATGAATAAAGTACAGTGAGTTTGATGACAATACAGCATGCTCAGAGTGATGGATTATCTTAAACCAAACGGTAGAGAAATGATTCAAAGGCTGACTGGAAAGAGGAAAGAAATCTTGGTCACACATTTAAAGTGCCCTTGTATCTTTTGGGAGACTGTCAACAGGTATGTAAGTTTACATGATTTGTAGTATGTTGGCTAAAAAGTAAGAACGAAAGGCTCCAAATCAGAGGCCCTGTTACTAAATTTTACTGTGATATTTCCCTTTAGGCTCTGCACATCTTCCTATGCACTCCACAAATCCTGGGTTTCCCCTCTCTATGAGTCACTGTGTGGAAGCATGGAGATCGGGTTCATTTCACTGTGCACAGCAACAAGGTTGAATTCACACAGACAGAGAAAAACGATTTGAACAAAGGCTCAGACTGAGGTGCAGAGAGGATTTTGCTTTTCAAGGAAGCAGTGACAGCTCACATCTAAAGCACTCACACTCCGACCGCTGGTGCTGTTGAGATGCAGAATGCGGCGGGAGATGGAAAACTGACAAGAAGGGACAGCCTTTATTTGTGTGTGTGTGTGTGTGTGTGTGTGTGTGTGTGCATGCGGGGTGTGTGTTTTGCAAGCTAAATAAGAGTATATGTAGCAAAGAGCATGGGCAGTGGCAGCCAGCTCCACTTCTTTCTACAACAAGGACCTGATGGACTGCAGCCTCTGAGTGCTGGGTGAAATGCTGTTGAAAAATCCCTCAGAGCAGAGAGACACACACATTCATGCACGTACCACTAGGTGTACGTGCCACTAATGTGGCGTAAGGAAATTTATGTAAAAAGTGTTGCTCTTTTATCTTGACACCCTGTCAATGTTGTTTTCTTCTTTCACACCACCAAAGCAGTGAAGTGAACTGAGCCAGAGCCGTATGGTACGGAACGTACCTGAACTCACCGTCAGACAACACAGAGATTTTACCATTATTATACTATCCTCATGCTATCATCAGCCATTTGCCATTTTTTCCCATTAGCTAATGCCACTGGAAGTGTATACGGTGGGATGGGTTCCAGCCTGATTGGTCAGAACCAGGACCTTACTTAAGCCTGGACTTTGCACCTGAAAATAACCCCAGAACCAAAACATTGCTGAGCCCCTTTGTAGTCAGTGCTGCTGTTACAAATGTGCCTAGTCTTAAATAAAGCTGTCCATAGCCGTCTGCTACTGATGACATGTTCATAAGCACTGCCAGACTGTGTCGTGTTCTGCTTATGTTCTGTGGAATCTGGTTAAAGGATTGGTTCCAATTTTTCTCATAAAACACATGAATTGGTTAACGATACTTGTGCTTGTATTGTATAAAGACAATACGCACAAGCCATATGTTGAAAAAGCAATGGGTGGCCGTAATCATTCTTTTAAAACATCAAAGATCACACAGATATGATATGTATGTCTGAGTTGGACAAATCAAGTGGGTAAGTTACAGTCTCTTTAGTGTGAAATTCCCTCTTTATGTTTCCACCAACAGTGTTTAATGCTGAGGTGTGGCAGAGGGAAACAAACCCTAGACATAACAATGAGGACAAAGATACCCACTGTCTATCGCAGCTGCTTAAACCTCATGTTACCTTTGGCTGAACTTTAGAACGTATTTTCGCACAGAACAAGGACTGTTGGAACAAATCTGAGCGGATATTTTAAGCAGACCAAAGGTTAAAATGCTTGAAGGACTGAGCTAACTTTAGCAGAGCAAGTGAAAGCACGGCTGATGTTAACAGTCCTAACGCTGGCTACTTAACGGGACCATACACCACAATCATCTCCAATCCTCAGATCAAAGCCACTGCTGTGCCACAGTCAGTGCAGCGTGGTCCGCTCACTGCAGCCCAAGTGTTGGAACGTGGCTGTGATGTCCAGAATAAAGTAACAGTGCTTTAAACTACTGTTAACATGAGCAGACACTGCACAAGATAATAAAATCACTGACAATCTGCCAAATGATTGTAAATGGTTGGACATCCTAAAGGTAATGTTAGAGTCCATATGTCTTTAAACTGATTTTCCTAATCTGATGTAACAACTTGACTTGCAGCTATATGAGACTTTCAACAGTCTGATCCTCTTGAAACCTGAACTCAAAGTTCCCTTCTCTGGACGGTCTCCAAGAAAAAAATATATACCAACATTTCTAAAATGCTTTGTGTCTAAAGCGTTTTGTATTCAGTGCCCACCCAGGGAATATCATGCTTTCACATATATTTGGATGACTTGTTGGCAGTTCATCCCAAGGAAACTGGCATTTAGACTTAGATCTTTGCTTATGAACGACTGAGTCATGATGCTTTTCTCATCCAATGAAAAATCTATTTGGAGAAATCTGGGCTTATTACCTCTCAGGCTGTGCTGTTTTCTGTCATCAAAGGATAAAGAAGAAGGTATATAGGGAGATACTGCAGCAAGTGACGGGCAAGACAAATAGCGACATATAAAGTGACAAAATCCAGAAATGCTTTTTTGCACTGAATTCAAGAAGTGGGCCTCTCAAATCATCTTCCAGTCGAAGTAAAAAAGCCACGGAACATCTGTTCCAATAGGTGAGGTCAACCTAACCAAGAAAGTAATACTGAATTATAGGTAAGCCTTTCTCAGGTTTGTTCAGTACTTTCTAAAGCATTCACCACATGTTTGGGGTACCTAAACTCACAGTAAAAGAAATACTTTTCTGAAAGTAAAATAGATTTTTGGTGCATAAGGCCAGGGTCACAGCTGTTTACTGACCACGACATCACAGCTTTGACAGGCTCTGGGATCTGAACTAACATATTGCTGAAGCTTTATGCGCAGCATTTCTTAATCAAATGTTTGAAAATGACTAGAGAACAGAATCCCTTCACTTCAAACCTCCTTAAACATTTCAGATTAAAATGTACACAGAATGACTGGATAAAAGAACCAAAACTGAGGATCATCCTCATGTAGACCTGGATGGACCAGGACTCACAGTATATAGGCTAGTGTACAAAGATACAGAGTAGTTGAAGTGTGGATATAGACAATAATAAACTGTGACCTCCAGCTTTTGAATTATTACTGATACTCTCAGGCTTAAGTCTGGATCCCAAATGCCTCCTCCTGTAGTTGAAACATAACAGGCCAATTTCACCTCATCCACATTTCACATTATTTTGGGTAAAGATTTTTCATGTCCAAAGTCCAGATTTTGAGTAAGGCCCTGGTTGTGACCACTTCAGTCCACAATTTCTGTAGGCTACATACAATGATGATTTAAAGTATATTTTTGTGAATTTCCCACAAGACAAACATGAATCTCCCCCTTTTTTTAGGTACAAGCCCATATTCTATAGATGTATATGTGCCTGAAGGATTTTCTCTATTCTGCCGATAAACATGAAGATGTAAGGGATTTTTCTGCCCAAAAAATAAATGACAAACACTCGTAAAATCCTGCAAACAAAACCATGGTGACCTCAGCTGGAGTGCATTTCCACAAGCAGCTCTAAATAAAACAGCTATCGGACATTTCAAGAGGCAGCTTGTCTAAAGCAGCAGCTGCACTTACATGGAGGTGATGTTCTGGAAAAGGTCCTCGATGCTCCCGGTGCTGTTCCCGGCGCCCCCGGTGCCCTGGAAGGACAGCAGCGGGAAGAAATTGCTTTTGTCGGACATATTGCAGTAGATCTCTGTGGGCGAGCAGGTGCAGGTGGGCGGACAGTCCAGCAAGGAGCTCAGGTAGTTGTGGAAGAAGACGCTGAGCAGAAAGAAAACCGTCCAGCAGGACCGTATCCTGGGAGGGCGACGGACGCCGAATGCGCCAAATAACGCACCGAATCCGTCCATGCTGTCACGATGCAAGTCCCCAGATTCCCTCGCAACTTTGCAGCGCAGCGGCGAGGAAAAATGAGTCCTCTCACTCAAAGTCCTCTCCGCGCGTACGTGGGTGTCTGAGTGCGTAACCGGTGTCCTCACCTTATTTCTCACACTGGAGTTCAAATGTTAAAATAAAAAAACACATCTCTCTTTATGTCTGTGCGTATCCATATGTGCGTGCATGAGTGTGTGTGTGTTTGTGTGTGTGTGTGTGTGTGTGCGTGTGCGTGTTTTGTGTGTGTGTGGGTATGTCAGAGATTTTGATGATGCCAGTCACGGCTCTCCTGCTCGTTTAGAATAAAACGCACCGCTGGGAAGAAAAAAAGGAGGAAAAATCCCGAAAATATTCCAGGTGTATGACATGAAGGGGTGTGAGCGCGTGCAGTCCGGTTCTCTTTCTCTTCTCCTCCTCTCTCCGCATCGGTTTATGTCATCCCTTCATCTCTCCCTCTCTCTCCTCTCCCTGGCGCTGTTGCTGGTACCCGGCGGTGGAATGGTGGAGAGACGCAGAATAAGACGGGGAGGCAGAAAGAGAGAAAGTGTCCGTCCTCCGAGCTTCAAGTCCCACCTACTGGGCAGACTGGAAACTGTCACAGATGCGCGCGCACATAGGGGTGCACAGGCACAGCTGTTTTAAGACGGTAAAGAAATAAAAGGAGCGAAACACAATGGAGGATGAGACCCAGAGACACACTCAGCTGTGTCCGCTGGGGCGCATCTGAGTAGGAATTGTCTTGTAGAGGGCCCTTGTCTCAGATCTGGTTTTAGGACATTGCACACTGCTCGTGTGCACTATGAGCACAGTATGAGCTTTACCTGGTGTCAGGTTCATTATTACCATACAAATCGTATCTGAGGTGACCCACACCTCTGATATGATGGGGAACATGATTGGGCTATGGGTCTAACTATAAAATGAGATTAACAATAAACCTATACAACAAACTTAACACATTTTCAAAACAACCCAACTTAAATATTACATGTTTTAAAAGGAGGAAGTATAAACTTATTTATTCCTACTCGTCTTCACTACTCATCATAGCTCATAATCTTTATGTTAATTGCAGTTTATTAACAATTATGCCACTCCATTGTACAACCCAAATATCACCCGGTGTCAAAAAGATAAAACTTAAACAGTTATCACAGCCCTTCCTCATCCCTATACCTCTTTTTCGTTTACATGTTCTTGATATGAAAAATGTTCCACATCTAAACTATTACACAAATTCACCGGACAGATTGAAATACACACTCTTCATAGTTGTACAAACACAGTTTCTTTAAATTAAACTGTCCCCTCAAATTATAACTCCCGTCTCTGTCGAAAGACATTTTATATATTACCATATTACTCGGTAATGCATTATTTCTTGCTTTATACATTATTTGTGCAGTGTTAAATTTTACAAGATCCATGAATTTCAAAGCATGTGAGTTTAACATGCTTAACGCGTTAGTGTGTTCGAGAAATCTTATGTTGTTGACTGTCCTTATGGCCCTTTTTTGCAGTATGCATAATGCTGGTGATGGGCAGTTCATCTGCCTAGTTTCACACTTTGGTCCACAGAGAGATATTTCTATTGAAACTAACACAAACTTTGTGCAGGACACACTGGTGAACGTGTTTTTACACAGCCAGCAAACTCTGAGCAACATGATGATTCATTTGGAGTTGTGTTTGTGTCCACCTGATGAAGCCGGCCGTTTATCCAGATTATCTAAACCAGGGGTTTCCAAAATGCTTCTGTCATGCCCTGCCTTTTTGAAATAAAACTTTTTTAAATCTTGATAGATCCAAGTATGGAATTCATGGACCTTTTTCCCAGAAGATATTTTGACTTTGTGTGTCTATCTGTGTGAAAAACTGTCAATTCAACTTGAATTTCACTACACATGCCCCATCAGACTTCTTTTTAGTGATGTCCCCATGTTCTCAGATCACAGCTATTAACTTGCTGAGTGCAATATTATTATTACTGATAGGAATGATGAACAAATGTAGGAAAATAAGTGCTAAATTGTAATAAACTGGAATTATCCTTTAATGTTTTGGCCCCTTGAAGGGTATTTTGTACCCTCCATGAGCTTTTTTCTACCACCAGCAGCCGATGAAATTTGCTGTGCAGAGGGTCATTAAAACAATAGATATCATGACTTTTTGCACCATTCCCCAGACTATTTTATATTTTATCTTTTAAATCACCTGTATGTTGTTTGCTTTATCCAACACATCCATACTGTGTGCTGTAATAAACAGTGCAGCCTTCAGGAGCCACTAACAGGTGTTTAGATCTTAAGCCAGACAGAACAGTGAATTAGGATAACTAAATTACACAATGTGCAGTGTTCTCAGATTCATCCAAAATGAATGTACTTTCTAGGGTTATGATGACAAACCAATACTAAAACACCAAACTGTCCAAAACGCTGAAGTCCTTGAGAAAGTAATCCCTCAAAAAAGAGACCTGAGTCATCGCATCATTGTCTGTGCTTCCTCCCTACTCCATCCCTCCCTCTGACTTTGTCTGTCTTTCTCTTTGTGTATTTTTTTTCCTCAGGATGCGGCTGCTTTTAAAAGCTCCAGAAAAAGGTAAAATCTTCCCCACTTCAAAGCACAGAGGAATCTGGGCTGGTTCAAGAACACATGTATGCTTAGCAAACCGTTTGATGTTCAGGGAGGGGAGCGGAGATGCTACAGTAGGTACACACACACACACACACATACATACACATACACAAGAGTCTGCTGGATTCAAGGCCTTTGAGAGATTAAGGAATGTATATATATGCACATGACAATGAGACATTGCACAAGATAAAAAGATTGTGCTCGTTTCACTAAAACCTTTACGTGTTTTATTCCATTATTACAAATTATATATGGAACTATTTAAAATCACGTTTTAAAATCAAGTATTTTTGTAGACTGTAGATATTGTTTAGTATGCTGAAATAAAAGTTTCTGAATAACTGTAAACTGAGCAACAAAGCATTGAGAATGTGCAGAATCCCATTGCAGTAACTTTTAAAAGAGTAAATCACTGAGTCATTTAACTGATGTCTTTGTGTTGAATTTCAGCATCGTTTTCAAATTATTTCTATATTCTATATCACTATTATTTCCTTTGATTTTTTATTTTGTAAAGCACTTTGTTTTTGAAAGGTGCTATATAAATTAAGTTAATATTACCATATATTTTGCTGTTTAGATGAAATCATATTAGCTATTATTAATTCCAGCTCAAAGTATCTATCATTACTCCAAGGGATCATGTTGAAGTGGTTATTTCCAAAATTACATTATTTATTTAAACATGTATGTATTTGGTTTCTGAAATCACACTCAAATAATATAAAATTAACAAAATGATGAATAGGGAGACTGCACTGAGGGGCATTTAAATGTAGTTGTTGTGCAAAGTATTCAACACTACCAGTTTCAATGTGATAAAACTTAATTGGAGAAAAAACATATGAAGAAAATGTGTGTTTAATAACTAGTAGTAAAGTAAAAGTAAAAGTCACTTGATTACTGCTAATTATTTGTTTGGGGATTGCTTAGAGGTAACTACAGTGTTGCTGCGTGGTTACTAAGGCATATCTAGGCCTTGCTGGGTGGTGAAACTGAGCCACTGCTTGGTGAGACACACAAACCAGCCTGTTTCTAGGGAGGTGGTCATCTGCATCAACCCAGTTCGGTTGAAAGGGGAAAAGAGAAGGGGAGAGAGGAGAGAGGGCATGAGAAGAGAAAACATAATAATCAGACTAATAATAATAACTGCAGCAGTGAGTGTGGAGCAGGAACATGGGGGCAGTAGACGGCCTGCAGCCACAGATCCAGAATCTACAGCTCCAGAGGAGCAGAAATACCTGCAGAAAAAGAACAAAAACTACCGGGAGGAGGTGGAGTTGGTAAGATGCAGTAAAGGGATAAGAATGGGAGCTAGTTCCACAGAAAAAGGGCTTGATAACTAAAGGCTCTGGCTCTTAGCTCTTACTTTTAGAGACTTTAGGTACCACAAGTAACCCTGCATTCTGTGAGCGTAGTGCTCTAGTGGGGTAATACGGTACTATCAGCTCTTTAAGATATGATGGTGCCTGACCAATAAGAGCTTTGTAGGTGAGGAGAAGGATTTTAAATTCTATTCTGGATTTTACAGGGAGCCAGTGCAGAGAAGCTAATATTGGAGAGATATGTTTTCTTTTGCTAGTTCCTGTCAGTACACGTGCAGCCGCATTCTGGATCATCTGGAGAGTCTTCAGAGACTTATCGGGGAAGCCCGATAATAAGGAATTACAATAATCCAACCTAGAAGTAACAAATGCATGGACTAGTTTTTCTGCATCTTTTTGAGACAAGATATGCCTGATTTTTATAATGTTACATAAGTGGAAGAAGGCAGTCCTTGAAGTCTGTTTTATATGGACATTAAAGGACATGTCCTGATCAAAGATTACTCCTAAATTCCTTACAGTGGTGCTAGAGGCCAGGGCAATGCCATCTAGAGTAACTATATCTATAGATAATGCACCTTGCAGGTGCTTGGGGCCAAGAACAATAACCTAAAAGCAGAAAATTGCAGGTCATCCAGTTTTTTTTTGTCCTTAATGTATGCCTGAAGTTTGGCTAACTGATCCATTTTGTCTGGCTTCATCAATAAATATAATTGGGTATTTCCTAATAATTTTGCCTAAAGGAAGCATATATAAGGTGAATAAAATTGGTCCAAGCTAATTTTGAGGAAAGACTATTAAATGTTCAATTTTGATGCCATATGACAGGACACTGTTGAGGGTGTAGTTAAAACAGTGAGTGGGTTTGTTTACACTCTGACAGAAGCCAATCAAATTAAATTGGCCAAGTCATACACAGTAGAAATATAGAAATACTATAATAATAATAATAATATAAGAACACATCACAGTATAGCACTTTAGGTTTGCTAATAAAACCTAAATGTGTGCACCACATCTTCATAGAGCAGACAAAATAAGTTTCCTGTTTTGAAATTTTCGTTTTTCCCTTTGCTCATAAATGCATAAAGCGCTGGAGTGAACATTTCATAAGCTACCTTTCTGGCTGTCTTTAAATATGACATTTACTTTGTGTGGCATAACATCCACTGGCCCTGGCCTGTGACTATGGCTCTGTGTGCACAGAAAAACAGAAACAGAAATGTCATTAAAAATAGGCCACATATGTACGATATCTATCCTAATGGGGCAATGAAATACAGTATGCACAGTCTTATTTAATATGTTTCCATCCAACTTTAAATTAAAATTGAATCCCTCAGTACAACCATAAAAACTTTATCACAAAGTCTCAGTCCTTTTTTTGCCCCTGGCAGTCATTGTTTCATACGGTTCAGGATTTATTAAGCTTTTAAAATCATTTACTGCTTCAGTATCTGTACGTGGCAACTATAGTATGGTGAAACAATGGTAAGGGTTAGTCACCGGAGACTATTGGTTGAGGTTGGTGAAAGATCATGGTTATCGCAAATTATCGCGAATTTTGATACTGACATTGAATCAAATAACTGTATAATGTGAATTGAGTTGTTAGTAGTGACGTAATCCCAAAAACTAAAAGACTTTAGCCTCTTGGCTTATGGCTTGGTTTTACTGTATTATTGAGTCTCAGATCCACGCTGATTACCGATCCAGCAGGATGAGCAACTGCTTTGTGGTAATCTACTTGATTTACAAGCACAACATCAACTGAACAAGCACCTTAATGTGGGTCTTGCATTATTTCATAGTCTTGAAGCTGTGTTGATGTGTGCTTGAAGGCAGCAAGGCACATACACTGTACAGAGGATGGGAGGATTGGGGGTCACTAGGAGCCCGTATCTAATTTTTGCAACAGGGCCATAACAGGTTAATCTGGCCAAGGCTTGAGACAGCCATTTCTAATAAACAAGCTCTGATAAAGTCAAGTCAATTTTATTTGTATAGCGCCAAATCATAACAAAAGTTATCGCAAGACACTTTCACATTGACCATACTTTTTAAAATATTATTTACAGACACCCAACAGTTCCCACCATGAGCAAGCACTTGGCAACACTTGACAGGTAGAAACCTCGAGCAGAACCGGGCTCTGGGTGGGTGGCCATCTGCATCGACCGAGTTGGGTTGAAAGGGGAGGAGAGAGGGGGAGAGGGGAGACAGAACAGGAGGAGAGACAACAAATCAGACTAATAATAATAACAACAACTGCAGCAGTGAGTGTGGAGCAGGAACATGGGGGCAGTAGACGGCCGGCAATCACAGATCCAGAATCTACAGCTCCAGAGGCAGAAATACCTGCAGAAAGTGAGAAGGAGAAAAAGTACAAGAACTACCGGGAAGAAGTGGAGTTAGTAACGTGAAAGTTTATGGAGTGTTTCCTAATAATATTGCCTAAAGGAAGCATATACAAGGTGAATAAAAGTGGTCCAAGCACTGAACCTTGTGGAATTCCGTGACTAACTTCCGTCTGCACGGAGGATTCATCATTTACATGTACAAACTGAAATCTATCTGATAAATACGACTGAAACCAGCTTAGTGCAAGTTCTTTGATTGCCCTGATTGACTCTGATTGACGACCGCTTTCTCAAGGATTTTGGAGAGAAAGAGAAGGTTAGATATAGGTCTAAAATAGGCAAGCCATAAAGCCACTGTACACTACCTGATCAGCAACAAACAGCAGACAGACACAGTTGGAGAGCAGCTGGTGAACACATCATTTAGCAGCTAAAAAGACAGATATTTCCCTCAGGAGTTGGTGGAGACCAAAAACAGAGATACACAGAGAGAATATTGGACTTCCACATGAAGGATCAAATAGCTCTGTGCCTGCTGGATGTGACAGTACAACTGTTTGCTAACACACTAGCTATAACAACTTAAACACTAAATAAACACAAAAAGATTAGGTCTGCTGTTACTCTCCAGAATACTTTTCTTGTCTTTTCAGATTTGTTAATAATAACAAAAAGGCCAAAACTAACAATGTGTTTCATATTTAAAGAAACCTTCAAAATTCAGTGTGCAGTTGAGTTATTTTATGGGATGATAGGAATCTCAGTTCAAACATTTTAAAACAGTTACTTCAAAATGCAGCTACACTGCAGCTACATACCCTGGGAACCAGATAAATCTGTAAGCTTATGTTTTATTTTCTCTGGCAGACAAGTCTGGCCCCCCTCCCATTCAGACTGATTTCCTAGATACTGGTATCTGGCGAGTCAATCACAACTGTTTATCTGATATGGTCAGTGACAGAGAGGACCGCTGTTGTGGCATCTTCGTAAATAACCAAGATGGCTTCCACCAATGCGGAACGTTCCATGGCCGGCTACAGCAGCAGTATTAAATGGACTGGATGGTAAATTTTCTCTAAAAGAAGAACAAAAAACTGCACCTAAACTTTGTGTTGATAAGAAATATGTGTTTGCTGTACTTCTGACAGGAAGCTCTAATTGGCTGTCTGTGCCCATTGATATCTTGGAAATCGAAAATGAACTGAGAAGTTCCAGACTAATACGCATTTGCAAATTAGTCTGCCGATGACACACTGGACTTTTAAGAAGCGCTCCTTTTGAAGACAGAGTATAAGGAGAAGATGCTGCCTCCTCTGCTGAACACCCATGTGTGCACCCATGGGGGCTGTTTCACCAGAGGCACACTGCAGGACAAAAAGAACAAGGCAAAGCCAGTTTATTCACACTATCTCTGTCTACGACTCAGTACATCTCTCTCTCCTGAGTTATACAACAGATTGACTGTACACAAGTTAAAATCTTGTATGTCCAGTGGGATGTACACACCATCACAGGGAAACTCTACCAATAAACTATACCTACACAAAGGCAGTTTACTCATGCATACTAATTTTGAGCAGAAAGCCTGTGTTCATGTCATATGGAAGTTACTTAATTGTCAATAGTTTCCAATTTGTAAATAGTGTTTACATGCACATCCAGTAATAGGAAGCTCTTCCTGAAAAAGTAAAAAAATATTGACACTTCACATCAGCCAAAGTTCATTGATCAAGGTCATTAAACCTAAATGTTATGGATATACGGCTATAGTATAGTATCAAAGTACATATCACAACCAACTATGTATTCATACAACCATCTTTAGTTGTCTGTTAATGTGACCACTCATCACAAACATGGGAATCTTCCCCATTTTTACCATTAATCCCACATGACATAATGAAAATATGCTATTGAGTTCCAGTGTTTTGGAGGTTAACCCATACTAGGGACAAAAAATCATGACATCTCGGCCTATGCTGCTTCAAGTTTTTTAAAATCTCTCTTTTGAGTTCCCCAACCTTATGGAATAGTGAACTGAATCACTGGAGTATCCTTCATGTAAGGTGTGAGGTGCTAGCTTGACTGTATGTTTCAAACACAAGCTTCAAAGTTTAGATTTTGTGGTTCTGGTCTGTAAATGAATGTACTAAAAGCACACGGGTAAAATATTTGATCATTTATTGTTTGGAATATTACAGAACAATTATCATTCTCTGTTAGCCTGGTATCAGACGAGTCTGCGAGCTCATGATTTATTGGCTCTGGCAGATATGTCTGGCCCCTTTCCCATGTAGATTGATTTTCACCAGAACTGGTATGTGGCAAGCCAATCATAATCGTTTATCTAACATGAGGTAGGTTTAATACAATGACTGACAGAGAGGAGCGCTGTTGAGGCATCTACGTAAATAACCAAGATGGCTGCCACTGATGCAGCCTGTTCCACTGCTATCTACAGCAGCAATACTAAACGGACTGGATGGTAAATTTTCAAAAACAAAATACTGCACTTAAACTAAGAGTTTATTGACTTTATGAATTTAAACATGACTGTTGTCTTGCACACAGTTGATACAAATAATTAATTTCCTGAAATATAGGCTTCATGGGTAAGTCAGTTTTCAAAGTCAATTTTGTTGGAAAATGCTGATAAATTCCCAACTGTCTTACAGCAAACATTCCTCTTTTAGTACTAGACAGAGTGTAATAAAGGAACTAAAAAATCAGTCAATTAATTTAATTTTATCTGATTTTACGAATTGTTCTGTTATATGCCTTCATAAAGTAATTGCAACTCGATTCTATATGTTGCTTTCTGTGTCACGTGGCTTGGAAAATTAAAGGAACACCCTCACTATTTGGGAAATCCTCTTAATTTGTCCAAAGGCAAATGATAAGATTTACTTATTATTAGCTCTTAATAATTGTTCAGTGTTGACTTATAAACAAGGAGAACATCATCTTCTGACAACCTCAGGTGGCACACTGGCTAATATAGTGACAAAAGGTAACTTAGACCCAGACTAAGACATGCCTAAATATTTTTGTCATGTTTAAATTTCCATTGTGGAATAATACATTTGACTGCTTGCGTTCTTAGCCCTGTTGAGCTCCAGAAGCAATTACCTTGTTGGGTAAAGTGTTGTCACACTAATAAGACAGATGAGGAAAAATGAAAATAAGAACTTGGTTGTAAAACATTTAATTTTCCTTTTATCAATCACATATAAAAAAAAAAATTAGAATAGAAAAAAATTTAATAATGTACGTGCTTCTAAAGTCATACAGTATTTGACAATAGTGGTCCTGTTTTTTTCTCATTTGGTCCTTACTGCAAAGCACTGCACTGCGTCTGCACTTACATTTATTCTACTGTGCTTTTTGGCTAAAAGGGTTTGGTCCCACCCATTCAGATGACATCAATCAGATGTTAATGTCATGACTTCTTAATGTACCTATGACCATAATGCATTATGGATGAACCATTGATTCTTAATGGCTAGTTAATGTACTGCATGTGACCAGGCTGTGGTTTCATGACAGAAGGAAAAAAATGAACCTCTCTCTCTCTCTCTGTGCCTCTCTCTCTTCATCTCCCTGACTCTTTCTCTTCACACACTAAAACACACATGCAGACATACACAAATGCACACACACACTACAAATATTGATTGCAATCCACTTTTTATGTATACCTAAAAAGTTAATAATTGTTGTCAAATTGTTGTCAAATTGTTGCTTGCTTCGACATTGAAATTGCAATTGAAATGTATAGTATTTTACCTTTCACCTGGTTACTTTTCATCCCCACAGTAGCAGCATGGGTCCAAAGATGGCAGTGTTGATTGGCCTGTTGGTCGAAGACTTTGGTCCAGTGAAATATCTACTATCTAACTATCAGATGGACTGCCATCACATTTGGTATGGACATTCACATTCATGCTCCTCAGAGAATACATTCTAATGCTGGATTCAAAACAACCTAGTATGTTTCTGCAATTTGATGTCAGAAACAAGTTGGACTTTAATGTTGGACAGACGTCAAATTTTAGTTGAAAGTGAAAATCAGGTTGATGTTAAAACCCAACATTGGTCTGACCTCCAACCCTATGCCCAGCAGTCATGAAACTCTACATGTTAAACTGTTCTAATCGTGACTTTTGAGAGATTTTGATTACCCGGAGGCACAACTTAAAGTGGTAGTTCAGGTTCTTACCCGTGTTCCATACTGTAGATAATAATAATAATAATAATACTAATAATAATATTGCAGACTCACTCTGTAGCACAAGAGCCGGTATCCACTGGTCTTGGATGATGTCAGTCAACATTCAGAGAAAAAGTGATGAAATATGTTCAAGAAAACCAAAAGAGAGACAGAGAGAGAGACTTAAATATGTGGAAACATTGGACTGCCGTGAAAACACTAAAAGAGAATGAGGCTTTACAGCAGGTGAACAGGCAGCTCACGGAAGAGGTGCGAAAGCTGGCCAGCCAACAACCTGTGAGAGTGCTGTCTACCCCCGACAGGAGACATTTGAACAAGATAATCCAGACTGAAGACCCAACCAATCAACAGCATCACCAGGTCAAGAGCCACAAACCCAATAAACCCCTCTTATAACAAACCCCGGTACCAGACCTCCAGAAAACAACCCAACAAATTCCATAAACTGTGCTTCCCATGGACTTAAATGGGAGGTATGTGGAACAGAAAAAACGTTTCCGAAACCGTAGAGTTGCCACATTATCATCCACACCAGCACAAACGACCTCAAGTGACAAAATCTGTCAAGGGAGTGATAGACAAAGCTTCCTCCACATTCCCCAACAGAAAGGTAATCATCTCTACTCTGCTACCCAGACTTCCACCCTGCCTTCATCCAACGGGTAAATGCACAATTCTACAGAGAATGTGCAGAGAAACCAAATGTTTACTTGGCTCCCAACCCAACCCTGGACAAGCACAGCTTGCACTACCAAGTGCACATCCTCAAGACAATAGTCCCAACTTCTGCACTCTGAGACTATGAAGGACATCTCACTTAACCGCAGATCGAGCATATGGTACAAATCAGAACTAACCCACTCAATTAAGAAAATCAAAACAGGATCTTTTTACATCTGGTTAGGAATAAATAAAGAACTTACCTCAACCAAGAAAAAGATCTTCCTGTGTTATACCTACACCCCCTTAGTCGAATCCCCATATTTTAAGGAGGACAAGAAAACATATTTCTCCAATATTAGCTTCTCTGCAATGGCTCCCTGTGAAATCTAGAATAGAATTTAAAGTCGTCCTCCTCACTTACAAAGCTCCTTATTGGTCAGGCACCATCATATCTTAAAGAGCTGATAGTACTGTATTACCCCACCAGAGCAATACGCTCACAGAATGCAGGGTTACTTGTGGTACCTAAAGTCTCTAAAAGTAGAATGGGAGCCAGAGCCTTTAGTTATCAAACTCCTCTTCTGTGGAATCAGCTCCCAGTTTGGGTTCGGGAGGCAGACACATTCTCTTCGTTTAAGAGTATGCTAAAAACGTTCCTTTTTGATAAAGCTTATAGTTAGGGCTGGCTCAGGTGAGTCCTGAACCATCCCTTAGTTATGCTGTTATAGGCTTAGACTGCCAGGGGATTTCCCATGACGCACTGAGCTTCTCTCTTCTCCTCTCCCTCTCTATCTGTACGCATTCCTATCCCACTAATACAGGTTACCAACTCCATTTCTTCCTGGTAGTCCTTGTGCTTTCTGTGCTTTTTCGCCTTCTCACTTTCTGCAGGTATTTCTGCCTCTGGAGCTGTAGATTCTGGATCTGTGATTGCCGGCCGTCTACTGCCCCCATGTTCCTGCTCCACACTCACTGCTGCAGTTGTTATTATTATTAGTCTGATTTGTTGTCTCTCCTCCTGTTCTGTCTCCCCTCTCCCCCTCTCTCCTCCCCTTTCAACCCAACTCGGTCGATGCAGATGGCCGCCCACCCAGAGCCTGGTTCTGCTCGAGGTTTCTACCTGTTAAAAGGGAGTTTTTCCTCGCCACTGTCGCCAAGTGCTGCTCATGGTGGGAACTGTTGGGTCTCTGTAGATAATATTTTAAAGAGTATGGTCTAGACCTACTCTATGTGAAAGCATCTTGAGATAACTTTTGTTATGATTTGGCGCTATACAAATAAAATTGACTTGACTTGACATGTTCTCCATCCTGGAAGAGGAGATCAACTATTTCCAGTCTCATGGCCACATTGTGGTCTGTGGGGACCTCATTGCAGGACAGTATGATAGCCTGACACACTCAGCACACAAGGAGACAAACACCTACCAGCTGGTGGAAACATTCCCTCTCCAATATGCACCTCCGGACAAAACTACGACAAAGTAACAAACAAACATGCGTCACAGCTATTACAGCTCTGTCACTTGCTGGGTCTATACATAGTTAACGGTAGACTTATCTCTGGGTAATAGTACAGCAGATGACTTCATCACTGACCTCAGCCTGACGTCTCTCAGAGCGTTCACTGTCAGCCCACTAACACCCCTGTCAGACAACAGCAAAACCACAGTCTACCTGAACAAATTAAAACACAATCATGAAGTATCAAAGCCAATCAAACTACATACTATTTAAAAAAAAATGGAAAGGAAGGTAGTGTGATAACCTACCAAAATGCTATTAGGCAACAAGTCCAATCACTCTTAGACCAGTTTCTGGATAGAACCTTTAAATGCAACACTGAAAATGTAAACAGGGCAATAGAAAACGTGAATGATATATTTGACATTTCAGCCTCTTTATCAAACCTTAAAGCCTAGAAAAGCCACAGCAACAATGACACATGGTTTGACAATGAATGTAAAACACACTTTCACTTTGGTGAAACATTTAAACAGTATAACTATACAATAAGGAGAAAAAAAGGAAGCAACATGTTACAAACCAGCTACATGCCATTGAGTAATTCATAAAGACAAACTACTTCTGGGGAAATTGGAACATTTTAAACAAACAAAAACATGAGGACCTACCCACCCAAAATGGAGATGTATGGGTGAACCACTTTTCCAATCTTTTGGCCCAGTAGAAAAGAATAACAAACCATAACACATGCAAGATAAACTACAAAGTTTAGAGTCAACCATAAAAGACTATCAGAACCTCCAGAACCAAAAAAACAGAGCAAACTGGAAGCTATTTGGTCCTAAACAGAGAATACTAAGCGGCAGATTACCTGATCACTGTGACCAACCCAATGTTAGGAAGGCCACCACAGGGAGACCTGCTTTCCAGAGAAGAAAGAATGTGCACCCACTGCACACAGCAGGAGGTGGAAACCCAGCTGCACTTTTTAACCACCTGCCAGCTGTACCAAGACATCAGAGACAGATACTACCCACAGATTACTGCCTACCAAAAGGACTTTGAAAACATGGCTGATTGAAAAAATGTCCATATCTGCTGGGCAAAATAGATAAATGTAAACAAGCGGATAAACAACATCTGTCTCTAAATTTAGTTGTATTCAATTCCATTTTTACAATTGACTTCAACTTGACTTACATGTGGGTCACAGGTTTGCAGTATCATTGCCATTACATTAGGCAATAACAGAACCAATGCACCCTCATTCTTCTGAATGTGGCCAAGCAGTTCCTTTGATGGTGACTACATGTTGGTTTAAAAAAATCTGACTATTGATGCATGCATTGCATGTTGCATCTTCTCTAGTGATTTTGTTTGCACAAAATGTTTGGTTAATTTAAAGTGTGAACCGCTTTCGCCATAGTATATTTTCTGAACTACCATTTGTATACAAAGTTTTGGGGCATGTTTGCCTGACTGACACAAGTCTCAGCCTAATAAATTCACCTGTTGTGGTTGTTGAATGCTCAACGAGACGGGATTATGCATAGCTGAGTTGTAGAAACACCTTATGCCCACTACCTAAATTAGGATTTCCTGAACAATAACAAGTGGTGAACCCAAATGTAGGTTTCAAAACAAAAACCTATGGATGACTTCACAGACTCTTCATCCATGTTTTTCAACTGTGCCATCACAATTACTATTATCCACATATTACTAAGAGAAGTGTAAAACACAGTATGAAAAAAATATTGTCTATTGTAACACTCCCAGTGGATGTGTCTTTGATGTGTGTGTGAATATGACAGGATGACAGTGACAGAGAGAGAAAAGAGTGGTCATTAGAGAGACAGAGTGTGATCGATGTCAGCTGTGAACGAGGATGCTGGCTGTCGACAAAATCAGCTCTCCTCATGCTGGTTAGGTTCCCATGACAACAGAGGAAAGAGAGAGCTAGAGGGAAAGATATAGAAACCAGAAGAAACATGGGACAGAGATTGACTCTATCCTGCTTAAGTTAAACACACAAGCAATAATATGAGCAGAAGGAGAGACTGATGAAGATGTTTGCGTTTTCTCTAACTTGTTGAGGCTTTACTGCATGGATGCTGCTCACTGCATCTTCAGTGTAGCTGACAGCTCATCAAAGATGAATGACAAGTGCTGGGGCGGGAACAAGACCATCTGTGAGGGAGGAGGGCGGAGCTGACAACTCACTTTCTGTCATCAGAAGAAAAATTTAATATAATAGCCTTTAATCAGCCATAAAGAATACAGTATTCCATAATTTAACAGAGGGACAAAATGACAAGTGAAAGCTTCAGTGAGACTGAGGCAATATTGTTTACAACACCATGGAATACTGTGAAAAAGTGTTTCGATCAGAGGAAACAAGAATTAAATGTAGCTCCTCTGTAATAGTTTCTGGTGCCAAACAAGTCTCTGCCCTGGGTGTAGGACTTTCTGCTGCAACTTGTGTACTGCTTTTTTCACAAGGTAATCACAAGGTCACAATTCCTGTCATGTTTATTGACGTACAAAGCAAAGTTATATTATATTCACTTGAAGCAGCTGAATGAGAGAAGAAAAACTTAATAGCCGCAACTAAATTTCATTTACTTATTAGATCACAAAAAAGAAAAAATTCGATAACCACCCTTTTGTTCTCTTTAGACACTCACAGCATATGGTTAAGTTTAGGGAGAGATAGTGGGCTTGGTTGAATATTGAAAAAGTCAACAGAATCAGCTTTACTGGCCAAGTATAAAGTCAAGTATAGTAAAGAATTTGACTGTTTTTTTGTTGCTCTCAATGTACTTACGCAGAAAATCATACAACTAAAACAAGCTGTGCATGGGTCCTTCCACTGAACTCATCAGAAGTCCATCTATCACATCTATCCTGCTTTGAACTGTTGATCTTCATCCCTTCATGACCTCCAGTGTCTTGACTCCACCAGGGGGATATTCCTGTATGGCCCACGATGTGATTATCCCCATAAGATAATGATGTCACAATGGGTCCTAATCGCCAAAGACTTGTTTAGTCGATGCACATTTTCGTTTAGAAAAGTATATCATTTAAAATGAGCTAAACCACATTGCTCATTGTGCCTCATACATAATCAGCATTAAAAATAAACATTACCATGCACCAAAGAAAACAAATGTTATGGGCTGTAACACACACAGATTTTTCTCAGTTTGTTTATTTAACAGCTCTTATAGAAGGTGGTTTATCACAATACCAACAATCAATCAACATAGTTATACGGCTTTGCTTATACAGTACAACAATCATGTTTTAAGTGTAATAAACACATAAAATGTTTTTGGAGCTGTTAACACTTTCATACTGAATGTCTCAGATTTCTAACAATAGTTATCAGTGATGCAGATAAAAAAAATCTTTGGGTGATAAAACTGGAGTTCAGACAATGTCTCCTGGTTTGGAAACTTAACCACTGACTGCCCCTGTTGATGATGTCAAACTGAAGGTAGTCAAAGCTGGAAAAAACATATTTACTTCCCCAACTGGTGAAAGGTTATCTCCTGAGCTAACTTAGCCCTGATTCTGTTTGGTCATGATTTAGCAAAGTCACTGCTCACACCTCCACTGCCCCTCTGCTTTTATATTGGGCACAGATCTTATATTTTGCTTCGAGATAAGGAAGCCCAGGTATACAAAGTTAGCAGCAGAGGCAGAGGAGCATGGTTGGAAACCTAAGGTCTGCCCAGGCAATCAGTTTTGTCCCTGTTAACTGTATACGGGTATGAGGATAAGAAGACGAAGCAGGCAGTGAAAACATGGCAGATGGTTGTTGCACAACTGAGCGGGCCATGCCATTAACACGAAGTAGCCATTCAAGCCACTTGGGCCAGCCACTGTAGTTTGTATTGAGCAAATGCAATGTAGTCATGCTGCCAAGTATGCACTCTTTGCTTGTGTGAGGATAGGATTCAAATACCTTTTAAAGGTGCATTAGGTCAGAGACTGGTGTGGGCAAGTTTTTTGATATAACTAGTAACTATTTGCAAGACTAGTGGAGCAAAATAAGCAGATAGTTTAGTCTGAGCAGATACAATGTAGATATAAGGCTGAATCATGCCACTGAGGCTCTTTGCCTGGGGCTGGGGCTAATGACGATGGGTCGAAATGTCATTTAACATTCACTCACTCACTCTGTGGCACACTGAGCCAGATTTCGAGGTGAAAACCTCTAACAGCACATAATGTGCTCAAACTGTTGATACAATGACTTGTGTTGTTTCATTCTGCATGTGATAAATGATAAGAAGTGCACAGCTCAAAAACTATGTTTGTGGGTAAATTACTCTTTAACATCCACAGATTGATTTATGCTGCTGTAGGTTTAAACACAATACAAGATCAGTCCATTCAGCACCTTGGACAGCTTTGTTTAGGCAGAAAGCCTGTACATTCTCATACCATACACTACCTATTGTCTTGCAAGGTGTTCGTTAAGTCTGTTGTTGGATTGAAGATTATTGTGTGTTATATTGTGAGATGATTTCAGTTTGCATACCTGTATTTTTAAATTGAAGTTAATCTTTTAATCTTATCCAGTATGAATACACCAAAACACATAACTTTATTCAAAAGGGATGCGTGACTTTGGTCCTTTGGCTTGGGTTCAGTAGTCAGTTTTCATTTCCTGACAGTTGATCAGGTCTGTTTCCTGTCACTCAAACATGTAAGACCACAGTGATTCATTTCAAAGTGTGATCGCACTCCAAAATATTATGCTTCGGCCTAGCTGTACTAGTAACCAACTAGTACAGGCAGGTCTATACACATTGTCAAGTCTTGGCTCATACCTGGAGACGAAAAATATAGACAGGCAACATTTGTGTCAGAGCATTAGGTGTGAATTGATGTGGCCTTCAGAGGCACGATTCATGATGATTGCTTAACAGCATGTCTCATGTTATTCACACTGCTGTTGGCTGAAGTCAGCTTGCATAAGCTGATTTTTCATCAGTCTCAGCTGGGGTTGACAGGGAGGAAGTAAATTAAGCGTCACCATCACATCCTCGAGGATATCCCGGTCTTGTTAGGTGACAGGACACAGACAGACACACATGTGGAAAAGATCCTATATACCGCAGTACCGCAGAGAATTGGGAATGATCCTGGTTCAGCATGTCAATTCTTTACATTACTTTTACATTCTTTAAGGCCATTACGGGTGAATGAACGAATGTGTCAAGGCAAAATGCAGGAAAAGACGGGGTAGGACTCAAATGCAGGAGGAGAGGAGGCTGCCAGGTATGATTCAGGCAGTTTATTTAAACAAATAAAAGGTACAACAAAAACGTACAGGAGGGTGAGGCAAACTGAAAATCCAAAATGTAACAAAGTCCAAAGCAGGCAGGTGAATGAACAGGTCACAGGGAAAACCAGAAGCATGGTACAGGGTACGAATCCAAACACGGACAAAACACAATGAACTGACAAAGGCACAAAGGAGCTAGATTGGTATTCAAGCTGAGTGGCTGATGAGGGAATGAGCTGCAGATGAGGACAGGTAAGTGCAGGGCTGCTGAGAAGTGGGGACAGGTGTGTAGATGGGTGGTGCAGTCAGGTGATGGGGAAAGGAGGGAAAGTCTGAGGGTATAAAAGTATAAAATGGCAGGTCTGGGGCACAGAACAGGGAAAAAAGAGTAATGCAGAACGGGGCTACAGTGTGGCCAAAAAAGGATAAAAGACCAGATGGTGACAGAATGAATGACCTAATAAGTTAATAAATATGTGAGTTCATATCCAGCAGAGGGTTGGGAAACTGGACTCAGAGGTTTTAGTGGAACATGACGGGCCCTATTTCCCTCCCAGCTCAGAGTCAGTTGTGTCGCAAACACAGTTGCAGTGCAACGCCAAACAAACATGACTGCACAAAGGTGAGTTGAGAGGCTGGCACAGTTCAAATTTGGTGTTCATTTGTAATGAGTACCAAAGGCATTTCAGCCTCAACTGGTTAATTTAAAGAAATAATTTTGTCATAAGAAAATGGGGAATATGCTTTTTTTTCCCTGAGACTTCGATGAAAATGTCAATACCACTCTCATGTCTGTCTGTTAAATACGAGGCTAAAGGCAGGACATGGTTAGCTTAACTTAACAAAAAGACTGGAAACAGCCAGCCTGGCTCTGTCCAAAGGGAAAAACATTTTTGCCATGCAACCTTGCAGTGAAAACAAGACTCCTGGTCAAGAAATGGCTTGACCAGGAAAACACTTTGGTTTTCGTATGGATTAAAAGAAGATGTAATGTGTTAATCAGTTAATCAATTTAATATTTAAAGGACACATACAAGAGTGATATTAGTCTCATCTAACTCTTGACAAAAAAGCAAATAAGACTATTTCCCAAAATGTTGAACTATTTCTTTATTCTGTCTGCTGCTTCTAAAGAGGATGTCAGGAGCTTATGCAACTGGTAAGCTCTTCATTCTGCATTGCACTAATCTAGTCAATTTTATTTGTATAGCGCCAAATCATAACAAAAGTTATCTCAAGACGCTTTCACATAGAGTAGGTCTAGACCATACTCTTTAAAATATTATTTACAGAGACCCAACAGTTCCCACCATGAGCAAGCACTTGGTGACAGTGGCGAGGAAAAACTCCCTTTTAACAGGTAGAAACCTCGAGCAGAACCAGGCTCTGGGTGGGCGGCCATCTGCATCGACCCAGTTGGGTTGAAAGGGGAGGAGAGAGGGGGAGAGGGGAGACAGAACAGGAGGAGAGACAACAAATCAGACTAATAATAATAACAACTGCAGCAGTGAATGTGGAGCAGGAACTTGGGGGCAGTAGACGGCCGGCAATCACAGATCCAGAATCTACAGCTCCAGAGGCAGAAATACCTGCAGAAAGTGAGAAGGAGAAAAAGCACAGAAAGCACAGGAACTACCGGGAAGAAGTTGAGTTAGTAACGTGTATTAGTGGGATAGGAATGCGTACAGATAGAGAGGGAGAGGAGGAGAGAGAAGCTCAGTGCGTCATGGAAAATCCCCTGGCAGTCTTAAGCCTATAACAGCATAACTAAGGGATGGTTCAGGACTCACCTGAGCCAGCCCTAACTATAAGCTTTATCAAAAAGGAACGTTTTTAGCATACTCTTAAATGAAGAGAGGGTGTCTGCCTCCAGAACCCAAATTGGGAGCTGGTTCCACAGAAGAGGAGCTTGATAACTGAAGGCTCTGGCTCCCATTCTACTTTTAGAGACTTTAGGTACCACAAGTAACCCTGCATTCTGTGAGCGTAGTGCTCTAGTGGGGTAATACAGTACTATCAGCTCTTTAAGATATGATGGTGCCTGACCAATAAGAGCTTTGTAAGTGAGGAGGAGGATTTTAAATTCTATTCTAGATTTCACAGGGAGCCAGTGCAGAGAAGCTAATATTGGAGAAATATGTTCCCTTTTGCTAGTTCCTGTCAGCACACGTGCAGCTACTGCCAATTGTTACAACAACTGCAAAAATTACTTGATTACATCCAGATTCTGGTTGTGTTTGCACTTGTGTCCAGCTTTGGAGTGGTATTGGAGTCCAGCTTGGACTCTGAATGTTGACATTTCTTGCCTGACGGTCATATGTTATTTAGAATTAGCCTCCTGTACCTTCAATGTACAGGATAACAGCATCAACACCACATTCCAGTCCAGTCAGTTGTTCATTTGTGTGTTCTAACTGCATGTTTACATTCAGACCTTGTCCTTTGCTCATCTCGTACCTCTCATCATTCCAAATCATTCCATTGCTTTTTGCAATTCCCCTTGCATCTATTATCCCCAACAGCACCATATTTTAGGAGAGCTCCTCCTTCTGTCTGTCTCCGTAGCATGGGCTTCTACAACTCAAACTTTGAGGTCTCTATTACAAAGCGCCAATTTGACCTGTACTCCAGAGAAAGCTCCTCTTATTACATACAAATCACATGGGTTGTTTGAGGTTATTTGTGTCACAGGTACATTTTCATAATTTAAATCTGTGAATTGCATTTTTTTAAACTGTTCTTGTAGCTGAGGGAAATAAAGTGCAAACCCCTGCTCTGACACCACAGCCTCAGAGAATCTGTCAGTCAATGAGACGAGTTATGCAGGATATGAGGGTTGTGTAGGACATTGTACACTTTGTCTGTCTGACATTGTCACTTTACATACACACACCAGTTCTTTCTACTGAGTGTTTCATGTTAGAGACAAAGGGACTGTGGTTGTCATTAATGGGACGGCATCTATTATTCATGACTTGTGAGTCCACATTGACCTACTGGCTTACTAAAGTAACCTGCTAAAGATGCGGTCACCAAAATGGCTCTTTATTCTGGTCGTAAGTCTTAACTGTTTAACTAGCTAAAACATGGTAAAACAAGAGTGCGACCTTACGCTCATAATAATGAATTCTGCCGTAAAAATGTTGCTCACCTGCTGTTGTGCAATAAACTGACTGACTTCAAATCAATTTAATTATATTATAATTTGTCATTACCTAGTTTTTTGCGTATTTTTTCTTCCACCATGGAGTTGAACAGTGTAGCCAGTGTAAACTGGTCACCCCAATAATGGCAAAGTCTGAGTTACTGCAGCATTTATAACATAATTTTTTCAGACTGACAACAGTTAATTTCAGTGGAATCACCACAATCAGCGATTTTGCTTAGGTGATTTTAGAAAAATTAGGTGAAGATACATTTCTGTCTGCATCAATGGAGATGAAGTTGATGAACAGTTTTAAATTCAGTAGTATTTTTTTAGGAAACTTAGGAAAGAAAAGCAAACTTCCCATGCCACACGTCAACTTTTACAGAGGAGAAATAGACCATCCTGACTGGAAACATAAGTTGGGATGTGCATGCCCCAGGACAGGATGGCTCTGCAGTGGGTGATTAAAACAGCCTAGAACATCAATGGTACCTATCTACCGAGCATCAGTGATATCCGTGAGGTTATATTAACAGACCAAACCCACCCCAGCAACAGCCTGTTCACCCTGCTGCCTACAGACTACAGAGCAGCTTCTTTACCCAACTCATCCTCCACACTCCACCATAAATAATGGTTCTTTTTCTGAGGTGGCAAAATGGGACTATATCTGCATCTTGTTCTACAACCCTGTGTTGTATGAGAATGTGTAAAATGAAAATAAATTAACCTTGTATCCTTGGATCATGCTGTCAAGAAGACCTTTTGAGGGAACAGTGAATCGGACTTGCAAATAGTCACTATGTCACCAAGCTTCCAGCACAAGCTATTTTGCAGTACGTGCAATTAATTCTGTAACCCCTTGACCTTTCTTCTTGCACCACCTTCCAGCTAAAATTTCCTTTTGATTAAGTGTAACGTTCAGTGCCAATGGAGGACGTAGCCTCCCCTTTACAATGAGTACATACACAATGTAACAGTACATTTTTGCTTTAAAAAAAACCCTAACCACAATCTTTTCCTAACTGTAGTTGTCACATGCATTTATGGTAGGAAAGGCTCTAACCCTACAGTACCTTAATCATCCTTGTTAGTTCTGTTCAACACTTTCAGATGTGAACTGAATACAATATGTGGTCTGTCATTAATAATGTATCCGCCAGCTGCCCTGCAAGTGGACTTTTAGACTTGTACAGCTTTAATAAACTTTTTTTCACAGTAACAGAACCATGGATGAAAATTTTCAGAAGCTTGATCTGCTTTTTATCATACATTATAAAAAAAATGAGAATAGGCCACTGTAGTGTGTGTGTAGGTCTACATACTTAAAGAGGCCATCTTCTTTGAGATATATAAGATGTAATGTAAGACATAAAGGCTCAGGCCATCCAAACAGACAAAGTGTGCTTCAGGAAGTACTTCAGGACTTTGAACACTTTGACATGCTCCTGGAAAGGACTTCACCACATTCTAAGATGAGCTGCAGGTG
Source organism: Lateolabrax maculatus (assembly GCA_031216445.1). Classification (NCBI taxonomy): domain Eukaryota; kingdom Metazoa; phylum Chordata; class Actinopteri; order Acropomatiformes; family Lateolabracidae; genus Lateolabrax; species Lateolabrax maculatus. The sequence continues at coordinate 2,765,424 of CM062214.1, read as the reverse complement.
AGGAATGTGCAAAGCAGGCAGGGCTGCAAGAGTGGGAACAAGTGTGTAGATGGGTGGGACAGTCAGGTGATGGGGAAAGAAGGGAAAATCCAAGGGCATCTGGTGGAAGGTAAGAGGGTGGAAGGTCTGGAGAACAGAGAAGGAGTCCATGGCCTGAGAGCAGTGAGCAGACATGGAAACAGAAAAACAAAAACAGAGTGCTGGGGCTAGAGCATGGTCAAAACAAAAGGGAAAAAAGGACCAGATTGCGACTGTATATATGTCCATACAATATACAGCATATAATCACATTTACAGTATTGGCTGTCAAGCTACAATTGTAATGTTGGCCTAATAGTGAACATCCACTTTCAGATTCCTCACAATTGGTGACTCGAATAAACAACTACATACAATATACATACCGTACAGTTTTTATGGTCTACAGTGGACGATAAAGCAAGACTCTAGTTGTGGCTAACTGCACTGCAAATTGGCCCAAACACTAGTCCAAGACATTGCATGCTTTTTATTTCTGGGGTTAATTATCCAACACACCTTTTCTCTCATCTACCATTGTAATTTTAGATTATATTGGGTCCAGGAAAATGTATAACTAGTTGCTAGTGTTTATTGTTGGTGGGCCACACATATTGCAATCCCTCACATTTAATAGCTTTTATGTGTTGTAACAGCTGAAACAGTCTTGAGGATGATGTTGATCAATGCTGCAAATTAATTTTTTTGTAGTTACACAGCAGGGATCACTCATCTGTGGACACATCTATTTTCCAATTTGGTCATCAACAGGTCCCACTCTCTGTAGCAAAAGTTTCCCTCCTCATTCGGCTGTGGAGAGCAGGGTCAATCAGGTAGAAGACTAGTGGAAGTGGTAAAATACTACTGCGGTAATCAGAGGAATTGGGGAGCAGGTGAGAAAGTGGGTGGAGCAGGTCAGGAGGTGGAACTGGCAGGAAAAAGGTTGAGAGAGGGCAGGAGGGGGTGGCTGGGTCTGCAGTAACAGGACATTTAGTAACATGAAGAAACTAGTTAGAAAGAATGACATTTTTGTCTGTTATACTTTTGTCTCTTTTCAAGGTATAACAATGTTAAAATCTCATGCTAACTTATGTTTGGTTGGATGAACATTTTCTTTTCAGATTCACTTTACTTCACATTGTAGGACTGACTAGCTGGCTGTCACACCATCTGCCTGCTTGGCCCAACAGGCTTTCTTATTTGAATGATTGTTCAAATGACAGCCTGCCTGGCCTGCTGACCATGCTTTTTTCACCCGCTATCATCGATCAGACATTAGAATCTGTTCAATCAGGAGATGATCAATTGCCCAGTTGATTAGATGCTGAGGAGGGGTTGTTAATCAAAGTCAGCTTAAATGACATTTACTCACACATGGACAACCATCACACTCTATTAAGGTTACACATGAATCCAGGCCAGGGAATAAAAGTGACATTTATAAATGCACCTTTTTGTATAACTATAACTTGCAATTTCATACCATTAACTACAAATGGTATTAGTACTACTGACTGACCATTGTTGCAATAATGTTTGTTGTTACAACCATAAACTGTAAAGCATTTTTAATTGCAAGCAAATGGGGATCCAATCTCTCCTGCCAAATGTGATGGTGTTACATCAGTAGTTGCAGTGACAGTACAGTACATTTAGATGGGCATAACTCTCAGCAGCATATCTGCATCTTTGCTTGTTAGATCCACATCTGTGAATAGTCCGTCTTTGTTTTCCGGGCTACATGTAAATCAGGGTCCGCCCTCCTCCAGTCCAGAAGGAGTTACCAATCATCTGAAACTGCTGGCTAACACAAACACATGATTGAATCGCATTTATGATCCATGATAATAACTCCCACCACTCCACCCATAAAGAGCAATCAAGGATCAGATGAACGCTACAGCAGCTCGGTGCTCCTTGAATTTGATCATATGTGTAGAAATTGCTGGAGTTGTTTTTACCTAATGAGACAGAGAACAACGGATCATTTCAGTTAAACTTAAGCAGCAGAGTCGTCAAATTGCTATCGCTATCAGAACTCCCCAAATTACATGGGTACAAGTGACTCTGTGTAAATGGGGTCTAAGACTGCGGTGCTTTAAGCTAAATGCTAACATCAGCATGTTAACATGCCCACAATGGCAATCTTTACCATGTTCACCATCTTAGCATGCTAACATTTGCTAATTAGCACTGAAAACTGAGGTCATTTCATTTTTACAAGCTCTTTGTCACCTTTTTCACCCATGATGAGTTCTTGCATGCATGCTTGAACGTGGCACAGGGTGCAAGACGATAGTTACAGTGTTGTCAACTCCTCAGTAAGGAAAGTAGCTATTGGCTGTCCTAAATGTCGCTAGAAGTCGCTAAATGACGTCATAGCCTAATTTGCATTATGTAATGGACGCTGTAGGAGAGAGGGATAATTGTGGGAGAGATAAAACAAGAGTAAAAAACACCCTAAATATGTTTAGAATTACAAATGAGCTTTCTTCTGTTGATTCTTGTTTTTTTGCTATTGAAATAGGCCATCACTTCTCAAAATAATGTAATGACTTTGATGCTTTATTTTAGTGTGGCAGTGAAGAAACATTTACATCAGCGGTGGTTTCGCGCATGCGTGGTTGATTTGCAGCGTGGACGCGGAGGAGTGGGTCTCCTCTGTGCTCTGTCTGCAGCTGGGACGCTGCTGGAGGAAACTGTCAGACTGACCGCCTGTGAGTGCTTCGGGACGGCGGAGGGGCTAGTAACTGCTGACAGTAACTGCAGAACGATACGTGCTTTCACAAGTCTCCAAAACACCAGAAAAGTCTCAAATAACACCAGAAAAAGTCGCTAGATTTGTCGCTAGTTGCTTTTGACAAAGTTGGCAAGAGGATTTGGAAAGTTGCCAGATTTAGCGAGAAAGTCGCCAAGTTGGCAACACTGGATAGTTATATATTCCTCTATATAAATCTCACTCTCACACACACACACACACACACACACACACAGGAACAGAAACCACAAAAAGAAAAACACAGGCCCACAATGTTTTTTAATAGAAGTCCATTTCCTTTTAAAGGAGCAGTAAAACATGAGTTTCCTGCCTGTCCTGGGCCTTTCATCTGTCCTCTGGGCCCTCTGTGGCTCTGCTCCGAGGCACTGTAGCCTGCTAAAAAGCTAAACACATCAGGGTGTGGCCAGAAACCACATGCATCTAAAACCACCAGCAGCCCAGGAGCATTACTGGCTTTAATGTAGAACTGGTTTAATGAACAGTAGGTCATGGTGTAAAACACCCATATCAAAGATGGAAAGAACATTCGATTTGTTTTCTTCACAGTGACTATTTAAAAAAACTCTACAGAAACAAAAACACTGTCTCTTTATTCAAATTATGTCATATTATGCATACCAAAGGTTTGATGCATCAACAATTCGGGCGTTTTTAGACCTGAAAGTCTGAACCAAGGTCTGCTTTTTTCTTACATTGTATACATTGGATCTGTTAAATTTTGGTTTCACGTTGCAATAATGTGAATGCACTAAAGAACTACACATGATGAACCCACGTCCTGTCGTCATCATCTGTGAGCTGCGTCTTCCTATATTTGCAGTTGATTGGTGTGTAGATGGCGTGTGTCTGACGTCAGCTTCTGTATGCTCTCTTTGTCCTCTCGGAAAGTAAATGAAAAGTGTCTGAATTCTTTTGAGTTTTTTCCAACTGAACCTTTTTGAGGTCGTCGGATCAAATGTCAATGAAAAAATTGGTCTCCTCCTCTCCCCGTGTGCTAGCTGGCCCACTTTGGAGGACGTAGTGGCAGGCTATCGTCAGAACCGGAAAAGGGGAAAAAAACAAAACACAATTGGTCCAGAAGTCCAATGCATCCAAAATGTCACACTACAAATAAACCATAAAACCAGGGTTTAATTTGGTTCGGCTGTTTGGTGTGGACCGGTCTGGGGGAAGTTTCACACCTGTCATTTTGGTTCAGATCTACAGTGGGTACAGAAAGTATTCAGACCCCTTTAAATTTTTCACTCTTTGTTTCATTGCAGCCATTTGCTAAAATCAAAAAAGTTCATTTTATTTCTCAGTAATGTACACTCAGCACCCCATCTTGACAGAAAAAAACAGAAATGTAGAAATTTTCGCAAATTTATTAAAAAAGAAAAACTGAAATATCACATGGTCATAAGTATTCAGACCCTTTGCTGTGACACTCATATTTAACTCACATGCTGTCCATTTCTTCTGATCCTCCTTGAGATGGTTCTACTCCTTCATTGGAGTCCAAATGTGTTTAATTAAACTGATTGGACTTGATTAGGAAAGGCACACACCTGTCTATATAAGACCTTACAGCTCACAGTGCATGTCAGAGCAAATGAGAATCATGAGGTTGAAGGAACTGCCCAAGGAGCTCAGAGACAGAATTGTGGCAAGGCACAGATCTGGCCAAGGTTACAAAAGAATTTCTGCAGCACTCAAGGTTCCTAAGAGCACAGTGGCCTCCATAATCCTTAAATGGAAGAAGTTTGGGACGACCAGAACTCTTCCTAGACCTGGCCGTCCAGCCAAACTGAGCAATCGTGGGAGAAGAGCCTTGGTGAGAGAGGTAAAGAAGAACCCAAAGATCACTGTGGCTGAGCTCCAGAGATGCAATAGGGAGATGGGAGAAAGTTCCACAAAGTCAACTATCACTGCAGTCCTCCACCAGTCGGGGCTTTATGGCAGAGTGGCCCGACGGAAGCCTCTCCTCATAGAGTTTGCCAAAAAACACATGAAGGACTCCCAGACTATGAGAAATAAGATTCTCTGGTCTGATGAGATGAAGATTGAACTTTTTGGTGTTATTTCTAAGCGGTATGTGTGGAGAAAACCAGGCACTGCTCATCACCTGCCCAATACAATCCCAACAGTGAAACATGGTGGTGGCAGCATCATGCTATGGGGGTGTTTTTCAGCTATAGGGACAGGACGACTGGTTGCAATTGAAGGAAAGTTGAATGCGGCCAAGTACAGAGATATCCTGGAAGAAAACCTCTTCCAGAGTGCTCAGGACCTCAGACTGGGCCAAAGGTTCACCTTCCAACAAGACAATGACCCTAAGCACACAGCTAAAATAACAAAGGAGTGGCTTCAGAACAACTCTGTGACCATTCTTGACTGGCCCAGCCAGAGCCCTGACCTAAACCCAACTGAGCATCTCTGGAGAGACCTGAAAATGGCTGTCCACCAACGTTCACCATCCAACCTGACGGAACTGGAGAGGATCTGCAAGGAAGAATGGCAGAGGATCCCCAAATCCAGGTGTGAAAAACTTGTTGCATCATTCCCAAGAAGACTCATGGCTGTACTAGCTCAAAAGGGTGCTTCTACTCAATACTGAGCAAAGGGTCTGAATACTTATGACCATGATATTTCAGTTTTTCTTTTTTAATAAATTTGCAAAAATTTCTACATTTCTGTTTTTTTTTCTGTCAAGATGGGGTGCTGAGTGTACATTAATGAGAAATAAAATGAACTTTTTTGATTTCTAGCAAATGGCTACAATGAAACAAAGAGTGAAACATTTTAAGGGGTCTGAATACTTTCCGTACCCACTGTAACTGAAAAGACCCAAAGTATGGACCACACAAGGTAGGTGTGAGCTGGTGTCTGCTGGCTGCATATTTCTTCTCTGCATTTTAATCGTGTGCAAAATTTGAGTTGGCATTTATTGTGAATTTCTCACAGTGGCTGAGATCAGTTTTTGAACTGTGCACTATGATACCATCATGCTGTTCAGTAGGCTCTCTGTTACAGAGTAATATTGTACAGTTTATTTAATCTGGAAACCAGATGAATCTGCAAGATCACGTTTTATTTGCCGTTTTGTCCAGCCCCTCTACCATTCAGAGAGATTTCTACCAGAACTCGAAGGTGGCGAGCCAATCATAATCGTTTATCTAATATGAGGCAGGTTTAATACGATGACTGACAGAGAGGAGAGCCATTGTGGCATCTTCACAAATAACCAAGATGCCTGCCGCCAATGCAGAACATTCCAGGGCTCTCTACAGCGGCAATATTAAATGGACTGGATGGTAAATTTTCTCGAAAAGAATAACAAAATACTGCACTTAAACTAAGAGTTTATTGCCTTTATGAATTTAAACGTGACTGTTGTCTTGCACACAGTTGATACAAACAATTAATTTCCTGAAATATTGGCTTCATGGGTAAGTCAGTTTTTTTTTGGATAGGTAGTCATATATTAACATTAGCCTCACTACCACAACTTGTGCACAAGGCTTTATTCCGACAGACAAAAGCGTGGTGTTAAAAAAAGACATGTCGTCATCAATCACCAAGATGGAGGTTAGAATCACTTTAACTGGGATAACTTTCCAGAGTTGTAAAATCTCTTAATACCATAAACTGTTTTGGTGTCTAATTAGCCTTCAAACACACAGATTTTAATAAAACTGGTTTTCCTGGATCACATGTCATCTCCTCACCAGTACCTGAAACAACATGCCTACACCAATAAAGCTACTACAATACTGGCCCTCCCAGCTATAAACCGACTCACAATGATGTTCTGTACATCTGACATGTCATACCATGCTATTATGTAGACCTGATATCCTACAACATCAAAAGAGGTGCTACATTATGACCACTGGTATATGTATGTTGTTTGAATATTGTGTCTATTTTTTTAATTTAACTGTGGTTACTCAATAGCATTTTTTATGTTGTAATGATGTTTAAAATGTGTGACTGCTGAATAAGAGTCTCTAGTGTAGGGGGGCTCTCACCTTTGTGTTCACCTTCTCACCTATCTGCTTAAGCACTAAATGCTGTTTTGTCTCAGGGTTTATTTTGTTTGTCCTGGCAGGTGGGTTCATACTTAATGCTCTGCTGTGGGACTCCACTTAATCCAGTATTGTATTTAGGCTTATCTAGCCTTCTGTAATCATCACACCTGTGTATTTTAGCTGTCTAACTGTGTGTCGTCAACATATCAGCAGTTTTCTTTTCTTTTCTTTTGTATTTTTTGTTAGTCAACAGATGAGATGAGGACTCCTCTGTGAAGTATGGCATTTAACTTATTCGCTACGCTACTGTTTCCGCTGATAAAGCAACTTTACAGGAACAGCGTGGACACTGTGTCAACATCGTTGATGTTTTTTTTTTATTACATACTGTATGTTGACATTAACTTTGAAACAGTTTAAAGTGAACAGATTAACAATGTATATTGCCTGTGTGTGGAGATATCCTCTATCTACATCCATGAATATCCATTGATGATAAACCATTAGATGGACGGATGGATAAACAGACCTCTATGGATACCTATGCATCCATGATATATAGACAGATATCCACACATATCTATTTATTTATCGATCTTTAGATTGTTAGATGAAGGATGGATAGATGTGTGGATATCTATCGATAGATCCACATATAGTGTCCATCTATAGTATATAGATAAAATTGTACTAAATTATTTGCATTCAGACAGACTTTTCTAGCAAATGTTACAACTAACCCTCTGTTACAATTAACCCTGTCTACAGCTTAAGTTGTAGCATTTCACTTCCATCACTTATGGTGCATTTGTACAATACAACAAACTTCAACTGTTCATTTGTAGAAGAGTCAACAATGTATGTTGCTTGTATAAAAACATGAACAATCTAACTCAAATGTACTATCTATCATCAATAGTAGTATTTAGCGGCAGCAGCAGCAGTCATAGAAATTGTACTTTTAACTGTGCAAACAATCACCACATCATTTAGAGTATAGTTAAATTTAACCATGTCAGTATTGCATGCTAATGATAAGCAAGTGCTGACTACATCCACTAACTATTATTAAATAGTTACTTGCTTCAGAAAACCATGGTGAATCATTAAAAGTGTAGAGAGACTGGGGAGGGTTGCAACAAGTCTCAAAAATACCAAAATACCAATTTGTATTGCGTTTTTTTTTTAATTAGTTAGTTTACAAAAAACATAACACAACATAAAACATAATCATTGGAATTAATAGCTTAGTAACATGATCATTTCTTTTTTTTAAATCTTATTTATGTAGTGGGCTATTTGCAAATAGTAAGCATTTATTGTTTGTCATACAGTGAATTAATCATCTAAAAGTAGAAATTGTATTCTGTTTGTTTTCAGTATGCCAACAGTGAGGGAGACGGTTACTAACAGATGGGTCCCATCAATATTTTGGAACAAGCATCAGATTTAATCAGGGATAAGGGCAGGGCAGTCCTGGTGGCCGAGGACTTCTGTCATACCACCTTATTCCAATTCAATAAAAAAGAGAAACTTGCAGACATGTGCAGGGTACTGGATTATCAGAAAACTGTTCACATTTGCATTTCAGCCTCCTGGCAACATTATTGTCTAACAAGGGCAGGGAGAGGCAGATTGGAATTACAGGAGGTTTGGGAACTCCAGGTGAACTCGTGGAAGTCATCGCCACAGGTGTTTGGTGCCGAAAGCCTCAGAGCAGACTTCAAGAGCGTGACGTTTTCTCCTCGATATGCAGATTATAAAGAAATCTTTTTGTTCCTTCTCCTCAAACCCTGCCCTCCACGCCAAAACAGTGGCAGAAAGTTGAAACTTTAAACCCCTGTCCTCAAAAAACAAATTGAAAAAAGGATGACATGAAGAAAAAATCTGAAGATTGTCATTGAAAAGCACATCAGAATGCAAAAAAAACTAAAAACCTAAAAACCTTATTATTCAGTGAAACTTTTTACAATGCCAAATTTAATTTCAAATCCCAAAATTTAAAAATCTGGCACCATACCTGCCCACTTGTTGGAACTGTAAGTCTACGGTGGCCCTGAGAGGTCAACACACTGCAACTTGAGAAAACACATACAAATAGACAAAACGATCCAATTAAGAAAACATCTTCATCAATCCATGAGCCACAAACCATGGCAACAACAAGCGTGTCCAAACCGTGTTCAGCACTGGTGATGTGATGGAAATCTTAGAGCTGGTTCACTCTAACAAGAAGTTTCAGGAGACCGGGATGTCTTACACAGGAATATTTATTAGAGCTCGATCGAGGAGAAAAGCGAAACACCACGTGTGAATCACAGCGTACTGCTACCCAAATCTGAAGATGGTGTCCTGAAGCTCAGTATTTAACCCTCCCCAGAACTGATAAGTTCCACTATATCCAAATAGGGTTGTTCCTAACTCAGCCTGTCATGTGTGAGGACTCTATTGGATATCGAATCCAAACAAGGAAAGACGTCAACCATTGCTGTCCTAGCAACAGCATAGCCTCTCCACAGTATCTCTTATCCAGCGTCAACAACCAGGCTCCAGCCTGTTGTGTCTAAACCTGAATACAGAAAATATGTGTGTATTGTGAATGTGGGCTCATCATCGTCATCATTACTGTCATGTTTTTAACAGTATTCTACCTTTAAGATACATAACTCATTTTTATTCACTTTAGTAAATTCCAAGTAAATTTGTATTTTAATTTTTGCAGCATGTCAAAGGTTTCCTGACATTTGTATGGTAGAGGCTCACTACTGCACGTGACGAGAGAATAAGCAGACTAAAGTACTTTTTCAGAGTTGTCAGGCTAATTTAAATGGATTTGAAGCCAAGCTACAGTGTTTTAAAGCACTGCAAGGTACAGTTTTTATACAAGTTTAATGAAAGTTAAAGAATTTTCCTGTGTATCTACACAAATCTTTTTTTGTATGGCGTGGAGTTGTGGTTTTGCCTTAAACATGTTTTCCATCAAAGAGTAGTTACTGCGCAGGCTGTGTAGCAAATGGAAACACCACTGCTGTGTCTGGCTTTTTCCTGATTTCAAGTCAGTCATGGGTCAAAAGTAGGCACCAGAGGGCATCCCATTTGTGGGAAGGTTGCAAGAAAAAATCATCTATTTAATGTTCCCAAAGCTGTCCTGAGCCTGTGTAATGGAAGATAAGCCAATAAATACCAGGCTTGCAGGTAATGGTCTAAAAATGGGTGACCCGCATAATAGGGTGTTAAATTAGTTTTGCTTCCCATTTAAAAAAAAAAAAAAATCACATTGGTTCTGCTTTTAAAGTGTTATTACTTAAAAGCTGGTTATGACAGCTTCAAAAAGTTTTAAATAGAATTTAGTCCTGAACTGACTGAGTTTTAAACTAACGAAATTAAGGCTGGAATAAACACTTTTTTTTTAATTACTTTGACTGAGTTGTCACAGTTTTCAAATTTCAGCCCAAGCCCAGCTGCATTATATGAAGTATATGATACAGGTTTATTATAACATTAAAACATGTATGGTCCCTACATGTCTTCATATGAATTTTCTGGTCTCATCAAGTCACATCAAAACACACTGTGCAGTTTGTCACTACCTACCTGCCTATTTTCTCTCTTTTAGTGGACATAACTTCAAGCCTGGCGATTCACTGAGATAATGTTTATCACTAGTTCAGCTGCATCATCAGTGCTTCATGTCGTTACATAGTTCACTTGTCAACATGAATGCAGTGGAGTCCATCATGTTGGCCACCATCAAATGTATAACTCCCTAGCAGTGAAAGGAGCAGTTGTAGCTTTTCAGCTGCACTTCCCACTCATTCTCTTCTTACTACTTAGCAGGCCACGTAGCATCTACACTCTAAATATAAACCTGGTGAACCCACATAAAGTACACATGCAAATACATTAACACACACACTCACACATACATAATGTACATTTTTTGCAAAATAGAAGTTTTTACTTTGTCATAGTTGAGAGAATCATCCATATCAATATGAACACAGGCACCTCATGCCTTACCAGTCAGCAGAGGAGTGTGGCGGAAGGTCCAATCCAATTACCAGCACAGCAGTGTACCTAATATGTGTGATGGAAGAAAGTGTATGTTCCATGGCTGGAACATTTGTTTTATTACAATTGTCCATGTGATTTTGAGATTGTGAGTTTTTCTTCCTTTTGTAGTATAAGCCAGAAGTTGTGTTACTCCTGTAACTGTCACTGCACTGATGCTACTGGTGATACTTAGCACGTCCAGGAATTTAACAGACGTAGCCACATGGATTACAGCATATTTTAAAGTAATCTCATCTAGATCAACTCAGCTGCATTGCCATGTTCTGTAATCTCTTTTTGAATGTTGCTGGTGCCAGGACCAAATCATCCTGTACAATAAATAAATAAAGTAGGAAAATGCCGTGGCTTTATTTTTTTTTTTCTTCTTCCTTTTTTTTAGATCCTACATTCCCTTCCAGCCAGACTTCACACCATTTGGTGAACCGAGATATCAGCTAAATATAAAACTCCTCATCCCTTCACCTGGTTAACACACACACACACACACACACACGCACGCACATACATGGTGCATGCAGTCGGATGCACAGCTCCACTCACGCAGACACGCGCCAGCTGACAGGGGCAGCGCAGCACACACAGTGCCCAGCGTGGCAGGACTGGAGTGCTACAGATTGGACTTCTCCGTCTCTACGTGTGTGTTTGTTCTTACAATGAGGCTGCCTACTGCGAGCAACACTCCTCCACCATCTGCTGTAAAGCAACGAGCCAGAGGAGCACCCCCAATCTCCCTGCTTTCATTTGTGGGTCCAGGTTTTACATGTGACTGATACTGAGAGTTCAAATGAGACAAGATCAAAACAAGTTCTATTAACATTGTAGCACTGTTAACTGCATACCTCTCTTCAACATACTGTCATTTGGTAAAGATGCAGCAGAAAACTTGTGTCTGCAAAAAGCCTTTGAATCAAGTTTCTTGTTAAAATTCTCCTCCTCTCCTCTCCTCTAAAATTCATTCTAACTCTAAGAAATACAGTTGAACTCTTTCTTCAGGACCAGGATATAATAAGTGGCCAAATACTATATATGTAGATGTACATATGAAGAGGACAATGAAGAAAATGTTGAAATGACAGCAATAAACACCCTGGTCAAGCCTAAAGGAGTAGTTCTTCTTTAAAGTGTGGTAGTCAGTGTAGATGGCAGTCAACACGCTCAGTTTGGAGAATCAATCAATCAATGTGATGCTGTGGATGGGTCAGCAGCAAAATGTATTTTTAATTTTAAATAACAGGCCCATATAAAAAAAAAATATATATATCAGTTTAACTGTAGGCCATATTTAGAATAGTTTCACCGCTTTACCTTGCCATCAGACAGTCCTTTCCCTTTTGCACTACATTTTTTAAACAGTAGAACTATTCCTATGCATAAGCGCAACTGTGAGTAGCTCTGTGGGCATGGCCTTACAGTTCACACATCTGCACGGCCAGGTAGCTTGGAGTCTTTCTTGGCCTCCAGTTTCTACAGAGGGTTCTCTCTCTCTGTTTTGGCTCGCTCAGTCTCCTTCTGAAAAACAATTTCTATTGACTATGATAATAATGATAATAATAGATTTTGTTTATTGGCGCCTCTCATGGCACTTTACAACATATAAAATCAGTAGTATAACATCAGTAATAATCAGAAATATCAATAATAATGCTATGTAGCACCAGTAATAAATCAGTACATTCAAGACAAGCATGATGCAACAGAGCATAGCTTAGTAATGAGTTATTAAACAATAATGTAGTTTAAGATGCAGTTGATGCTGATAAATAATAATAATAATACATTTATTTATAGAGCGCTTTTCAAGGTACTCAAAGACACTTCACAAACAATAAAATCATCATAAAAAGTTACACATTTAATAACATAGTATACACAACATTCATCACACATTAAAAGCAGTTCTAAAAAGGTGAGTTTTGATTTGTGATTTGAACATGGAAAGGGTGTGAGTGAGTGAGCAAGCGAGCAGCAGAGTGCTGGATGTAATGGAGTTTTTTTAGGACTTTGGATGATGTGCCAAGTAGAATACTGTTGCAGTAGTCGATTCTGGAGGTGGTGAAGGCATGGATCAGAGTCTCAGCAGCAGATGAGGAGATTTCGAAGGAGAGGTTGACGCCGAGGTTGCGGATGTGTGGGGAGGGAGACAGAGTGGAGTTGTCGATAGTGAGGCAAAAGTTGGGACTGGTTTTAGTGAGGGATTTGGGACTGATGATGATCATGTCAGTTTTATCACAGTTGAGTTTGAGGAAGTTGGTTTGCATCTATGATTTGATGTTAGTGAGGCAGTTGGTCAGAGTGGAGTGAGTAGCAGTGGTAATGGATTTAGTGTAGATGTAGAAGTTGACATCATCGGCATAGCAGTGGAGATGGAGACCATGTTGACATATGATATTACCAAGAGGGAGCAAGTAGAGGATGAACAGGAGTGGACCAAGCACTGAACCCTGGGGGGCGCCTTGTGACAGAGGAGCAGTGAAGGAGGTGTAGTTGTTGATGCTGATGAACTGTTGTCTGTCTGAAGATATGATTTAAGCCAGGAAAGAGCAGTACCGGTGATGTTGAGGCAGGATTCAAGGCGGTAGAGAAGAATGTTGTGGTTGATGGTGTCGAAAGCTGCAGTTTGGTTGAGGAGAATGAGAATATTGAGGTGACCAGAGTCTGAGGAAAGGAGGAGGTCGTTGGTGACTTTGAGGAGCGCTGTTTCAGTGCTGTGCTGTGAGCAGAAACTGGATTGAAATGCCTCGAACAGATCATTGCAGATGAGGTGGACTTTGAGTTGTCAGGTGACAACACATTCCACTATTTTTGACAGAAATGGAAGATTGGAGATGGGCCAGAAATTGCTCAAGGTGTCATGGTCAAGTCCAGGTTTTTTGAGGATGCGGGTGACAGCAACCAGTTTAAGTGTGTCGGAGACTGAGCCAGGGCTGAGGGAGGAGTTAATGATTGCTGTGATGATTGGTGAGATGGCAGGTAGACAGTCCTTGACAAAATTGGATGGGATGGGATCCAGGAGACAGGTGGAGCTTCTCATTCCTGCTGTGAATGCAGACAGCTCCATTGGGGACACGGGAGAACTGAGGAAGGGGCTGAGGGGTAGAAGAAGGGGCTGCAGGTGGAGAGATGGAAAGGGTGGGGTAGGTGTTCAGGTTGCTGTAAATGGTGTCAATTTTTATTTGGAAAAATGAAAGGAGAGAGTTGCACTTGTCCACTGTAAAGGATTTGGAGGTGTTGTCCCTGGGTTTGAGAAGTTTGAAAAGATGGGTTTTAATAGTAGTTCTGAATTCTATAGTGGAGTCCAGTATGCAGTTGTGAGGGGGAAGGGAGTTCCAAAGTCTGGGTACAGCATAGGAGAAAGCCCTGGGACCGACTGTGTTGAGGTTGATGGCTGGTAGACCTGCTGATAAAGAACACAGGGAGCGGGAAGAAGTGTAGGTTGGAAGGAGGTCTTTGAGAAAAGCAGGGGCTAAACTGTGAAGAGCTTTGAATGTTAAGATTTTAAAGTTAATCCATTGTGACACAGGGAGTCAGTGTAGCTGAATCAGCAGAGGAGTGATATGTTCAGTGGACTTTGAGCGTGTGATTATCTGTGCTGCAGAGTTCTGGATGAATTGAAGTCGGTGAATAAGCTTGTCTTGGCGATCTCTGGAAATGAGCTTTTGTTGTTGAAATTGTAAGATTGGCTGTACATAATTTAAAAAAATAGCAGATAACTGCTAATTCACAGAATTAGAATTATGCGCTGCCATCTTGGTCTAGAATTATATGATACTTGTTTAATAGTAATCAAACTTCTTCAAATCATCCTTCTTTATTTAGATCATTTATTTTGACTCATGATCTTGTGATGGTCAGACAAAAAAAGACTCAATTGCAGGATTCAAAGTCCAACCAATTAAAGTTTACTTGGAGTTCCGAGGCACAAAACAAAACAGGCAGTCAGTGGAGCAAAATTACTGACAAACAAAATGACCAACTCCAAAGAGGCTCACAAGGTATAGGGGGAAAAACAATCAGCCTAGAATCTGGCAAATAGGAACGGAACAGCTAGGGGTATAAGTACTAAGAGAACTAATAGGGTAATAGAACACAGGTGAGGAACAAAACTGACGGGAACTTAACAATGGCAGTAAGTAAAGCAAACTGGAAAGCAAGAGGGCAGGTAATTACAAAATAAAACAGGATGTAAAATCAAGGGTCCATATGAGTTGTCACAGAGCTTACAGAAATGCATTGCATTAACTAAAGAAAAAATGTAACGGCTTTATATTATAATAAAAAAAACAATGAGAACATTTCCCACATTTTAGAAGTTAGCTAAATTCTATTCACCACAGTCTCATTCCAAAGTTCTGTCTTCCTTCATGAACTGCAATAACAGCACTCCTTTGGTAGCTTTAGACGAGACCCTGTCACAGCGAGTAGCAGGTTGGCAGGGGTAGGACCCAATCGCAGAGAGGAGAGGAGACCGGCAGGTATGGTACGAGGAGTTTATTCCCAAAATGACCAGAGCAGGCAGGTGACAAAAAAGGGTAACAGGGTAAACAGATAAATCCAAAGCAGGCAGGTGAATAACCAGGTAGCAGGGTGTCCAGAACCAACACAAAAAATATGGAAACAAGAAACGTAGGAACGGGACCCAGAACCAGGAAACAAGACACAAGGATCTGACACCTGACAAGGAAAATGAACTTGTATATATAGATGGCTGATGACTGAGTAGAGGCAGGTGAGGGAACAGGTGAAAGGAGTGAGGCTGATGAGGAGGGAGTGGCTGAGAGATGAGTGGAGACAGGTGTGTAGATGGGTGGGGCAATCAGGTGATGGGGAAGGAAGGAAAGTCAGAGGGCATCTGGTGGAAGGTGAGGGGAACGGAGCAAGAGTCCAGGCAGTGAGCAGAAGTGACAATCAAAACAAACAGATCATGACAGACCCCTCTGCCAGAGGAACAATATTTTCTGTATACTGAACGATAATAGGTCCAATTTGCACAATTTCTCACTAGCTATTTTATGGGAGATGGATTTGGGTGTTGGCATAACAGAAGAGCAAATGGACATTTTTGGAAGGAACACATACAGCTTAAATTTGTATGTTCTGTTGCAGTTTAAGGTGCTATAAATGAAAAATAAGTGTAGTAGAGACTTGGTACATGACTTCACAAAATTTCATTCCTAATCTTCATGTGCTTTTAAATTCAATAACCATGTTGCCATAGCAGTGCTTCATTTTAAATACTGAACTGATTGGCCTGCGCCATATCTATAGAACAGACTGTAATGTTATATTTTAATTAAAAATGATTGTCTTCCTCAATGATTGTACAAACATAAAATTGCACATTTTCTTCAGGTTTGGGTTTGCCTTTCCATGTGTCCTTGTGTCTTCAGACTGTTTTCACTGCAGGGACAGGAAAATAAATCATGTGTTCTTAATGAACAAAGCGCAAGACCAGGCGGTTTTAAAGTTGAACAAAGGTTAATCAAAAATACTTTTATCAGACCTGAGAGATACATCACTTGACATAATAATACCCTTCCTTATCTGTAAGTGCTTTCGTGTGTACACACGTGTGATTTTAGGAGAGCAGCATTTATCAGTATAGTGCACGAGCAAGGCTGAAAGGAAGATGATCCTTTTTGAGTTTTTTTTTCTTCCAAAAATGTAATTGTCCTCTTTGATTTCTAAATTGCATTTTGTTGTCCCAGTACCTGTACTATGCTTTGCACGAGGAGACTCCTGCTCACAGCCTAGTTTGCATTTGTTGTTATCGACCTTATGTGTTTTAGCAACATGGAAGTGCTCCAACTCCGTTATTTTGTCTTATAACTTCCCGTCTACACCAGAAGTGGGAATGTTTTGCATTATGTAGACTGATATCTGTTGCTTCAGACCACCTTCTGCCTGGCCTCTTATCAAATGTCTGAACAACATGAAGAAATGACACAGCTGGCAAAAAATGAGACACTCTCTACTACAGCAGTCTGACGGACATCAACTGCTATTTACATAGCAGCTCTAATGAGATCAGTCCTCCTACACAACTTTGTTGTCAGCTGGTCATTTTGCTGTCATAATATTAATATATTAACATTTATATTATTAACTTAACTTAATAACCTGCATCATTGTGCTGTTAATTTAGCGTCAGATCTCAATACTTTTTCACCAGAGAAACTACTACTGTAAGACAAATTAAGTTGTTGAGCTACTGTAACCAAGTCATCGCTAAACTTAACTTTGCGCAACAGATCATCTTTTTAAATCTGTGGTGGATGTGATGATGTCAGGTTACAGCTTCCTCAAAAAATTTGGTGTGTGTTCCCAAACTGGAGAAATGTTTTTCAAGATCATGTTGTATTTATTAATTTAGTATTTCTTTCCTTTTTTTTATTTCTTAAATTGAACTGAGGTTTTATTTATATACATCTAGTTGTAATCTGTTGCATATGAAAATATTTTTAAAAGAAACTAAAAACTACCCTGTGGAGTTCTGGTATCTTTTTTATGGGCGGGGCGCGTTTAGTTTGACACACATGTACACACAGGAGATGCACATTCCTGCTCATGGTCTCCACTGACCTACAGGTGGTGGTGATGTACCAGGAAGCACAGCAATGCACCAGGAATGATGAAGACTGCTGGCTAGTAATGTAAACAACGCACTATTCCAAGTGTTCAAAAACACGAGCTTTGTAAATGTTTTATGAGGAAGGAAATGCATTTGCTGGACCTCAGCTATACACACACTATGCGTTTTAGTGAGAAACATTGACTTAAACATGACTTGTTTGTTATAGTTTTGTTTCATTTTTATTGTATTACTGGTGGTAGTCCAGCCTTGATTTACATGCAACATCATCTTAACACATTTCTGCACGTGTTCAATATACAAGATAGAAACATAAATCAGACAATCTGGGAGCTGTTGGTGGCTGTATTTTTCATTTCTGAAGGAGCTAGGCTGTTTCTCTTCTGTGCTAAGCTAGGCTAAACACATGCTGGATTTGTCTTTCTGCTGGGCACAGAGATGAAGCTAATATGGACCATCTCCTCTTACTCTGGGGAAGAAAGCAAACATCTTCCCAAGATGGTACTAGATAAAAGCACTTGATATGGTACAAACTGTGTTACCTTTAGCTCCACCCCGTAACAACTGAGCAGTACTACCTCTGGTTGTGTCACTGGATGTCACAGTGCTCCTTTAATGGAACAAGAGAAAGCTGGAGACTCTCTGTTATCCTGTTAGCTTTCTTCATACTTTTAGCCCAAACAAACATCTTTATATCCAGCCTATTGGATTATTATATATCACTCTCTATCTGAGACCCCAAAGAGCCAGAAGGACAGATGAGTCCATTTAGGACGTAATGGCCTTATGCTTGTTGTGATTTGTTCTATCAAAAAGAACACACACACACACACACACACACACACATATATAAGAGCACCATTACTGACTGCGTTGTGCCCCTGGCGGTAAAAGCCATCGGCCTTTAACCACTAACAGGGTTTTTATGGACCAGACCACCAACCGGAGATCTGTACTGACAAAATCACACTCACACACACGCACATTTCCCTCTTCTTTCTCTTCTTTGTTTCCTCTCCTCCTTCCTCTCACAGCCTCACTTCTTCCTCTTCCACCTCATAATTCATCATCTTCATCATCCAGACCTCTTAATGCCTCTCTCTCCCTCTCCTCACAGACCACATCCATTCTTGTAATGTTTTTAATCTGCACCTGGTTGGTGTTCATTTTTCCATCCTCATTCTCTTCCTCTTTTTGCACTCTTACCTCAGGCTGTTTCCGGCCATAACCCCAAAGCTGGAGTTTCAATCACACAGTAATTCATGAGAGGACTAACTATACCATGGGAGTTTGCTGTGCTGTGCAGTGCTGCGGTCAAAGGCCACATATATGGTATATACTTTGTATATATATTAATACATTTATATTTGTACATAGCAGTTTATGCTTACCTTTGTTGTCCTTGTTTTTTGTTTATTTGTCTTTTTCTGTGTATTTGAAAGTAATGGAAAAACAAAATCAAATTCCTTGTATGTGAACGCATTCATGGCCAATAAAGGTAATTATGAGTCTGATTCTGAAAAGTACAAATACTCACTGTGCAGTAAAATGCCCCAATAGTATTTTCCTATTATATGATAACAATGATTATACTGACCAATAACTATTTCAGTGTACATAATGTAAAATATGCAGATCCCTTCCAAATGCACTACTTGTGTAAGAGATGGTGTACAAAAACCTCAGTCCTCATTCTTTGCAAAAATACATTTCGAAATTTAGCTGAAGCTAATTTGAGGCTTCAACAGTCAAGTCAGACAAATCAAGGTATCACCCATGTGAGGGAAATCTTAGAGCTGGTTCACTCTAACAAGAAGTTTCAGGAGACCGGGATGTCTTACACAGGAATATTTATTGAAGCTCGATCGAGGAGAAAAGGGAAACACCACATGTGAATCACAGCGTACTGCTACCCAAATCTGAAGATGGTGTCCTGAAGCTCAGTATTTAACCCTCCTCAGAACTGATAAGTTCCACTATATCCAAATAGGGTTGTTCCTAACTCAGTCTGTCATGTGTGAGGACTCTATTGGATATCAGATCCAAACAAGGAAAGACGTCAACCATTGCTGTCCTAGCAACAGCATAGCCTCTTTACAGTATCTCTTATCCAGCGTCAACAACCAGGCACCAGTCTGTTGTGTCTAAACCTGAAAACAGAAAATATCTAGCAGACCTTGGTCTACCAGAGGCCAGAGCCAACTCGGCCTTGTCAGACACACAGAGTGAGACAGGTGAACAGAGACAGGCAGTTGACCTGACCTGTGAAGCACTGTCTTAAGTTACCTTTAACCTACAAGAGGGAAGTTTAACATACAAGAAGGAAAATTCCTTCACAACCCACAGTCACAGTGTGTTTCTCTCTGAGCTGTGGTGGAAAGATAGTGACCAAAGAGGGACTGGTGTGACTGACTCAGAGAAAACCACCCTATAGGCCATTTAATGCAGTTTGTGGTTTAGTCTTTGTATAAACATTTTTGTGAATTTCTTTAATTATTAGCCATGTTATAAATAATAATAATAATAATATTATTAATAATGATAATAATAATAATGTTAACTTTATTTATATAGCACTTTTCTTAACAGAGTTACAAATTGTTTCACAAAAGAAAGTAAAAGCGCACAAGGCAAACAGAATGAGAGGACCAGAGCACTTTGGAAGTAAAAACATTGACATGAATGAGAACGATAAATACAAGTAAAAGACGGTTTACAATCAACAAAACTACACAGTTTGAGAACAGAAAAGAAAAGGTTAATAAACCATTAACTGTGAATGTGAATGTTTCAGTGCCTTCAGAATTAAAAGGGACATGAATGAAGAAGAACTCAATTGTACATACTGCAGAAATATTTAATTTGTATATCAAAAGCATCCTCAATGCACCAGAATGTAATACAGCCAGAAATGTCATGTACAACCAACTGATTACAGTTTTTTTACAATTGCTAACTCACATTTCTCTGTTTAAGTTCACTTTTTCAAAGCTCTTCACACAGTTCTCTTTACCAGCATGCAGCTCAGCACAACAGTTCATATCACATCCAAAATGCACCAACACAACCAAAACACCAGAACAAGATTCCATAAATAACAAAAGTAAGGTCCTGTCTTTACTGCATGGATTGTGCTTCCTTTCAGTTTAAGTCACAGAGATGAATCAGAAATGCTCCAATATGCTTCAGTAGAATTTATTTTGCCATTTCTGTAGAGAGTAATTCCAGTGCACAAAAGGAAACCTGAACTAAAGTAATTCCAGTAACACAATACAAAACTGTACATATTCTCTGAACAGACTTGTATAGGAGAGCTACAGATATAGAAATACAACAATCTGGACCTCTCCTGCAGTCCACCTGGGAAAGGACCTTCCTGATGCCTGATCCTGCCTGGCAGTCTTCTGCAGATATGTGTCACATTGTGTCACAGAGGGACATCTGATCATGTGGCCGGTGGTCCTAAACTTTCCACCTCCATGAGGAAAAGAGTTCCCCTGTGGTGTTGAGGAATGGATAGTAAGGTGGAAGGAAAAGTGAGACCATCCTGGGACGGGCTGTGAACTGCTCTGTGACTGGAGGAGAACGGTGAAACGCCACATCGTCCCAAACAACTACAAAAGCTCCTGAATCTGCCTCACCTGCCCCCTTTCCTCACCTGGCAGGTCTTTCATAGAGGTCATCAAGGAATCAAAACAGGCGCTCAGCGTCCCAATAAGGAGTTCATGCAGTTACATCATTTTCATTTCTTTTTAGTTATGGTTTTGAATGTAAACACTTTTAACAACAGTATGAAAACATGTGGAGGGTAAATACACAGAGTTTTGTGCTGAGTTTGAGGGAGAGAACAGTTGATGAAATCTGAAAGATGTGGTCATTGAATGCATTTTGTGTCAGAGCAATGAAAAGTGGTCCACAGTTTAGTCCACACTGACTTCTGCTGTGTTGACTGTGTCAAGAGTTTCTCTCCTACAGAGAAATGTGATTTAGCGATTGTAAAAAACTGTAATAAAAATGTAGGGTATACAAAAGTTTACAGTTATGTAGTACAATTTCTTGTCTCTTCTCTCAAGACAGTTTCTATACTGACGGTGTTGGGTCAAATAATGTTCCAGTGCTATTGCTAATGGCTTTTTGGCGTACGCACAATACCCTAGCTGAATGCAGAAGCCTCATGTTATTGGACATTTTCCAAAGGAATCCAAACTGTTACTTTTTTATTAGTATTTTATATATGAATATATATATACATTATCCAAAATATTTTTTGTTTCTGCAGTCGATTCCAAGTTTACAATTCATAAGAAAAGAAGCGTAGTAATTTTTTTTTTAAATGAAACAAACAAAATAAAACAAACAACAAATTCCAAAAAAAAAGAAAATACATACTAATTAAAAGGAGTGGTCAAATATTCAGTTACATTATCGTCCATCTGTTAAAAAGTAAAGGCCAAGCTGGAAGCTAACCTTCTGATACATTTTGATAATACAGTTATCATCTACACACCTTTCATATTTCTTACTTTATGAGTCACTTTCTCCATAAGTAGCATGTCTTGAATTCGTCTCTCCAGTGCTTTGATCATCAAGATTCTTTAATAATTTTCCTCTGACTAATATCAGTTTTTTAATATGGTTTTCCCAGTATAATAGGTTCTAAGTTAAATAAAACCTCTTCAATAAACTTTAAAACTTCTATCCAAAATGTATTTAATAATTTGCATGAATAAAAGACATGTAAATGTTGTGCATTGCTGTAACCACAGTTCCTCCAGCACTGAGGGATTAGTTTTATACTAAGAAAAATTTCTGGGGTCAAGAAATACCTCATGTTTATTTTTCAAGCAAATTCTCTCTAGAAAAAGGAATTGGTAGTTTTGGGAATTTCATTAAACAACTATTCCCATTATTTTCCTTATAGTACCAACTGTTGTTTCTTCCTCTTGTGTAAGATTTTATGCACCTTGTTCATTGTATTTTTGAATTTTCCATTGTAATTGTTCATGACATAAGGGAAATGGGAATGAATATTCTGATTGTCTTTTATCTGTTTACTTTATAAATGACTTTGTATCTGTATTTATAAAAGTGATTATTCTGTATATATAATGTTTAGAAATATTTTCAAAAGAGTCCATCTCATGTTTAGTGAACCTTTGCCAGAATCATTTTAGCCCATGTCTTAAGACAGTATCAACATACTGCATTTTATTTAAATTCTGGATCCCCTGAAATTTTCTTCAAATAAATCATTTCATCTTCTCTTCTCCAACTTTTACTTTTAACCCTTATTTTGTTCCACAGCTGATGCTCAATGTTTTTTGTTTTTTTTTGTACCAATTCTTGCTTTTTTAAAGGGAAAAAGATCGATTTCAAGAGATTTTCACCCACACTTGATGTACTCACGTATATTTGCAGTAATGTTTTCTTGCTTCTGTTCACTGCGACTTACAGTAAACAAGCTGTCTCAGGAAATCTACCAGGAATGGAAGTCGTAAAGAAAACCCACACACTACATCGTGATTTGTCTTTCATGGATGCGCAGAAGTGTTAAAGAGTTTCTGTCAGTTTCTGGGCAGACATTCTTACCCATAATCAGAATTTTTTTTTCCCAGTAAACATCCTTCTGTTCCCATTAAAATCAATTTCCTCCCTGTGGGAGCCTTTCCTGGAGCCTGGGTCAGCATATATTTCATTAAGTCGCACATGCACACAGACACACACACACACACACACACACACAAATTCAAAGGAGACATTTTTGACTACATTTGTGTCTTTAAGACCTGAAAACATTGTTTCTACATCACTGTTTCTCAACATATTCAGTTTTCATCATTAATTCATGTTTGATTTACACACACAGGACAGTATATGTAATGAGCATTTCTCACAGCTTTTAATAGCACTGATGAGAAAGAAAGTGACAGAGTGGTCAACAACGAAAAGTTATTAAGAAAATAATTTAAAGAAAATAATTTAGACATGCTTGTCAGGTGATAAAGTTCCATCATATTACAATTTAATCTTCCTCATTATGAACTTGCTGCATCTTAACTAGAATTTGTGCTTATATCAGGAAATTCACACATATCTTGTCTGTTTTTGAAATTTAAAGTGTCCCTGTCTCATTGCTTGACTTTATTTGCTTTGACTGTTTTTCTTGAGTTGCCTTTATAAACATTTCAGCGTTTAATTAGCACAATCCTTTTGGGTTTTTTTCTTATGAATGTGTTATCTATTATGTCTTTCTTTGAATAAATAAAGGGGGTAAACTGATGATGAGCAAATTCACCTGATGTCCTAAATCTCTGTCCCCATTAGAGCCTTTGGAATTTATGCATTTATTTGGCATTAATCCATTTATGTGATGCCTTATTGGGCATTACACTGAAGAAAACATAACAAAACTGCTGTTTAATCTCATTTCAGTTTTTGTGGGGTTTTTTTTGTTGTTGTTGTTGTTGTTGTTGTTCTTCAGGAAACAATGGCTCTTAAGGACATCAAAGTGACAGTTACTGTAGATAAGAATGTCAAGTATGTCACTGTATTTGGTCAGCTGCCTAACAGTGTTGTTTTGTCCTGTCCAGCAGAGCTGTTTTTAAAGCTATGCAGGGAATATGTGATGTCTGCTGTGAAGACGTCTTGTTGTAAGGCTCATACTGCTCATGTGCTGACCTGCTTCTTGCCAGTGAGTAGCAATATTTTCTGAGCACACACAGTCAGTGATATGCTTAGCTGGTTAGCCCTCATGCACACACAAATAGTTAAGACAAAGCATTTTAACAGGTGGAACAAAAGGAACAGCCCACACAGTCCAGTGTGGGGAGAACAATCATGAAAACACCTGTGCAGGTGGACCCTGGGTATGTAGGGGCACTCGAGCAATTGAACACTTTTCTTTCATGTGTTATAAGGTTCTTACATAGGACACCAAATCGTTTTTAGAGCTGAAATAATTATGGCTATTATTATTATAGCTATTATAGTATATGATGAGTCAAGTTTTCCGTATTATAAGTCTAACAACAGTCAAATCAAGTTTGAAGCTCTCATCTTCATTCTACCTAGAGTCCCCAGTCCACAGCTTTGATTAAAATATTTTTTTCTTCCCTTAAAAATGCTGAGCCTTTTCATAACCACAGGAGATTTAGCTGTGATTTAGTCTGTAACCCCCAGTTAGACTGCTCCTCAACCAGAGCAGGTCGTCCTTCTGAAATGTCTGCTGCCATCAATAATTTAATTGAGTAATATAGTCTTTTTGATCCATGGAGATTGAATAGCCCAATGGGAAAAGTATTTCATTTTTTTCACTGAAATATTAGACCAGTTCCAGGATTAAGTCACATAACAAGGCAGCCATATCTGGCCTCGGCCTGTTCTCTTTTTTGCTGACTTTCCAGACTGTTTCATCTGGGCCTGCATGGTTTTTTAGTGCAAAACATGGAATTTAAATGGTTCAGATTTGTCTATTTGTGTCATTTAATTGATGAATATGGTGAAAAGGCTGGCAAACTATTATAACAACTGCCTGCAGCACCCTAAATACACAGTTTCCTGGGGTTGCAGACACAGCCCTGCGGTGGCTGATGGATGGCTTGCTGTTGTTTCTGAATGAGTCTGGCCTGTTCGAGCGTGGATATATCAGGATGAATTGTTGGCATCTGTTATGCCCGGGTCGTTCAGGAGCATAACACAGAAGGGAGGTCTACGCAGTAACAGTTTAAGTAAACAAATAATTTATTAAAGGTAACTCAACATAAGCAAACCAGGAGGTGTATAGTCAGTAGTGAAGGGTGGGCAGTAGGCACTAACCTAAATGTTTTCTACATGAACCAAGACTAAACTAAACACAATCAAAACCAAACAACCCAAGATGAGTGCCTGAAAGGCCAACACAGATACACATACAGATTATTTATTAATATTATAATATTATTATTTATACTTTGTGTACCTATCTATACCAATATACTGTATAGTGCACAAATATTTGCACAATTCAATTCCAATGTATTGCAATATATAGTATATAGCTTTTTAATGTAATCTCTCCATTAATTTATTTTATTTGTATTTATTTAATTAAAATAGTTGGATGGCAGTTGTGTGACTATATCATATTCAGAGATTCAAGGAATGTTTTTTTCTCCATTTGACAAACTAGGACTTGTTAGAGGGCTACAGAGGTCAAACATATTAATTAGCCCATATTTATACTATATGAGCAGTTGGTGTTTGCTACAAATTTTTTCTTTGCTGAAACACATATTTACAACTACATCATGTGTTTAAGACTTTTTAATAGGTCTGAACTAGTTTGTATTCTAATAGTTGTTTTTTTTTTTTTGTGAGCAAGACTTGATTTGTATCAGTATATATAATTATTTTTATTTTTTTAGGTTTCTAGCATTTAAAGCATTTACTCTTTTTTACCCCTGGTTTCTTTTCAGCGAGTAACAACGTTTTAGTTTCTCTGAACAAAACAGCCGTTGCTGATCTTACAATTATTCATTTGTTTTTGAGTATTACCCTGTGACAGGTCACGGGCACCTCCACCACTGCATGCTGTGTTCTTCTCTCCGTTGGAGCAGCTCTCTGGCTCAGCCTGGTCTGGCTGGGGTGTGCCACTGATATTAGGTCCTAACATATACAGTTGCTACTTTGTGGCCACAAAGCAATTTGGCAGGTTCCCATTGCTGGAATATAAACTAGCAGGAAATACTTTGTTTTGTGACAGTGCACAGTGGATACCTTATAAATTACATTCCTTTCTTAAATACCACAGATTACATTTAAAAGTTATCATTAAAAAAGATTTTTTATTGTTATTTTGCAAAGGATTTAACAGTTAAATGCAAATAAACGTAACAGTAAGACTTGTCTGGGTGTCATTTAAAGGGTCCTGAGACCCTTCATATTTGACACACTGCAAGTAGTTTGGGTTAAGGGAGGGATATAGTCATTGGAAGGTCCTCTCAAGTACAGCAATATGAGTGTGTGTTATCTTTTCCCTGGTTTATAGATTGCACTCTGAATGCTCCCAGGGGACCCATCTCCATATTGACACACAGGGCCTCTAGTGTGGCTCTTAGACAACTTTAAAGAGAGGTGCACCAACAATCCAGGCCACAGAGGCCTTAAACAGGACTTGTTGGGGCTGGGTCTCATCCACTTAGGCACATTATCCCAAAAATACATAAATCAGCCATTTACAATCAGTTGGTCATTTTGGACAGGCTTCCTTATGTTCTTTCACAATCTATTTTTAGATAGATTGTGCCCTATTCCTTCCTTCCTAACCTAGAGGCAGACGCATTATTAATTTTCAAAACCCTACTTCCCCTTTCTTGCTTTTCCGTTGAAAGGAAGTGCCTCATCAACCATAGAACACACAACCTATGGTTCTTACCAGAATCAGAATCAGAATCAGAATTGGGTTTATTGCCAAGTAGGTTTTCACATACAAGGAATTTGCTGTGGTGTATTGGTGCGTAACAAGTACAGACAATTACAGACAAGTACAGACAAGACAAGTAGTGCAAGGTGCAAAAGGGTTGTCTGTTTTTTCGGCAAGAAGGGAATGTGTGTGTGTGTGTGTGTGTGTGTGCCTACTGTGCATCTCATCATTACCCTGCACAGGTAAGACCTGAGGGTAAGACTGAGTAAGACCAGAGACAATTAATCAATGCCAACACATCTTTCTGACAACTTGCTAAAGCTTGTGGTGGTGGGTTTCCCTGTTTCTCCCTGTAGAATGCCAGCACCCTCAGGTTAGACTTTACATTGGAAGCTTTGGCCCTGGGTTAGGGTTAAGGTTTGGGTCAGCTGAGAGACTTTACCTTGAATCCAGATTGATGGGGATCAAGGAGGTTGTTCCGTAGGAGAAAAGCGAATAGTTGGTTAAACAGGCTCATTCAGGGGTCTTGGAAAGAATAGCAAGAAACAGACTTATAGTTTTACATTCTTTAACTTACCCTATTTACCTCACCAGGATAATTTGCCTTGTTGACTCTTTTGTGATCCTAAATTGAACTAAGAGTCAATAATGAAAGAGGGATCGGGCATGTCAACATCCACGCACCCCATCAAGCCACCGCTGCAAGGGATTGTGTGAGTGCAGGGTCAGTTCGGTCCAAGCATTGCAGGAGTCACACTGACGGATGTAATGAGGAGACTGGAGATGATAAAGGGAAGCACCCTCTGGCTGGAGATGATATAGTGGAGGACCCTCTGGCTGGGGACAGCATGCCTGGTGACGGTCACACAAAGGATGCATTCTGGTATGTTCATTGGTGATGCTTAATGGGTGACCAATCTCATTATCTCAGGCTTCCGGTGTTAGTTAGCGTCTCTGGGGAGACCAGGGAGATGGCGGTCCCCTTGCCCATGAGTCTGTTGCCTTGGTGCATGCTGGGAGGGTTCCCTACATACCTCTCCCACCCTGGAATGCTACAATAGTAAAGTAACAGTAGGATAGCAAAAGATCAACAAATCTTGCATTGTAGCAATGCATCCACTGTAGAATGATTGTTTATCCTACAATCATCATTTTTGAGTTTGGAAACAACCATTTCCTCAAACCTGATGCACTAAGCCATTTTTGCAATAAAAACAACTCAATCTTCCACTTTTCTAATGGATTTTTCCCTTATCTCAAGACATTAATGGATAACTATTCCCTAATTTCAAACCATTAATGTATTCAGTTTCTTGCTGATTTTCAAATATATTAGCTAGCAGCTTTTGCCTAATTTAAATGGATTCTTTTTTTTTTTTTTGGCTAATTTGACCAAAGTGCAGAGGGAGGCGTAAACCAATCCTGGACAACCTGATTATCTGTGGTCATTTTATCTTTTAAGTCGTCAATATCAGGCCTTTAATGCCTGCTACAAGACAGCATGTTTTGTTGTTATATTGATGCCTCACTAGAATACACACACACACATACGAATTTCATATTCTCTAATGTCCCATTGCGCATACACACACACAATCCCAAACCAACTTTATAACTTATCTCTCCTCATTCAGCCACGTTAATGGAGGCAGACCGCAGATCCAGCACAGTTTTAAATCCCACTGTTAAGTTCCCACTGTTCACTAATGCTTCCCCCCAATTTACTAATGCTCCTTTGCCACAAAAGCCCACGAGTCAGCAACCCTCAGCAGCCCCCTCCTCTCTCACATACACACACACAGACAGAGGCAGCTATGGCCCATTAAGTGGCATTAGAGCCTCTTTCTGGCAGGTTATTCTGACTTCATGGCACCGCAGTAGCATTCCACAGTCACCCTGTAAGACTCTAAGTCTCACCGCACGTTTCACATCACAAACCACCGCTAATGCACTGGTCACAATATTACAACATACTGCAGACCATCACCAGGAGCCCCCTATAGCCCCTTGAGTTTGGCACTCTGTCTGCTCTATCTGCTTTTTCCTGTGTCACCATGACTTTGCCATACATCAAACTATATTTAAAATAGATTGCTTTTGTGCAGAGACTTGAAACTCTAAAGCCCCACTTTCAGATTATAGATGCTTCAATGTTCATCTCACTGAACAGAACAATCCTTGCAATCCTGGTGGTAAAGCTCAAAATATGTATTTTGTCCTTTGAATTATACCAGAGGAACAGCCAGGGGTCATTAAAGCACCCGTTTCAAACATCTTCCCTCGATTGAATAGGCAATCAGTGGTGATAAGCCACATAGATATAGGTCAGAAGGGGCCTGCTAATATTCAACACAAAAACACAAACGTGTCCTTAATAACTCAATAGGACAGGTTAACTGAACAATACGATTGGTTGATGCTAAGGCCATGAGTTCTCTTCAGAGAAATAAAGTCTGTTTTTGATAGCAGAAGTGCATAGTGTTGTTAGCAGAGTGCATTCATCTACTGTTTGGGGCCAGTGGACTTGAATCCATTTCAAATTGCAGCTGGCCGGCCACCACCCGTATCCACCGCCACTATCTCTGTTAAGAAAAGGCATTTTATAGCCTGTGATTGTGAAAGTTGCTTGTTTAATTTAATATTTCCCCAAAAATGTGTAATGATATATAATATGAAATCATTTTTCTTAAAACATAGTTTTTCTCAATTAATATTGAGCCACATTCAATAATGCACTCCAATGTGTGTGTGTGTGGGTGGCCATATGAACAGGATTAAGACGGGGTTGTCAGATTGGACATTTCGCATCCCTCATTTAATCCCTGCACTTGTCACTTTTATATATTTCATCAAACTGAACTATATATTGTGCATTGCATTCAACCTGCACTGTTACATAATTTCATTATTTATGCACATGTTGCATTTAAGTTTTGCTCTGGTCACCTTCATATATTTCATACACTTTTCCAGTCCTTAGATAGATTTTAAAATGTCAATTTAATTTTAATATTACTACTAACTACTATATTACTACTGACATCCTCCAAGCCACTTGTAATGCCCCAGGCTGTAGGCAGTACTGCAATTTCTTAAGGTGACTAATTTTGATCACTCTTTCCACTAAAAAAGAACACGAACAAACAAACAAGAATTAATTAATTTTATATGCTGGGCCTTCAAAGTGCTCTCTAAAACTAGGCCTGGGATGGCTTGTGTCCATGAAATGAGAAAATTAAAACTTTGTGGTAGAGCTAAACCAAATACATTGTTGGAAAGGTCTCGACCTGGAGAGTAACATATGTCAGTATGGAGATTGAATCTCCATACTGACATGGTCTTTGGTCTTACTCAGAATCCTCTTAAACCCCCTAGTGTACTCTCAATTCAGTATCTACAACGTTTTTTTTAAAAAGACTTTTAAATCTTCCATTCCATAGAGCTGCACCGCAGCTTGATACAAATCAGTACCACAGTTGTAATCCTTCTAGTTTGCAAAGAACTGTTGTAAAATAGGGTCATAAAAACATCTGCTAAACATATCAAATATCCAGTACAGCCAAACTAGTTATTAAACAGCATCTATATGATCTATGTTAAGAAAAAGTAAAGATTGATTTATTTCCAATATTTTAGCCAAAACAGTAGTCAGGTGTACTGCTAACACCACGCACTGCCACTATAAAAAACTGACTTTATTTCTCAGAATCGAAGAAGAACTGATGGCCTCAACATCAACCCATCGTATTGTTCAGTTAACTTGTCAAGGACACGAGAAACGAGACAGAGAAACGTTGTCACGTGACTTGACGTTTAGCGGTGAGCTGAATTCCTGCCGGACTGGATCAGGAGTCTTCTTGTATTCATAACGTTGATCAACCATGTGAATCAATGATAACGGCTCCTTCTGACCCATATCTATGGGGCTGATAACCACTAACCATTCAATCGAGTGATACCGCTCGAAATGGGTGATTAAAGTCAAGAGCAGTTCATCCTCTGGGATTCGACCAGTAGTTGTCAACATTAAATGGACCAAAGTGTTGGACTGACAGACTGACATTAACAGCATCCTTGTGCTGGACAAATTTCAAGCACATTTTTTAAAGCAAAGCCATGAAACTCCATTCCTGTCATTATGTCATACAAAAATGATCCACTGAAAGCCCAATAAAATAGTTTATGTTGGGTCTGTTGTGTACAAGTGAATACTTTACTTTCACCCAGTACAACAGTGAGGCTGTTTTTAATAGTTTTTGGACAACAATGGAGCTCTATGGCACAGAGGAAGAAAATATATGAGGCTTTGGTACACACACAGTACTTGTTAGTAGGATACATTTACTGTTGGTTTGCGACTGCATATAGAATTACATGACTATAAGAAAAATATGGAATATCACCAGACTTATCCATGTGTCAGTATTAACTCACTCAAAGTTTTTATGTCCATGAGACCTTCATTGGCATGACATTTGTCAGGGCCACATCTGTGTTTAAGATCTGGTTAAGTTTAGGCAACTAAAACTGCTTGGTTATGGTTTGCAAAAGATTGTGATTTTGGTTAAAATAAACCAACATTGTTAGGTATGAAAACAGAATGTGAAAGTGGCCTCCAGTGACAAAGTCAGATGCTTTGGGCACCAGCTTTTGCTTCTCAGAGACAACAGCCATTATTCACACATACCCTAGAGGTTAGTGAGGAAATCATAAAGACAGGCTGTTTAAGGTGTTTGACCAAAAACCAATGCTGTATTTTTCAGCCATGTCAACTTTCTCCAGCACAGCTGAAGTGACAGTGGTGTTCTTTAGAGTAAAAAAAAATCAACAACACAGAAATGAGTCTGAAAGGGCTTCAGTCGGGGCTGGTAGTATAATCATTGTGTCTTTAGGCTAAGCAGTCCATAGGTTATTTTCTCCTAAATTGCCCCACTGACAGAAAATTGTTCGACAATTCACCAACGCAAATAATATGCTGCCTTTCCTTCCTGTCAGAAACGTTGTAATTATGTGAAGAGTGCATTTAAACAGTAAAGTGGCAAATACAAACACATGGTTAACTCTACACATATAAACACGTATGTACACAGTGTCGAGGGGTCGCACCTGAGCAGGGTCTAAGGAAGGCTAATCCAGCCGATAGTAATTATTTGTAAATCAGGAATAATGCGCCTTCTCCTTAAATAATATATTTTATTAAAGATCTAAAGGTCGTTCTTAACCGATGTTTGCTCTAAATATTATGTTATGTAGACTATGTAAAATGTATCATGTTAGTTGCTGTTAGTTGTCATAATAAAAGTTGAATGCTATCTAGATTGCGCTCCATCACTACATTTACACATAATTATTACTGGCTGCAATGGAATTAAGCATTTTGGGTAAGCATACTGAATAAATCTGGCACAGTTAACCTGTTTCACCAGGCTCACTTCCCTCATGTTATGTGTCACTCTGTTTTACTTGTACTCTGCTAATCTTTTATCTTTTTTTTTTAATCTATCCTAGAGGATAGGAACACCGTTCACAAAGATATGCCTCTCCACTGCCCAGTTAGGTGGCTCAGTGGGGGAAAGAATTTGGAGGAATTTGTCAGATGTGATCAAAGTTTTTCTGATTGAGAAGGAGCTGAACCAGCCAGAGCTGGAGGATGAGAAATGACTTGTGAAACTCAACGTCTTGTCCAACATCCCAGGACATCCGAATCACACTGAAGATGCAGCTGCAAGGCGCAAACCAAACCATGCTCGCTCTGTTTGATACGTTGAAGACATTTCTGTCAAAAGTGAAGGTCTTCTCTCATGATATTAAAACTGGAGCCTTTGGTTACGCCAGACACCTGCGGGAGATGTCATCACACAAGCTGTCAACATCAGAGTGTACATTCAACAACTCATATAATAATTCTCCACCAGTACAGGCTAATGTTTTCTTTCTTGATCAATCCACATCTGGCTTTCCCCCTATTGGAGCGGATTGGAACTGAAGAGTTTGAAATGCAGCATATTAAGTTTAAGGCATGTTCACTGTGAACTTGTAAATTCACAGAGCTCTGCAACACACTTGAAAATGCTGTCACGGACCAAGGAGCATCTATTGTGGCAGGTTGGGACAGCTTACCAGTAAAGTTTGCATACTTGAAAAGAGTGGTGTTTGCAGTCTGATCTACTTGTATGTGTTAAAAAATTGGAAGAAGGCAGTTTGTTGAAATGCTGATCTTGATTTGTTGAAACAAATAAGGGTCTCACTTTCCCTTGCTTTTGTCTTTTTTTAAAGTCTGTCTTCGAGCCAGCATCTCACTAGAGTCAGTGTGTTTTTAGCTCCATCTTTTTTATTAACTACTAATATGTGTGAACAGATCTATTCACGCCTCAAAACTATGCTGAATCCATCTCACAGTTGGCTGTCAACAGACCATAAAGAGGCAAGTGTGCAGCTGAAAGTGTCGGCGTGTTCTGCCACTGAAACTCAGCTTTATCACCATCTCTCTGTTTATGTATTCAAGTATACATGTGACTGTCATCTCATCACAGGCCAAAAAGACATCCCCACAAGGTGTGGTGTATATGCATGTAGTCTTTTTCTTTGAAATTGTAAATATTATGGCAACAAAATACAATATCATCAGGTCATTAATACACAGGAGATTAAACAAAGAACAGAGAACCCAAAAATAGAGAGGGCAAGAGAACTATAAAAGGGAAGCAGAGGGAGGGAGTGATAGTGAAAGAGGGATATTTAAGGGCAGAATGAATTAGGAGATAGAGAGACAAAATAAGAGGAAGAGAGAGATTTAAGATAAATTATAGCACTAAAGGCCACTCTCTCTTCCACATACATCACTTCTGATTTTATGTGTGTGTGTGTGAGAGAGAGTGCCTGTATGTATGTATGTGGATGTGTGTGTGTGTGTTAAATGGAACAGCCACAGGGCTTTGTCCCTTATTAAAGTCATTACAAGGACATCTCCTTCCCAGCTCACCACAAAAATCTAAACACATATTATTTGGAATACAAATACACACCACACACACACACACACACACACACACACAGGCTTCTTGTTCATGCTACCGTAAGACAAATTGCAGCAACTGGTGCTGGAGAGAAAGCAATAAGAAAGATGAGTGAGCTTTAATGTAAACCCCACTGGTCCTGCAATTTCTTGGAATCAAAGCAGTGAACTGCTAATTTTGTCATGCTTCAAGATATGCTCTTCACTAGATTAATCCTGAAACTGAAACTGATTTTGGTTCGATTTTTTAAGATGCATCAGTCTTCTGGCACCTCTTACATTTTTTCTTGAGCTTGATGTAGGTGCCCAATCTATGGAAGATGACCTGGATCATTCTAGAGCCAAAGAAAGTGTGTACCAGCACTATCAACAACTACAGACCTGTGGCACTTATGTCACGTCATGAAGGACCAAGCTGGTCCTGCACCACCTGAAGACCCTGCTAACTGCTTTCCTGGACCCACTGCAGTAAGCATTCCAATCAAACACTGGAGTGGAGGATGCCATCATCTTCCTGACGCGCAGGGCCCTCTCCACCTGGACAAGCAGGGAAGTCCTGTGAGAATCACGTTGTTTGACTTCTGCATTGCTTTCAGCTTCTGGTGAGATGCAACTGCACCCCAACACTTTATCCTGGATCATGGACTACCTCACTGGCTGGCCACAGTATGTCAGAGTGTATGTCAGGCTGTGCTACTGAGGTTGTGATTAGCAACACCGGCACACCTCAAGGACCTGTACTGGGGCCATTCCTTTTCACTCTTTACACCTCAGACTTCCATTTAATTGGTTCCTGCCACCTCTTAACATTTTCAGATGACTCCCACATTTTCAGATGCATCAACAAAGACAGTGAGGAGTCAAGTCAAGTCAATTCAATTTTATTTGTAAAGCACCAAATCATAACAAAAGTTATCTCAAGACACTTTCACATAGAGTAGGTCTCGACCATACTCTTTAAAATATTATTTACAGAGACAGTTCCCACCATGAGCAAGCACTTGGCGACAGTGGTGAGGAAAAACTCTCTTTTAACAGGTAGAAACCTCGAGCAGAACCAGGCTCTGGGTGGGCGGCCATCTGCAACGACCGAGTTTGGGTTGAAAGGAGAGGAGAGAGGGGGAGAGGGGAGACAGAACAGGAGGAGAGACAACAAATCAGACTAATAATAATAACAACTGCAGCAGTGAGTGTGGAGTAGGAACATGGGGGCAGTAGACGGCCGGCAATCACAGATCCAGAATCTACAGCTCCAGAGGCGGAAATACCTGCAGAAAGTGAGAAGGTAAAGCACTATCAACCAGATGATTAATTTGGGAGAAATGTCTACTGAAGAAATGTTTACCTAATGGCCTGTAGTCCAGTAATATGAATTCAAAATTTATTAAATAATGGTCTGATAAAACAGAATTTTTTGGGAAGACTATTAAATGTTCAATTTAGATTCCATATGTCAGAACAAGATCGAGGGTATGGTTAAAACAATGAGTGGGTTTGTTTACACTCTGACAGAAATCAATCAAATCTAATAGTGAGATAAACGCAGAACTAAGGCTATCATTATCGACGTCCACGTAAATTTTAAATTCACCTCCAATAATGACCTTATCTGTTTTGAGGACTAAACTTGTTAAAAACTCTGAGAATTCTGCTAAAAATTCAGAATACGGACCAGGAGCGCGGTAAACTATGACAAATAGAATTGGCTCTAGAGTTTTCCACGTTGGGTGTGAAAGACTAAGAACAAGACTTTCAAATTAGTTAAAACTAAGTTTAGGTTTAGGGTTGATTAATAAGCTAGAGTCGAAGATGGCTGCAACTCCACCTCCTCGGCCAGTGCCTCGAGGAATGTGAGTATTGATATGACTAGGAGGAGTGGACTCATTCAGGCTAACATATTCTTCCTGACACAGC
Organism: Lateolabrax maculatus; assembly: GCA_031216445.1. Taxonomy (NCBI): domain Eukaryota; kingdom Metazoa; phylum Chordata; class Actinopteri; order Acropomatiformes; family Lateolabracidae; genus Lateolabrax; species Lateolabrax maculatus. The sequence continues at coordinate 2,729,625 of CM062214.1, read as the reverse complement.
CAAGTTTCAGTCAGACAAAATATATCCATATGATAGTCAGATATTAAATCATTGACTAACACAGCTTTAGACGACAGAGATCTAATGTTTAAGTCCACATTTAATTCTCTTATTTGGTTGTACCACTACACTGGTAGTTTTAATTTTTATTAAGTTTTTACGAGTAACCCCTCTTCTGTTTGAATTTGAATTAATTAATTGAAGTGGTCGGGGGACAGACACAGTCTCTATGGGGTTTTTTTTTACGGGGTTTTGGTGGGTAACCGCTCTAATGGAAGCACAGAGAAGCGTGTAGGACTGCAGATCTGCTTCCTGGTCTGAACTCTGTATTATCACAGTGTGGGACCACTAATAAACTTGGTCAGATTTCTGGATATGAGAGCTGCACCATCCAAAGTAGGATGAATGCCGTCTCTCCACATCAGACCAGGTCTCCTCCAGAATGTGGTCCAATTATCTATGAGGCCCACATCGTTTGCTGGACACCACCTTGACAACCAGCGGTTGAATGACGACATGCGGCTATACATGTCATCACTGGTCAGATTTGGCAGGGGTCCAGAGAAAACTACAGAGTCCGACATTGTCTTTGCGTAGTTACACACCGACTCCACATTCATTTTGGTGACTTCCGATTGGCGTAATCTGGAGTCATTACCGCCGACGTGAATTACAATTTTACTGTATTTACGTTTACTTTTAGCCAGCAGTTTTAAATTTGACTCAATGTCGCCCGCTCTGGCCCCGGGGATACACCTAATGGCCGCTGGTGTCGCTAATTTCACGTTTCTCAGGATTGAGCTGCCAATTATCAGAGGTTGTTTCTCAGCGAGTGAGTCGCTGAGGGGGGAGAATCTGTTGGAAACATGAAGGGGTTGGTGGTGAACCGTGGGTCTCTGCTTAGGGCTATGCCTCCTTCGGACAGTCACCCAGCCGACCTGACTTCCTGGCTGCTCGGGAGCTGCCGGGGGACAGCTAACAGGAGCTGCACTGGTTCAGTCCGCACCGACTACAGGAGGCTGGCTATCTACAGCTAAAGTCTGGGTATCCATGGTGCGGAGCCGGGCTTCTTGTTTGCTAAGCCTCTCCTCCAATGCTACAAATAAACTACATTTAATACATAAACCTTTATCGCTAAAGGAGGCAGAGGAGTAACTGAACATCTGACACACCGAGCAGGACAGAGCAGGAGAGGCAGAGGGAGAGAGAGAAGCCATCAGGCTGACGAGCTAAAGGAGGCTACAGAAGCTAACAGATCTGAACAGCGAACAAAACGCTGTGAAGTTAACGAAAAGTCGCTAAAAGAAGGAGAGAGCTGTGAGTGTTTTAAGACTAGTGTTTAAATGTACAGCGGGTAGTTAGCCGGTGCGATGAAGAAGATAACAAGGTTAACTCTTTTGAGTGAGAGCAGCAAAAACACACAGTACAGAGACGCCAGCAACAAGAAATGATACGATATGCTTACCGAAGCATGTCAGGCTCAGGAAGGAAGTGTGTGTTGTGCATTGTGATGAAGGCCTAGCAATGAAAGCCAGAAAGCCAGGGGCTCTCATTTTGGTGATCTAAAATGAAAAATATATGAACCTTGAACCTTTTTCCGACCAATTAATCAATATTTGTTGTCACTTAGACCTACTGGTGTCCTTTTACATTTTCACATTTACAACTTCACACGCCAGATTTTGTGAGAGACTATTCTCAGACAATGTGCTGTCAGTGTGCATTGAAGAAAGCATGGCTAGCTTAGCTGCCTTCCAAGCTGTTGGCTTGGGTTTGATTCCTGGCCAACGTGTTGAATGACGCTGAAGTTAACATCTTAGTACTTGGATGACTGGATTTAGAGTGCAGACCACATAACATAACATAACTTTGGCAAACTGCTCTTCACTTCCACATTAAAGTCTCAACAATTCAGATGATGCTTAGTTGCCAATTTTTTAAGTACACATAGTTAAAAACTAAAGTACTCTAATACAACAGTCCTGCTGTAAATCCTACCATCATGAAGGTTATAATGTTCTGTTCTTCAGGAAACTGTTTTAGAGAGCGGTTACTTCAACTGTGTGATAATTTTGGAGGATGTAGTTTGTTGTGCTGTTGAATGGTATTACGTTATACAGAGAGGTGTCTGTTATTGAGCCTCCCCTCAGTGATATAAATGGGGTGGACAAAATTGAATGTATGTGCTTACAATCATTTTAGTTTTTAATATATGCACACCAGCAGCAGTAAAGCCTACTGCGTAAAGTAGTAGTAAAAATTAAACAATCTGGAAATATTTTTTAAAAACCATACTGTACCATTGTACCTGCATAATGCTTGTGGAGTGACTTATTGTTGTAATCAGAACACAGTGCTCCCATGAAGTGAAGGAGGGTCATGTGTTTCTTTTTTCTAGGGAATCTGGTGTCTCCATCTGGACAAACACCCAGCTGAGACCATCTGCTGCTGCTGACCTGGACAACCTGCTCTGTTACAGGTTCAATAAAGATGACTGTTGCTGTCCCACAGGCTGTAATATACTTACAGGGAGTTGAGGAGCTGTTGATTAATACAAGTAGTTTGGCATCGCCAGACTAATTCGCAAATGCATATAGTCTGAAACCTCTCAGTTCATTTTTGATTTCCAAGGGGTGTTACCGACGGGCGGAGACAACCAATCAGAGCAACGAAACGCCATCTTGTCGGATGGTACTTCCTGTCAGAAGTTCAGCAAACACATATTTCTTATCAAATTACGTTTAAGTGCAGTTGTTTGTTCTTCTTTTAGAGAAAATTTACTGTCCGTTTAATAATGCTGCTTACAAATGTACCTGAACAGCGCTCGTCTCTGTCAGTCATCGTATTAAACTTGCGTTGTACTAGATAAACGCTTGTGATTGGTTAGCCCGATAAATCGGCAGAGAAATCAGTTTGAATTGGAGAGGGAAAGCAAATGAAACATGAGCTCGCAGATTCCTCTGGTTCCCAGGCTACAATACTAGTGACTCAGCGGTTATTTGTATAACTGCAGAAATTTCTCATTTGATGTTTTGTCAATCACCAGAATACCAAATAAGAAAAATGATGACGAAAAAGGATGTTCTCACTTTTGTTTTTAAGTGCCTCCAAACACTGTCTGTTATGTTTTTGTGTTCTACTTACAGGACAACTAAAGTAAAACTCAACATGCAGTGTGTTAGTAAGGTGATGTTTCACCACCATGATTCACCCTTCAAAACAGCTTCAGTTTCATAGATTCTCGAAGTATGTGGAACCCTGCCGGAGGGATGAACAGCCTTATTCCAAACATGTCAAACACATGTTTTTATGATTGGTGTGGAAAATCTCCCATACACAGGCTTGTAACTACCACTGAGGACACTGAGGTAATTATATTTTTAGTGGTATTAAGGTTTTGCATACTTCAATTAGTTGTAACTTTGAAATCTGATGGAAATCAGGTGTGGAAAAAGTCTGCCATGAGGTTGACTTGTAGTTAGACGTTCAGGCCTTGGTTCCAGTATGTTAAATTTTGTTGTGTATATGGTCCACATTCCACATTTGATTAAAGATATAAAATGAACAGTATATAACACACTGTCACATTAAATGTAATAAATTGTCATTTTTCAAATGTTGGAAATGTGGAAATATGTGAAATCGAATAATATGTTAACTTGAACTTAGACTCATAAACTCATTAATTTGAAAACCTGGCAACTTTCGCTGATCAGTAGTTCCATGTAATTAGCAGCATGAATTGTAGAATGAGCTATATGACCTCCACACTGAATATTCCCAGATTTGTGATTCACTCAAAACATTGGTTAACAGCCAAGTTTTGAATAAGTCTTTAATATTATAGTTAATAATAATGTAGAGAATGTCTTTTTTTTAAAAGCACAGATACAGCAACAAACAAGTAAAGAAAATATAGAAATACAAGTGCAAAAACACCTGCATTTTCTGTCTGGTTCTGCTTATGTAACAATGTTAAAAATGAAATAGGTGGCTGTAGTGTGACATCTGCCAGCAGCCTCAGAGAGTCTGCACATGTAGCAAGGCGCAGATCCTGGCAGCATCTGCCAGGGCTACAGCTGGCGGCAGAGACACGGACTCTCTGATGGGATCACTAACAGAGCATTAGCTAACTAATAGGAGCACCACTGAAATGCTTTCACATGGGAACCCTCAGCCCTTGACCTTCATCATCTGTCAGGGAGTTCTAGGTTTCAGCTATCCTGTTTCAACAATAAGATCCACTGAGAACAGACTAGGACCACACTGAAGGGAGCATAGTGAGGGGGTTCATCCATGAACGAGATGGTTAATTCCTTTCTTTTATTATTAATAGCTTTTTCATATTACTTTTGTCATGAAAGTTGAACTCTTATCATACACAAAGGTGGTTACTAATTTTAGAGCAGCAGACTAATGTTCAAGCTTTACCGTCAGAGGTTTGTCCTGAGGGTGGCACTCAATAATAGGTTAGGTAATCATCAAAGGTATATTTGTTGCTCAAGGAAAGATTCGGTGAATATCATCACAAGCATCAATGTTACAACAAAGCAAAAAACAGAATCTATAAAGTGAGTTTGCCTCACCTGGAGCAGACTTTCCTTCAAAGTCCCTGCATGACATAAATAAATGTTGTCTTATACCATGCCTGAATAAATAAAGATCAAATTTAAAACAAAATTGCTGAACTCAGTGGGCAAAGTTTGTGGGGTTGGCTGTCACTGATTGGTTAAAGACAAACTTGTGAACATTCGATATTAGATGGTTGGACATTTCTAATTTTTTTTAAAAAGCTCGAGTGATAGAGACAGAGAGCCAATATGCCAACAACAAGAGTGAGTAAGAGTGAATTTGTGTATCGAGAGGACAAAGCAAGTGTCACGACGTAAATGCAGGAAAAACGGGAATAAGAGAAATACAACTTTTTTTTTTGTGGCGGTCATGTTCTAAAGCAGTTTTAACCATCAAACTCTCAGCAGATTGTCTACTGTGGAGGCAGGCATTTCTCTATGTCATTCATTCTTTATGTCCAACTCAAACATCGGTCAAACAGCAACAACAACCAGATGACTCTGTGTTTTCTCATGTGTGAAGATTACATTTCAATCCCCACTGTTGTTTTTTAATCCACCATGGGTTTAACTTGCCAGGTTGGTTTCGTAGTTCCTGGAACCTTTTGGTTAAAAAGCGGCTATAGATGACTCACGTAGGGTATATAGAGATTTGATTTAGTTAGTTGGTTTTGCGGAGCATCCAGATGCAGGGGCCGTAACTCCTTCAAACTTTGCTACATTTTTGTTTTAATCTGTTATTTTTTTTTTCTGCCTTATTGCTGAAACACATATTACCTATGGCAGATATACACTGATAGGCTTGGAAAATGAAGCAGGGGGTTTGGACTAAGAGCAGCAGACCTTGAGATGATCATTGCCATCTTCCAACTACCCAACCAAACCACCCAGACCAAACTTGTGGGTGGTCTGACCACCCCTGGAGGAGAGGGAAGAGAGCTGGGATAAGCCAGGAAGGAAGGAAGGTGTGGATTTGAAGTGGGACTCAGGCAACGGGAAATCAGAAACTGTGCCCACACTTTTATAGTGAAGATGTGTGTATACATGTATATGTATATAACTACCTGTATATATGTTTTTTGTTTTATTTTATATTTGTATATTTGTGTTATATTTTAATTTGTATTCAAAAGACAGGACAAGATTCAGGCTAAAATTGCAGCACCAACAGGTCTTGGGGGAACTTAGAGAAGTATATCATCAGCATAGAGGTCAAATATACAGTAATGTTGTGTCTGATTAACTGGCAGTGTATAGAAAACAAGAGCGGTCGCAAAATTGATCCTTTCAGGACAACACAGGTGAGGGGGGAAGATGTAAGACCCCCAATAACCACAGATAAACTTCTACCAGTGAAGGTACATCCAGGAATTAAACCAGCTGAGAGCCATGTCCTTAATACCAGGCCATTTTTCCAGTTGTTCTATTAAAATTCAATGGTTGACTTTGTCAAACACAGAGCTTAAAGGTGCAGTGCGCAACTTTTATAAAACTTTTTTGCTGAAACTGTAACTATATCTTGACAGTAATAGAATTAGACTTAGACTTAGACAGGTTTTATTGTCATTCAATATACAACCAGTGTACATAGAATGAGATTTCGTAACAGGCATAGTGACAAGTCCCAAGAACTGTCACCAGTGCACTAGACAACACAGTCCTAAAATAGTGCACACTGAGGTAAAATAAAGGTAGGAATAGTGTCATTGTCCAGTTATTTCTTGTAGTTTGTGATAGCCCTTATAGCTTTCCACATATCCTTTGTGTAAGAGGGGTCATGGAAAAAGTCCTGGATGGCACAGTTTAAGTTAGCTCTCGCTGTTCTCAGAGCCTCCTCATTGTGAGACTTGAAGGCTAGATTCCGTGCCTCAAGCATTTTACGAACTTCATAACTAGGGTTCTCTACTAGGGTTTTTGGTTGGCCCGGGTGACAATGCTCTTTGTGATGCTGATGTCCTCCACACACTTGTTGATGTGGGCTGACACAGACATGGCATATTCATCTATGTCCATGTTGTCATTGTAAGTGGCAGCTGACTTGAACATCTCCCAGTGTGTGCATTCAAAACAGTCCTGTAGTGCCTCCATAGCCCCCCCCCCCCGAGACCACACTCTCACCTGCCTCACTGAGGGGTTTTCTCTCATCAGCAGGGGCTTGTATGCTGGAATCAGCATAACTGATAGGTGGTCTGAAGAGCCGAGGTGGGGGCGGGGGCTGCCTTGAATGCATCTTTGATGCATTTGAAACACCTCTGGTTTCAAAGTCCACATGTTGATGAAAATGTGGGAGAACTGTTTTCATGTTGGCCTGGTTGAAATCTCCAACAACAATGAAGATGCCCTCAGTGTGAGTGGACTGCAAGTCAGTGATGTATTTGTAGAGAACACTCGCAGCCTCCTTAGTGTTAGCGCTGGGGGGGACGTACACGGCAGTGATGGTAACTGTAAACTCCCTGGGCAGATAGAATGGTGTACAGTTTACATTCAAAAGCTCAATGTCAGTTGAGCGATATGTAAACACAATTTTTGCATTTTTACACCAGTTGTTGTTGATGTAAATGCATAATCCTCCTCCAGTTTTACCACCGAGTTCACAGTTCCTATCAGCACGAAATGTAGTTAGCCCCTCGATGCTAACAGCGTTATCTGGGATAGATGAGTTCAGTCATGTCTCTGTCAGAATAACAGTTCCTCATCTCTCTTTTAGATGTTGCCTCCAGCAGCAGATGATCAAATTTTATTTCCAGGGAGCAGACTTAGGAGAGAAAGATGGATGGAAGAGATGTTTTGTAGGGGTTAGCTTTTAGCTTAGCTGTTAGCCCACCCCGACAGCCGTGCTTCCGTCTCCGTTCACACCGCCCTCGCTTGCTCCTCTGTCGGCTTGTGTTGTTAGGCGAGTCCGCTGCTCTGTGGGCCGCTGGGTCTTGCTGGGGTAGCACTCTGAGGCTACGTATCCGCTCCCGAGTGGTTGTGTCTTTGAGGCAAACTCACTGGATGGTCGTAATTCCAGCGATCATACACTAATTTATTATCCATTGACTAATTTCTGTAATTTTAGGCTGTAAAGTATTATTTAAAAATTCCAAACTGTCACCAGCCGATGTAGCCGCAGCCGAACATGGCGCCTAATACGTCATGAGTTAACAGTTTGAATAAATCACAGACTGTATTATGTGTAGCTTGTTAAATAGTAATATGGGGCATTGAATCTGATTAATTTACTGTTCATCAGACCACAAATGAGACAAGAATTAGGTAGCATGCTAGCAGGTTAGCAGCAGGAGATTGTCCGCTCTGCAGCGCTCCCTTTCTGGGTCACACTGGGACGGGGAGGCACCGGAGCGAGAGCGCTGCAGAACACAAGACAATCTACAGTGTTAATTCCGCTGATTTGATCAAGCCGCTCTTCTTTCCCTGCAGCAGGCCACTCCATCCTGGTGTGACTCGGAGAGGGAGTGCTGCAGAGCAGAAAACCCCCCAGTGTTTATTCCGCTGTGGAACATGTGCTAACCTGCCTACTAGCCTGCACGTGCCTGACAGCCTCCTCTGCAGGGAGGGGCTTTGGAGGCAGAATTTAAGCACAGCAGAGAGGGAGGGACCTGGAAGTTCCATGAAGTAAATTCCACTCTCTTCTCAATCTTACCTATTGCACCTTTTAGTCAAGTAGGATCAAGACTTTGTGTTCAGGTTAACGTTTCTTTGTAAAGACAACTCAAGTGGAAATTCCAGACCATCACTAAAATTGAGTTCTTCCTGGGAGTGGTGTGAATGCACAGCAAATTGAATGGATTTTTTATTTAGTCCACCATTCAACAAGACTTTTTAGTTAGTTAGTTTAATTAGTTTAAACTGATTTTCACCTAGTCTCAGCCTCCAAAATCCCCTTTAATTCTGTGATGAAAAATAAAATATATGAATGGTTACTTGTATTTTCATCATCTGCTTTACTTCCGGAAAAGCTCATATTAAACATAGATAATCATTTGTGTAACATGACTGTGCTCAGTAAATTTCAATCAAATGGCACTGGCATCCTCAGGGCCTAACGCTAGTATTTGGCTATATGACATTGTGAAGCAGTCCTGAGGTTGGGAGTTCAAGCCTCACTGTCAGCACTCTTTCTTCCAATTTCCCTTTGTTATAGGATATAGTAAATTTATAGGATCAGTGAATATCATTTCATATTATTTAGAGGGACTTCTTAAGCCAGTAAAATATATGATATAAGATAAAAGTAATGATGTATAGTCAATAATGTATGAAAATATTGTAATCTTGAGTACTGCTCAGTTAAGAAATGAAGAAATGTCCAAATCATACATTTTCATATATTCAAACCCTATGAACATCCAGTATACAGACATGTAAATGGAGATAAACTAACAGAGAGCAGATCGTTGCAGCGTTCCATTCAGGATTATTGAGGATCAGTGACCTTGTGCTCAGCAGCAGGTTATGGCTTCTTCAGTGTCGATAAGTGAAGTCCCAGTTGTAAGCAGTCCATTTAGTCATGTTGAAGATGGCCATATAATACGGAGGCTGCTGACCCTGTGTCTGCATGATGTCTGCCCACTGCCACCGTGATGTATTTCAGTTACAAACCTGTGTGTGTTCTCTTGTGTACCTATCCAACAGTGGACCTTGGTGTGGTTACACATTTACAAACAGAGGACTGGCGAGCCAAAAAGGGGCATTTTAGAGGTCCATTGTTGGCTGTGGTATAAATCATGCTAAAATCATGTCTGAGACCCTCTGGAGAATTTATTTAAATTTTAGCCAAGAGTGCGCCCATCTTGGCGGAAGTCATAGTTAATGTCCACTCATGGCAGGAACATTAATTTTAATAATGTTATCTATGTCACTCCACAGTCTTCCCCCACTGCTGTGAACCCTGTGCTGTTTAGTCTAAATGCACCACACATTTTCAAATCCAGGAAAGGTTTGGGACCTCTACATTTAAACTTCAGAAGTTTGCGCCAGCATCAGAAATTAGATCATATTAAGATATTAGTTTCTCAGGCAGACCCAGATCTCTTGGTTCTTATTGAATCATGGTTAAAGAAGAGTGTAAGCGACTCTGATGTGACAATAAATGATTACAATTAATTTAGAATACACAGAACCCTAAAAGTGTTAGTGACTCTGATGTGACAATAAATGATTACAATGAATTTAGAATACACAGAACTCTAAGACTCTTAGTGATTCTGATGTGACAATAAATTATTACAATTTTTTTAGATTAGACACAAGCGGGAGGGGAAGAGGCATGGCCGTCTGTATACAATTCTGTATATATATACACTGTAAAATCTACTTAATTGACCTTACTTAAAAAAAGTATGCAAACTCGTTGCCTCAAAAAAATTAAGCAAAGTAATCTTAAGAATAGTAAGTTAGAAAAGCTTGTTTATTTTAAGTGTGCAGTACTAAATCAAGTAGTACAACTAAAAAAAAAAAAGTTCATGTAACTTAATAGCCATGCTTAGTGTTAACTTAATTTTTTCATTTTGTGTGGACTGCTTGATACAAATTTAACCCCACTTAGAATTACAAAATACCTACTACTTACTACTCACTCATTTTTTTTCCAGTTCATTTCAGTTCAGTTAAATTAAACAAACCAATTTCCTTGAATGGGTCCTTGTCCTTCTTCTCTCTCTCTCCCATTTCTTATCTATTTTAGCTGTTATTACCTAATAAAGGGAAAAACACCACAAACATATACTTTAAAAGAACACTCACTGGGTTTGTTCAGCTGCATTACAACATTTATTAAAAAAATAATAATTGCATCATTGACAGATCTAGGCTGAACAATAAATGTTTGATATTGTTACTTTTGATTCCAATTCTCCAATATAAAATGTGTGTTTTATCACTCATGTAATAACCTTATAATAAACAATAAAATTACTGTTCTCCATCCTCTTGTCATATTTAATGTATTTTAAAGCTAGTTGTAAAATTGCTCCTAGTGTGATCTATGTCTGTTAGGCTATTGTAATAACAATATGCATTAAATCTATTATTCAGCCTCAAGTGTTCTGTTCCCAAGTATCACTTTCTTGTACATTCAAGTACAAAACAGCAGCTAAACAACAAACTTGTGGTTTGATTTGACTGTAGAACATGGACATGGCAAAAATAAAACCACATTTTTGTGAGCTAATTCTATGCATGTAACAGTCTCACAATATTAAACAGGTAAACACCTGATAATTACAGGACTTCAGTGCATGCAAAATCATTGCATTTCTGATCAAAACTGAAAGTACAACAAATGCTTTTGTGTCCCAAAGCGAGCATCAGTCCAAGGTTTAAACCAACACAGAAAAACATCACTCCTTGGGTTTTGTATTTGTACTACATTATAACTATTAAAAGTTTTCCCAAAACACAAATGTAAACAGGTCAACCTTGCTAGGTTCCTTTCTGACAACATTATCTAACAACAACTCTTTGGAACACAAGGTGGCGCTATTTCCACCATTAGCATAAAAGCATAACATGGTACACTTTAATAGAATTTTTTTTTTTGTTGAGATCATAAACAAGCCAGCTCAGTTGCATGAAAGCATAAAACTTTCTCCGAAAAAAGTAAAAGTAGCACACTACTGATTATTATTATATATCACGTATGTATTATTACATATGCAGTGATGTAAAAAGTACAATATTTCCCTCTGAAATGTAGTGGAGTAAAAGTAGAAAGTAATTTGAAAAAAAAAGTAAAGTACTTTGTACTTAAGTGCAGTATTGAGTAAATGTACTTGTAAAAGCACAATTATCGAAAACATACTTTTTCGAAATGAACCCAGCTCAAGTAGACTGAGCTGGTGAGATTTTTCAACCACAAATTACAAGTAACTTACTAAAAGCGAGTGTTAATAGCAATTTGATAAAAACTGATTTAAGTCAATTTACTATATTTAATTAAATACCATGTTTGCATTTACAGTGTACAGCAAGTCTCTTTGTTACATGCTGTTTCTGTGACAAATTGTTTTGAGTTCATCACTCTTAAAGAAGTTGTTTTGGCATCTATTGATTGTATTGTTGTGGTTGGTATATACAAGCCCCCTTCAGCCAGTCACTAGCTCCATAAATGATCTGGCAGATAAACTCTCTAGGTATGTTAATAGAGAAGTAAATGTTATGGGTGATTTTAACACGATTGGCTTTCTGACACCTCTGATGATTAAGATATGTTGTAGTTTTAACCTGTCACAGCTAACCAGCAAGCCTACAACCCTAATCTAAAAAACCTTCTGAACTCAACGCTAATTGATTTAATCATATCCAATAGGGTGAGAAAAATTATATTCTGCTGGTGTATTTGATCTTGGAATTAGTGATCACTGCCTGGTGGCCTGTATCAGAAGTTCACAATCCGAAATTATTGTTAAGTGTCACTTCAAAAGTTTAAATGAACAAGCCTTTCTAAATGATCTATATCATAGTGATATTCATTGAAATTCCGGATATTGAGATGGCTTTGGACTATTTCCTCATACCTTCCTCTCATTCATAAACAAGCATCCACCCTTTAAAAAGTAAAACATAGATCAAACCCTTGGTCTACCAATGATATGATAGCAGTTGGTCACCTTTTTGAGAATGGGGAATTAGATCCCTCTCCATTGGTGACAATGTGTTCTCTGTTTCTCACAGCTCTCTGTTTTATTTACAACCTGACTCTTGAAATGCAGTCAAAGATGCTCTATTTGCAATCGATCCCTGGAGAAGACAATCTATCTATTTCCTCTGGTATAGTTCCCAGAGTTTGGAAAATGGCTCATGTTAAACCCCTACATAAGGGAGGAGACATGAGCTATCTACACAACTATAGACCAATATCCAAACTGCCATGCCTGGCAAAGGTCCTCGAATCTTTAATAAATGATCAATTGAAGGTATTTCTCCTCCAGACCTTCCATCTTGAACCCATTTTAGTCTGGTTTTAGATCAGGGCACGGTATTGTACACGCTCTTAAAGACCTATGACTTGCACTAATTGCTGATAAAACAAAGTTCATGCTATTTTCCAGAACCATAGCTATAGTCTATAATTGATCTAAATATTTCTACTACGAGCAGACTTTTGATTGAGAGAATAACATATAAAATTTGTGACTTCTGGATTGATGAAAAACTCACGTTCAAATTTCACATTGTAATCTTGTGTGCTGACTTGTTGGCTATTTCCACAGAAATAAAATCATATTTCCCACGTTCTGTTGGAAAAGGGCTGTTGAGGCAGTTTTTTGTCAGTCTTGAACAAGTGATGTGATTTAACCACAGCTCTTACACTTCTGGACTTTTCTGTCACTCTGCCTTGAAATTTATGATGTCTAAATTATTGTATTTTACATGATAGTGTACTACACTATGTACCAGTGATACTCACTGGTATCTTTTTATCTATAATATATATATATATTACCTTTCAGAATTGCTTCATCACTCAGATGGGCTTTATCAGACCCACTCTACTGACTGGCTCTTCCTTCATGTTCCACCAGTTAGGTCTGAACAAGAGAGAAAAAGCTTTTAAATTTAGATCTGACCTGACCCTTGGAACAAAATACAATACAATACAACGTTATACCTTTTGGACATTTTAAAAATGTGATCTTAAACCTCCCAACCTCTACTTGCAACTTACTTGTTTTGCATAAATTGAGCATGGCGTGAGTTCAGGCAGGCCACGGAGTCAAGCTCAGCTCAATATCCCAGCTACATCAGCTGACCATTGCAATCCAGGAACCACATCAGCTGATGGATCAGCTGATTCCCTTCCACGCATTTATTGGTGATCTCATTCAGGGCGCCCTATTTAAGCTGCTTCAGCCGCCTATCCTGGCTGCTTCCTCCGCAAGCCGCTTCACACACTCGGCCACGTGAGAACAACCAGGCTGTCAGCTGCCTGGCTCCACTCAACTGCTGCTTGGGTGTCGATCCTCGTCCACCTTGACTACATCACGGACTCACCGCGTCAGGAATCTGAAGCACAGGAAGCTATTCATGTCGGAAGGTAGCGCTGCTCCCGCACCTCCGCTGTCGGAAGGTAATGCTTCTTCCGCACCTCCGCTGTCGTTCAAGGAGCACGAGTCCCACCTCCAGCAGCCGGCTCCGCGGCCCTGGAGCCCGGCTCCGCAAGCCTCCGCCATAATACCCTCTCACACAGGCACTGCTACCCTGAAATTATCCGGTCATTTTTCGGTATTGGTATATGCGTGAACGCAAATGTCCGCGTCAGTCGGAGTGGATTTTAACCGGCCAGCTCCCGAGTACAGTCCGGGTGAGCCATATGTGAATGCAGCAGGTAACTGTCCGAAACTTCACGGGAGTGGGCATGTTGACCTCCAGCATGTTGACCTCCAGCAGTCAGCTGCTCTCATCACAGCTGCTGTGTTTAGAAATGCGGCCGCACTGAGTGCTAACAGGAGAAATGACTTCCTGTAAAATAAAGGTTTTATTTCTGGTGAAATCTAAAAACACTGACTTACAACCGCAGCGACGTCTTGCATCACGTCCTGCCTTCTGCACTCTTCCCCTCAACCAGACGGACTATTTCCAGTAAGGGTGAACAGACACGGACATCTCCTGCTGTGCTGCATGTGTGAACAGGCAATTTTGCACACAGTCCGGACTTCATATGTGAAAACGGCTATAGGCTGTATTTAATAAAGGAAGAAGAAGAAGGGGAAAAAAAATAATAAATTTGGCAGTAGCCTCTGCAACGTCACCCACTGGCTCGTGAACGGCCATTTTGAAGCTGGAAGTTCGGAGAGTTGGCCATCGCCATCTTGGTTTTGGGAACAGAAGTGATGTTAGTCTGATAAGAGGGCAGCTGCCTCTATCCTGATCAGTGGTAAGGACTTGTCAATCACACGGTAGCCCTGCCCTATGGCATGCGCTGCCCATCGTTTACTTTCATCAAAATATGACCATAATTTAAAATGAATATCCTGCTGTACTGAAGAGGACTCAGGACTGGCGATTGAGACCATTAACTCAACCGAAGAAATGCATCAGTATAAAGAGAGAGTAGAAAGAGAAAGAGAGTATAAAGAGAACTGCATATAGCGTTGGAGGTCTTGTTCATTCTTATGGAAGTGGCACATAAAGCAAACATCGGGGTATTCAAGAGTTTGGATTTTCCCGCTCTGTTGGGCCCATAGAGCACGCACACTAGCGTTTCCTTTAGCACTGCCTCCAAACCACTCGGTCTGAGGCTCACTCACATGGCCGACGGGCTGCATGCTCGTAGCAGCGCTACGCGTATATGATCTGCAGCTCGTAGTAGCCGCAGCAGCTAGTCTGTGGAGGCAGCAGTGCGGTGTATACTATAAATGTTAAATCAGGCTTTGTCCCGTGTGTAAGTAAATAGCCTACAACTATTATACTGCGTAGTATTCCATTATGCCATGGTATCAGCGCTGCCAGCTACCAGCCGACGGCCGGTAGTTTGGGAACAGACCTAATACATCCACACGGTACATGCTTTACAACTTACAGCCCACGGATGTAATACAAGTAATAATCGATGAGTTACAGCCAGTTATCCGTTTTTACAGCCAGTCATATGAGCGTGCTGGGTGGCACAGTCGAGCGCTGTCCAGTGGTCTGATGCGCATTCACGATGCTGAAGCATAACTCTAGCATCAGCTATTACTGAATTTTACAACTTTTTGGACCAATGATTTAAACAAAGGTGATTAAAATGTTTGAACCGGGAAGTGATGGTTTTAAAAAAAAAATAAAATAAAATAAAAAATTTCTCCGGTACACTATCACGGAGATCACGGAGGTTTTCGCTTGGTGCAATCATTTCGGGGGTCGCTGCTGCTGCTCTCCCTGTCTTAGGCTTTCTATGCGTGCACATGGAAGGCAGGGAGGAGTGCTCTCCCCGCCTTAAGCTTTCCACGTAGGCACCTGGAAGGGCAGGGAGGTTTCGCCTCATGCATTGTTTCAATATGAGGGAGAGAAGAAAAACTACTTTTAAGAAGTATGCATTCTCTCATTCCAAATGTTTTTGTTGGAGACATATTTCCAGTAAAGTAACCATTAAATAAATAAATAAATAAAAACCACACAACTGCTTTTCCACTGTCTTACTGATGTGGGATGCTCAGGTCTTCAACACACCAGGAGAAAGTTGTCCACGATCTAAAGAAGTAAATCCCACGCACAATATGGCTAAATCCAAACAAACAGAAAATATTATAACTTGTTAGTTGTAAGTTGTGCAAAGGTAAGTTACAACTATGATGGCTTCATATAGACTGATATTTTTATTTTTGTACTGTTACCAGGGTTCAGCCGCATAACCTGCCATTGTTTGATGTGCAGCTGATATACATTTTATGTAATACTGCATCGGAGCTTGCATTTCATTAAACAAGGTCATCCCCACCCTGCACTTTCATTGAAGCTCATTGAGGGTTCACCTGGTGCAATCATTTTCGGGGTTCCCTGCTGCTGCTGCTGCTGCTCTCCCTGCCTTAGGCTTTCCATGCGTGCACATGGAAAGCGGGGAGGTGTGCTCTCCCTGCCTTAAGCTTTCCACGTTTGCAGGGAGGTGTAGAAGAAACTAAAATCTCTGTTTGTGTTTAGTGCAGATGAGAGTCGGCAATTAAATACCTGGACATGATATTCAGTTTCTTCATGAAGCTTATTGAAGCATTACACAGATATGACTGAAGAGAGGCAGCCTCTCCTCAGTTCTTATACTTTGAGAATAACACACATACAACAATAACAATCTATCAAGACACACATGATCTCACCCAAGAAATACAGTTTTGACCATTGACCTCGATACCCTCCCTGTCTTTATAGACAAGTGAGGTATACCATCTGCACTTACTCCCTAACATGTTTCACTATCTGGCGATTTGTTTCTCATGTGTAAGAACAAAGAACAATCGTGTTCCTTGTGCACTAGTTATTTAGACACGAGAAGAGGGCCTTCCAGGTTTAACTCTTATGATGAGTTTTCTTGTTTTTAGTTTCACAACAACTTATAATGTATCATGGTGGATAAATGTAACTTTATTGGAAAACGTGTCATTATAACAAGAATTTCCCCTACAGGAGGTTTTGCCTGGTATGACAGTTTTTGGGGTGGTTGCTGCTGCTGCTCTCCCTGTCTTAAGCTTTCCACGTTTGCACCTGGAAGGGCAGAGCATACTGCCAAATACATACAACTGCAAATATATCTACTGCACGTAGATCAGGTATTTTTGTCATAGTGGTCCTGACTGAACTGTATTTTATATTTAAATTATTTAAATCTACCTATCAGATTATCTCCACTAAACGATTAGTTTTATGGCTGGTATTACCCTTCTCCGTCAGTATATCTCTTTGTTGTTGTTTTTCCTTTTCTTTGTTTTTGTAATTGACTTGACACCAGTAATTGGTCTCTGGAGTATAAATAAAGGTTGAATGAATGGATACATGTTATTTTGTTTACTTCTTTAATAATGTATAGTTCCACCATGATCTTGACCATGATCTTCTCTAAAAGAAGCACAAAGTTGAAATGGCCTCATGTTTGGTCTCATTAACGAACATTATTATTATTACATCATCATGACTTTTAGGTAAAAGGGACCAGGTTGCTTATTCAGACATGACACTGACATGTTAAATTCCCTGTTGTATACCTAGTAGATTTAAGAGACGTCTCCATTACTTACATTAGTCTAGAGCATGATATTTTATATTATGAAAAAGTCCACTGTTGTTAATGTATTTGAAATGAATGTCTAGGCAATGTCCCCAAAAGTAACCTAAGTGAACGTTTGTATGTGTGTGTGTGTGTGTGTGTGTGTGTGTTGCTTGCTTTGTTCATGTCACATGTGTTCTCTAAAGTCAATTGACCAGGACCTAGAGGGGAACACACACAAACACACACACACACACACACACACACACACCATGGTGCTTTATCACCAGATGTAGCCTTTGAACTTCATTATTGATTAGGTTAAGGTCACTCTTAGAGTCTCTCTCTCTCTCTGTCTCAATGTCTCTATGACTCTCTCTCTCTCTCCCTCAAACACACACACACACATACACACACATTAAGACGAGCAGGTTTACTGATGAAATACCTTTTAACCTCAGTTAATAAATTATCTGTATGAATATTTAAACAGCAGCGATCAACTGTCTCGTGCAGAGCAATGACTAAGCCTGTGTGTGTGTGTGTGTGTAGCGAGATTGTAGTGACCTGTACATAGAGAACATGTATTGTATGTGTTATAAATATGTAGAAAAATTAGAGAAAATATTTCCCATCTTATCTCATCATAAGATCAGAGACACATCTATATCTATATTAAATGTTTCTATTGAATAGATATATTCAAGTAGCAATACTTGAGTATATCTATTCAATAGAAACATTTAAAGAATTGAAGATAGACATGAGGGATGTATGGAAGCAGCAGCTGAAACGGAGTGAACAGAGGACTGAATAGAACGAGAGAAAAAAAGGTGGTTGGCAATGAAAAGATAAGGAAGGATGGAAGAAAGTGCTGAAGAAATAAAAAAAGAGAGAAGAATGAAAACAAAGTTATCAAGGATGGAGGGAGAAAAGGGAACAAGGACTAAACTGAAGAAAGAGACAGAAGTGAAGGTAAATGAGTCAATGTAATAACATAATGCTTTAAATAATCCTTTAACCAGCAAATATTACCTTATGAAATGTATAACCTTTGTTAAATAATGTAATATCTATCTGATTTTATTAAATTCTTTGGGTTTATACCATTAACATGGCCTTTTACTTTTTCTGCCAGTTAAGAGCAAGTTTGAATGACATTAAGAGAAGTTATAACATCATCTAACCTTTCTAGTTTTATCAGTTACTACATGACTGCTCTATGATTACTCCTCCTTTCTCCTTGTGCCATACTGCCATACTGAGCAGCGAGGCAGGGCTAGGGATGGCTATTGTTAGGATTTTAACAATACTCTTATCAATACTATAATCAGTTCTTTTTTCATTACTAAATAATTGCTTTTGAAAAATATATTGCTATGTTTGCTTGTTTGAAGTAGCTTTGTTTTCATAATGTACATAAACTCTGCATACTCGATGAGAGTTCTTTCAAAGTCGAATAAATTAATTTCACAAACCTTTTATGGATGCTGTTGCATAGACTGTGGAACAAAATCATCTTGAACAGAGAGGATCCAGACACAGGAGGAAGCTTGTAAACCGATGAAGTTGAATAGCAAATCAAGTGCAGAAAATAAAATGTATCAAAACTAGTGAAAAAGTTGCAAAACTGGCAGCTCAAGCTTGGTCCTCAAGTGCCATTTCAATCAAACTATCTGAATTGAAAATCCATACTTATCAAATCCTTATCATCTTTAACCACTATAAGCTTCTTATAGTTGTACCTGTGCACTCTGTACACACCACCGCCCAGTGTGACCTGGGCTTCTACTTTTCAGCCATGTCAGCACTGACTCTCCCTGCGCTCTGCCTCGCAGGTTATTTGTTTCTCCATACTTCATATCCCAAATCTGCCCTGAGTTTCACATCAATAGCAGTATGTACACACACTAAGAGACTTGCATACACACACAAACACCCTTTTTATTTGGGCACATACACGCACACACTCGAGCTCCTGTGCCCCATGTATCACTCACTGTAGGCCCTGGAGCTTTGCTACAACTGAACCACTATCCAAACTATCAGGAGACACTGTGTGTGTGTATGTGTGTGTGTGTGTGTGTGTGTGAGGGCTTGAGGGGGTCATTCAATTTTAATTTGAAATGGGATTTCTCTCTGTCTGCTCAGCAAAACAAAAGCAACAGAACAGAAAAAAAAGACCTCAACTCAATTATGCTTTCATGATCTTTATGGGGGTGGGGGAGGGTTGGCATATTTCTTTGTCTGAATTTAAGGTTGTCTATCACTATAGACCTTATTAAAGCAATGGTAGGGCATTTATTTTAGAAACATTTTTTCTTATGTATTTTTTAATTCTCTTTACAACCCAAAAGAAATCAATAAATCAAATGCTCTGCCAAAAAAACTGAACAAAGAAATACATTGTCTGTGGCTGTCGCAGGCCTGTCATAAGCCTACCTGCCTGTCTACCTTCGTACCTGCCCACCGGTGTGCACTCTGCCCATCCACTCTTCGTCCATGACCGGAGTCTTCCTGTCTTCCTGATACTAACGGTACTGCAGCTAGCTGCTGCATCAAACTCGAACATGCTAACAGTAGCCATGTTGGGTGTTTACGCTCATTATGATAATGATAGCGTTTTCTTACATGTGAATGAGACATGAGCTGGATGGATACGGTTTTTCCCATTTTAAAAGCATATTTTCACGTTATTACTGACACACAAATGTATCACGTTATAACAAGTTAGAGAGCAGGAGTGTGTGGACACCGGAGGAAAGCCGACAGAGGCCCTATAGAAAAGATGTGAAAAACATCTTGTTCAAACAACAAACTTTTCACATTATAACTAATACTGATCCGTTTTTCTTTTTCTGGCGTGGCAGCAATACGATTCCGTAGTTTGGTTTAAGTTGGGATATAAGAAGCAAATATATGGCCTATTTAAAGATCGTAAGTATACAACACAATCCCTTCTGTCTCCAGACAAATAAAAATGCTCCATTGACCTGGGATGGAAGAAATTACTGATTGTATAAATTTTGTGAACATCTTAAAATGTATGGCAAGTCAATAACTTAAAAAAAAATCAGGTAATCAATCAATCAAATAATTATTTCAACAAAAACTCAATCACAGAAATGATTCCAACTTCCAACACAAGAGCTATACAGTGGGTACGGAAAGTATTCAGACCCCTTTAAATTTTTCACTCTTTGTTTCATTGCAGCCATTTGCTAAAATCAAAAAAGTTCATTTTATTTCTCATTAATGTACACTCAGCACCCCATCTTGACAGAAAAAAACAGAAATGTAGAAATTTTTGCAAATTCATTAAAAAAGAAAAACTGAAATATCACATGGTCATAAGTATTCAGACCCTTTGCTGTGACACTCATATTTAACTCACATGCTGTCCATTTCTTCTGATCCTCCTTGAGATGGTTCTACTCCTTCATTGGAGTCCAGCTGTCTTTAAATAAACTGATTGGACTTGATTAGGAAAGGCACACACCTGTCTATATAAGACCTTACAGCTCACAGTGCATGTCAGAGCAAATGAGAATCATGAGGTCGAAGGAACTGCCCAAGGAGCTCAGAGACAGAATTGTGGCAAGGCACAGATCTGGCCAAGGTTACAAAAGAATTTATGCAGCACTCAAGGTTCCTAAGAGCACAGTGGCCTCCATAATCCTTAAATGGAAGAAGTCTGGGACGACCAGAACTCTTCCTAGACCTGGCCGTCCAGCCAAACTGAGCAATCGTGGGAGAAGAGCCTTGGTGAGAGAGGTAAAGAAGAACCCAAAGATCACTGTGGCTGAGCTCCAGAGATGCAGTAGGGAGATGGAGAAAGTTCCACAAAGTCAACTATCACTGCAGCCCTCCACCAGTCGGGGCTTTATGGCAGAGTGGCCCGACGGAAGCCTCTCCTCATAGAGTCTGCCAAAAAACACATGAAGGACTCCCAGACTATGAGAAATAAGATTCTCTGGTCTGATGAGACGAAGATTGAACTTTTTGGCGTTAATTCTAAGCGCTATGTGTGGAGAAAACCAGGCACTGCTCATCACCTGCCCAATACAATCCCAACAGTGAAACATGGTGGTGGCAGCATCATGCTATGGGGGTGTTTTTCAGCTACAGGGACAGGACGACTGGTTGCAATTGAAGGAAAGTTGAATGCGGCCAAGTACAGAGATATCCTGGAAGAAAACCTCTTCCAGAGTGCTCAGGACCTCAGACTGGGCCGAAGGTTCACCTTCCAACAAGACAATGACCCTAAGCACACAGCTAAAATAACAAAGGAGTGGCTTCGGAACAACTCTGTGACCATTCTTGACTGGCCCAGCCAGAGCCCTGACCTAAACCCAATTGAGCATCTCTGGAGAGACCTGAAAATGGCTGTCCACCAACGTTCACCATCCAACCTGACGGAACTGGAGAGGATCTGCAAGGAAGAATGGCAGAGGATTCCCAAATCCAGGTGTGAAAAACTTGTTGCATCATTCCCAAGAAGACTCATGGCTGTACTAGCTCAAAAGGGTGCTTCTACTCAATACTGAGCAAAGGGTCTGAATACTTATGACAATGTGATATTTCAGTTTTTCTTTTTTAATAAATTAGCAAAAATTTCTACATTTCTGTTTTTTTTTCTGTCAAGATGGGGTGCTGAGTGTACATTAATGAGAAATAAAATGAACTTTTTTGATTTTAGCAAATGGCTGCAATGAAACAAAGAGTGAAAAATTTTAAAGGGGTCTGAATACTTTCCGTACCCACTGTCTGTTAGGTTAAGAATACAAGGCTTATGGGTACTTAAAGAGACTGTACACCTGATAAATTTGCAGTTGTTGCAGTGCCGGCCCACCCTATATGCTGAATATGCAATTGCAAAATACAAGTTCTACAGTGTAACCTACACTGTACATTTAAAGCCAGATTGTCAATTTCCCTGCTTAAGATTTTCTCTGCTCTGGTAGCATTCACCATCTTCTGCAACTTGCTCTCACTCACTCAACCACAAACTCACTACGCACACACATTACGCACAGACCTATATCTTAAAGGCGCCACGCTACTCTTACAACACCTAGGAGAAGTATTTTCAAAATTAGTTTGGAATTTACTGTTTCATTACAGATCAAGCGGCTACTCCGGGTCAGCCAATCTGGAAGCTCCTTAAACCTGCATTCTCTATAACAACCAGTAGGGGGCGACTCCACTGGTTGCAAAAATAAGTCTGATAGTATAGAAGTCAATGAGAAAATGACCCTACTGCTCACATGATTTATTACCTCAGTAAACATTTTTCTAACAAGTTTATGGTCTCAATCGCTAGCTTCAAGTCTTATTCAGTACAGCAAGATGTTGATTTTGTAAAATATGGTCCTGTTTAGAGTAAAATACCACGTGATTGACAAGTCGTTACCATGGCAACCGTCAATCACAATAGAGGCAACACTACCTTCTAATCCAAATAGCGTCACATCAAAAAAAACAAGATGGTGACGGCGAAATCGCTGAACTCGCAGCTTCAAAACGACCATATACAAAGCAAGTTGACATCACAGAGGCTACGTCCACTTCTTTTATACAGTCTATGCTACAGATGGTTATATTTAGGAGTTCCTCATAAGAAATAGCACAAATGTACTTTAAACACTAGTATATGAAAGGTCACTGTAATAATAATCCATAAAGAAAAAAATTAATTTGATGCCTATAGTTTTTGGTCAACTAAAACTAATATATTTTAGTGAAGTTGTGCATTATATTTTTTTGGTTGTGTCATATACTTCCTACATTCAGACATCTTACACATGAATACAGGGGAGATTCAACCTTTTCCAGTGAGAACATAACACTAAAACATGCATCAAACTTTAACCAGCTCAAGCAAAAGGCCCTGAGAAGGACCATTCATAGGGTTAGGGGGTAACAGACAAATACTGTATTTACTGTACTCTATTTAAAGATGGGGTTGCAGCTAAGGGGTCCCACTTTAGTCTTCACATGCTTATTGGTACAATACATTTGTTTAAACTAATATTTACATTACACAAGTTGGTTCAGTGCCTTCTGAAGAACATGTTACAATGAGGGAGGCCCCAAAACCAAATCCTGCGTAGGGCCTTCAAAAGTCCTGGAGCCTCACTGTGGAGGCATTCCAAAAAACATCAAGTCGATGAGGAATACCCAGAGCATGCTGGCTGAGATGAGCTGTCCTTTAATGGTCTTAATGTCCTTAAACTGTTATCTCAATCTTTGTCTCCTTTTCTACTGTGTGTTCTCTTTCTCCACACTTTCACATGTCACTGCCTACACAGAAGACAAAGTAGAGTACACCAGTAGGCTTGAAGAGACTAATTTACAGTGAGTACACTGAAAAACACTACAGTACACTACACTACATTTGGAACTTAAAGCAGCTATGATCAATATTTTTTGTGGTTTGACTAGCTCAATAGATCCTCACACTACATTTACATTTCATTCAAAATCCAACCCAAACTGTGTTACCAGACACATATTTTATTCTTACTTCTATTATTGGTTTTAACTCACGTCTTACTATTTTTATTGGTCAACTGTTGTTCTGAAATATTATTTTATTTAAAGCTGGAGTGCCGAACTTTTGTCTCCCCCTTCTGGCAGTGATCCCAGAAGCAACAGAAATACTGTTTGAAACTGAATACAACAGTTGGCCCAAGAAAATAAAACCAAGTGATGCCTCTTGCCTCTAAGAGACAAGCTTAATGATTTTCCGACTACTCCGGAGCTACTTCCTGTAGTCCGGTGTTACTTAATGCTGCGTGTGTGTGTGTGAGAGAGGTAGAGAGAGATGGAAGTCAGTATGTAGACCATGTATCTAATGCCTGAATGAAACTTATTCAATGTTTTACTACTCCTAATAAATGGTAAATGGACTGCATTTAAATAGTGCTTTTCTGACCACTCAAAGCTCTTAACAACACATGCCAACATTCACCCATTCACACACCGATAGCAGAGGCTCTTCAGGAGCAGTTAGGGGTTCAGTGTGTTGCTCAAGGACACTTTCGCTGAAGGAGCCAGGGGTCGAACCAAAAACCTTCTGATTACTACAGGACTGTTCCACCTCCTGAGCCAGGCTGCCCCTATCATTGCAATAATGTTTTCAGACATGTGTATTATTTATTATGACTCCATCTCTTGTTCTTCTAAATCTTAACATTTCTCCACAGGCAATCAAAGCAAGCTGATGCAGAAGAGGGGTCTGCTAAAGAAATACTTTTGGTGCTGGCCTCAGTAATTCACAACAAATTCCACCAGGGTTTTTTTCACTTGCTTCTACAAGCATTGGAGCAATCCTCAGACTTCAAGGGGATGCAGGGACATACGAATCTGGCCCTCAATTCCATAGGCGAGTCTATTATATTATGTAACAGTTAACCATTTTCTTCATTGCTTTTGCTATGGATGACGTACACATCATCAGCCTCATCAGTTATAAACGTTTTATGTTAGATATGCTCAAGTATATATGTTAGATATGCTAATGTGTGTCGCTCATAATTAATTCACAGGATTGGGTAATTTTCCCAAAAGTCAGTGGCATCAGCATTATGTTTTTAAAAAGATTTGCCTTTTATCTTTTCAGATTTCTGATGCTGAGTCTGTTGAAGATATTCAAACATCAACCAGCACTATACAAGTCTACCTTGCTAATGCAGGCTGCCTGGGACGCAAAAGGAAGATAGAGGACAAGACTGTCTTGTCCTTTGAGGTCATAAACACAATCCATCAACCATTTGAACTGTATGTTCAGTTCACCTCTGAAACTGTATCAATGTTCTACAGTGTACCAAATTTGAATCCCAAGTAATATTTAATCTGCTGCTCAGATTCATGGATGGTCTGAGGATTCTGACATCTTACAAAAAAATCTGGAAGTACCCCAAAGCATTCAGGCCCCTGATGTGTTACAGCTCAACTGAGCTGACGGCAGATGCAGTGGACCACCTGTTCAACTTCAGGTTTTTTAGGACTGGGAGCAACCAGTGGACCACAGAAAACCAGATGGTGCCATTTTAAATAGACTATGTCCAGGACACAGAAGGTAAGTAACACATGACTCTGACACCTAGTAGTGTTATTTCAGGACTTCCTTAAATGAACATTTCCCTTCAAGTCCAGCCACAATACAAAATACAAAAGAAATACAGGACTATACCATGAAAGTTTGACTTTGAATATGTTCTCTCAAATTTTTTTTGTTTCTCGAGGGGGAGAAACTGACACCGCAACTGAAGCTAGTGGTTATGCTTTAAATAACTCTATATCGCTTATGGTGTATTTGAGACACCCTAGAGTGATTTATCAGTGTTTGATTTTTGTTTTTACATGTGTGATAATAAAAACAGGTTCAGGGTTAAAAAGAAATTTTGGCAAGAAAAGTTTATTTATTTAAAGAAACATGTTTAATACTCAATATAGTGTTATTTACATTACCATACAGTAAATTACATGTAGCCAAAGTAGGCTATTCAACTTAAGATGGTAGGAGTATACTAAAATATATGTCTTAAACACCTCAAAATCACACCAAACTTGCCACCCTTCAACAAAATGCTATTCTGATTGGAAATGTTGATCCATTCTCTCATATTACATATGTCCCATATACCTATCCATATAGGACTAAAGGGATTTTTAGCCTGTGGCGCAATGGACTAAAGTTTCCAAACCCAAGTGTGAACTTGTGACTTTTCCAGCTGTATTTGATAGAGACAGAGGGAGGTAAGGCAGGGAGAGAGAGGAGAGATGACATGCAGCAAAGTGCCCAGGTCGGACTCAAACCGGGGCTGCTGCGATAAGGGCTCAGCCATAATGGCACACACTCCCAGTGAGCTAGCAGGGCGCCCCAGAGACGACTCTATTGACATGCCCCAAAAGTCTCTCAATCCATTGATAATGCTCACTTCTACCAGCTATAAAACTCCCCCAGTCCACACCCCTGTTCTTCATAAGCCTTGCTACATCCACATTTTATCCCCCTCTGTCCCCTCTGACTCCAAGTAGCAAACCAAACTGAGAAAAACCACTGCAAAAAAAAAATAAAAATAAAAAAAAGAACAGTTGAGGCACGATTGTTTTTGCAACATTCCAAATAAATAACTGTCTGACTGTAGCCATCAATACATCCATGGAAAACAAATCTCCAGGCAACCAGTTTATGATTGGGGTCAATGTGCCTGTAATGAAAATGAAAAACAAGGTTAGAGTGCCTAAAGAACACATATGCATAGTTGCACACTTGGTCTGCCTCTAGAGACGGATCAGCCTACTACGCTGATTTATCTGACCAATAGCAATGGGTGTGGCCGTCTGTCCGTGTGTTAGCATTGAGGCCAGATTTGCATGACACTTTGTAGGAAGGTACATCGTAGGCCAACTGAGAAGGGGACGCTGTAACGGCCCTGAGCAATCACCAAAAAGCACATAATTTCCAAACATATTTCATATAACACCACAAAACTTTGTGGAAAGGTTAGACAAGGGCCAAGGAAGAACTGGTTAACTTTCCACCCGGGTTGTCCTTAAAGGGATAGTTCACTTTAGTCAAAATTCAGCAGTCTTGTCTCTATCTAAGTGCATCTACAAGTAAGCTAGTGACCACTGCTGTCCTGCGGTCAGGCTCCTCATTCACTTCCATTCATTTTAGGGACATATGCTAAATACTTTCAAAGGTACATCTTTGTTTTGACATTTGATGTGTCTTTTCAGATTTAGTTTTATACACAATAACCAAGTTTAAGATGAATGTTTTTTGTTACCGTTATGAAAACATAACATATTGAACAATAAAAGTGCCATACAAAGCATTCAGTGACCTTGTCTGTGATATGTTTTCCAAACATAAATCTTTCAAATGTTATAAGGCCAACTGAAATAATATAATCTGAGTTTTACCTTGCGCAAGCCTCACTCCAGCATTAGGAGTGTTTGTGATTATTTCCCAGATATGGCATCAAATTGGTTTTTGGGGACGGGATTAAAATTCTTTGCAATACCCAACTGTCGCTGTCTCGTGAACAAGGCTGCAGTGCTAATGCAAAGACCGTCAATGATGGTGGTCCATGTCATTCAGTCTCTCTGAATTGCATTATCTGTTCCCCCAATAGGTCATACCTGGAAACCAAATGTGGAAAATTGACATTTGTACAAATGCCAAAATAAATTAATGGTGCAGATGCAAGGACAACAAACTCCAATGCCATATCAACCCATGGGTCCCTCTGTCTCTCCGTCACACACAAACACACACACACACATTTTATTTGTTAGGCCTTTTTGATGAAATGGCTACAATAGTTTGCATATGGCATGACAGACTTTCATTAGCCAGCTTGCAGGTTTGGGCCCCTGTAGTTGCTGGGTGTCAGCTACTACAATCATCATCATCAAACAACAGCATGGCTACTACTAACTCTAAAAATGAATCACATTACATTTACTAATTCATCTACATTATGGAGAAGGCTAATCCTCACAAAACATATGTATTCCAGGCCTTTACCTCATTTTCATTCTCATTTGGGCCAATAAACACATCCAAAACATTTTTTCTTTCTTTAGATATGTTCCCTTACATCTCCAATAGAGTGAAAAGAGGTAGAATCATGTTATGAATGGAATATTTTAATTGGATATAATATGATATAATATGCCACAGTAAAAAAAAAAAAAAAAAATACAGCAATATAAATTTTAGGTCAAATCACCCATCTCAAAGCAGAACTCAGTGTTGTTTGAGTTCTCAGGGAGGGCGAGTCAGGGGGTCTGCAGGTTGGATAATGATCTCCTGGATATTAGACATTTTAATATCCAGGACTTACTTTCTAACATAGGGTTCATGCTTTATATGTGTGCGTGTGTGTGTGTATATATATATGATAAGTCTGCACATTTATGTAGACACAAAAGGCAGCATAAATATAATACTATGATGAAGTCAATAGAAAGAAGTAGCAAAATAAACTTTTTATGTCACCCTTTGAAACAGGGTTAAAAGGGCTTAAAATCAAATAAAGAATTCACAAAGAAGTGTTAGGGAGATTGTGTATACCGGAAAGATGATGAAAAGAGAAAAGCAGTGAGAAGACAGGAATACAAAGGGAAGAAAAGACAGACAAGAAAAAGGGAGAGTGACAAATGGATGGTTGATTCTGCTGCATAGCTTCAAGAATCAATTTATTTTACTACGATGAGGAATCAGTGGTACTTATAAGTGCACTCCACAAGTCACAGTACAGCTGACCACATGAAGAATGTAGAAGAATGAAGCAGAGAATAGGCGATGCTTGAAGCTGCAGAAATGTGGGAGCTGTACAGAGCATGCAGTGCTGTGCAGCGAGGCTCATGGCTGCAGGCTGGTTGTGGAGGAGGTCTTGGCTTCCACCAATGCAGATTTATCTTTAGACCAAGGCTTTGAACATTCTCTGCCCACATTGTTTTGCCACTGATCTGGAGATATTTTGTGCTGTCAAGGGCTCTGTAGCACAGTGCAAACCTCTCCTCTACAAACCCCTTGTTTAAAATATATTTATCCTCAAACACAACTACTATTAGCTGTAACCAGAAAGGTTAAGCTCCCAAAAGAAAAGTACCAAGCATGCTGTGGACCTTGGTGAAAACAGCGATTCGGTCATATTATATTCTTCCCTGAGCCGTGGATTAGGTGCTCTAGTCCTCTGATGACAGCTAGCGGCACCTCATGCTGCAGTCATAGCCGGTTCATTTTCAGTGTAGCACATCTTATTATCTCACACGTTAAATCACACAGACTCTGGTTGGTTGAAAAAGTAAACATTCTGTTTTGTATCACAGTTCACTTTTTCATTACTTAACTGAGGCCCCCATCTTTCCCAAACTTTAACCATCACAGCACTGGTGAAAGTGACAAATGACCGTCTGATTCCGTCAGACAAAGGATTTGTTTCTGTACTTGTTCTGTTAGATCCTTGTGCCACATTCAACACCAATGAGACTGGAGCATTTGATTGGCATCATAGGACCCGCACTGAGCTGGTTTAACTCCTATTTATCAGATAGATTTCAGTTTGTACATGTAAATGATAAATCCTCCGTGCCCATCGAAGTAAGTCACTGAGTTCCACAAGGTTCTGTGCTTGGACCAATTTTATTCACCTTGTATATGCTTCCTTTAGGCAATATTATAAGGAAACACTCCATTAACTTTCACTGTTATGCAGATGATACTCAATTATACTTATCAATAAAGCCACATGAAACCGAACCAAGTTAGCCAAACTTCAGGCATGCATTAAGGACATAAAAAACTGGATGACCTGCAATTTTCTGCTGTTAAACTCAGACAAAACTGAAGTTACTGTTCTTGGCCCTAAACACCTGCGAGACGCATTACTTATAGATATAGTTACTGTAGATGGCATTGCCATGGCCTCCAGCACCACTGTAAGGAATCTAGGAGTAACCTTTGATCAGGACATGTCCTTTAATACCCATATAAAACAGACTTCAAGGACTGCCTTCTTCCACTTACGTAACATTATAAAAATCAGGCATATCCTGTCTCAAAAAGATGCAGAAAAACTAGTTCATGCATTTGTTACTTCTAGGTTAGATTATTGTAATTCCTTATTATCGGGTTGCCCCGATAAGTCTCTAAAGACTCTCCAGCTGATCCAGAATGCGGCTGCACGTGTGCTGACAGGAACTAGCAAAAGAGAACATATTTCTCCGATATTAGCTTCTCTGCACTGGCTCCCTGTGAAATCTAGAATAGAATTTAAAGTGGTCCTCCTCACTTACAAAGCTCTTATTGGCCAGGCACCATCATATCTTAAAGAGCTGATAATACCGTATTACCCCACTAGAGCACTACGCTCACAGAATGCAGGGTTATGTGGTTCTCATAGGAATGCATACAGATAGAAAGGGAGAGGAGAAGAGAGAAGCTCAGAGCATCATGGGAAATCCCCCAGCAGTCTAAGCCTATAGCAGCATAACTAAGGGATGGTTCAGGGCTCACCTGAGCCAGCCTTAACTATAAGCTTTATCAATGAGTTTGTAGCATACTCTTAACGAAGAGAGGGTGTCTGCCTCCAGAACCCAAATTGGGAGCTGATTCCACAGAAGAGGAGCTTGATACTTGAAGGCTCTGGGTACCACAAGTAACCCTTCATTCTGTGAGCGTAGTGCTCTAGTGGGGTAATACAGTACTATCCGCTCTTTAAGATACGAGCTCAACAGAGCTCTGACTCTGTGTCAGCCTGGCTACAGTGCTGAAAAGAAACCTAGGGTTGTTCTTATGTTCCTCTATTAGTGAGGAGTAATAGGCTCCTCTGGCATTACGGAGGGCCTTCCTGTATGTTCTAAGACTATCTTGCCAAACTAAATGAGTTTCCTCCAGTTTGGTGGAACGCCATTTCCTTTCTAATTTTCGCGATGTTTCTTTTAACTTGCGGGTTAAGGAGTTATACCATGGAGCTAACCTCTTTTGTTTTATTATTTTCTTTTTGATAGGGGCAATACAATCAAGAGTCGTTCGCAGCGAGCCTGCAGCACTATCAACCAGATGATCAATTTGGGAGGGACTAAAGTTAGCACAGGAGTCCTCCGTTACATTGAGACATGGCATTGAATTAAATGCCGATGGAATCACTTCTTTAAATTTAGCTACAGCACTATCAGACAGGCATCTACTGAATGAATGTTTGCCTAATGGCCTGTAGTCCAGTAATATAAATTCAAAAGTTATTAAATAATGGTCTGATAAGACAGGATTTTGTGGGAAGACTATTAAATGTTCAATTTAGATTCCATATGACGGAACAAGATCGAGGGTATGGTTAAAACAATGAGTGGGTTTGTTTACACTCTGACAGAAATCAATCAAATCTAATAGTGAGATAAACACAGAACTAAGGCTATCATTATCGACGCCCACATGAATATTAAAATCAACTATAATAATGACTTTATCTGTTTTGAGGACTAAACTTCTTAAAAACTCTGAGAATTCTGCTAAAAATTCAGAATACGGACCAGGAGCATGGTACACTATGACAAATAGAATTGGCTGTAGAGTTTTCCACATTGGGTGTGAAAGAATAAGAACAAGACTTTCGAATTAGTTAAAACTGAGTTTGGGTTTAGGGTTGATTAATAAGCTAAAGTCGAAGATGGCTGCAACTCCACCTCCTCGGCCAGTGCCTCGAGGAATGTGAGTATTAGAATGACTAGGAGGAGTGGACTCATTCAGGCTAACGTATTCTTCCTGACACAGCCAAGTTTCAGTTAGACAAAATATATCCATATGATAGTCAGATATTAAATCATTGACTAACACAGCTTTAGACGACAGAGATCTAATGTTTAAGAGTCAACATTTAATTCTCTTATTTGGTTGTACCACTACACTGGTAGTTTTAATTTTTATTAAGTTTTCATGAGTAACTCCTCTTCTGTTTGAATTTGATTGAATTAATTGAAGTGGTCGGTGGGCAGACACAGTCTCTATGGATCTTTTTTTACGGGGTTTTGTGTGGGTAACCGCTCTAATGGAAGCGCAGAGAAGCGTGTAGGACTGCAGCTCTGCTTCCTGGTCTGAACTCTGGATTGTCATGGTGTGGTACCACTAATAAACTTTGCTGGTCACCACCTCGACAACCAGCATTTGAATGACGACATGCGACTATACAGGTCATCACTGGTCAGATTTGGCAGGGGTCCAGAGAAAACTACGGGGTCCGACATTGTCTTTGCGTAGTTACACACCGACTCCACATTCATTTTGGTGACTTCCGGTTGGCGTAATCTGGAGTCATTACCGCCGACGTGAATTACAATTTTACTGTATTTCCCCTTATATCACAGCACATGTTCTGAAGCATGTAAATACTGTTTGTGGTATATGTTTATTACCGTGCAAACACATTCTTTTCACACCAAATGGTTCTTTAATGACTTCAGAAATAATGGTCAACTCTTACTCAAGAAAACAACATTAATTTATTGTTGTGTGAATTTCTGTTTACTCTGAGACTGTGCTTCTTCCTGGGACTCAGCAGCAGAATGGATGTCCTTTAATCTTTCAACATTCTTTTTCTGTGATCTGATTTCCGTTGAAGAATTGAAACTGCCCAGTTATTGTGGATGTGAAGTAATGTTAACACAGGACATATTGAAAACAGAAAACTAGGTTATACCCTCTGATAAATGCCGCCTGGATTCCTGTTTACAGCAAGGAAAGGGAGAGCTTTTAGTATTCACTAAAGTAAAAGGCTTCTAAATCAATATGACAAGATGATGTGGTCTACAGTGCTGTGCTTTTTACTTTTTGTGTGTGGAGGGCGGTAGGGAAAAAGAAATCCTTTTCAGGACCAGCAGTTTTCTTGTCATTTATTCTGTACAGTTTCATCAGCAGACAGGACTGAAGACACAGTGACTGAGTCTCCAAAGAACATGGACATGAAGTCACAGATGTTTCCACTCTGTAACTTATTCTCATGAAACAGATCACTTAGGACTAACAGCTGAAATATGGCACTTTTCAGGTTTACTTTACCCGCCTAAAGTGGGCACTATTGTATTGTATTGGACACTGACCAAACACTAGCTTATATAGAACAATAGAAGATTTGATACTATACCAGGACTTGTAACCTACAGCAGTATCACAAAGTCTTATTAAAATGCATCTTTGTGAAATAAGTACAGAAACAGGCACGGTGTAACATGACACTAAATAATAATAATCTTTTTGGCAGTTCTCATAAAAAGAGGAGCAAATTCTTTTCTTTCACTTGTTCCTCAACGTGGCAGTGATGCTGCATCACCGACCTATCACTGTGGAGTAGCCCTGGGCTAACACTGGTCAGTGCTGGGACATCTCTGTGTTGCTGCTGCCACTAAGTGGAGAAAAAGGATTACTGGAATCAATTCAATTTCAATTGATAATCACTGTGGTGAGGGTTGATGGAGGTAGAAAATGATCAATGTGATAATGTTGGTGACGAGGAGGATTATTGTGATTATGATTCTAACTAAACTGTGAGCATCATTCCTCACTAGACTGTTGCCTTTTACATAAAAAGATTATGAATTGGAGACTCTAAACTGCCTGTACGTATGAATGTGAGTGGCATGCTTATGTGTCAGCCTAGTGGTAAAGTGGCAGCCGATCCATGGTGCACTAGACTGTAGGCTGTAACAGGCCAGAGATGTCAGTGAGAGTTAAAGAGGGGAGACAATCCGTCAGATTTTGTAAGGCCCTGTGTACACGTCCTTCCTTCACTACATCTGTAACATTGAAGCAAAAGGCACAAATTACCATGAGTGATAAGAAATACTTTTTAATGGGAAATAGGCTGCATCAACTCATTGCTCTGATAACCCAGTATTCTTTGAAGAGTTGTGTTAAATGTAATGATAGATGGTGAGAAATATCCACCAAACAGCATCAATCTTACTACAATGACGGCTTACATTGACCAACAGATGTCGCCAGAGAACAGCATGTCAAGCATTTAGAAAAAGAGTGGCGGTGGCCCAGTTCAGGGGCCAGATCCTTGGAGGCACACAACCCATACAAAAGGTCCCTCTAGGTTCCTCTGTAATTAATAAAGCTCTCAACAAACATCTGTTGATGTTTTTTTTATATAACTTCTTTTGTTTCTCTCTTAGTTTTTGTGGCATATGTAAAAATGTGTGGTCTTTAAAAGTAGCAGTAGAAGACGTTTTAGAGTTGGACTGGAGGATTGCAAAGTGTTCTTTAATGTTTGCAGAGCCACAGAACTGAAACAAGACAGGCCACACTAATATCCTCTCTGACCAAACAGCAGGTTACACACTAACACTGGCTGTGTTAGCAGTCAGACAAGGTATTTATCTGCTGACAAGTTTGGCTGCTAACAGTCCCAGCCATTATTTGAACTTTTCTCATACTTTACATTTCTCGTACAGACACACAATATGACATTTTAACATCATGATGGTACTGTTCATCCACATTTTAGTCAGACTGAAGGAGCTTCCCCGCTGTTTATTACAACAGACATTCTTCACAACCAGTCATACACAGACAATCTCACTGTATGTGATGTTTGTATAGTGTTCATGTCATTTTTTCCCCTTGGAGAGAGATTATGATCTTTGTCCACTTTTCAAATCTTTCGTTTTTTTGGAGCTAGAGACAGAAGATTTCTCAGCTTCTGGCAAAAATGGGGCTATAACAAACTTTTGTTAAACAAATTTTAAAGGACAAAAACAAAAGATTACATAAAAGTTAAAAAAACCTAATGTGCGCAGTGGAGCAAACAGGAGAACAAAAATAAAACACAATTTTGGGCCACCGACCAACTTGTACCAACTCCTGCAGAGCTGTTGTTTTAACTTAAGTCACATGTTCATGTAAATGTGAAAGAATATCAATAACAAAATCAGCACTTTTTCATTCATTGGGGTCCCACAACGGCTTATTTCACTCGTTTACTAAACAGAGCATGAAAATGACGTACTGGTCCTTTTGGCTCAGGTCTATGTGCCTTGAGAGAGTCAGACAAGCTTTTTGACATTCCAGACTCCCATGTTTTGACTGAATGGAATGTATTTGAATCACATGACTAGCTGGTGTTCTCAGGTATAAAATGGAAACTGCTTTATCCTAACACAATAACACTTTTCATAAGTGTGTGTTTTTTCTGCTGGTCCTCATCTTTGTCTTTAACTTTTTTCCTCTTCTTCTGCTATCCACACACAGGCAAAATAATTGAAGTGAGGAGGTAGTTAAATGTAACAAATTGGGTTTCATTTATTTGTTAACATATCTATGGAAAGAATCTATGTCAAAGAATAGCAGAACATAAAAGTACGATTCGATGTGAAAAAGAGACTCATCCAGACACAGCACAGTTTTTTACAAATACTAACTCACTTTTTTCTATACTGAGTTCATTTTTAAGCTCTTCACACAGTTCTCTTTACCAGCATGCAGCTCAGCACAACAGTTCATATCACATCCAAAATGCACCAACACAACCAAAACACTTTTATATACTTATATACTGACCATAAAAATCAACAACAGTTAGCATTACTATTGTTTTTGTAAAATACCTTTTATGTTTGTTTTTTTTTATTTATTTCAGTAGAGAGAACTGTGTGTTACCAATTGTAAAAT
This sequence comes from Lateolabrax maculatus, assembly GCA_031216445.1. Classification (NCBI taxonomy): domain Eukaryota; kingdom Metazoa; phylum Chordata; class Actinopteri; order Acropomatiformes; family Lateolabracidae; genus Lateolabrax; species Lateolabrax maculatus. The sequence goes on along the minus strand of CM062214.1, from coordinate 2,694,185 downwards.
GCTATAAATGTATTTTTAGGCTGCCACTGTTCCTCTAAACAACCAATAAAGCAATCATTCAATCACCTGGTGTAGGCAGACACACTGGTATGCAGATCCTACTGTGACAAGCAGACAAGAGGCCTGATTCACATCCTATTGTATGTCAGAACGTGTGTGTGTGTGTGTGTGTGTGTGTGTGTGTGTGCACGTATATGTGTGTGTGTGTGTGTGTGTGTATGCATGTGTGTATGTCTGTGTGTGAGATCCACCCTGTATTGTTAGACTGGAGGCCAGCCAGAAATGAAAGAAGCCACCTGACACAGATAAAAACCTGTCCTTCAGCATCACCACCTGTCACACCCTGACACACAAAACAAACCTACCCTGACTGGAGGCAGGGACATACCACACATTACGGACATACATGAGCACCTTGCAGAGGGAGGCGTGTGACTCACAGGACTAAATAAAGTCTTCATAAAGTCTCGCCTTGCTCAGGTATGCCAGATATTGTCATCGTAATGGTACAGTGGTTTCCGTTTCTAGTAGTGACTGTAAATATCAGCTTCAGTAGGGTGAGTGTGGAGCAGGAATAATAATTAGACAGGCTAAAGGAAACAAAAAGTATCACATGAAAAATGAGACAGAAATAGAAGTCCATAGTCAGTAAAATTAAGACATGACAAACAGAGAGAAAAACAGTACAATAATATAATGACAAGTAAAAAGAAGAGAAGAAATTTGACATAAAAAGGAGATCAGAATGAAAATGAGAATTAAGAGACTAAAGGGAGACATCCAAAAAGAGAAATTCAGAAATGAAAATCGCAAAAGAGAGAAGAAACACAACATAAAAAGAAAAAAGTAAGAAATTAAACAAGAAAGAGAAGATAAGACATGAAAAAGGAAAGAGAATAAATAGCATATAGCTAGAAGAGAAGAGCATTAGATTAAAATCAGTTACAGGTTGGCTCACTAATGTGACTGGTTCACATAGCTGACATTCCTGCTCACATACACACTTCGCTCTATCTCTGTCTCACTCTGTCACTCACATCGCCCCAGAGGAAGAAGCAGGAAAGCAGAGGGATTGAATTGAGGTGTGAGTCAGGTTTGAATTTATTAAGCCTGAGGTAGCTGGTTTCCTGGGCGTGGCTGCAGGGTAGAAGAGTCACATACAGTCTCTGTCTACAGAGACATACATACAGTATGTATATATAAATTGAGCTATGAACTTCTTTTAGTGATTGTGTATGAATTGTGGTAGTAAGAACACTGGTTACTCTATTTCAGTCCAGAAAATGTTTTTTTTTCGCCGTGTCTTACTGGTGGACGTGGGAGACAGAGTCTTTCCAGTAAATGGTCCATTCATTATTCATTGCAGTATTATAGTCAGAGCTGGATTAACCTGCGAGGCAACCAAAACCTCATTCTGCCTGGGGCACAAATGAGCGACGCGCTCCCCCACCCCTCCAATTCCTCCCACTCTCTGTGTATTGTGTATGAACCATGTCACCTTCAAGGGGCACTCCATCAATTTACATGCCAGAGTAAATTTTCTAGTCCTACTCAGTTTGTGAAAACAGTCGTATCATGTGTTCTGTGGCTCTGGAGGAACTTTTTCAAGTCGGTGAAAATAACTCTGATGATGACGTAGTGATGTCATCAGTGTTATCTTGGCAGAAAGCCTGCAAGCTGTGGAGTTTGAAAGACATGGACTTTACCAGGCAGAGAAGGTCTTATGAAAATATATTATTGGGGTGCATAATGGTAATTGCATCCAGTGTTTTTGACTGAAAATTAGGATATCTCAACCTCTGCTGTTGATTGTGACCATTCCTTAATCTGTCTCTTGCAGGGCATCCTGGTGAAAGTGCATACCATGCACCAACCCTGGTTCGATATTAGCCATGGACCTCTGTTGCAGGTCATCTCTCTCTGTCCCTAGGGTTCCTATCTGTATCACCTCTAAGATATAAAGGCGAAAAGCCACAAAAAAGCCTTGTAAAATCCCCCAACATTAGTGGAAAAGTGGAATTCAAAATTACTAGAGTACTATTTTAATTACTTATCAGGTAGAGTGCACATGGCAGACTGCACATTACTGATAAGTAATAAGATTTTTCAAGCACCATCATCAGGCCTTAATGTACTCTTGTACACAAGAATATTCAAATTTAACAAGAAGATTGCCATTGAATTTACTGAGCGCATTCTTGCTCCATGGAGGATGAACAATTGATAACCCCAAGACAAAATGTAAACTTTGCTTTGCTCTTTAGATTATGAGATCAAAAACAAAGCCTGGTGTGAAATTTGCTGTGCACACTCCTGCTATCAAGGATAAGCCAGTTTTGAATATACCTTCTCTTTGTCATCATCCTCAGGTCAAATTTTACAGTAATTAAGTATTATACCACTTCTGGTGAGGCTCTGTTGCTAAATGTCCAAGTGAGGAGAAATATTCCCTGAAGTTTCCTTAAGATTTCAGCTGTCAGAGATATCTTGATGCATCACAGTAAAACTGAAAAAAAGTGACTCACTACTGAAACTGAATACATACTGAATACATATACACACACTCACACACTCTGTGTCAAACTATGTGTAAGCATCAGAGTTTTGGTTGCCTGTATGAGATCACAGTGTCGATCCAAGTCCTCCCTTTTCCATTTCACCTCACATTCCTACATTCCAACATCACTGAGAGAAGAGGAGGAGTGAGAGCAGAAGATGGGAAACGGGTGGCAAGGACATAAGAGGAGTGGAGGGAGAGAAAAGAAAAGGAGATGAAGGAGAGGAAGAGTGTTAAGGCAAGGAGGGGAGAGGGAAGAATTGAGGAGGTGAGGACAAGAGAGGGAGGAGTGGAGTTCAACAGAAGGAAATAGTTTATGATGAAAACATATTTTCATTTTCTGCTTTCTCCTTCTCTTTGGAATGCATCCTTATCTGGATGGCTTACATGTCGTTGGTATTTAGCCTCTTACATAAGAATGTAGGGGTCCTGCCATGGTACACACACACACACACACACACACACACACACACACTGGGCCCAGTACAGGCTGGTACTGAAACGATTAGGACGGGTCAGCAAAAGGTATAAGTCTGCAGGAGGGGAAAAAATGAGCAGGAGGGAGAAAAGACGTGAAAAGCTCAAACAAAAAAATTATTAAATTAAAACTGTGTTAAGTCTGAAACCATTACTGAGTCATCTTCTCACTGGATTCTAAACGTGTGAATGCAGATAAGGCAGTTGGACATGTTTTAACACCTGATGACGATATTATTTCATAGATACGGAGTGACTTAATGTTAAAGTTTGTTCAGTGAGATCAACTGTGAAAGGTATTTTGTCATGTCATGTCAGTGTGTACTTCTCCCAACTGACAGCTTTGCATCTCTCTTATTACACTGACAAGATCTAAGAGAACAAAAAGACACAACATGAGCCAAAGCACTCAGGAAATGGCATGCATCACAACCTGCATGCCATCAGGAGCTAGTATAACAGGCTGCTTTAGTTCAGACCTTTTCACAGTGGGCTTGTGTCAGCTGGGCTCCTGTCATTTGCAGTGATCGCAGGGGTTGTCTGTGGTCTTCATTCTGTGTGTCTCAGCGAGGATTCCTTTGTTTACTCCTGTGAACTGTAGAGGCTGCTGTAGGAATTATGACTATTTTTGTCGGTAGTTGTCGTCAAAAACAGCACTCAGGAAGTGAAGCTGATGTTTTGTTTCACTCGTCTCTGGAGACAATCCTTTTGGATTTGGTCAATGAACAAAAACACACGTAGAGGCTAAATACCTTGGTCCCAGGGTAATTCTGCTCAAATGATGTTTAGACTTTAAAGTTAAAGTCAATAAGTGTGAGTAAATAGTTCAACATTTTGGGAAGTATGCTTTCTTTCTTTGTGTGAGATGAAATATAAAGTTAGAGCCCATTGTTAGCTTAGCTTAGCATAAAGCCTGGAAGCAAGGATATGCTGTGGATGTGTGCAGCTTCCTGAAGTCTTGCCACAATAGTGAGGTTGCCAGATTTGGTACCATTGTGTCTGTGCAGTAATACAGCCTTGTTGGAAGACACCAAGGTCAAGACCTCTTTTATTTTCCCTTAGAAAATGATGCTGAAGGGCTACACGTGCAGGGACTGCTCTGCAGCCACAACATACTACAAGTCAAGACCAGTTTATTTGCTTAGTCCAATATTACATTATAATATACATACTGTGTGTCAAAATCTTTCAACAATGAAAAAAATCCGGTAGGTGCGGGAGGGGTTAGAGGAAAGGTCAAGGGACCAGAGGAGGCCGCTGAGTCACAGCAGGCAGTGTACTGCAGAAAGCCGTCAGCAGCAGCCACGTACAAACTAAAACCAATGCTGACGTGCTTTCAGATGCAGGATACAAAAGGTCTCAGGTAGTGTTTGACTACACACTGTGTAGAACAAACTTTACAGGATTAGGCATGAAAAATGCAGTGACAACTGTATTTAAGTGCAGTGGGTTGCTTATAAAGCCAAAGTGACACACACTCACACCAAACAGATACACACATAAACATTTGTATGTGAGCTAATGAAATGTATGATGCATTTCTGTTTTTGCCACTTCATTGTACTGAATTATGAATGAGCGGGGCCGAAGTAACAACTTACATTTACTTGTTATTGTAACAAAGTCATTTTTTTGCGTATTTTTTAAACCCCTTAATTTTACGTATTAATTTTAAGTATTTTTTCAAGTATTGTCCTTCACTACATTTCAAGTGACTTCCACATAACACAGTAAGAACAAAAAAAGTAAAAAAAAAAAAATAAAAAAAAAAAAAAAGGAGCCATATCAGCCGCTGCAGCAGAAAGAGAGCTGCTGGTGTGTCTGCATGGAGGGCCCCAGTGAGCTGTGTGAGGCCTTCCTGCTGTTTTAGACAACAATCTCCATCACAGTCATTCAGCTCAAAACGTCTGAAAACTCTGAGGAGCACAGTGGCACAGAGAGCCTGGGTGGACTGATCATATGAGGCCTGTGCTGGTGACGCTGTAGTCTGCTGTCATTTCTATAACACGCGTCAGGCTGTTTAGTTTCTGTAGCTCTGTTTTGCTTGTTGTTGTGGTGTCCGGACCCCCCACCCCCCGTCTTTAAAGTAACAGTACATTTCCTTCCTCCTTCCATTCATCCCTGTGTGTGAATATGAGAACAGGGTTGCTGCTTTGTTCAGTTATGTGGCCAGTTGTCAGATTCTTCTAGAAACAGCCTTACTTAGCGATGACAGGAGGTGTAGTAATAGTAATAGTGACGTCCCGCCCCCTCGGCTGTGTCCTCCAGTCTCCTCCGGCTGGAGGAGGAGGAGGAGGAGGAGGAGGAGGCTCCACCGACACCTCACGTCCCGCACTGGATTTACCGGACTCCACCTGTCGCGAGCGCTGTGTTTTCCTGCACCGACAACAGCGCGCTCTGTCACAGGACGGAGACGCCAGCACGGGAGCGAGCCGGCGGGTTGCACACCGACCGAGAGACAGCAGCACCGGGAGCCAGGTGAACGCGCCGCCTCCGCTCCCATCGCCTGCTCTATGCTTTGAATGATTTGTCCCCTTCACCGGAGGACGGAGGAGGGAACAACGTGCATAATTCCGGTGGATGGTTTTATCCGCAGTGCCTCTGCCGACCAGCCGACCGGGGAGCAGAATGTCAAGACAGCAGCAGCACCGGACGCCGTTAAAACTCAGCGACAGCGTGGTGGAGGTCAAGAGCAAAGTGAGTGGTGGGCTAATGGGGACGTGAGACTGTTGGTTCCGGCGATAGAGAGGAGATAACAACACCGACACGACCTCCCGCTGGCGTTCACGTAATATAGGTTAAGTGATGTGCCCCCCCTCCAAAAAAAAAAAAAAAAAAGCCGACACGTTCCTTTTCACCCTGCGGTGTTTGAGGGAGAAAGAGCTGCCCGAGCGGCGGCCTCGGTCCGTCTGACGCCAGGTTCGCAGGCTGCGGTTATTCCGCATTTAATCCCCCCCCGCGCTGTGGTGTGTCGCTGGAGTATCCCCGGGGTACAGCGGTGTTGACATGTTAGCACCAGGCTACAGCTACATTCACCTACATGTACGCAGTTACTGTACTACAGCTTTGAAGTAACGCTGCTTCATTTCGGGAGGCTCATTGTCCACCAGTTGAGGAAACAGGCGCACCTGACCACTGTAATGAGGATAATAACACATTCATTACAGTCAAAACATGGACAAGTTGTTGGAGTGTGACGGATACGTTTTCATTTTCATATAATATCAAATGAATATACACTTTAATCACTATAGTCGTGAGTACGCAGTCGTATTGTGAATCTTTATTTGAACCTACTCTCAGTAATTGTGTAGGATTGTCATTGTTGGATTGCTGTGCCTTGGAGTTCCACGAGTCCCGTCAGTCAGATACATCAGAGACATCTTGTATGGTAGAGACTTATATCCCAGCAATGTGTAGAGGAGTCAGAGGAGCTACAACATTAAAATGCTTTGTCCATTAATAATGTGCCACTGTGGAAGGAAGGATGGAGCAGGCCTACTTAAAACTTCAGAGTCAAACATGTCAGTGACTTTTCCATTATTGTTAATGAGCGAGAATAGATATGCAGTGCTGCGGTTTCATTGCAATACCTGGAAAAAATACAATCTTGAAGTGGACAGCATGCATGTGGGAGTTGGAGTTAGTGAGTTCAAACTTGGCATTGTCTTTTAAAACGTGTTTTAAGGATTTACATTTACAGGCATTTTGAACGTTTTACTCTGAATATTAAATGTAGCTTAATAACACATTTTATAACATTAATCACACTAATTTCTTTGGTAAAAAATAAAAGACAAAAGAGGCTTCCCACTTAAACCCACGTTGTGATTAAACGAACATGTCATGCTGTTTTGCAGCTTTAGGACACTCATGCAGTGCTACAATTGTACGGTTTCTTCAATTTGTTAAACTGACGAGCATTTATCTATGTAGCAAGTTCAGAACACGCCGCAAAACCACCACAACACCACAGCTCTCTTTGGATCTTTTACTGAATTAATCTGTAATGATCCAGAATGTGACAGGGACTGCATCAGTTCACACCCTCTTTTCAGACTACTGTGAGGGATGCATAAAATAACAATGTAAAACAAATGCAAAATAAAATAAGTATGCCCCATCTCAAATGTTTTATCCATCACAGGGTCAGCACAATGGCTCTACGTGTGTACACACACACGCCTCGCATTTGTTCACAGATCCCACAGGAAAAATACATTCCCCATAATGCTGCGACTCATGAGGTGCCTCTCTGAGCTAGTGGTTGCGCCTTAAAAAAACACAGTTGAAAGCAATGCGATGCTAACTGTGCCAATAACTTTACAACGCCTCACAGACTTTTACGCCTTTACAGACTTTCTCTTTATACGTTACATATGTCTTACATCTTTCTGTCAGAACACAGTCACGGTACTGTGCATTAAACATTAGAATGAAATTTAGAGGCGGAATACTTGGTCAACATACCTGTCTACAGACTGAAGACACGCATGTGCCAAAGTGCAAACAGTGCTTCACGGACTCACGTACTCACTAACTAAGGTGAGGGGACACGCAGTCGATGTTTCCCCTGCTAGTTGCCTGTTGGCAACAAGTTCTACTGTAGGTCTGTGTGAGAATGCTTTGTGAGGCAGTGTTGTGCTCAGGAAGAGGAAGAGTGGATGATGCCGCTGTCATTGACATTCACTCAATGTATTGTTTTTGACAGCATGTTAAAGCCATGGCACATGAAACTGGAAGTGGCAGTATATCTGGGAGTGTCTCCTGAGTCTTGCTTGTGGATCACAGTTTAGTTCAAATGTGTGTATAATGTAAGCTGCTATTGCTCATATCTGTGTTTCCTCTACAGCCAGTATACATTTTCACATCCAACAGACAAATACAAACAGATCTTTTCATGAAAGTCTATGGACATTTGTATGTGCTTTGAAGCTGCTGGGTATCAAACATTATGAACCAACACACTTCTATTGCATTCTTTAGACTCCTTTTTAACTTTTTAAGGATGTCCCTATCAAGTTCTTTTGGCCCCAACCCCACATCGAGTCCTTTAATATTGTGTATGTGTTTATATTGAGTCGGATCCAAATTTCATATTTACTTAAATGTTGATTGAATATCACAACTTTGGCACACAGTATTTTTCACAGGCTACTTGTTTCAAACACTGAAGGTCCTGATTCAAAAGTATTAAGTTTCTTTGCTTAAATTATAGATATGATAAGAGTGAAAATTTGGCAATGCTGTAGATTAAAGCCCACAATGTACAGCATAATTCTTCCCTGTTTACAGTTTAATAAATGGTGTACCAGTACATTATGTACCGATACATACATGTAGAAGCAAGGGAACAAGCTGTGAAGTTAGAGAATAATGGTTTAACAATCTGGGAACCTAAAAAGAATTTATACTGTTGGTATTTTTTAACAGGTACCTATTCTAGTTAGTTGGTTAGTTACCTACAGTATGAATTATTTGTTACCTCCTAACTTCACGTCTTGTTCCCATACACCTAGCTTTATGTATATATGTGTAATTACACTATAAATTGGGAAGGATTACGATGTACGTTGCGGACTGTAATCTAAAATGTTACCGAAAGTTTAATTGGGAGAAAGTAGCTCCTGAAATTGACAGCAAAACGTATTTCTCTGTTGGAATAGTAAAAACAGTCCACACATGATTGTACAGGTGCTACAGACAGTCACTGGCTGAGTACAGACACCAGCTGCACGGATCACACAAAACACGACAACAATGTCACATTATTGCCTTTCGTCAAGTTAGGATTCTTCATTACTTATTTTATTTTATATTGTGAATGTGACTCATGACATTTAGGACAAACACCTTTTTTGATATTTACTCAAACCACACTGAGACTATGTGAACAAATTAATATGTAACACTTGTTATACAAATTATTTAAACCCCATTAGGAGCATTATATTGAAAGACACTTTAGTAAGCTGTGTTTAACTCATACTGTGAATAATGTGCACAATACACAATAATGTGCACAATACACAATACACACCAATACCACTTTGAGGAGTATTCTGTCTTAGTCTCTGTCTGTTGGTGTGTGGTGTGTCTTATATGTCAGTCAGCATGGAGATAGTGTGTTGGACTTGATACGTTGTTTCAAGTGGATTGGAGTGGTGGCTGAAGTAAATATTTTGGAATCAAGCACATTTGCACTGAACCATTTTCTTAGTTGTTAGCACACAGTTTTTCACAACTTTATGAAAAGCTTGATTAGTGGAATTTATTTACCCTTTTCAAGTCAAGTCCGAGTTGTATTGAAATTATGTGACTGAAGGCAGAGCCTGTCCTGTTTTGGTGAAAATTGCCTTCCTTATTAATTATTTGGACAAAACATAATTTTAATTTTTTTTAATTTTTTTACACATAGGCAGCAAACATCCTGTCATGAGACTGATTACATTTCCACTGCTTGTTGTTGCCGTTAGCCGGGTAAACCAGACTGGGATATATCTGCAAACTCATGTTTGTTTGCTCTGGTAGATGTGTCTGGCCCACCTGTCCTGGAATGTGTTGGGCCAATCACAACTTTCGAGGCTTTTTTGTAAACCACCAAGATAGCTGCTGCTGATGTTGAATGTTCTGTTCAATCTGCTATGGCGTCAGTATTAAACGAATTGGACGGTATATTTTCTCTAAAAGAAGAACAAACAACTGTGATTAAAGCTTGTATGTTGCTCTGATTGGTTGTAGGTCTATTAAATTGCATCAAGAGGCATTTTGGTCAGCCCCCGATGATAACGCCCCTTGAAAATAGAAAATTAAATGAGAGGTTCCAGACTAATACGCATTTGCAAATTAGTCTAGCAATGCCAGGACAGGTTGCTGGGTATGTTAATGCAACATTGTTAATAAGAATTGACCAGCAGCCTATCACACTGGTTATTCATATTTAGAATAGGCCGGATTGGTGGATTCCTTAATTTTCTTTCCCATCAGACTGTGTTCATCATTATATGAATTATGTTCCATTGTAGCTTTAATAATAGCTCTATTTACTTGTGCACAGTAATGCACACCAGCACAGTGAGTTTAGGCAATATTTCTATTAATCCATTTACATAATTACATAAACCTGCCTTTCCCAATAATAATCCATTTAATTAGACTAAAGTATTTCCAGTGTTATAATTACACCCCCCCTCCAAAAACAAAAAACAAAAACAACAACATGTTTCATGTCCTGGTACAATCATACCATGCCAAACAATTATATGCATGTGTCTGTGCATTTATGGATGAGGATTGTTGAGGTTAGAAGCATGGAGCTGTGAGTGTTAAGTGTCCAGAATATACCTTAAAGAAGACTGTGCACCTATTTTAAAAGAGCATGATGCACAACAATGGATCAGTGATGAGGCATGTGTTATTGTGAAACACTTTGAGAGTGACTGTAAATTGTAGGCTGCATATGGAGCAAACATGCAGTACCTGTCCTGCCAGCTCCAGAGAACAACAGAAATTCTGTTCACCTGAAAGCACAAACCCGCATATGTGCTGCTAATAGCTGTTGAAAGATGCTTTTTAGATCACAAATTGATGAATAGGTCCAGTTCAAAAGTTTAGACTAAGGTTAATACCATATTCTGTATAAAAAAATGGACGTAGTCACCTATTGGTTTGTTGACTAACGTTTTGAAGCTTATTTTGGCCATCATGGCAATGGCCAGTGGAGTCACCCCCTGCTGGCCAATTTGAAAAAAAAAAATGCATGTTTAAGGCAAGGCCTTAACATGTACGACTTTAAGCCTTAATATAATTTAAATGGGTGATTTACATATAAATTCACCCCCCGTACAGTTGTCAGGAACGGGGAAATTAGCTATAGAGACCAAAACTGTTTTTTGTACCAGGCTGTAAACATGTTTATTTCTGCTATAAAGTGGGCATTTTAACATGGGGGTCTATGGGGATTGACTCACTAGCCTCAACTGGCCATTTGAGGAACAGGATCTGGTATTTGTCAAAAATGAAAAATTCATAATTATGTATGCATTTTTACAATTCTTTGCACATTCATTCAAATGTATATTTTGAAGACAGAATTTGACTCCTATTACTATTACTAATTCTGAGACAAATCTCTCTCCATAAAAAAAGGCTATGGACACTGCAGCAGGTGCCATAAGTATACGTAAATTATACATTTCTTATAGAATTACCAGCAGAATAAAGCATCACTGAGGCAGACAACATTTAAATGTATGTAAAATCTACTGCGGCTGCAACCAACAGACATTAAAGAGAGTCTGCACAGTCTTTACACACGGACTAGAGCCCACACATAACGTTACGTTGCTATGCAACTTATTGGTTGTGGACTTTCCCGTCTGGAGAGTGAGTCCAACCACCAGTGTGTTTGTTGTTGTACTCACCTGTCTGAAAGCAGTCTGTGAGGCTTGTGCTCCACACTCTGCTCGTTCATACTCTATGTTTAAAAGACCACCACTCAGCCTCTCTGTCCCACTGCGTTCCTCAAAGTTTTCAAACATTTAGAACTGATTGAGGATCTGCAGTCGCGACTGTAACAGGGATTGTCAAACACGGCCTCACACACCTCACTGACATCACTGAAACATCCACTATGAGCATGTTAGCCAGATCCAGCATGCATCTGTTGGTCACGCAACATCGTGGCAGTGTTTGATTTGGGTGAGTTAGTGTGTATGTGGGGTTATGAATGAAATTTGTGATAAGTAAAGGCAGATGCAACTTTTTATTTTTTACCTATGCTGAGATACTATAATACTAACCTTTATTATAACCGATAATGCCGTCATTCTTAATTTTATTGCATTGTTGTGCATGTTGTATACTGTACACAAACTACTAAGGTGGGCCCCCTTCCTCTTAAGTGCGGTCAGTGGTCCAGGATTAAGAGAGTATCACTCTTCCATATTTTCAAACAAAGAAAATAGCATTTTTATCAGTGCTAGTTTTATATAATTTACTACATCTTAAAGTCTACAGCAAGCTCCACCTTGACTTTGCAGCTCGCATGCAGCTGGAATGCACCAAACTCCACCAGGCAAATGCATTGCATTAGTTCATGCAGAGCATTCAAGTTGTGCTGTGCAGCCGTTATAACCTGACACTTCAATATTAATCCTCTGATACCTTGTTGCCAACACCATTTGCTGCTACAGCTCACTCCACTACCCCAACCTCTTTGACTGAACCTGATGACAAGCACAGTGGCTAGGCGATACAGATAGGCCCTGAAGTCATACTGTCACAACAAGTTGCTCACCTTAATTACATCCATGAGGTATCACTTACATCATATTTCTTCTCTTTACTGTTTGTAAACAGCTTAAAGATTCACTGAGAAACCTAAATACCTTAAAGCATACTGCAATGAGTTGTAAAAACAGGTAAAAGTATGATGAGGATAGGTGGCAAGTTGATTGTTTCTTTGTAAAGCATTGGTTTAAGTACACCTTCCTCAGTGTTCCCTGCTGATGGAAGCAAACTGACCTCATTGAAATTATAGAGGAGAGGGTGAGACGCTTAAATATACTCATGAGTAAAGCTTTTTCAGGGTTTAGGGTGAAAAACAAAGTGTTTGAAAATGCCTTCTCATCTGTGGGAATGTGAGGCTTGGCTTAATCTGCCTTCTTAATGCCCCGAATGAAAGCTTTGTCTGGTACAAGCTTTGAGAAAAAGATAAACAAGTTCTTCTTAAACTCTGAAGTACTGAAAGCTTGCATCATTCCTGACTTAACTCTAAAATGTTTTAAACAACATTTAACATTTGATAATAAGCTTCTTTTGTTTTTGCTTTTGGATTTGATTGTGGAAAGCAGCATTTAACTGTATGTTGAAAATTGGTTGTTAGGTATGTTTATTGACTTACTAACATACTAACTGTAAGTTTATTTTATAAGTAATATTTTATGTGCATGATTTATTATCAGTACTGTGCTGTCAGATCAGCCCTTAAAATCAGTGTTCTCTTAGAAAAGTTGTTGTAAAGAATTGTACGCTGGAAGCCCAGAATTCTGCAGGGTTTCAGTCCTGCTCAACACTGCACCGTGTTCAAGCAGAGAAGAGACACTAACCAGTTCACCTGCTGGAGTCTTCATTGACTCTCACAGCTTTTGAACAGTCCCTTGCACTCTGCCACAAACATTCTCAGTGATGACTGCCAAAATGTCAAAACGAACCCAATACAGCTGCAACAATTAATCGATTAATCAAGTTATTAATCAACAGACTACCAATTGGCTACTACTTTGATAATCTATTAATTGTTTTCGTCATTTTTCAAATGCCATTAATTGATTAATCAAGAAAGTAATTAGCAGATTAATTGATTATGAAAATCATTAGTTGCAGCATGTTTCCAAATGTGTGGTGTTCTTTTTAGCTTCCCTCTTAGTAAACGTTTTGGCTGGAGCAACAAGGGGAAGTGATCTGGTAACTCGCACTTGACAGTAGATACCAAGGATCTGAACGGGACTCCTGATAAATACTGAATTACATCAATTTGACACTTTAGTCCAAAGCACCTTTTTTGTCCCCCCTACATACACATGCTGTGGTTTGAGGTTCAGTGTCTTGCTCAAAGACACTGCGATTTGTGGATTAGAGGAATTGGGAATTGAACCAGCAACCCCATGCTGCAGTTTATTTGTCCAGGTTTTATAGTAGATAACCCTGTTATCCCTCTCTGGGATCTCTTCCTTCAGTGCAAACAAGTACAAACCTATAACTGTATAGGTATGAGATTGCTTTGGGAAGCATGACAGTGTGAGGCAGAGCCTGAACACGGGTGTCTCACTCAGAAAAACAAGAGTTTGTAACTCTGAAATTATGTCAACTTTGAACCGTTCACAGAACGCTGTGCTGTGCCAGGATAAATGATACAATTGACTCTTTATGGTTTTTGAATAATATTTGCCCATAACATTGGTACAACAAAACATTTATGACTTAAATTTTCAAGTCATCACATTGTGACCGTATACTACCCCACCATTTTGAGTGACAAAAAGGACACTTTGGTTCACAAATTCTCCTTTTTTCTCCCATTAGAGAGCACATTCATGCATATTTCATCCAAATTAAAATATTCTACAAAAAAGGAATTTCCTGCTCCAACAGAGAGTGTGAAAGGCAGCTAGTTGAAACAGGGTTCTCCGCACATCTTCCACCAAGCTGAATCAGTTTGAGGACCGCCAACTTCCAAGGGACAGAAGGGACTGGAACAGATTAATTGATTTACAGCCTGATTTATTTGGATCCTATAATTGCACAATTAGACTAGTAAACAGACTAGTGTTAATTGTTTAAGTGTTAAGTGTTATAGGCAAGTCTTTGAGTAAATTATGCTGATACATGATATCACTGTTCTATGATTGTATGTATTTCAGAGTCCTTCTTTGATGTTAGTAGTTGTAACAGCCAGACACACATTTAAAATGACCAATAGAACATTTATGTTTAAATTAAATTGTAACTAGAAACCAGTCATTGTAAGCGGTCAGTGTATTCAATTACAAATTGATCCTCTCCTGTCTTAAACTGAGACAAATCAGATGGGGAAACCTGATGTTTGTGTTCATTGTCTTCTTCAGTTTGAGGCAGAATACCGTCGCTTTGCTCTAAAGAGGAACGGCCCGAGTGGCTTCCAGGAGTTCTACCGCCTCCTCCAAACCATCCATCGCATCCCTGGTGTCGATGTGCTGCTGGGATACGCCGACGTCCATGGAGACCTCCTTCCAATCAACAATGACGATAACTTCCACAAAGCTGTCTCGTCAGCCAGTCCCCTGCTCCGCATTATCATAACAAAGAAAGGTAAGACAAGTAAGGACATATCGATCACATAGGAAACAGGTGTTAGAACGCTGGTTTCAGACAGTCTGAACCCCTGCACCTGTTTTCTCTGAACCACTCAGTGGAACAGCTTGGGATGAAAATAGAGTTTTCTTGGTGTTAGACTGCCCTACCTGTTGGCTCTCCTTCCTTGCTTTCAAGCATCGTCTGCTGGTGTGTGTGAGAGCCAGGGGCTAGGCACAGCTGCAGGGAGGGTCTTTGTTCTCCACATCAAACATGGTTTATTCTTCACACACAACACCACCTGATGATTCTTTGCCTGAATGCTTTTTTCTTATGCTGTTTTCAAGCAGTTCTCCCTGTGGGCAGGCTGTACTGTGATTTTTTTTTTCTAGGGCATGTCTACTTCATTAGACACTGCTGTCTAGGTATGCACAGAAATAGAGACTCATCAAATCACTTCAAAGTTTGCCATATCAAGGGCTTGAATTTGGGGTAAATCTTTTTTCTGTTAAACTTGACACATTCATTCTTGACCTTGGAAACAGCAGTTGACAAAACAGTCTCAACTAAAGGTCCACTCACCGGCTTGGGCCAGAGCCTTTGACCACATTACGCAGTCTTCATCAGAGTGTGACTGAGTTTGCTCAGTTGTCACAGAACTGTAGATGTAGATGTAGATAAGAACTTGTAAGATTTTTATCTATCTAAAAATTGAGCTTGACAGCTCATTCTGTTATCTGCTGATGAAGATACATGAAGGTAGGATTTTCCTATCGAGTTATGAGCCCATTCACAAGAAAGATGCAGGTGTCCAATCACATCCAACATGTAGAAGGCCAAAATTAATGATTTGATATCTGTGGGGAAACTGTTTCAGTCAATGACATGAGCTTAGTTGTGGTTTGTGTAGGGGTGTGCCATTTCATTTTGTTTCACAATAAAACTGGCGGAGAAGAAGAGAGCTGCTTCTGAAGCATCTTGTAAAATCAAGCAGAGTGGCTGCGATCAGCTCCGCCGGCTGCTTCGCAGCTGGAATGAGACGCTGTCGAGCTTGGCTTTAGTTTTTACTGAATATTTGAAAGCAAACTGTTACATATATGCTGGCATATGAAACTATGACACTTATTTTGTTGGGGTTGCACTTATATGTTCTTGTAATTAATAACATATTCTTCAGTATTTTGTCATATCGTCAAGAATATCATTATTGCAGAAATACTAAATATTGTGATATTATTTTAGGGCCATCTGGCCCACCTTTGGCCTTGACATGGTCAGATCATATTGTGCTGGAGTGATCTGTCATTTATCGTGTGTCTGCATTTAAAACCCTCACATACCTTCCAAAGGTTAGATGTGCTTGTAGGGTTGTGCCTATCCTAGAATTATTTTTTTTATTATTATGTTTAATCATCGTAAAAAAAAACATAGCTACACAGCTCTATACTTTTAGCTTATCCTATAGGCCAGTATTTTCCTTTGGACCACACGGCCATTTTATCACCACCTAAGTTTCATTACATTTTCTGTAAAAAAAATAAATAAATCTACTGTATATTGAGCATCAACAAACATTATGCCACTTGTCCATGTCCACCAAACAGTGTTTGTTTAAGATGAACTGATGAAGATGAAAGACTGAAAACCACAGTGGAAAAATGACATTCATAATGGTTATGTCATTTGATTTTGCTCTTCGTAATGTTGATCACTGATGATATGGCAGTTTATATTATAAGGAAAGGAATCTTTTTGTATATGCCAGTCTTAGATTGTGACCAAGCCAAAAGTTTCTTTAAGTACAGAATCTGCGACCTGACTAAAATACATGTTAGGCTCTAAGGCCCTGTTTGGACTAGATTGATTTGTCTAGGAGAGGTGGGGTGTGTCAATATATATACTATATATGTGTGTGTGTATATATATATACACACACACATATATGTCAGTGATTCTAAATCCACCCGAAATGCAATTGTCTGTGCCTTTTCAGCCCTTCGCCCAGTAATACTGTTATTACAGTCCCAATTGCCTACTGTTTTTTTTTTTTTTTTTTTTTACTTGCTCTTCCTCCAGAGACTTAAAAGTGTATCTCAGAATTTTTGTACACAGAGCTGTGTTTACTGCTACTTTCATCAGCTCAGTGCACAAGTAGAAAAGGATTTTACTAACCTGATCGATCCCTCGTTGACATCAGTTGACTCACACAAATTAAGGAAAAAGTAAAGATAAACTTTACAAGACCAAGACCCTGCAAACTCATCAAATGGGCTGTTGTGATGTGCTCCTGTCCCTGCTGGTTTACCTTTGTATGGCCGAACTAATATGATGACGAGTTTCATGTATATAACCCTGTTGCTGATCTCTTTCTCACTGTAAAATCCTAATCCACATTTGACAAGAGACGTTTCAGTTTCCAACTGTTTTGTGCAAATGCTTAAATTACAACTGAAGAATTACAGGTAAATAATACTAATATTAAGAAATAATACTAAATCCGTTGCTAATGAAGGTTACATGATTTTCCCACGACCCATTATTGTCTGTTGGAGAAGCAGCTCCTAAATAAGCCAGTGGCTAAAATGGTGTGGAGAACGACAACTTTTATAGCAATGGTAATATTCAGTCACTCACCTTCCCTATAATATTTATCCCATGTTAGATAGATGTGCACAAACAATTAATGATAGGAAGGTAATAAGAAAAAACACATAGATGGAGTACCTACTGTTAGTGGGTGAAGACTACTAATACTTATTACATAGTTTGGTTTTTAAATCAGTATCCTGTTGTTGGGGGCATGACAGGGAGTGATGAGGTAAGGTGCAGCACACACAGACAGAACCAAGTCCACAGTAGTTACTATACAAATAGCCTATTAAGTTATATGATTATTATACAGTTTATTTTTTTGCCATACCATGTTGTTTCCTCGTGGCCCAGTAGCACATGCTTTGTGGCCTGATACCAGAAATTGGACCTGGAGTTGGTGACCACTGCCTAAATATACTCTACCATTCAAAAACGGTGATTAGTTCTGTGGTACATGAAGGATGTTTCTGTTGGCTGGGATAAAACAAATAAACCTCTCTTCCTGTCTCTTCTATCTCCCAAATCCATCCATCCATCCATCATCCATCCATCCATCCATCCATCCCAAATCCATCCATCCATCCATTCATCCATCCATCTTCCATCCACCCTTCCATCCATCATCCATTCATCCATCCATCCATCATACATTGTATATCCATAGTCTGTCATCCATCCATCCATTATCCATCCATTATTCATCCTCCATCCACCCATTCATCAAGCCATCATCCATCCATAAACTATCACCCATCCATCATCTATCCATTCATATATCCATCCATCCATAATGCTACATTGTTGTCTCAGTGCACCGTCTCTTGCTGTGTCTCTGTATCTTGCATAATTCATGATGTAATGATGCTAATCTGATGCTTAGCAGGCCACTATTGTGTTCAGAATCACAGACAGCTGCTAGTTTAATCAGATTAACGTGGTGGTCTGGGAGAGAGAAGGAGAGGAAGAGAGCTAGGGAAAGCAAGATGTTTGAGGCAGAGAAATCAACTATATGTTGATTTCCACTTTTGTTTTATCATCCTGTTTTGCAGGGCCACTCATTGTCTGCTGCACGCTCAACAGCCAAAGCATGGAGAAATGTTTCACAAGCCCATCAAATCCAACACAGTAAACTCTTAAACACACACACATTGCATTAGGAATAATGGCGTAATTTAATCTCCATTGTGCTTTAGAAGCTAGCGTGCACCTCATTAGTCAGGATTAGACCTTGAGTTAGCCAACTAAAAATCTACTCACCAAATCACTTTATCTTTCATCCCTGAAGTGTAATCCTGTTTATACACCACAGCCACGTGAATGGAGAGACTTATACAGATGAAGCTTCTAATAGAATTCGTGCAGCAGTGTGCTCTCTTTGGAGATTCAAGTTGCATGAACAGATTGATATGGTGGCGATGACACATGTTTTGGGAATTGATCAGGTCTTTTTAGATTCAGCACTATAAAAATCTTAAATTATTTATAGTGTCTTTGCAAAAATATAGCGGCTCTGTTGTAATATTGCCCTGTATTGAGACTTCATAGTGTGTTAGCTGTATGTGTCTATGTGTAGATTTATGAGGTTGCAAAAGCTTCCTGACTGCTTAAAAACATCATCAATCTATGTGCCTCTTTGTCAAGGCAAAAATTTGTTTTATATGTGCCCTTTTTTCTCTGAGTTGTCTTTGTGTGTTTGCACGTGTCTGTATTTTTTGTCTATGTGTTTGTGTGTGTGTGAGATTTAAGGAGAGTGAGAGAGAGAGAGTGATAGCAGCCCATCTGGTGTTGTAAACCATTAGCCACTGAGTGGGATTATCTTACCCCAAAAGACTCTTCATCAATCATATCAGCTCCACTCACTGCCACCGCTGTGTGTGTCTGTGTGCATGGTGTGTGTGTGTGTGAGAGAGAGAGAGAGAGAGAGAGAGAGAGAGAGAGAGAGAGAAAGAGAAAAAAGGTCTGAACGGATTACATAGAAGAGGTTGATGTCTAATACAGTGTGTGAATTACGTCCATCTGCATCAGCACTGCAGTGGTAGCCTGGGCTAACAGTCTCACCCTGTGTTAGTATTATAGTGGTAGCTATGGTAACAGTTCTGCAGGAGAACTACAGTGGTAGTGGTGGTAACAGTCTCACCCTGTGTTAGTATTACATATATATTAATGAATATAGTTATTTGTCAGTGAAAGTAATAACTATGTTTTTTAACAGGCTAGATTAGTACACCCACATCCTACATGTACCTGTGTTACCTGTGATGTAATGTAGTCTAGCAGGTTTGTTGAGGGAAGTGAGTCCCTCCCGGTGTGTGAGAGAAGTACTGGCTGCACAGACCACATTAGTGGTCATGTTACTTTTTTCAGCCATAACATGTGTAAATGAGCTCAGGTAGCAGTGCAAAAGCTACTTAAAGGCTGTGTGTTGTGTTCCCACTGGGAAAAACTGGTTACCAGCTACGAGTCTGGCTTCTGGGCGAGTCACCAAGGCATTGGGTTCGATTAGGGATCACGGAACGTTTTGTTTTCTTTTGTGATTTTTTTTCCAACGGAAATTATGGTTATGAAATCAGTGTGTACAGTGATAGTGACAATTAAAATATTGTTTATCTTGCTGACATCTTATGGACATCCCCCAATTATCTGTTTGAATATTAGGGTAAGGGTAGACATGAATTTGCATATTCAAAACTAATGCCATCATGCTGTCCATGACAAAATGATGTTGCTGGTACATAGACTGTATAAAAGAAGTGGCTCTGTGACGTCACCCATTGGTTTGTGGACGGCCGCTTTGAAGCCTCCAGTTTGGCATTTTGGCAGTCTCCATCTTGTTTTTTTGGAGCCAGAAGTGATGTTATTTGGACGAGAGGGTAGCGCTGTCTCCTGCCTGATTGGCGGCGGTTGTGGTAGTGTCTTGTCAATCACACGGTAGCCCCGCTCTAAAGCATATACTGCTTTATTGTCTATTTAACTCTAAATGGGACCATAATTTACAAAATGAACATCATGCTCTCCTGAAGAAGACTTGAAACTAGCGGTTCATTAGGAAAATGTTTACTGAGGTAATAAATCAGGTGAGAAGTAGGGTCTCTCATTGTCTTCTTCTCATTGACTTCTATACAATCTTGTTGGACTTCGTATAGAACGTATAAAACGGAGTCGCCCCCTGCTGGCCATTAGAAAGAATGCATGTTTAAGGCTCTTCCGCATTGGCTTCACTTTTCAGACCTGGAGGTTGCTGCTTGAGCTGGTAAGGTATTTTTAACTAGTACAGTATGGTAGATTCATTTTGCATCCTGTTGTGGAGAGGTATCTATACACAAACAAACACACAGAATATTGCCACGGTTGCTGACATGCTTGTTTTCTGTAAATGTGTATAGGGATGTACTGCTGTGAGAAGCAACCCCAGTCCTCTGACTGAAATTTCTGGAGTTATGGATGGAGAGCTGGCTATAGACTGCTGAAAATATCTTTGTACAACATGATGAGAGGAGGAGGAAATCAAATATTTATACACAAGCAGTGAGATGCATGGATGGAGGGGATGAGAGAGAAAAACTAAGAGAATCAGAGAGCTGGAGAAGAGCTTCCTGTCTGCAGCTCATTTTCTCTGCCTTCTGTCTTGATACCTTGCCATCACATTCAATGAGCTGGAATGAGTCAAACTGGAATGAATTGCTACAGTAAGACTTGTGACATAAGGAAGACAGTTACTGTTGTTTGTGATGCTTTGGCACTGCTGGCACAGAACATGCACATCACACTGACTGGAAAATTACAAAAGAGGAGAAGATGTAGTGGAGGAAATCTTCATTATAGGTGTCAACTTTAGTTTCATTTCTCTACATTTTCAGCTTATCGACACTGCCGGGCCATCTGCTACCGAACCATAATCAAAATAAAGAAAACTAACTTTGTCTGAAATGCACTTATAGAGGAGATTGGAAGTTGTTTAGAGAGAGAAAGATACATATAGAGTCATTTATCAGATAGAATGACAAACATTCACTGGTTTTAGCTGCTTCAGTGTGATTATTTGCTGCTTTTCCTACACCTTGTTTTAACAAGAAAAAACACACCGACACAGACAGACACACACACACGCACACACACACTTGGAATGAAAGATTATACACAGTATTTATGAAAGAGGGGATCAACATTTAAGAAATAATTTTTGTCTATAAGAATCCCTCTAATTCATAAAAAATTAAAAAAAAATATTGCTAGTAGTGGTATCCAGTAATAAGTGTTATTGTACACTGTAATTGTAAAATTAGTTGTACAATCCAGCAGTTGAATGGACAATTCTATTCACATAATGTTATATTTAAAGATTTTAAAGATGACAGTTATTGGCATCTTTTTCTTGTATTTAGTATTAAGATCAAAAAATATACATTTAAACATTTAAACATACATTTAAATGGGTTTTCAAGACAGCTTTTCCTTTTTTCAGGGAGCAATAAGTAAAGTAATACAATTGTTGATAATACTGTGTCACTGCAGAAACCTAAGGTAGTGGTTGGACCTACTTTGTCGTGCATTCCAGTGAGCACAGTTTGTCGTGTCTGTGAGTAGGAAGGGTTCTCGTCCTTATTGCTGTATTAGCGACTCCTACTGGTTGTGGCGTCTGCTCAGTGGGGGGTGGAACTGGGCTGATAGTGTGAAGTACATCACTGACACATACATATGTCTGTAGTAACAGTAGAGTTAGCAGTGACAGACAATTTAATAAATTAATAAGTAAATAAGTAATGAGTAATCAAGCTTTTTTAAGTAACGATGTCCTCAATCAGTCTCATCATCCGAGTGTTAAACAGACTGCAGTCCAAAGACTACACTGAGAATAAACTACAGCAGGCAGCTCTCTAAACGTTTGTCTCTTGTTGCAAAGCCAGAAGGGCAGTTAGTGAAGGGTCACAGTACCATACTTCTCCTACAGCTGTAACTAAGAGAAGTTGTTGTCAGTTGGCAGCTTTATGGCATTAACTGAACCCTGTCATCAGACACTAAGGTCGAAAACTAAATTGAACATTTGCCGGTGCTGTAAATTACATGACTAATAGGAAAGAAAAATTGCTGTTTGGGAGTGTTTTGGGTAAAATCAGCCGCATGATTTTATTAAACTGCCACTCTGCCGCCACCACCACCCGCACATCGTCTCCATTCAGCACACTGATGTGTCGGGAGCGTGAGGTTTTCCACTTGTAGTTGTAAGTAGGTTGTAAGGGTTAATACCACACCCTCACAGCGTGAAGCGTGCTCTTTGTTTCATGTTGTGCCCTGTCTGTCTGTCTTCCCTGTAGACCTGCACTGGATTCAGCCATATGGTAGCCCATTGGGCTCCAGATGGTGGGCACTTGAGAGTGAGGTCACTGTTACACACACACACCCACACACACACAAACACACACACACGCATGCACAAGCTCGTGACAGGTGCAGATCTCAAACATGTGATGCATTTGGGACAGATGTGGGACAGACAAACACAAAGGCAGATGATAATATCTGGATTATATTTGGAAAATCTAGCTAACTAATACTTAGTTAACTGCAGGTGGTTAGTAAGGGCAGTGAATCAGCCTAACAGTTAAGTGTTCAGTCACTGACATTATTTTCACTTACAGAGTCGTGTTTCACTCACAGAGTCGTGTTATTTGCCAGATGCAATTTTGGGAAGCAGGTTAAATAGATTGATATTATTAAATGACAATAACGTAACTGATTGTTGACTACATTTAAATGCATAATGTTTTTGACATCAACTAGCATGAGACTGACTGGTCCATTTCTGTTTTAAAGTAAAACTCAGCATTGGGCTTCTGGCTGTAACTTTTTGTACAGTATTAGGGCTAGACAATTAGATGAAAGGTTACTGAAACTGGCCATGTGAATTTTGAACTAACCACATCTAAAGTATTTAAGAAATCACACACTCTACCAGAGCATACTCCAGATGCAGTAGTCTGTTACACAAGCATTGACCACTGCCTCTATATGAAAACATAGAGAAGATGGAATGGGTTAACAGAAAGCATGTGCTATTCACATCCATTTTTACTATTATGTATTTTGACAAGATATGTGAAACCTTTTGATTTTCTACATTCAGCCAACAAATACCTAAAGGATTCATAGATATGTTGAATAAACATTATAATCCATAATGTTCTGTACAAAGTATTAATAATTATCTTCTGCACAAATTTATTTAATAAGACGTTGTTTTATGAATCGTCGCTGAGATAAATGTAAAAATGAATAATTTTAGATAATGTACAATGACCTGAAACAGGTAGTGCAGGGTGGATTAAGTACTCCTGTATAATGCTACATTTATTATGGTATGGTATAAATGTAGCATGTCAGTGTTTTATTGTTAAACTGGCTCTTTCATTTCAGAAATAGGTCAGTCAGTCAGTCAGTCTATAATACAGGCTGTATTTCTACTTGGACCGTTATTTATTGTTCTCAGTGTCTGCCAGGCAAGAGCAGCCTTCATATCAATAAACGGAGCCCCAACACTTATATCATGTAAGCATTTCATTAAGTTTACTTTTATATTCTTTAAGGTTGTTTTTTATTGACATTATGAATATACAGTATATTATCTAGCTTTTAGCAGCCACAGTGCATAAATATACAACTGGTACAACACAAACACACACTTAACATTTCTATCTTTATGAGGATCCTTCATTGTTAGTATTCCCTCTCCCCTAAACTGAACCACCAACAATACTTTCATAACTTCAACAGATATCCGCTTCCTTACAACAATGCTCACTTTATAGTCTGTATCTCCATAACAGATACATTTCAATGAAAATTAAAATCCTTGTATTTAATTAACCATTATTCGCAACATTTGGATTAATACTCCATGTAACACAAAGTCAGATTTTGTACCTCAGTGTTTCCGAGCATAAAGGTAAAAGATTGTATAAAAGATGTTTTACAATCAACAGTATTGTTGGTTGGACTACGCCTTTGTTTTGAATGATCTGTCAAAAACCTTCCAAGATAAGACCAGTAATTTAGGAACACGACAGTCTAACAATACTGTGTCATTTACATGGCATTATAATGTTAATCAGATTTTGGGTGGAACACTGCATCTAAGGACAGGGGTGGTCTCATATTTTAAGCAAAAAAACCTACGATATTGTTTTATCAATCAACTGTGTGTGTGTGTGTGTGTGTGTGTGTGTGTGTGTGTGTGTGTGTGTGTGTGTGTGTGTTTAGAGGGGGCTTAGCAGTGTCTGTGCCTTCAGGCTTTAGTCTGGCCCTTTCTGCGGATGTTCTGTCTGTTCGGCCTGTGTCAGGAAACACACACACTCTAACTCTAAATGGAGACAGTGTGTGTGTATATATGCGATGTGTGTGCATTAGTGTGTTTTCTGTTGCATTAATGTTGCTCTCTGTTGGTCGATACTGCCTCTCAGAGAGTGACCTAATGCGCACACACACAGGAAAAGAATGCTGCACAAGGAATGCGGCAGGTCTGGTATTTGTCTCCAGCAGAGAAGCTGAGCTTTGTTTTCTCTTCTTCTTTTCCAACCAAATAAAAGCCTGGTATGAGACTTGGCAATTAATGTGTGTGAATGTGTGACATGCTTCTTTGACATGTTTTTCTTGCTCTTTCTCATTTGTTGTGACAACGGTCTAATTAACTGTGCAGAGTTCAACTTCCCCAAAAAGAAAAGAAAATATTTTATCTCTGGTAGTTCTTCTCATCAAAATATTGTTGCCAAATTATTTTCTGTTGACTAACTAGTTATATAATTAGTCAACTAATCATATCAGCTCACTGATAATAGTGATATGGTTTTTTAATTTATGTCTTGAATATAGCGCTCTGACCCTAACACAGCAGGTTTTTTGTAGGTTTTTCAATATCTGTATATTCTGTTTGACCAACTTCCCCCTATGTCTGCCATTACGAGTTCAGTCTCTCTTTGGTGGAGCAAACTAAAAGTCTAACTAAACTCAGCTACCATCATTTCTGTATTTTTCATCCTGTTTTGGTAAACTGTACACTGTAAACTTTATTGTCTTATTCTGAATGTACACCATGCTAAAATTAAAGAACTGGGACTGGGAAAGAGCAATTGATGCTTTGCCTCGTGTCAGGTTGCATTTGAAAACAATGCAAAGTTGATGGTTAACTGAACACAAGGTCTGGCTTCATTCCCAAAACGATGGCTCGGTTGTGTCCAAGAATTGTCAGGTTGGCTTATCAAGGGCCGTAGCTTTAACTGTCACTCTTACTACAGTATCTGATGGGAAGACTTGCCTTGACCTCGTCAGCAATGTTTCATTCTGTTTAATGAAACATTGCTGACCTGGCAGGGCTTTTTCTAGACAGTTAGATTAGACGGAAGGGGCAGCTTGTTGTTTCTCATGTCAACAGTGAGTTTTAGAGTTTTACTCAGCTTGGTAAAAACAGTAGATGATTAAGAGGCAAGACTTAAGGGACCCTTCCCTCTGGGCTGAACTGGCAATAAATAGATGTTCCTTCTCTCACAGCAGTTTCCTTTAAAAGCTAAACCAACACCGACTTACATTAGGGCAGCAAACAGCTTCTTCAGTGCTGAAACTAAGCAGCAATTACATCACGTCAGGTGTTTTCCCTATGCTGGTACACGCATGTTGTATTCAAATAGTTTGCAAAGGCTAACAAGGTAGCTAGTAGGTCTATAAGTGGCAGATTGGTTTGTTTGTCGCAGGATTCAAAGCAACATTTGAAAACGAAAGGCGTGTGCAGTTGTGATGCCTGGTAAGATATTGTGGGCCCTGTTTTTAACGTTCAAGCACAGCAACAAATGCAAAGTGGTAACCTCTCCACCAGCTATTTTGGTTCATGTTTGTGCAGCAGTTTAAGGTGGGGGCTGGGTGGAGGTGAATATACATATTCCACCTACCTTATGTATATTAAGTATCCTGTGACTCTCCATATTTCTCCAGGCATCTTCGCACTCTACATCATTGCACTATTTCTCCTTTTCATTGTCATTGTTGTTGTGTTTATGTTCATATATATAATTTGTATATATATATTTATATTTGTACATAGTAGTTAAATGTTAATGCTAACCTTTGTTGTCGTTGTTTTTTGTTTATTTGTCTATTTCTGTGTATTTACGTTGAGAGCAATGGAAAAAAGTCAAATTCCTTCTATGTGTACGCATACATGGCCTAAAGTGGATTCTGATTCTGATTCTGATACAGCAGAGGGTATGGTGAATAATGAACACACTCTTAACCAGTCACATCACTGGTTTACTAGCCCTGAAACAGCTGAGTCAATCACAGTGGAGCGTGACAACAACAGCTCCTCAAAAACAATCTGCTTCTCCAGGAAATCATGTCAGGAAAATACCAAATGGTGGGAGCACTGCTTGTGGTGGTTGTTCCCTTTCTTACCTTTCTAGTTGAGTCTGGCGGTGCTTCTTGAGATAAGCTGTGCTCATGTCCTCCGCAGGAGCTTTAACGTGAAAGTTCTTGGCCGTGAAAGTTAATTCTTGACTTTTGAAGTAGTGGTTTGACAAAACAGCCTTAACTCAGTGTCCACTCACTAGCTTTTTCTGGAACTTTACAACTGCATTACAACCGAGTTTGCTCAGGTGTCATCAAGTTACCTTAAGGTGTGGACACACATGTTAAGGTGATTATGAATGTGATTTGGGCGTGACGAGTGGGACCAAGTTGGACCGTTCCAGCCAGGGTCAGTTGGTGTTCACAGTCGGCAGATAAAATCATATAGTGAGTGACATGTAGAATTCAGTTCATTCAGATCCAGTTGCACAAATATTGCTGCTAACAGCTTGTTTTGGTACAAGAGCACTTGACAGTTGAGTTTCTCGTGGGATTTGTGGGGTAGTCTACCTCCAGAACTCCAGCAGTGTGTTGTCTGGTGCATTTACTCAGTCATCAGGTTTATGCTCCTTCCTGACTGTCAGAGACTAATAAATCTATGCAAGTTAGTGGAAACTGTTTTTATGTGGATTTTGTTGATGTGATAACAAGTGGTTGTATACGGAGGGAGATACGTCTGCATTCATTATGTTTCTACACTCCATTGTTTCCTTTGATTTGTCATTTCTCTATGCCTCAAATTTAGATTCACACTAGTTTACATTGAAATGAAATGCTTTGCATTGCCAGATAGAAACAGGAACAAGAAATGCTGAAAACAAAAGGGTGGGGCTGCTATATTCAACTCGGTGATGCTCAAAGCGAGTGGGTATGACCTTGATAATCCTGTTTGTCCATAGAAATGTGCGTTTTAATGCCATGTGAGTAAAATGTTATTCCATTTACAATATACATGTGCAGCCAGAAATAAATGGATTTGAGTGTTTCACATCGGAGTCACATCTGGAATGGAATAACCCTTTAAACCTTTCAATCTGACCCCTATCATCCTGCCTATTTAACACACGCAGTGCTTAAAGATGCTCCCAGAGCACAGTAAAGGCTATCAGTCTGGTAGTAATCCACAGTGTGTCTGCGTGTGGATGCACACATATTTATAGAGGCATCTAATACTTCAAAGAAGGAGACAAAAAAAGAATCATCTGCTGTTGAACAACAACGATGGGATTATAGATTGAGATTAAATCTGTCTGTGTTTAATCTGCCTCTCAGACCGAGGCCCTGATAGGGTTTACAGTTAGCTCAGACACAGAGGTTTCTACAGCCCTTTGATATTAATCTTTAATCAATCACTCATCAGTTAGTGAGGGCTGCAGTCTTAGTTAAAGTCACAGCATGTGGAGGTGTGGCAGTTTTAGTCACATACACACACTCAGACTGGACAATATAAGAGAGACCACAGACAGAACCTTAATTTAAAAACAGGCCTTTATTGTTCATTTCCCTTGTTTGTTGAGTATATTTGATCATATTTTAGTGATTTTAACAGAAATATTGTTTCAATTCACTGATTATTTCCAATGGCTTCTACTTTACTGCCTTTTTCTGCTAAGCTACTGTCAGTTAAACTGAACACTTCCTGAAGAGATGTTCCACATTCAAAGCCTTCTAGCAGTGACAATATGATCGTGTCCCTTCCTGGTGGGCTTTTAATCTGAGCCGTAAGGTAGGAAGTATTCCTCTGAAGGGAGCATTGTGTGTCACTGACAGCACTTTGAAAACGGTAGTGTGGGAGCAACTGGGTATAATTAGCGAATGGAAACAGTTTTTCTGTTAAAAAGAGAAAGTGAGTGCAACAGAGTGGTGGGTTTGACATTACTTTGTTGTGCTGTGGAAGTGTATATTATACAACTCCGCCCCACCTTAATGTTTTTTTATTTTATTTTATCAGCCATTATTTGAAAACCAGCTTTTATTTGGGAATTTATGGTAGATCATGATGAGTTCTGGTAATTTGTGAAAGGAATTTGTCATTGAATTTTGCTTCTAATTGACTAAAAGATTAGTTTTTTTTAATCAAAATATAAAATTTACAGATTCATGTTGAAAATAATGTTAGGTGCAGCCCTTTGTTAAGGAGTATGAAAAGTATTTATTTTTTTATTTTATTAATTATTTCTCCGCATTTAACCAATCCAGTGGCACATGCACATGCACATGCACAGGGTCACACAAAGAGACAGGTGCCATATTCACACTGGAGCGGCGGGCAGCAGTTCACAGCGCCCGGGGAGCAATTGGGGGTGCGGTGCCTTGCTCAAGGGCACCTCAGCCGTGGCAAGTAGGTGGACTGCCACCCCACCAGCTGTCAGTCCACCAATCAACCTGTTGGTTATTGGACGACCCTGCTCTACCACTGAGCCACAGCCACCCCAAAATTAGTAGCAGAATTAGTAGAAGTACAAATTGTTTTCTTTCTCTTTTAGGTTTTCAGGCGTTGAACTAGTGGATTATTGGATTATAGGAATATGAGTGAAGTCATGCTGTCAGCTGATCATTGATGAGACTCCATAGAGAGAGATATGGCAAAATAAACAAAAGATAGCCAGAGGAGTGAGATGTATGTGTGTGTGTGTGAGTGTGTGTGTGTGTGTGTGTGTGTGTGTGTGTGTGTGTGTGTGTGTGAAAGTGTGAAATTAGAAGATTATGTGAACTTTGTAACATAAATATTTATAAATTCCCCTTGCACGTACAGTCAGAGTAATGGATCCACATATGAAATTTGACACAGAGAATAATGTTTTTGGACCAAAATGTAAAAATTTTCTTCCAAACAAAATGAAGAAAAATATTCAGATATACTGTTCCACTTGATTAGATTATATAGATAAACCTGTGATGGTGCTCTGCAAGTATGTGAATAACCCTGTCCTTTGCTTTAGCCCCTCTCCCACACCTCTGTGTGAATGACTGCCAGAGGTCACCCCTGCTGCAGGTTCCCACAGCCCACTGGCCAAACACAAAGTTGATTTTGATCAGTTATGTCAAATCTAGATTTTAGTGACAGTTTTGAAAGTCCACTGCCAGTGTTTCTTTAACTTAATTATTACTACAATATCTGCATTACTACTGTACATCATGGTAGGTTTAGGCAGCTAAAATACTGGCTCGTCATCATGACTAAATATGAATCCAAGAATGGGAACCTCTGCTCAGGGCTTCTAGTGTCAGAGGTGTTACCTCCACACCCTCAGTTTTCACTACACTATAAAACCATAGGAACTATATACTACCTCATGCATTGGCACTGAACTTTGGTGTTGGATTTGCTGCAGAATTGTCAATATGCATTTATAGTCCTTCTCTGTAATATTTTCAACCTCAAAGCAGCTCCATGTTCCCTCAGTGCTACACTATTTTCCCTCAGTATCAATAGGATGATGTCCATACCTCTGGCACACTATATATTACCGCACCATAAATGCATAAAGCTGCTTTCTTTTAATCAAACTGATGTCTGTATAATATTGTAAAACATAAAAAAAATTGTATTGGCACCGATATGAACATTAGCTCTTTACATGTCTGTGATATACACAGGGTCTCCATGTGTTAATTATCACTGTGATTCAATACAGGAGTGTGTTTGAATAGGTAAATATTTTTGAAAGTAACTTGTTTGTGAACACCATTTTAGACTGAACACATACAGTAAAATTGTATTTTTCTTTGAACATTATTTTTCACTGTTACTCAGTAGTAGTACTACTCTAATGTTACCCATTGCTCCTGCTATCACCCAACATAGTATACTGTATGCTGAAGTCCATGATCTACCGTGGACACAAAGACGATTTTCATGGTTTCTATCACTTGACAGCACAGTCAGTCACCATGCCAGTTCCCAGACCTCTGAAATATTCCTTTAAATTAATGTAAAACAGTTGTTAATGTTGACATTTTTAAAATCATCTCAATATAGACAATTGGTTGTTCTCTCCATCTTTCTGTGTTCAGAGGATGAGCCTGTAGTTTTTGCCACCAACTCCCTCCAGAGGCGTAAAAAGGGGCTGGGCTTAACCGGACTGCGCCCCACCGGCTCAGGCTCCACCCACTCGAAGAACAAACCGGGCCTTATGATTGGCCTGCCACAGAACTTCAGACAGATCTCGTCCATCATCGATGTCGACATCCTACCTGAGACACACCGACGCGTACGGCTCCACAAGCACGGTACCCACAAACCACTGGGCTTCTACATCCGTGATGGGGTGAGCGTGCGGGTGACCCCACAGGGCGTAGAGAAGGTGAGATAAATGATTTAATTTCAACCCACTTACCATTCTACATAACGGTCCACCTTTCAAGCTGACAAAGTTGATGATAAATTGCTTTTGGTACAAATGTAATTTCTTATTGTTATTTTTGAGCTAATAAGATACCTTATAATGCTGGAAATATTCACTGTTTAAAAGTTATTGTTGTTGTGCAGGATGAAACATTTGAGGGCACTTTAATTGATGGTTCCAACTGGAGAAATGGTTTGATTTCTGTCTTTATTCTTTTCTATATTGTGTATTTTCATACAGTATATGTGATTCTAAACAATATGTTTGTAACAATACTTTTGATAGCATTTTACCAGTCTGATATTTAATTTTTCTGTAATTTCATTTTGACTTGAAGTCTCAACTGAAATGCTGAAAGAGAAGCTGAATACACTTACATGTTGTTTGTTTATTTATTTGACATTGGACAGATGTTACACAGTTGCATTAACAAAGAATACAGGATTTACATTTTAAAAGTAGTAAATAATAGTTAATAAACATGCAGGGTAATAATAGAAAGTAAATATTAAAGTTAGTAAAAAATGTCATTAATGCCAAATTAAAACATGCAACACAGCATGTAAAGAAATAAAATGGTGGATAATAATGTTAATAGTCATTTTCAAAGCAATTGCAAAATACAGCACAGAAGCAAACGGTAGCCACACATATAAACACTACCCATACATAGAAAACATGAATCCCTCTAATGCAATAAAAGCCCAGTCAGAGTGTGAAGACATCAGAGGTACAGAAGGACAGAGCAGCTCATTCCTGTCACATTATTATTTATCATTTTTAATTTGAGTTAAAGTTTTTTCAACATACATAAAAGAAGGTTAATGATATATAGCAAACATTTGTCGCATAGATTTGGTAATATGAAGTTTATTAACATGTAGCAGAGAGATGTAACATTTGAAACTTTTAGCTTGTCTTTTCCTTCTCCTCCATCTTCCTGTAGGTTCCAGGGGTGTTCATATCTCGTCTGGTACGTGGTGGGCTAGCAGAAAGCACGGGGCTGCTGGGAGTTAATGACGAAATCCTCGAGGTTAACGGCATCGATGTAGCGGGAAAATCTTTGGATCAGGTAAAACATGAAACTTCTTGGAGACCTACCCCAGCAAAAGTTCAGATATGCCACCATAAAAGCTTTCACTTTGTGCACTTTGTACTATCCTAGACTTTGAACACACCATGTTTAAAACTTGCTTAGCCAATCATCTTCACATTTTTCACAATCGTCTCTTTTTTCTGTCAGAGCCAAACCATTCTATGTGCTGTTCATAGTAATATTTTTAACCTGTTCATTAACCTGCTAAATGTTACATGCACTTGTAAGTTGATCATTGTTGATTTCACTTATCTCACCACAGGTGCTTATCAATCAATCAGACTTTATTTATATAGCACTTTTCAAACTAATTAAATGCAATTCAAAGTCCTTTACAAGCCATTGACAAAACATATGATTGGAAATGGATTTAGAGACTAATGCATAAATAAAAGATAATACAAGCATTAAAAATAACAATAAAAAATAAGATGAAATACTACCCATTATATAGTATAATAATAAATACAATAAATTATGATAAAATAGTAAAATGTTAACAAAACAAAATAGAATAGAATAAATAATAATGATAATGTATAAGTCTAGATAATAAGTTCTAAAGTTCTAAACACTAAATAAATGCCAGACTAAATAGATGGTTTTTAGTTTATGTTTAAAAGTATCAGTATTTTTAGCTCCTCTCAGATCCTCTGGAAGACTGTTCACAGCATCACCAAATGTTTTTGCTAAAACTAATACAGTCATTTTAAAATCAATAGGAAAACAGGCAATCAGTGGAAAAACTTTCAGATAGGTGTAATGTGTGCTCTCCTTTTGGTCTCAGTCAGCGCTCGTGCAGCAGAATTTGGAATTAATTGATGATTTATTATATTCTTAGGTAGACCAGAAAGGTGAGCGTTACAGTACTCAGCCTCTCTGTCTCAGTCTCTCTGTGTTGCTCAGACAGAGAAATGGCCTCACTTTGGTTTCTTCAAATGATAAAATGCCGTTTTTGTGACACACAGCGCATGAGACTTGAAATTAAAATCAGAATAATAAATCACCCCTAGAGTTCTAGCTTCTTGGCTTGGGTTAAGGCATCAGGAGCCAGGGCCACATAGAGCTGAGTGTCATCAGCATATCTGTGGAGAGAGACGGCATGCCTCCTGATACTGTCTAGGGGTAGCAGGCACAAATTCAAAAGTAAGGGTCCTAAAAGTGATCTTTTGCAAAGATATGAGGTAAACCTGTTAGCGGGGCTGTCTCTGTGCTGTGATGTGTCCTAAAACCTGAATGGAACATTTCTAATTTAGTGTTTGAGTTTAAAAGGTACTTAGCTGATTAAAAACTAGTTCTCTCTAAAATATAGTGTAGAATTGGGAGATGTGAAATTGGTCTGAAATTACTGGGTGTTAAAATGCCCAGGCTCCCTTACAAAAGCAGTTTTAAAATCACACCCTACACCAAGCTGTAGGGAATGAGTTACTATGGCAAGGATGTCTTCAGATACAATATTAAAAATAGAGGCAGGAATTGGGTCAAAGCAACATGTGCAGGGCTTCAGTTCTGTTACTGTTTTCCTGAGAGTTTCAGCATCAACCAGGTAAAATGTTCCAAATTGGGAACATTGGAACATTAAACAAATCCTTTCAATGTTTTAAGATCCTCTTTGTGTCATCTCAGGTTACAGACATGATGGTGGCCAACAGTCACAACCTCATTGTAACCGTCAAACCAGCCAACCAGAGGAACAACGTGGTGCATCGTGGGAGTAAAACCTCAGTGGGCAATTCTGGTTCTGTGGGCTCAGCTGGATCTACCGGCTCCGCCCTGTCACACGACTCACCAAGCCCCGCCTCTCAGAGCAACCCCATCACTGCGAGGTATGACATGCACGGGACAGAGGGACTGTGGCTTACACTGAAGCTGCTGATAAACACTACTGCATGTGCCAAGAAAATACACAAAATAGGGGCGGAGAAGTAGGCAGTGTTTTCTCAGAATGGTATGTGTGCCAGCACTGAGACCATTGGGACTCTGGATTATAATGACAAATATAGCCCCATGCAGCAGCAGGAAAGGAAGAGGAAGAGATTATTTGAATGGTGTAGGTCTTAAAAAGTGAAATTGACAGTTAGAGACTAGCTGGTGAACATAGTGGAGCATAAAGCAGCTAAAGAGCCAGAGATTTGTCATGAGCCGGTGGAGACCAAAGCAGAGCTAAAGGAGAGAGAATATTAGATTCTTACATTGATTAGGTGGGCAGCAGTAATGCAGCTTTACAGCTTCTAACAAAGTGTGTCAACTGTTGTTGAATTCAATGAGCATTATTTGCCATCATCTGTTGTTACTACAGCAACAGCATTGCAGAGGGCGAAAGTGATGATGAAGATGACGACGGCGACCTCATTCTGGAGAATGACTGTCTGACACCCTTTGACTCCCAGCGGGTAACCAACAGCAACAACACTAACCTCAACAGAGACTCACCTAGCAACAGGCCGCACAATCCCACTGTGGTTAGGCCCCTCCCGCAGAGCATCTCAATGCCCAATAGCGTTGGAGCATCCCTGAGTGACAGCTCTGCGATGATGCTCATTCACAATGGAAACCCCGCCCATACATCCAGTAGCAGTCAAGAGAGCATGAGAGAGGACGGCAACATAATAACACTGTAACCATGGCAACACTCACAGCTACACTGTAACCTTTAGGACTACGGATTGTTACAACAAATTCTGTAACCATGACAACCACAGATGGCTGTGCCCCCATCAGTAGATCCCAGACTCAGCAGGTTAGGAACACTGACAGAGACCTTCGTCAGAAGACCTACAGGCAGAACAGCACGACTGCAACACTCTGAGGTCACCACTGTACAGAGTTCTGTACGCAGATAAATAATTTATATTCACTCCAGGGAAATGATTAAAATGCCATAATGTATTAACTGATCCATGTGGACTTATAGAGAGATCATACAAAATGCTCCTGTAAAAGCCATAAGGCAGTTTGATGTCAATATATTTAACAAATCAACTCTATTCCAAAACCTACACTGCACCAATCAGAAGCATCGCTGACCTGCAGGATACCTGATGTGTTGACTACAACACGACGATCGAAGTATATGTAATGTAAAACATTAAGGGCTCCATGCAGCACTCCGACTGTTTGGTGTCTTCCTGACCATGAAATTACCTTTGCCCGTGGTATTCTGGTGTCCAGCACGGTGTGCAGGTGGGAGGAGAGAAACAAACGGGCGGGAAGTTCGTTCAGATGAGGCGGTGCAGAGCCAGTTGTTGGTATTTTGGTGGAAACTGAGTCTTAGACTTTGTGCTGAGAATGAACGTGTCACAACCAAGTCTGTTACTGGAGCAAAGCCACTGCTCTGATCAACAACAACTAACTAAATACAGGCAACAAATGTGCAGAAATAATGGAATAATGCTTCAAAATTTAAAACCAACTGTTTAAAATAACAACGAGTTACTTATCAAGCAGTAAATGCATTTAAATTGGAAAGTAAAATGAAAGTTTAAGGAGTTAAAAGCAGGAATGTTGGTAAGTCTGATTCTTACAGTCTCTGCTGCCCACAGCTTCTTTATCCTGTATGAGAAGCTCCTCATTCACTTAGATCTCTGCAGCCATCTGTATGTTGAGAAATGTGCTGAGAGCATATCGATAAATCACCCCCCCCCCCCCCCCCACAAACATGAACCCAAAGAGCAGGTGGACTCCTCCCACTCTGCACTGGTTGTGGAAGTAGTGCCCTAATTGTGTTGTAAATCAGAAAACACAGCAGAACACAGAACATGTGAGCAATGGACCGGTTGGAACCGGTTCAAAGTTAGTGAAAAGGGCCTATATTTGCAATACTTTATTTTTTTATTTCTTGTAATGATTTAGATTTTTCTCACTAAGTCAGTTGTCAATACAATAATCATGATTCATCCTATTGGTTTAATTCAAGGCGTAACATTTTATATAGCGTTTGTTTTGGAATGTGTATAAATAGAAGAAATGGGACATTTGGATCCATAACACACGTTACTGAGAGAAGGGTGCCCAGTGCTGCACACACAGATACAACTTTTACAAATATGGAAACACAGTTACTGTGAATCACATACAGCACGGCACTATTCTGATCTCTGCAACCACTTCAGCAACTGTTATTCAGACAAAATGATGGAACTGTGTGTTAATGGCTGAGGGGAGTTACACAGTTATTACTTCTATGATTTTTACACTAAATTTAAGAAGACATCAGCCAAACAAACTCACACATACACATACACAAACAAACTACCAGGGGTCAAACTGAGGATATTCCTGTCATGAGAGCAGTGCAGTATGGGACACAGAGTATTGTTATACTTGTATCTGGGTCATATAAACCTGTGTGTGTGGGTGTGTGTGTGTGAGGCCATGTCTTTGTAGTTGGAGCTCTGGGGGTATTGCCTTACAGTCAGAAATGTGGGCTGACTCAGTCACACACTGCACTCGTTCTTTACTGTCCTCTGTCTCATGTTCTGCTTCCGATTACACCAAAAGATTTTTGGAGTGTCAGACTGAGTCAGTGTCCCACAGTGATGTTTACAGAACTACATTAGCTGTATGCTGTACAGCAACCCCACTACAGTTAGACTGTGTGTTAGAAAAGTTAGAACACTGACTTATAATAGAAGGATTGTACAGAGCTCCACAGTCTGCCTGTGTGTAGTGTCCTCTGACAGTCTGAGTGCTCATCAGCTCCTGGTTCATGCTGTGTCTCTAAAGCGAGTCAAGCAAACCTTAAAGACATAAAGCCATTTAATACACTGAAAGAGCTGTGTTTAACTGGATTAAAGCAACTGTTACAGTAGATACTTGTCATTTTAAAGTAGCATTTTCAAGCAGTGATTGAAACAGGTCTAGTGTCCTGCTGTTTCCTGGAGTCCGAGAAACAATCGACTGATCAGAGCGTTTATGGGTGGGATTCAAAATGTGTCCATCATCTATGAAATATATACCGACTGGAAAATGGCAGCAAAAATGGTGACAAGCACAGATGAGATGGATGCAGCTGCCCAGGCTGGAAGTGAACTCAGAGAAATAAAACTTTGGTCTGATGGTCCGGTAGCTCTGCGGCCAGCTGTTTGGACAGGACGGTCACTGAGTTATGTAAAGTCTGCCTTTCACAGGGGAACGGAACAGCAGTTCTTAGAGGAGAAAAGACAACAGTTGATTTCCATGAGAGCCAGAACCCAAGTATTGATGTCAAACCCTGCCCTGCTCCCAGCCCCTTCAGTCCAACAGCCCGTTCTGACAGGGTTATCACCCGTTCCAGAAATTTCACAGCTAAACCATAAAATTGCACAAAATGACATTGAATGATTACCAAATGAAAGGTTTGGCTGGGCATTGTACTTTCCTGTAGCAGACCAATTACTCCAGTCCCACTCCACTAATGTAGAGTCTATGAGCGCAGGACAGCCTGATGGAACTGTCTCCTGCTGTGTTCCTGGACGAGCTGCGTGGAGGCAGAGGTAGATGTAGCATCTCTCATCAAACCCTGGCTGCTGCTTCTCCTTCAGATCAGGGTCTGAGTCTGGAACTGAAACCCTCAACACGTTAGTCTGTAACTGCTGTTTAACGGCTGGGACAGATATATCAGATGCATCTGACCTGAATATATTTTATCAAAGTTTGATGTCAACAACTGCTTAATGCATGCATGCACACACACACAATTTTAAATTTTAATGTATGTTACTGTAAAATATAAATGAAAATGTGAGATTACGAAATTGAGATTTTCATTACCTGGGAGAAGTTTTTATGTAAGAGAACATTTTATAATATGTGTAAAATATGGAGGTTATTTTTCTTATTCTTGTACTTTTAAACTGTATATGAGTGGAGCCTGAGTTGAACGGTGTGTGTGGTGTCAACATGCACACTGTTTGTGTTCAGCAGATGTGATTTTGGTAGCTTACTTAAAGATGAAGGTATTTCTAAATTTAGATTAAACTCTTCTTTCATTTGTAATAAACGCATGTCTTAATGTTCCACCCTAATGACAGTAATCCTGGAATATTCCCCAAAATGAAGTTCCATCTGTGTGCGTGTCAGCAGTCATTACGAGGTTCCCGTCGGGCTGATCACGGTGTATAATAATGACACGCATCATTTATCCTCACTGTTATATGATTGACATATGTCCCTCCAACAAGCACACGGTTGGAATAATGGAAAAAAACGCTGAGCTCTGATGGTCAGTTTAAGGTAAACTGAGTAATCTAATACCCCCTCCCAGTGTACACCAGCTGATATTAAGTACTATGATGAAGTGCGTGTAGAAAAACGATTTAAAAGGTGGATGAAGTGAGTTCACATTGGTCCCCCCCCAACCCCACCCACAAGAGCCTTTCTTGGGATGCAAAATGGTGCTTGTTAAAGAAAGATTCCAGTCAGGCCAATACGACATCTGAACACAAGGCAGCCGAGCTGTGCCTGTGATGGTCATGTTATCAAACCCTGAGCGTCACATCACAGCTTCCCTCCGTCTTAGGCCCCCTTATCACCGTGACAGCAGGGCAGTCTGGGAAAAAATTGGATGTCCTCCCAACTGTACAAGCTTTTA
Source organism: Lateolabrax maculatus (assembly GCA_031216445.1). Lineage (NCBI taxonomy): Eukaryota > Metazoa > Chordata > Actinopteri > Acropomatiformes > Lateolabracidae > Lateolabrax > Lateolabrax maculatus. The sequence goes on along the minus strand of CM062214.1, from coordinate 2,655,324 downwards.
GAAAACAAAGGAAGTGCCTTTTTGAGTAAGGATACTGGTGTCTGCCTGGGTGTGGCGTCCCGTGTGAGGACCAGCCCACAGCTGAGGCCCCTCAGTGATGAAGGAGGACAGCAGGACTTTGGATTAGACGTGTGATGTGTCACCTGCTCTAATCTCTACAGGACTCTACCTAAACTGTGAATGTCATTTGGAGATGAAATAAGATGATTATCAAAAATAAAGTATTATTAAAAGGCATGTTTGTAATATTTCATCCACTTATTTCTTTCCTGCCATCCTTCCTTCTCTCATTCATATTGTCTTTATTTCTCTCCTTTCTTCCATTCTTTTAATGTCAATACTTTCTTTCTTTCTAATCTTTGCCCTATGTTTCTGTTGTTTCCATTCTTTTTTTCTTTCTTGGTGTCTGTATTTGGGTCCAGGTGAGTGTTTCTTGTGTGCACAGCTGTGCTCTCTTGCACTAACACTGCTTTCTGGTAAAGAGAACCATGATATCGGGGTGGAACAGTCGCTCCCTCTCTGTTTTAACCAGCAGAGAGCAGCACAGCAGCAGCAGCTCTGCTCACTGGCTGGCTGGTAGCCAATCCTTCAAGGTGATCGCAGGGTTAAGTTCACACTTTGCTCTCTCTCAGCCATCCCCTTGAAGAAAGAAGGAAGAAATGTCTGCACTGATTCCAGCAGGAGCATGATGAAACCTAGCAGGGTCGACCCGGACAGAAATGTGACCTGTCCAAACAGAGGTGATATCCATTACAGGATTAGCTAAAGCAAGCACTGCTGCTGTTTGTGTAAGTGAGGCTGATAGAGGCTGTTTGTGGCTGGAGGAAATGGGGCTTTGAGTGGTGGAGGTTGTGAAGAGGACAGACAGAAACAGAGGGCACAGTGCTCAGATGGAGGTTCTCTGCAGCTGAGCCTTCAGTCCTACAGTAAAGTGGGGTCCCCATCAGTCACATGACCATGTGACTGATGGGGACCCATAATATGTCAGTGGAGTACCCTGGCTAGCCCAGAACTGGATACCAGGCCCAAAGATGGCGCCTGTTTAGTCCAATAGGAAACACCCGCGGCCCACTGAATACGCGCAGTAGTGTTAATCCCTCCACTCTGGCCTCTGACCCAGCCGGGCTATGTGATTGGCTTGTACACAGCGGTGATGTCATTAGGGAAAATCAGCCAGAACTGTTACATTTTCCTGTTTAAGCTCGTCAGCAGTTTGTTGCAGGGTTCATCGCCTCGATTATATGGATCAAAGTGTTTATCGTGCTGTCAGCTATGTTCATGTATCCATGGCAGTCATTTATCAAAGTGAAATATTTGAGAGAAGGTATAAATAAAATACATATTTCATACTCATTTTTCTACTTCACCACAGATTTGGTGTAGTCACGTGGCTTCATAACACACGTGTTCAATGTGTGTTTGGTGCTGACTTAAATAGCCGCTGTAAGGAGTTTAATGGTGAAGGCCATCATCACTTATCACCACAGACCACTAACACAGCAAACAGTATGGACAAGTGGCTTCACATAACAGGAAAAGCAAATCCTGGAAACTTCTTCCTGTTATTAGAATTATATACTTCCAACCTGAGTTTCAGATTTCGACTGAAATATTTCAGATTTATATATAACTCATCTTTTAATATTTATGCCTTTATTCAATAAAAACATAAAATACTGTGCACTTCCCTCCATGAAATCCAACCATAAGGTTTTCTATTGACTGCTACCCTCTGGTGGTCAAAAGGACGCACTGCAGCCCCCAAAAAAGATCAAAGACCATCTTCCATCATCTATTTATTTCTGTTGCTTTATATACAGCAAGCAGAAATCTGTACAAACAAATATATTATTCATGCATGAAACATACAAAGAGTCAAACATAACAATTCACTGAAGGAAATGTAAAAGTGAGTGAAATATTTCTATTTCACATTCTAATATTCATATACTGTAGCAACATAACCAGAGCTTTCATGATAACTCGCTGATGGTGTAGTCGGGTTGTAGCTCCACCTGTGTGTCTGTCTGCCGCGTTCAGTTGGAACTCTGGTGTCTGTGATATGAACTGCAGTCTGAAGGTCTGGACTGGTCTCAGTGAATTGCTAGTTTAGTTTTCCATGTGAAGACAGTCTGACTCATCTCTCCTGGAGGTAGTGGATGAGGACTTTCTCTGAGCTCACCATGTGACTTGGTTTACTGATCTCCTGCAACTGCAGCCTCTGGATGCCTACGCACGCGCACACACACACGCACACACACACACACACACAGGTCCCATGTCAAAATTGTCACGTGTCGTGTTAATGTCACGTTAAATCGTCAAACGTGGAACTCCAACAAAACACTGACGGCTCATGTTTGGATACAGAGACAGCATGCCCATTTGGTTCTCACAAGATAATCATGAGACAAGCATCAGAATATCATACTGGACCACAGCAGGTCATCAGCCTCATAATGACTCCACAGTGCAAATGCACTTACTACACCTACAATACATGCTGATGTTTTATAATGGCTTCTGATGGACACGCTATGGTACATTATAATACCTGTGATGGTACATTAATGCATAGAAAAAGTAAATAGGTGGAGTGTTTGCACATCCGGCTACAGGACAAAAACTAGGACACAAAGCAGAGGGAGAGGATCTCCGCACTGGCTGATGCAGCGTTTCCACCCACAAAGCCAAAGCCAAACCCAGACTACATGTATTGATGATGTGTCTTGTGTTTGTTACAGATCATGTCATCCTACAAACTAATATAGTCTACCTGTCACCCAACTATCTGATGAGTTCATGGAAAACACCTTCCGTTGTCCCTCCTGATTAGCCATTGGTGTTTGCCTAATGGCCTGTTTCAGTCTCTACGACTACACCGTCTCTGAGTTGTGCTAATGACATGCTAACAACGTGCCTAAGACTGAAATGTTTTCTTTCTTTTTTTCACACATGGCCACTGTAATAAATTGGTCCTGTTTTTGCATCTGAAGAGCCTCTTCGAGTGTTTTAGGGAGCATCACATGCCTTTGTAAAACAGCAGACAGTAGGTAGAGACCAGCGCCATGTGAGCGATTGTTTACAAGCAGATATCAAAATACCAAACATGTATTCAACAAGACACCTTACCTGAAGATCACTATTTCCTAAAAATAATGTAAGAGATTGAAGGGCACATCAGTGTTAAAGGGACAGTTCCCCCCAAATTCAAAAAGACATATTTTTCCTCTTACCTGTAGTGCTATTTATTCATTTAGATTGTACAGTGAATTGCCCAATTTTAGAAATCTCGGCGAAGAGGACGCTGGCAGGAGAATACCACTGCCGGAGGATGTTACAGCACAGTCCTTCAATGCCGTCAGCCAGCGTCTTCTTGGCCCAACCAACAACAGCGTCAGTGGCAATGATGGGGCGCAGGGATACGGTTGGCGGGTGTAGTTCGGTATAAAGTAAATAATCCCTACATAAAAATTGCTCACAACAAGAGGTCATGAGTTCTGGAAAGAGACATGAGTGCAATCTACCTCCATTATGTTAGAGAGAAGGCAGACATCTAAATGGATAAAGAGTTTTGATTTTGGGGTTAACTGTCCCTTTGAGTGTGTGCTTTTTAGCACTTTGTGAAACTCTTCATCACTGGACACTCCCAAAATATATGCCAGTGATTGGCCTCCCGAAACCCACACTGGCGATAATCTTTCCTCAGGTTTTCAAAGTCTTTTAATTTTCCATTTTCTGTAAGGGGATAGAATGTTGTTATTCCTTTTGAGATCCAGGATTTAAATCTATCATCTATTTTACTAAGCTTGAACTCAGCGTCATTAGCTCACCATTGGATTATTTGTAATGTATGATTTAGTTTAGTTATCATATTCCACATTATCTATAAATGTTCCCAAATTTTTGTGGGCCAATTCTGCATGAATTAGGGCTTCATTCATAAGAGAGTTCAGTGTCTTTCCACCTGGCGTGAAATGTTGGGATACACATGTTAATTAATTAAGAGTTTAATCTGGGCTGCATAAAAGTAATCCTTAAAATGGGGTAATGCCATTCCTCCTTTTTCCTTTGGGAGTTTTAGAGTATAACTCTGGATTTTTCCCCCTGTCAAATCCCAATTAAGGTGTTATTTCTTTCTAAGGTGTTTTGGGGGTGTGTAATTAAAAGTCAAAATTTGTGTTTTCGTTGTGCATGTAATTTACATCCAGCAAATCTACTGAACCCTTTGGTCACTATAATTGTGATATGAAAGTTACATACCATTACATCTCTAGCTGTAAGTATTTGGTTTTGTTATATACAGTCAAATAACCTTGTAAGTGTTGAATTCTTCCAGAAGGCAAACATTCTGTGAACGGAGCTGAGCAGTTTGACGCAGATGCACATGCAACTATGTTTTTAAGTTTGAAAAAGGTCTCAATTTACCCAGCGTACACTGCAAATTAGTAATACCTAAACATAGTAAAGAGTCAGCAGATGAAGATGTCAGATTCTGATTAGACGTCAAAAGTGTGACTTTTAGTTAGATCTAAGCCTTAGTTAAAGTCCATCTTTGTGAAAGCAGCCCATGAAGGCCCTATGTGTTGTGCTGGTCCAGAGTCCTTTTTTTTTAATCACTGATCACTAAGTGTTCATTATACCTAATGACTTGATGCCTCATGAGTGGCACTTAAGGGTTAACACATTAAGCTGTTGTTAAAGTTAAATGTTTGTCCACTAGGGGGGCAGAAAAACTTCAAAACAAGCAGACAGACAAACAGACTAGCAAACATTTAGCAAGCAGCAGACACAGAGACACATTAGAATTCATTTGGCGTTATGTTTGTGTCCACCTGGTGAATGTATGTAAGATTCACTCTCTTTTAGCTTTGTTTTAGTCTCATCCAACTCCTGAGAAGAAGATCTGGTTCTTTAGCTGCTAAATGCTCCTCTGTGTTCACCAGCTGGTCTCTAACTGTGTCTGTCTGCTGTCTGCTGCTGAGCAGGTAGAGTGCAGAGGGTTTATCAGAGCTTTGTCACTGAAACCTGAAACAGCTGCCTGCTGCTGCTGCTGCTGCTGGAAAGTGGTTGATGAGAGCAGAGAGACTGAACCATCCTGTAAATGTGCTGCAAAATCAGACAGTGAGCTAAAAGCCCATTACAGAGTAACTCTCTGTGGGTTGTTGCTACAAGTATTACTAATAATTTGATTCATTGGTAATATGAAAAGAAATAATCCAGCTTCATGGAAACAAAGCCAGTGAGTGTGAGATGGCAGACTGAGGTGAAATCGTACTGTACCTCTGAGCACTGCATACCAGCCCCGCAGACCCTGCTTCATAACACTGCTGTCATTCTCCGACACAAACCTCCTGCCATCTGAAGACGAGGACAGCAGAAAAAAGGGTTCAATGTGTGATATGTTGCTGTGTGTATATTTACCTTTTTCTTTCATACATGATTCTGAAGGATGTTAGTGAGGTCCAACTCTAATATTAAAGATTTGTTAGTTTTTGACTGATATTATTACAGATTTGTGGTACAACTGATACATTTTTCTCATGTTCATCAAACCTTAAACTATTACAGTGATATTAGAATTGGATTTCACAGGTTTGCATGTGTTTACATGTGTTTAAAGGGGTCCAAAGATGATACACCCATATTGTCATATTGTGGCATAATTTGACCTACCAGATGCATAACCCAAACTGGCCAGATGTGGGTGATGTAATTACTATCCAAATATTTACAGTTTACACGTCTGTATCTTCCACACCATTTGTGTGATTGTCAGTGCACTGTACACTGACAAAATAAAAACTGTTACTGAACATAATGAAGAACAAACTGCAGCTTCAGCCAGCTAACAACAACCTCTTCAACACTTGTTAAAAGTCCACAGAACTTCTTACAAAGTTTACAAATTTACAAAATATGTCACCCTGAACTAATGACAGCTCAGTGTTACATTTAACAGTGACTAACAGCAGAGGCACACTCAGCTGGTGCAACAGGCAACATATTTTCTCAATGAAACTAATACATTTGGATGAGATTTGGGGATTTGACTTTAAAGGGTGATGCATGTTGACATGATCGACTGGTTCAAATGAATTCAGTTCAGTTCACTTCACTGCTTTGTGGTTAAACTCACGTTTGCCCTTCAAGTACATCATGGACTGAGGACCCCAGTGGATGTTCAGCTGAGGGGAAAGAGACGACAACAGCTTGTTTTGGTACAGGAAACAAAAAAGGAAAAAATGTGAGTAGCTGGTGAGTTTTACCTTGTGTGCATGACAGGACTCTAGGAACAAGGAGATGACTAAAGTACACGTCCAGACAACTGTGACTTTTATCTTCTGGAACAAGAACAAGCAAACAACACAAATCATAAACAGGACCCTGTGGTCGCTCGTCTCAATCAGGCTCTCCTCTGTTCTGGCTCCACAGTGGTAGGATGAGCTCCTCAATGAAGTCAGGACAGCAGAGTCTCTACACATCTTTCCCTGCAGGCTAAAATCTATCGTTTCAGACTCTAGCTAAACAACCCTTGCTAACACTAACTTATTTCTCACTTTTTAAAAGAAAAAAAGAAAAATCTCTAAGCACTTTTACTGTAGCACTGAACATGCTTTTATTTATTTGTTTAAAAGGGATATACTCCCAGTTTTGGATTATACCTACCTCCCATCTCTTGCTCCTATGTGGAATAATGTGTGTTCCTTATTATGAGTCACTTTGGACAGAAGTGCCTGCCAAATGAATGTAATGTAATGTACAGTAGCTGCATTTAATAGAGTCAGACATCCAGTACACACAGACAAACATCTTGTGTCAATATGCTAAGACGTAAATGAAAACTGCGCCAAATGGGGAACGCAGCAATGTTGAAGAGATTCAGACTGAAAACAGAAAGCTGCAAATATATTGACTGCATACTGTGTCCTAAAAATCATTAGTAATGATCATTTATTACTACAGGTCTCATCATTGTAGGATAATATAATATTGTGTCCAAACCCATTTATGTAAATGTACTGAAGGTAGAAAATATACTGGAAACACCTGTCAGTATAAATCAATACAGCAGCACAAACTGCAGTCTCCAAAGTGACCATGAAGTTGAATCAAAACATCTCTAAAAAAGTTTGAACAAAACTGATCATACATGAAGGAATGATTACAGGTCTGCTATAGACAGCTTAGACTTCATTGGAGAGTACAGAGCTCCGTCCAAAATCACTGCCTATTTACTATATAGTGCACTACATTTAATACTTTCTGTGAACAATCCCACAATGCAGTGCTCTGTGTTTTATAGATTGAAATTAGTGTTGTGCACTTGTCAGTGATAACACAATATGATGATGATGATAATGATGATGATAATGATGATGATGATGAACTGTCCAAATTCTCAGTTTACTGCTCCCTGCAGGGTAAACTGCTGTATAGGGAGCAGTGAATGAGCGCATGAGGGAGTGATTTCAGACACAACCCTCGTCTCTTTCTTTTTCTGGTATTTACTTCTGAATCTGAGGACATCATTAAAGGCCTTTAAGTGCCTGTTGAAAACTCAAAACCTCAAATCTGTTATACTGCCTTTTGTTTTAGATTATGAACATGTTGGTTCAATTTTAGAAATGTATTATCAGCATAATGATGGTGTTGGCGGTTATGGTCATTCTAATTGTTGTCTTTTTTGTAAAGCACTTATAGCTTCAGTATTTGTATGAAAAGTGTTCCTTTTTTTTTTTTACAGTCAGTTGGTCAATTTTGCACAAATGAAATACAATTCAATTCAACCAAATACACATAAAATGTAGATTTTTATATAATTTCATGAAAATAACTTTTTACAAACAGTAACAGTAAGTAAAAAAAAAAAAAAAAAAAAGCCAAAATATCTGCATTGGTAGAGTTTGGAAAGAAAAAGCTGACATTAGACTGAATGCATAAACTTTAAAAAACATGCAGTTGTTTCCACTTACCATTTCTGCTGCAGTGAGAGCAGCCGGTCCAGTCGCAGCAGGTGTGTGTGCAGTTCAGACCAATGTTCCAGGCTGCTTATATCCCCCATCAGCCACAGCAGCAGCAGTAACAGGTTCGATCCTGCTCCCTGTGACGCCTGGCAGGACTCCTGTTTACTAGAGGCTGAAAAAACAGCACAAAAACACAGGCTGGCGTCACAACCGTGATCTGCAGTGAGGAACATCAATAGTATGGAGCTGCTGTGTGTGTGATGTTGTCCCAGGGAGTAACAGACAGAGGTATTTCATGTTGCTGCTGTTTTTGATTTTCATTAGAGGTTTCCCAGTATCAGGAAATGACCTAATTTCTGAAAGCTCTTACAGCTGAGCGTCACTGATTATCTTTACAACAGACTCCATAGCCTTCATCATCCACTCCCATGTATTTGAATGAACTGGATTTGGTACATGTATGGACTATATGTATATATATATAGATATAGATATGAAGCAAAACAAACACATCTGAAGTCCACATGGCTAGATTATTGTGTTAGTGGGCCCTGGGGAAAACATGGTTGTTGGGTACCCATTTACCATCCAAGGAATATGCACCATGTGAACACAATAAAGTTAAATAATTAAAACTAGATTTTGACATAGGGCCCACCTACCAGACATAAACATAAAATTAGGTAAAAAACGAAGCAGGAAATGCAGTACATCTGGGGTTTTGGGTCCTTAAGTTTTGGGCCCTGGGCACGTTGCCTGGTTGGTAGTCCAGCTTGGAGAGGAAAAAACTCAAGCAACACTTGTAGTATAAAGTAACAACTTAATTAGGAGACCAACTCATTTTAGCATATGGCCTTCAACAAGGTCCAACCATCACACAACACTTTATTATATAAGAACATTAAATAGGAGCATGAAATAATTTTTTAAGTTAAAAAATATAAGACAGCAAGTCATATACATGCACATACTATACATATCAGCCAATGGGGCATGTAATTACCAACCACTTTCATACTGTCCCCACATTTGGCTGGTGGTTCATACCAATATCCTAACCCTGGTCTAAACCCTTTACCTCCCATTAGTCTCATTTCTCTCAACCCTACCCACTAAACCCTGTTTCTCCTTCTCTCTCAATACAGGAACCACAGGGGGATGACAAAGCTGAAGCTCCTGGCAGCGTGCCCCCACCCTGAGTTTCACTCCCTGGGTTCCTCCATCATCAAAAAAAGGAAGTCAGTGTTTCAGTGTTTTTCACAAGCAGTGTAAAGTGTCTTTAAAAACAGCATTAGACCTTCATGTTGGTAAATAAAATGTATACAAAATATAACTCAACAGTTCACTAAATTAATACAATATAAATCTAAATAATTAAATAATATTCTTGTTGACAGGTCAAATCATTTTTCTGGAAGCCGGGGAGACTTGGACTCAAGGCTTTAGTAGACCTACATGTTCATCCCACCTCAGTATGAAAGATTCTCTGCTTCCTGTACCCTTAAATATGGTGGCCAGTGAAACACTAGATGTCATAAAAATTAAATTACTTTTATTTTGGAACCTGTCCAGCCTATGAATTCAATTATTCTCATCTAAAAGTAAATAAATAAATATCTTTTAAAAATCCAAAATGGAACAACACATAACAATTTTAACAAGGACAGAACTGAATAAAAAGGAATAAATTAAATAAGTTAAAGTTTGAACCTTTCTTACATTAATTTACATGTACGGACTGGGCAGTTCTTTCTAAAGAACAGAAATGCGCTACAAAAGGCAACGACTCATAACAATGTTTAACAATATTTATAGTATAAACCACTGGAACGGTCCATCCACACTGCCTCTGAGTTTTAAACCAGAACAGCAACACTGCTTTGAAGAAATCATACAGACACCAAAACTTAACAGCACAAATCATACTACCTTCAAAATAAAACACTTCCACACCTCCGAACTCAACTATATGTATGTCCGGTATTAACAACAACAAAAAACTAGAATATCAGAAATTCACTCCACTCAGGAGCACATTAACCAGTAAAGCTTTCTAAGAACAAAATATAGAACTTAAACTCTGTAAATAAACTCATACAGTTTAAGAATCAAAGAAATTGTGTGTCAGCTTTGGTCATTGTTTTCGTGTATTGCTGTTATGTGACAAACATTCAAACTGCACAGATAAAGAAAAAAACAACAATCAACAATCTGTAGTAATCTGTAAATCTCCATGAATCCAAATATCCATGTTGGTCCAGCTGAAAACACAGCTGTTTTAATAGATCCTAACCAGGTGAGGTTTTGTAGTACGACCCAGAGATGTCTCCACAGTGTAATTCCAAAGTATCAGAATGTATTGTACTTGAACATGGCCTTGACGATCCGTGTGAGACAGTGTCCAAACTCCTCCAGGACCATGTGCTCAGCCTGGGCGGGGTTCTGGGCCTCCCTCTCTGCCTCCTCAGCCTGGGCCAGCAGACAGCCGCACACAGCCTCCACCACAGCAGGGGTTATCACTGATACAGGCCATCTGAACACACACACAGACACACAACAGCATGATGGGTAAGCCCAACATCACACTATACATACAGAACAGCAGTGAAGCAAAGGAAGTGGGACATAACCGCTTCAAAATCATGCTGTAGATAAATGGTCACTCATATCCTTAACCTTTTTTCCGTGACGTTTGCTCGTTCAAAGTCAGATTCACCAAACTCTCTTAACATTAACTCTTGATAATTCGTTTTAACTTGATGAATAACACCTGTGTGTCATCAGCATAAATTGCTACATAAGCATTTCATTTACAAAACATCACCCAGTATTACAGTGTACCACTACTAAAGCAGCTGTGACGTAGTGTGATGTATTGTAGATGTACATGTAGAACTTGACTGACTCACTTATCCTTGACATTGAACGTCTTCTCTTTGAGGCCCATTTCTGAGCCGTCATCATAGTTTCTACAGCCAACACATTTACAGCTGGAGGTACACATGATGTTGGCCTGCACAGAGACAACAGTATAACTCACTCTGGAAAACTGGGTGAAGTGGTCCATTTTGTACAAAGAGCTGCATGTGATTTGTGGTCACTAGTATTCTAGTGTACATTTCAAAAGAAATGTAATTAGCCAAATGTCTCTTTTGAATTAATGCTGACAAAAGGAAGAAAATAAATAAACGCATGTGTAAAATGGACAGTTTTTTATTATTAATTTAACACGCAGAAATTAAATAGATTGCAGATTATGGAGATAGATGAAGTTGTATTTCAAATTACGAATTAATTCTCTGCTCTACAAAAAAGTGGCTATTACCAAACAAAGTACAACGGATAGACCAGTCACTCAAGACAAACAGGAGGGGGAGGAGACATTAACTATTACACTGTACACTAATGAACTAGCATCTAGGAGCCTTAGAAGATCATGAGGAAATCAACAACAGCATTGCATCCAAATATGCTTTATGCTTCCTCCTCATTTATTTCAAAGCCTGGAAAAAAAAGTTGACTGTGGCTTAACTATTGCTGCAGTGCGGCATATTAGGCTCTATTGGCCAAACAAATACAAGCAAAATTCAAAAAATAGTGTCTCAGTGGAGTATAAAGCACTGTCCTCAACCTGGATTTCCAGGCTTGTATTTTATCTTCTCACCAATACCCCCCAACACACACTTGACATCACCAGTGGGCTGATGTCAGTCTGAAGGTGCTCTGAGGTACTTCCACACTGGCTTCAGCACTCAGCACTTTTGGTTGCCACTTCTATAACATCTTATCATATTATACTTTGTGTGCATGTGTGTGTTTGTGTGTGTGTAAACCTCATAGCACTCGCAGTAGTTCTTGAGGCAGCCGGAGCGTTTACAGTTGCAGCCTTTGTTGTGCCAACCTTTGACCTCTCCTGACTTCCCACCAGCAATCTTAGACCTGAAGGCGTCCGGGTTACGACCTAAACATGACTACATAATGACAATACAAGCAGTGATTGCATATATTAAAACTGCTAATATTCCTATACCAACAAAATACATAGATGTAGCTAGTCAAATCCAGAAGTCACAATCTTGACAAATGTTAAGTAAGAAATATAACAACAGGGCATTTAAATGTCAAAGAACATGACCCTAAAAGCCAAGGATTTACTGGGAAGGCAAGGTCTACTGTATAACATAATACAGTAGACCTTGTATCTTTCTTTCTGCTTCTGAAACGCCCTCAGTGGGCATCAAAATAAGTGTGTGTGTGAAACAGAGAAGAGAGTGAGAGAGAACATGTCTCCCCACGAGTGCGTTCCAGTAACAGTGCTGATTAATCAGATCCGCTAATAGTGTGACATCCATCAACCAGGCTGAAGCACCAATTAAACTTGATCAATGCTTTCAGTCCTACCCACCATGTCTTACTGTCTGCTGCAGCCCAAACACCAGCAGCCAGCATCAGTCGATAGTTTTTGAGCTGTTACTGACTGAGGAGCAGTCAGCTCACACTGCAGTCAACCACCCTGTACCATCGCACAGATGGATGATAATTCTATATATGGGTCACTATCAGCACCCTGCACATCGCAAGCTATTTCATGCACTTTTTCTTCTGTCTTTTTCAATTCTTATCATAATTCTTATTCTTCTTCTTCTTCTTATTATTATTATTCATAATTATTATCTTACAAAGTACATACAATTTCAGTAGTCACTTGATATAGGCGCACTACATGGTATAGTTAAATAAGTCAAAAAGGGGGTCTAAGTGGGGGTTTAAATCCACCTAATTTCTAGTTTGATGATGATTGGCCATCACAAACTGTATATCAATGTTTCCTGCTAGCGCTTCGGTAAATTGCCATGTTGTGAACATGTTTATCAAAAGCACTGCACACCTTGATTGCCTTGTGACGCTTCATTTCATGCTCTGCATTGTTGTGGCAGTTAGAGCAGTCACAGTTGCTGCACATCACTCCATTAGCAAAACACTCACAGTAGCTGAAAGAGACAAAACACAAAAATACATATTGAATGATGTGTGCGTGTGTGTGTGTGTGTGTCTGTGTGTGTGTGTCTGTGTGCAAGAGTTCTGCTTCTCCTGTGGGTTCATGAAAAATAAGTAAAGAGCGAATTAGACAAAGGGGAATATTTACTAAGCCTGTCCTAAATTACCATCAAGGGCATACCATTTTGTCTTACTACAATCTATCAATTTAGCACAGTATTTACTGAGACTGAAGATGTAAATGAGCCCGGCCACACACTGATTTGCATAAAGTGCAACTAAATAATATCTCATATCAGGCTGTTGTGTCTGGAGAACAATGGAGCTTAAAAAAAAAGTTTTCTGCTGCTCAATTTGGAATATTGTCTGAAGAGACAACACTTTTAGAACTGCAACCGTGCAGTAAAGCCATATAAAGCCATATGTGAGGAAATATTGAATATCCTATGTTTTAAGCTCAATGAAAAGATCAGTGTGGGAGATTTTTGGAAAAACTTACTTTAATTTGTTTCTCTCTCGCTCTCTCCCTCCCTCACTCACTCTGTCTGTCTAATTGATTGGGTCAGGCTACAGTCTGTGTGTGTCCGATAAAACATTGCCACAAATTTTACATCATCTTTTTTTTTTTTTTTTTTTAACACATTTTCTTCTGCTGCTGTGGTCAGTTGGTGGTATTAAACCAGGTACAGCAGCTATTTGTCCCTATTATGTGCCTTTGAACAGTATCACATTAAAATGCATATTTTTATTCTATTTTACAGGTGCACAACTCAAGCACAGTCAGTAAACATGGACAAAGGCAGTTTGACTGTTTAGTGGCTAAAAATGGCTGCAAATCTTAAGAAAACATCCTAGCCTGGCATCGTCAGACTAATGCAAATGCGTATTAGTCTGGAACAGTTCATTTTTGATTTCCAAGGGGCGTTATCGACGGGTGGAGACAACCAATCAGAGCAACAAAATGCCGTCCTGTCGGACGGTATGCCCTGTCAGAAGTACGACAACCACATATTTTTTATCAACATAAAGTTTAAGTGCATTTGTCCAGTCCGGTTAATACTGCCGCTGTAGCCGCCCGCCAACGTTCCGTATCGGGAGCGCCATCTTGGCTATTTACAAAGATACTTGAACGATGCTCGTCTCTGTCAGTCAAACCCGCCTCATACTAGATAAACGGTTGTGACTGGTTATCCCGATAAATCGGCAGAGAAATCAGTTTGAACGGGAGAGGGGCCAGACGTATCTGCCAGAGCAAATAAAACATGAGCTCGCAGATTCGTCTGGTTCCCAGGCTATAAATATCCCCCAGAGAGACAGTGTTGACAGTTTGTAGTAATACAGAAGGACGTCCTGCAAAAAAAGAAAAAAAATGAAAATAAATAATAACATCTACTCACAGTTTGAGGCACTGGGATCTGGTGCAGTGGCAGGGTTTCCTGGACTTTGATTCATACAAGGTTCCAACAGTTCTACACGGGTACAAGGAGAGAATATACTTAACTGTGTTTCAGGTCCAAATTAAATAAATATATAACAGTCAGTGTAATTAGGAAACAACTGGAAAAGCAAAAGCATGTAAATGCATTACATTGCAATAAATGTTTTTTTAAGTACATGAACGTGTCTCTTTTTCCTGTAATTTTATGTAATTGAGCTGATTTTGAGAAGGTATATAGTAATCTCTTCTTCAAAATAAAATCCTTTGGCCTTTATTCACAGAGACAAATATGATTTGGAATCTACTGACCATATAAATGGAGAAGTAAATTATCTTAGTAGTTTGTACCATAAAACATGTAATTATTGGAATCTATTTTAACTGTTATATATCAAGGCTCACCTGAGGCTTGGAAATGCTTAAGACATTTTGCATATGAATTTTTAGTTGCCTTACTACATCTGTGTGGTGGAGGCAACAATGATATTTTGGCCTCAGTTCCACAGCTCTTACCGTGCTGGAGGGGCTTGAGGCTCCATGTTGGCTGTCTGATCTCTGGGCTCATACAGGGGACAAGCTGTCTGGTGGTACTGGGACAGTATATTTGAATGATTGATTGAATACATGAATAACAATCTATTAATCAATAAATCAATTAATGAATCAATTGATCAGTCATGGTAAAGATCAAACTTTGTTTTCCTACCTGGCTGGGTGTCTCCAACACACTCATATCTGGGAAACACAAAGGAAAAGAGGATTACTGCAGGATCCCAATTCAATCAACAAATGTAACAACTGTCACTGTGGTAAAATGTCCTTTACGGTATACAGCTGTATTGTGAGTTGTCATATTATATTAATATAAATTAACTTTAGCTATCTGACTTCTGTGGACTCAATTCAGGCTGTGTTTAATTTGTTCTGCTCAGGTCCAGTTGCTGTTGGATCTAATCTTTTTTACTGTTAAACACTACCTTTTGTTACTGAGTTGGATCCCACATGTTTTTTTTTTTTGACATTTATTGTTTCATATATGTACAGCTGTATACTTAACCTAAAATATGGCTAGGCTAAGTCCTGTATTAAGAAAATGTACCTAAAGCTACAGCTGTGCAATGCTTTATGTTTTGAAGCCTCAAGTTTGGCAATTGGCTGTCGCCATCTTGTTTTTTTGGAGCCAGTGGGGTCACCCACTGCTGGCCATTAGAAAGAGTGCGTTCGCATTTTTCAGCCTTGGAGGTTGCCGCTTGACTGATATATACGCACACACACACATACACACATAGATATATACATATTAAAAAAACAGAGTTTATCCTTACACTGTCGTGGAAATGCTGCCCATGGTGGGAACTGTTGGGTCTCTGTATATAATACTTTAAAAAGTATGGTCTAGACCTACTCTATGTGAAAAGTGTCTTGAAATAACTTTTGTTATGGTTTGGTGCTTTACAAATAAAACTGACTTGACTTGACTTGATGTTTCTGTTAAGGTGCTCTGGTGGGAGAAGAAACTAACATGTAACCTATGAAAACTTGTCCTCACCTTTCCCTTGAGTCGGGCTGTCATCTCTGTGTGTTGGTGCAGATTTCAAGGTAAGAAACACAGGTCCTGGCTCACAGGGGTTAACCAGCACAACCTGTCCATCTCCACTCACATTACACACCACCTACACAGATAAATGGAAGACTTTGACAATTAGCAACTATTTAAATTATCGATTAATTGTTGAAGTCAAATTTCAAGCAGAAATACCAAACCTCACATAAAAGTCCTGCATTCAAGATCTTAATCAAGTGAAAGTACAGAAGTTTTATCAGCAAAATGTACTTATATTTAGTTGGTCTTTTCACAGAAGAGCTGTAAGTACTGTGTATACTGCTTCATAGTTTGATCTATAACACTATTTTGTGCGCAAAACCTGAATCCGCAAAGTCACTAGTAACAAGCCGTCAGTATGGAAAATCAAATACAATGTGTCCCTCTGAAAAAGAAGGGACTGAATTGTCCTAGAGAAGTGCAGTTGAAGAATACAATAGCATTAAATGGAAATATCCAGAATACCTCATAACTGGAATTAAGCATAAATACTTCTCCAATTATTTACCTTGTCTTTCTCATATGCTTCCCTGACATGAACTGCTCACTGGACCAGTGGAAAAGTAACTTCATTAATTTACTGTCATGTATGCTGTGTCTCTGACACTGTGAAGTGTCAGAGACACAGCTGTTTTTCCCCCAAGTGTGTGAAGCCAGGTGAGGTGCTTGTACTTTACTTAAATATTATTATCTTATGCTACTTTATGTGTTTACTCCACTACATTTGCACATTAAAATTCTGAAATACAAAATATATCAACTGATAAATATGATGCATCGTTTAAATTCAACTACCCAGCAGTACATACGTAGTTCAAATTACAATCTTGAAATTAATGAATACTTCCACTGGGACCAGCATGTTCCTACTCATTGTCTCTTCCTCTCTCTCTCTCTCCATCATCATTATATGTGTCTGTTTTCATAAGGGTTAGGGGAAAAAGGGGTCCGTGCTCCCATCACCTAACAAGTGTGTTGATGTGACAGGAAAACATTAGTAAGCGTGGACCTGCTAGTTTTTTAGGGGGGGGGGAGCTCAAAAATAGGAAGTTACTGTTTCCGATGAGTGCTTTACTTTCCCTCATTTTGTCTTTTGGAATTTGGACTGAGATAACTCAGTTTCACTGTTTGAAGCTATGTTGAATAGCGCCCAGTCACACACTGAAGATTCAGCATGCTCACAGCAACTTTCTACATGAAATGGGACTCAGCTGCGATCAGGCCCTCTCTCACCATGCTGTCTGTCCCACACAAGTCCATTCCCCCAAAACCCTCCCAGCCACCACAGCCCGGTCGGAGGTGTCACCCCCTTCTGGGCAATCGTTGGTTATGGAAGCAGTGAAGAGATGAATAATATATAATAAAAGATAGAAAAATAAACATCCAAAGTAAATGAGTAAATAAATTAATAAATTAATGAGTAAATAAATGGGTTAATGAGCAAAGAGGTTGTTTATAATTCTGTTGTATGTTTGTAAATGGTACGCACATGAATGCGTCTGTGTATGGCTGTGCTTGCAATGTGGTGGATGTATGAGCAAGTGTAAGTATGGAGGTGTGGCTGTTTTAGTGCCATTCGCTGACAGGCAAAATTGAAATTAAGATGTGTGATAAATGGAGTCCAGGTATTTTTAAAATAGATGACGTTTGCTCTCTTAGAGAAGCAGTTATTGTTTCCATTGCTGTGTGTTCTATGAGAAGATTTGACCAATGATTGATGTTTATCGTTTGCGTTTCCAGTTTGTAAGGATGGTCTTCTTGGTGATAGCTAGGTCAACTATTTTGGGTTTTGTGTGTTTTGGTGGAAGTTCAGCTGAAGATAAAGTGAGGGCTGTGCCAGAGAGGGGTGTAAATGCAAGAAGTCATTTGTGATTTGCTAATTTCAAGGATTTTCCACCAGCTTTCATCTTGATGGTTGCCATTTGTCCAGTTAATGTGAGGGGAAAGGTCAGAGTACCACTTTAAATGATGATTTTATTGATTTTAAAAGCTGATTTTATTGAGGTGAAATTGAGCTGACATTACTCCGACAAATGAGATGTTAATGCACTATATTTGATATCACCAACAACAACAACAACAACAACTGGTACAATTGGTCTTGTCTTGGGTTGCAGGATTCCATGACTCTGAGATAGCTTAGTAGCTGTAGAGCTGTAGATATCTATCGTTGATTTGTCCAGTTTATGGTGTAGTCTGAGAGTTATGACAATGATTACTTCTTGAGCCAGAAAGTAAAGTAAGAAAATTGTTTGCATATTCTTTTGACTCCCCTCAGAGCTATTGTTTTCGATGTGGACAAACAGACGGGGAACAAATTAAAGAAAAAACCTGAATAAAATAGTGGAGAAACATATCAAATTTGGACGCTTCCATGCACCAGAGCTCACTGAAAGGTTTGGTGAGGATAAAAATGATGTGTATAAAATGCTTGGGCCTTTACAGTCACCAGATATCCACCCAGTTGGACACCTATAGAAGATTTTGGACAAACATGTAAGAGTGCTCTCCATCATCTTCAAATCCATTTAGTGACATATGTGATTGTCTCTGATGCTATATGTACTTTTGTTATGTCTGCCTATGTTTGTTTTTCTTTCTATCTGCTGTACTCAGGTCATCTCAAGGATATGACATGATTAAAAGGTTGTAAATTACATGGCATTGTCAGACTAATTCACAAATGCGTATTAGACTGGAACCTCTCAGTTCATTTTAGATTTCCAAGGGGCGTTATCGACGGATGGAGACAACCAATTAGAGCAACGAAACACCGTCCTGTCGGACAATACGTCCTGACAGAAGTACAGCAAACATATATTTCTTATCAACATAAAGTTTAAGTGCAGTCGTTTGTTCTTCTTTTAGAGAAAATGTACATTCCAGTCTGTTTAATACTACCGCTGTAGCCGGCCGGGAAACACGGCAGCCATCTTGGATATTTACAAAGATACCTGAATGGCGTTCGTCTCTGTCAGTCATTATATTAAACCCGCCTCCTACTAGATACACGCTTGTGATTGGTTCACCCGTCACAACGGCAAGGAAGTCAGTCTGAATGAGGAGAGATGAGCTTGCAGATTTGTCTAGTTCCCATGCTAGTTGTATATATGAATTAGGGAATATCTTGTGGAGGAATGGTATTCATCCCTCCAGTAGACTGTGCAAGGAGCACTGAGGCTGTTCTGGAGGCTCGTGGTAGCCTGACTTCACACTGACACACTTCGTGTTGGTTTTTCCTTTCATTTGCTACCCATCTGTATGACTATAGGAGTATAGCTTGCTAGAGGTTTTAAAGTGTCCTTTACAGATTAAGAATCAAAAAAACATATTTAGGTCCATGGGCAGTTATTGTGGGACTGATTGTGGGACTGACACTTATGTCATATATTATTTGCTATTCAGTGACCAGGTGCTTAGCTTGGTAAAAAGTATCTGCAAGTTTTCTCCCAATATACAAACTACAGTCTGTAGTCTAACACGTAGGCTTATTCAGTTTATATTAGGGGTGGGCCATATGGCCCCAAAAATAATATCACTATTTTTTAGGGTATTTCTGCAATAACCTTATTGGACAATATGACAAAATACTGAAAAATATTTTATTATTAACTTTAAAAACATACAATTCTAACAAAATAAGCGTTACAGTTGTATGTCAGCATAAATGTAACAGTTTGCCTTCAAATATTTAGTAAAAACTAAACAAAAATGATATCTCAGTCCTTTATATATAGATATTCAAAGTATTCATATGATGTGTTCCAGCTGCTCCCAGCAGGCTGCAACGCAGCTGCCGGAGCTGATTGCGGTCATTCTAGACAGTGTTTGTGATTCCACTAGATGCGCTCAGTGCATTTCAGAAGCAACCTCAGTTCTGCTCCCCTTAAAATCCGCCAAGTCTCAGGCAGGAAGTCATACACAGGAACGGCATAGAGCATCAGGTCAATTTTCTAAATAAAACATCCTGTGCAGACAACCCATCATAAAAACGGACAAAAAAGAAACCATTTAACTACTACCATGGTAGAAACACAAAAATCAAGGAAAAATTACAAAATCAACAAAATCTGAGCAAGTCAACAAAACCAGGCAGGAAAAACGCTCCACTTTTGAAACGCTCCCACTGGAATATTACAAAACCGTGCTGCAGACATGGCATCATAGAGCAATGCCCAGTGGATTTAAGGCGTGATATAAGTAAATAATGGCCACAGGTTTGAGGAAATTATGATAGCTTGTGCTGGCAATTTCCCTTTAGCCATGTTTGTTGTTGCTGTTCATAACAACATAACATATCATTATGTCAACAAGACAGATTATTGCCATTATCCCGATATGAATTTATTTTTTATCATATAAAAAATTCAACCATTATCATCGTGAAGGATACAATATGGCACGCCCCCAGTTTATATTATACTTGGACATGTATAAATACCAGGGCCTGGTTTATTTCCCTTTCAGCCTAGTCAGTCTAATTAGGAAACCAATAAACCTCACATTCCCTCAAGTTCATACACTAGGAGACAGGCATAAATTCATTCTATTTCCCTATAGAAACAAAGGGAAACAGAATGAAACTAAATTGATGAGATTTTTTTTTTCATGTTGAATGGATTGAAATGAAAATTCTGTTTTTCCTTCTGCTAACAGTAGAACTTACAGGCTGTGTGAAGTGGGATGTAAATTCAGTTAGTCCCTCCTGAAACTGCTGCTGGTCAATGGCCTGTGGTACACAGATACTGGCTACAGGGGCATGCAAGTCACCCTAAAAACATGCAAAACACACTCACACACATTAAAAAATATATGCAATGTGTAATTCTGTATTAATCCATGAAAACGGTTAAATTATTAAGATTACTCACCGGCATCATGCTGCAGAGAATGGGTTCATTAGTAAACCAAGGAGTGGAAACTGAGCTGTGATGGCTGCTGTCAAGCGGACCAAGCACCGGGCTGAGGAACCCAAGACAGCCTCAAGTCACTTTATCATCCCAAACACATACATTTCCCTCCCACATAGGTCTGTACATACTCAGGCATGGGTCAAACCCCATGTTATTAAATCTTACCTTGTTCCTGCCCCTCCAACACTGATGTAATTATAATACTGAATACTGAAATATACTGAATCTGTTCATTTACTTGATTTTGATGTTTTAAGTTTATAGAAGTGATCTAAGTTAAATGGACCATGTGTAGGAAATTTATGTGATCCTAGCATCTTTTAAATTATTCTGATGGCATATGATTTTGTTTGTAGAAAAGTGAAATAATCCCAGTAAAAAGTACTGCATTTTACGTTGCTTCAAACCCATTCAGCACAGTGTCCCTGTGTAATTCTTAATACCTCCACCAGATGGGGCAAAAGTAGCTGTAGTTCAAAGTTGCTGATTGGTACAAAGGTTTTAGCATTCCTTGGAGACAACATCTTAACTGGTACCTGACATTTAGTGTCAGTGATTCAGATAAATGACTCCAACATGCTACAGTGGAGCACAAGCTATACAATGTAAAGTGAATGAGGACTTACCCAGTGAGGAGGTGATACTGATTGGTTTGGGGCTCCAGGAGGTAGTCTGGATAAGTCAGCTGACACTGAGTGGACTGACATGGATAGTGGTACCTGCAACCCAAATACCCTTCAGTATTGTGTGAAAGCATGTGGAACAATTGATATATGCATTCCTTGAGCATTTTTTTTCAAACATGACAGTGTTTCCACTATATGCTGAAATAAGATAAGATAAAACTTGATTAATCCTGAAGGAAATTTTCATGCCAGAGATTGCTCAAAAAATTACAACATAAAAATAATAACAATACAAGTAAGATACATTTAGTAAAATAAGTACACTAAAATAGAAAAGTAGAAAAGTTATATTGCATATATTTCTGAAATGTAATATTAGCAATGATATTGAAAAGTAATAAAAATAAATATTGAAAGAGTAAAAGTAAATAGTGATATTTCTCATGATATTGATATTACTATTTTTCACTGTTGTTCTCAGTGATCGATGTTGAAGCTGTCCTTCCTGCAGAAGGGGACGGAGTTATACAGTTGATGGCCATTGGCAGAAAAGACCTCCTGTAGCGTTCTGTGGTTTTCTGATGAGAGGGCTCCGTTTTATCTCTTTAGAAACTAATGTTATTTTATTTTGCACTACAGACGCTTCATATCCAGGTCAATTCACACACCAGTGAACAAAGCATATGAACAGAAATCTTTGCGCTTACCTGATGACATCAGCACAATTATAACAACAAGCACTAGGTAAATGTCAACAATGAAGCAAGCGCTGCTGATCATGGATTCAGGAATGCCATATATTATTTACAGTCCTGCAACTTCGCACGAGTATCGCTCACTAATGTTACAGCACACGTAATCATTTCATAGGAATATGCAAGGAAATACATATCTGTAAAAATAAACAACATTTGGAAGATCCATCTTGATACAAAGATTGTAGGAATTCCACATGCACAGATTGTTTTCTACTTCCTGGAGCATTTTTCTTCAATAATTTTTTTAGAGATTGTATTTTTTGTTTGTTTGTGTATTTTTCTAAACCTTGAGACACCTCTATGTTTGCTAGACAGACATTTCCCCTGATCAATACTGTGCACAAATGTACTGTATGTACTTAGGCCTCAAGAGTCCTTCTGGTGCCGGTAGACACACACAAACCTCCTTTTTTTTTAAATGCTACAATGCCAGTCTAGGGGAAGCACTGTATGGTGAGGTCAGGTGATTTGTACAACAGTGTAGCACAAATGGACTAAAAATATCTGGCCCATTTGTCATTTTGGAAATTGCTGACAGAGGAACAAGAAAAAATAGAACGTTTTCAAAGCATAGAAATGATCAAGGTAAGAAAATCTCAAAATTGTTTGAATGATTATTATACCTTAAACTGAGAGGGTCCATCATTCCTGGCTGGACAGTATGCTGGTGAGGATGGGGAACTACTCCAGGCAGTCTGACATCTGAAGGGGGCCCTGCCCATACAGGAGTCCCTGCAGGGCCAGGGTGGGCATTGCTGTCCTTCTCTGAGCAGCAATCTTCAGCAGAAGGGTCCCCAGCGTCAATATATTCCCTGTTACTTTGAGTTGCGCTCAGCTCTGTCATTGGGCTGTCCATCCCGCTGGCATGGAAGTCACCTGTTTTAATCATGCATTAGGGAAATATAAAGATGTTAGTCAGGTCACTTCAACTGTCTATACAGATGATCAAACTGAACTTTTCACTGGGGTCAACTTTTATTTTGTAGGCTACCCTGTACTCTACTCTGTGTCCTTATTGGTGAAACCTATACCAAATTGCTCCCACCTGTTAACTTCTCACAGTTAAACCCACTGCGTTCATTTTCTTCTCCAGTATTCAGATTATTTTCCTACAGTGTCTCTCCGCTACGTCAGATAGCTAACGGGTTATTATTATTATTATTATTATTAATATTATTATTGGCTATTAGCCAAACGCTAATGGACGCAGCGAGTTCAACGTTAGATTACAACATATAAATTACGTCCATGTTAATTACGTTAAATTAGCTAACGAAAGTATTAGCCGAATGTCTCAGCTGGCTTGTTGGTGAGTTAGTGAATCAATTCCAATGTTTTAACTTTAAAGAAGGAGCGGTAACAATAAAAAGTGACAGATTGAACGGTACCAGTAGTGATGTTCGTTCAGCCCGGGGTCAGGGTAACGTTAACCTGCCATCGGCAGACTAACTCGCAAATGCATATTAGTCTGGAACCTCTCAGTTCATTTTAGATTTCCAAGGGGCGTTATCGACGGGCGGAGACGACCAATCAGAGCGATGAAACGCCATCTTGTCGGACGGTACGTCCTGTCAGAAGTTCGGCAAACACATATTTCTTATCAACATAAAGTTTAAGTGCAGTTGTTTGTTCTTCTTTTAGAGAAAATTTACCGTCCAGTCCGTTTAATACTGACGCTTTAGCCGGCCAGGGAACGGGAGCCGCCATCTTGGATATTTATAAAGATACCTGAACGACTCTCGTCTCTGTCAGTCATCGTATTAAACCCGCCTCCTACTAAATACACGCTTGTGATTGGTTAACCCGATAAATCGGCAGAGTAATCAGTTTGAGTGGGAGAGGGGTCTGGCAGAGCAGAGTCGTGAGGTGCTGGTTCTCAGGATAGGTGACGTTAGGTTAGTTCGACCCAGCGCCGCAGAAACAAAGAGTTGCGACACTCTCTGATGTCGCCGCTCATGCAGCTTCAATAGATCCAAACTCATCCACGCTGTCAACCGGTTTGAATGGTTTTTGGCGGAAGACAGCGGAACTCAATATATTTACAGCAATTTTTGGTAAAAATGAACATATAATGTCCATTGATAATTGTTGTGTTCCATCATTATATGTCTACTACTTTATTATTATTTACATATATTTACATTAATTACTTACTTTATACCGTAAGGCAGCAATATCCTAAAGCAGACCTAGAAAAGGTTGCGATACTATGATACTATGGCAGCTAATGAGGACTATTGTTTTACTTTACATTAGCCTGTTGACATAATGGCCCTACAACAGGATTACTATATGGACAACACTTGTATTCAGTGTATATAATAGCATTTGTACGGAGTGGTAGAGAGACAGAATTAATATGTTTTTATGTGTTTAATTTTGGAGGGAAGGGGGACTGTTCCCATAATGTAGGAAATAGTTACAAAAATATTAATGCATTTACCTTAAATGAAAACATTTACAGTGTGTATGCATTCATATTTTACATCATGATGTTATCTTAAGTTAAACATTAACCTAAACATGCACACAATGTGAACATCAGTCATGCAGCAACTGCTCAATTTAAGCTAAGAAAGAAGTTTGGTTAATAGCAGAAAATAAACAAGGCAACTAACTGTCTTCAAAAAAAAACATTTTATTATATAATATATCCAGGGAGGGGGGTAAAGGTCCAGTCTGTTCCCCTGTCCCCCTTCGACTTCTGCGGGTAGTAGTGCTAGATCCCAGCCCTGCTGTCACAACTGTCGCTCACAAACCTGAGACTGGACACACACACACACACACACACACACACACACACACACTAGGTTTACATAAACAGAAATTGCGTCAGCGTCTCTGTATTTTCAAACATTTTCAACTAATTAAGTGGCATTGGGATTAAGTTTCAGGTGTTACAGATATTACTAATCTCTGTAAATAATATTTTAAAGAGTATGGCCTAAACCTACTCTATGTGAAGTGTCTTGAGATAACTTTTGTTAAAATGTGCTATATAAATAAAATTGACTTGACTTAAATAAAATTGACTACCTGAAGTTATACTTTGTTTTTACTGTGATCATCCACATTTATGCTGCTGATCTCTTTATCACCATTGATCATTGATGCACTGCTTAACAAACTATGTGTGTCATGATAACGGTTGAATTACCCTGTGGGGTTCCATCAGTGCCAAAATTATGTCGTTTGCACACTGTCTATGTCGACTGAGCATGTAACAAAACATTTGTCTATGTCTATTCAACTTTGAACTGTACTTCAGTTGTGACAAAACTCTTTTGACAATAAGATTGTCTATGTTGATGCTAACCTGACAAAACATTGGGCTGTGTCAATTCAACTTTAAACTGCATCGACATAAACAATCTTATTGTCAAAACAGTTTTGCCAAGACTGAAGTAAAGTTCAAAGTTCAAATGACATAGACAAATGTTTTGTTACATGTTCAGTCGACATAGACAGTGTGCAAACGACATAATTTTGGCACTGATGGAATCCCAAAATTTTTTATTTATTCTTTATTTTCTCAGTGATCATTTCTAGAATTGGTTGACAATGTTGGCACAGCCAATAGGAACCCAGAGTGGGTTTTTGTATAAAATAATAACCACATATTTTGATCACAATTGTTTAAAGTAACATTACAGTGAAAATCAGTTGTGCATCCAAATAACTGTTAAATGACTATACATTCATGAATAATAGTGCTAAGAGTTTCTGTTCACTCACATTCCTTCTCAATTTAGGAACTGCAAGAGCTCTCCAAAAGCTGCCCAGGTGTCCATATTGTGACGTTAGGTGAGTCTGCGCGTACTGTCTTATTGTTGAAGTATTACATCTGTATATATACAGCATGCATACGATCTGTTATATTGCTAGCTGTTTTTTTAGTTTCCCTTCCCCTTTTCCTCACTCTGCAAAAGGATATTTTCTGTAACGTTGCACTTCTTTATGGAAGCCCATTTGCGCCACTGTGAAGAAAAAAGTAGCGATCCTGTAAGTCATAATTATGACTTAGTGGGGCTGGTCTGTGCTCAGCTGCAGGGGGACATGTGTCGGGGTGACTTTAATGGTCACCGCTGATAGTGTTACTAGTTCTGCTTGTTCCTGTTCAGCAGTAGCGGCGCTCGGAGGAGCCGGGCAGCGGGGGACAGCGCTCAATACTTTACGCTGATGTTGTTACTGTGTGTGGGGCCGACAATAATGAGTGGTCGTGTGAACGTTTCCTGTCTGGGTCTGTGTTTGTGTGGAGAGACGGCTACAGACGCTTCACCTCCGCTGGTAACACAGTCATTTATCAAGACGGCTGTTCAACAAGCAGGAACATGTAGATAGTTAGCCCAGCTGTTAGCCCAACCAGCGCACTGTGGCTGTGGAAAACATATCAGGAGAGACTGCGGTCAGAGCAGGGGAAAATATCACGTTTCTACTGATGAACAGCCGTTTTGATAAATCGCTTTACTCTTATACCGAGCGAAGTTGTCATTAACTCAGGCCCGAGACGCCGGCTACCTAAGTCATAGTTATGACTTACTGGATCGTTCATTTTTCTTCACAGTGGCGCAAATGGGCTTCCATACTTCTTAGCTCTGTGTATTGTATTGCAACTTTTAAACTAGAAAAAGCAATTTCTGAAGAAATTGCGGTGTGAATGCTGGCTGCTGAAAGGCTGACCTGGACTGCTGAAGTTTAGCAAAAGAAAGTTGGTATAGTATGTCCTGTATTAGTATAGCATGTACAGTGTGTGTAGTGTATGTAGTATTGTATGTGTGTTGTGTGTAGTTTGTGTAGTATAGTGTGTGTAGTGTGTGTACTTTGTGTATTATAGTATGTCCTGTATGTGTAGTGTGTAGTATAATATGTGTAGTGTGTGTAGTTTGTGTAGTATAGTATGTGTAATGTGTGTAGTATAGTGTGTGTAGTGTGTGTATTTTGTGTAGTATAGTATGTCCTGTATGTGTAGTGTGTAGTATAAAATGTCTGTGTCAAACTGCACTAATCAGCTGTGTGTCATAGGCTGCTGTCATTGGTTGCCATGGTGATGGCCACAGCACTTTTCCCCTCTGTCTCCCTCCTCTACTTTCTGGTCTCAGTTAACATTGCAGTATATGCAGCTCTTGGCTGGTGCACCTGTCACTTGAGGACTTGTAGAGCCAAAAGTTTAGGTCCGATTGCTACCTAAGCTGCATTTCTGCGACCAAAACAAATTGTCCTATGTTCTGATGTACTCGTATGAGGAGTGAAAATTGTGGAACTGGGAGCAAGTTGAGTAGACATTTTTGAGTTGAGTTTCAATCTCCTCCCCACTCTACCAGTTAGGTCCCTCACTCTAACTTTGAACATAATACACACACACACTTCATGAATTTTGAAATGTGATTGAGTAAAAAGTATGAATGATATGAAAGAGTTGAATTAATGCCAGAAAGTCCCAAGTATTGTGGACGTTTTAATGTTGGAATGACGTTTCTATGTGAAAGTATGAAGGATTTGGAAGATGTTGAAGATGAGAAGATGTTTTTCTCATTGACTTTCATTATAACTAAGTTTTAAACAAAGTTGAATATTTTTAAAAGTATTAATGGGATTTGAATGTTGAATAATACCTTGAATGTACGAAAGATGTGGAACTTTTAGAAGTTTGAATGGAGTTTGTAGCTGAAAGTATGAATGAGTAGAGAAGAGTTGAATAGGCATGAAAAAGTGGGAAAATGTGGAAATTTTGAACATTCTGTCCATTCACTTGAATGGAGCAAAATCCCGGAAAACGTTGAATATTTTGGAAAGTATGAAGGTTATGAAAAAGTGGAATACAAGCCATTGATTCCTAATTGAGCTGAACTTTTTGATGTTTGAATGATGTTTCTACGTTGAAAAATGAAGAGCGGTAAAAAACACGGCGGAATAATAATAAAGATTTGAATAACATGTTGTGAATGCTTTCAGCATTCACACCAATTAATCACACATCATGAATAGTGAGTTACTCTGCCGCTTACCACTAACTTCAACAATATTTACTTATGCATGGTTGAAAACTACAAAGGTGGCCCTGTTTATCTTCAAATTTCCTGTCTTTTTTCCAGATGTGGACAGCCAGCAGAGTATCAGCTCAGCCCTGGAGGAGGTGCGGTCCACTGTAGGAGATAAAGGACTGAACTGTCTGATCAATAACGCTGGCATCGAAATCTCTTTAGATATAAACACTGTGACCCCAGTGGCCATGATCAAGACCTTCCAGGTCAACACTGTTGCACCACTCTTTTCTTGAAAGGTGATGCAGAGCATTGGAAGAACTGGGCAGATACTGGCCACAATCACTGGATTAGGAAATGCCCCAGTGATAATGATGTGATGTGTGTATTAGGTAATGTCTGCGGTACAAAGTGCACTGAAAAGGTAGAAGCCCATTCACTCTTTGAACAGAACCAAACACCAACCTTGTCTCTTGTTGCTGCTCCTGTGAAGTACAGCTGTCATTGGTTTCATTTGACAGGATTGCAGCCACGTTATGATGATTCTGTGGCAGCAGAGTGCTTGAATCCTGATGATGGGATTTTACTATATTTACCTCTTGTGACCACCATGTGGTGCTGTCCATATTTCCTCTGGGTAGCAACAATGGCAAGGCGTCTGTAGTTTGTGATGTTTGTGATGACAGAGCCTCTGTGACTTTAATTTGATCTATAATAAAAGTTAATGGGGGAAATAAGACTTTCTAATGGTTCTTTTGTTGGTCAGACCTACAGATAACACAGCATTTTTAACCAGATGGTGAATCATAAAATAAATAAACTATAACACTACGGGAGTGTCCGTTCTGTTTGTGGATTTGTGGACACAACTCAAGACTTTGATAACAGAGATACTCAAACCTGTATTTAAATCATCCCAAAAACTTATATTTGTATTACTTTTCATTCAACTCCTAAAGATTAATGTTTGGACTGATTACAGCACAATCTTATTAACCAAGCTCATCTCTGTATCAATTGAACTGCGCCTCACCTGGAAAGTGGATGAGAACCTGGTTGAACTATTTTTTTTTTATTCAAACTATACCTGGAAGAAAATAGTTTTGAGAATAGAAGAAAAAGAAGAAAAGAGAAAGCGAAGAGGACATAACAACAAAGAAAAAAAGACATGAGAAAAGGGAGGGAAAGGATACGAAGAACAAACAAAAACAAAGAGAGAAAGAAGAGAAGAAAAGAAAAATATTTACAAATGAATGATTTGCTGCACTGAACTCAAAAAATCAAAAATTAGCAGAGGTCCTGGTCCTTGGTGTGAAATCCCTCCTCAGACCTGCAGCCAGACAAACTCCATGTTGTTAAGAAGGCTGTAGGCCTGTTATATACACATATTATGGACTACCCATGGAAGGATCACTTCAAACAGTTTGATGTATGATCTTTATCGGGTCCTGCCATATGTCCAGTGTTAGCATCCCCTTCCTCAGTGTGCACAACCCCATGGTCACACTGGGTCTGGTTTAAAGGAGCAGCTTTACCTTTCTCTGTGGAGCTCGTCCCTCGCTCTCAGGATGGAGTTTACTGCTTCCACCAAATGACTGAAAAAAAAAGAGAAGGCCACATGAATCCTTAACTCTTAGAATCTGTGGACACACAGTAAAAGTAAAATTGCTAGCTGCGCTTGGTCTTTCCTGTCAGTTTATAGGGCTGGACTGTCCTCATGGTTGCCAGGTTTTAAGCGATATCTCCCGTCTGCCAGCTTTTCTTCCATGGGCCCCTGATGAGTTCACTGGTTTGCTACAATAACCAACAGCCAGCTATCAATCCCTGGAATTAATGGAAGAGGGATGCCTTCTGGGGGGCCGGGGGTGACGTACAGGTAAATCCACCCCTCCACACCCCCCAGGACCAACTGCATTCATCAAAATCAGCAGACTGCTCCGTGTGTACTGTGCGCACTTCAAACACTGAGACAAAAACACACACCACATTATTCCCAGTGTGAAGCTGAGTGACAGAAAAGGTTTTCAGGACCTTAATGACTTGTGTCAATAAACCATATTGTTAGTAGCAAGGTCTAAACAGTATTTTGGGACTTCTGTTTATTAAATGTTAATGTTCATGTAGTTGTTTGTGCCTTTGATTTTTAGCATTGTGCTCTGTTATTTGAGAAGATGATGTCTGTATTGTGAGAAAAGTGCCAGATCCACTTGTAGTACACTAAAAATGTGTTCCTGTTATGGTTATCCATGTACTGATCACTGACAAAGGTTGCATTCATGTCCTCCTACCCTGTGACAAAGCTTATGTTATAGACCGAATAAACCCATCTTATTATTATTGTTTTGAGAATTTTAATTCCAGAAAAATGATGGATGGATTCTGCAGACACCACGTGATAAAAATTATTTGACTCTGTGTGGAATACATTATCAGTCTGGCATGTAGATTATTATCTCAGTGTCGCAGGAAAAGATAGTCAATCTCCTGACTTAAAGGTCATTTTTTAATATTTAATACAATACTCACATGCCCATATGTTTGTTTTAAAGAGTGGCCAGTCACTAATCATCCCTCCCCTCCACACTGACAGCACAATCTTTTTTCTGTGTAAAAATGCACTCTAAAGTTCAGCTGACGCCAATACAAGCATTCCAAGTTCAACAAATCAAGTTGGTCTTCCTTCTGGCAGTCATGTACTGGTTTTTGGCCTATAGGTTTATTGTGTCGTGTACCAGCCTAAGTACATTCGACTACCAGGGCGTAGGGGCCTAGCCCTCTTCCACAGCTCAGGACGGGAACAATGTCTATGGAAACACAAGTTGGAAACGTCATACCAAAAATAATTACTTTAAGATACCCTCTAAATCTGTCCAACTCAGACTGCAGAAACCTCTTATTACCTTCAGCTGAACTTAACTGTTGTTTTATTATTGGACAAAACAAGGACTTACTTTGACACCTATCTCTAACTTTGGTTGGAGTGTAATACAATGATGTACATGAGGGAATGTGAGTATTGTATTCAGATGGACCTGAAAAATATCCAAACATGTCCTTTAAATGTTTCCAGATTTTTATCTTGTGATATGTATTTTTTTAAAGTTACATTTTTGTATATTGAGTCATTGTATTATAGATCAGTGACACCATCACAACTGAATTTATAAATGTAAGCCCACAGATTGTGGGAGAAGTCACAGTGGCTCTACAGCAGTGTGCATTGACTCCAGTGACACAACACTGCCACCTGGTGACTTTCCTGCTTTTTATCACCAATAACTGATTGTAGGTGTGAACTTAAAGTTTGATGCACTATGTTCAAAAATAGATTTTTATTTAATTTAAATGTTTGCTGTCTTTAATGAAAAGCTTTGGTTTGTAACTGCGCATCCACACAAAGAAGAAACACATATAAATATATCAAAACTCCGAGTTAACACAGAAAGGCTTAGTAATCTTTAACAAATCGCTAAAATGTTGGTGCCAGTAGCCTTTTTGATATAGTTTTTAATGTAATTTAATGTGTTTATCCAGATTATTTTCTGCTCTCCACTTCCACTACTTTTTTATATGCTTGATTTGAGTATCCATGTTCTAGTCTCAGTCACGGTGCTGTATCTTCTGTGATCCTCCTAGCTGATCCTCCCTGCGTGTTGCTCTTGTGTTCAGGCCTTCTTGCCCCTGCTGCAGACCTCTGCAGCGCAGTCGACTGGGATGGGGCTCCACAGGGCAGCCGTTATCAACGTCTCATTCATTCACGGCTCCATTACGTGGAACTGGGGTGAAGGGGCCAACTTTAAGAACTATTTGTACCGCACCTCCAAGGTCAGAAGACCAAATTTTGGTACACAAAACAATGATACAGATTTCTGTTTATTGGATAATATGGTGTTCTTTTCAGCAGGAAAGGAGCTAATGTTTGTTTTATGTTTTACTTTTTTGCTAACCAAAACTTTGGTTAAACTATCACAGGCTGCACTGAACATGGTAATGAGGTGTCTAGCTGCTGATTTGGGGTCAGATGGAATTCTTTGTATGTCTTTGCACCCTGGCTGGGTCAAGACTTACATGGGAGGGCCTGATGTAAGTATTCTATTATTTCCTGACTTGAAGCTGCGTTAACAGAGGCTTGGAGGCAAAGTAGTGCTAACTTGAATGGTAATGTTTGAACAAGTTTGTGACCACTAGAGGTACTTTTGACAGAGATATCATGTCCTGTTTGTCTCCTGCTTGTGTCCTCTTTGTTTCTTTGTCATAACTGTCACATTTTTTGACTTACTTATTATTTCATTATTTTGTCTACTAATTTTTATTTTGTCATTACAAATGCTTTATATGTTTTATTATTTTCCTGGCAGAAATGGGTTTCCATACATAATAGTGATACTTTAGTTGTCCTCAGTGGAAGGAATATTAATTTTGCGCTACGGAATGACCAACTTTGTCTCACCATTTTTTCAGATATCAGGACATTGTTATATGTAACTGCTGTTCTTTGTAACCTTACCCTATTCTTACTGTACTCTGGCTAAGCACCTTCAGTGAAAGAAAGAAAGAAAAGGATGTCAGGGAGTCCAGATACCTCAAACATGTTTTCCTGTCCCGACACAAAAAGGCTAAAAAGAAAACAATGTCAGACTGTTAGTGATATTTGTAGCGGATCAGTTATGACTTGTGTGTGTATGTCTTACTATAAGCACGTGTTTCTGTGTGTCAGGCTGACTTGACGGTAGAGGAGAGTGTTTCTGGAGTGCTGGCCGTCCTCTCCAATCTCTCAGAAAATGACCACAGATGATTCAAGGACTACCGTGGAGACAACTTGTCATGGTAAAATGAAACCTGGGCTGTAACACTGGAATAAAAAACCTGCTCTGTATAATCAAAGGAAATAATCAATGCAGTGTGCCCTGGTTTATTGTAAACAACTAATTACCACCCAATCTTTCTTTTTTTAAAAGTTCTTCAAAAATATGGATTTTGGAAGAAAAATAACGAAAAACACCTTTGAAATTGTGCGTATGCAACAACAAGACATTTTCACATTTAACTTTCTTATTTTTTAACCTTTCAGATATGGAATTGAGGATGTCCTCAAATGGTTTCATAGTTATATATTTGATGAAGAACAATATGTAGTTATTGATAGTTACATGTCTAAAGGTCCTTCTTCAAGGTGTAATGCAAGGATCTATTCTTGGTCTGTTGATTTGTTAAATTGAAATCAATGACCTGCTTATTTTTTGTAGAGATATCTCTCCATTGTCGTTTGCTTAGTACACTAATGCAAATATTTAAATGGCTTCAGTTGAAAAACACTCCCCACAATATTAAACAATCTTTATAATACCAAGTTGGTGTTCTTTCTCATAACCAATCCAGTAAAGAAAATTGTACAACCTCAGTGCAGACCTTGAATTCAGACATTTTACAGTATGATGAACAAGGTGAAGCATGTATTACTTGATTTTTAGCTCAATTGCAGCTGAAATCTAAGTGATAAAAATTGTGATTGTGACTGATGGAAAGAAATAAATCCAAGCTGTCCAGTGAGTCCAGTGCCATGTGTTTATTCACTCCATTCTCTTAAATCAGATGATAGTATATTAAGATGATAGTACAGTGTTGGTTTCTGAACAGAGGTTCCTATTAACTAGATCCACCTACAGTCAGCAGACACTTACTGACCTTCGGTGGATATAAACTTTTATTTACAGGAGCAGAAAGATCTGATATTTGTATTGGGGGACAATCAATCTCTGTCACAAAGAGTTAAAGAATCAGATCTGTGGTGCCAGGGCAAATTCAGAGTGTGAATGTGAATTACAGAAAGGTGACATTTAGGGCAGTGGGAGCCCACACAACAGAAACATTGACATGGGTAGAGGGGGATGAGCTGCAGCGAGGCAGAAACATTAGGGGTTGGCCAGTTCGTCTGATGTCACAGAGGATGGCAGGCTGTCCAAGGCTCCCATCTCTGTAACCACACACACAAACATGGAAGCTCAGAGAACATTACTACAGACATATGTGTCAGACAGGAGGTTTGTCAGTACAACCTATGTCAAAATCATCAAAGCTATTATATACTTCTAAACCCACCAATATCTACCTGATATATTTCGTCATTGTGAAATGATTAAATGCTGAATGTTTGACTTAAGTGTCGTGTTTAGTGTGTTTATCCAAAAGATATCTCAACAACTACTGGCCAGATGTTAATGGTATTTACTGGGTACATATATTACATCCAAAGGAAGTTTCATGAAGATTTTGGTGACCTCCTGACCCTTCCTCCAGTGCCCACCACAAGGACACATTTTCCACTTGTACACAAGTTGTTTTACAATCTAATAGGCAGATTAATCCTCTATCCATGGATTTATGTCTTAACCATATGTAATACTTAAATATATCATATCCTATCTCAATACTGATTATAAACTCTGACACTATTACTATAACTCTCAACCTGACAGTGAAATGTGTCTCATCTTTAGTTCTGTGGTAGTGTGTAGTCTGTGTGGTAATGTAGTTGAAAGTTGAGGATTGCATTATTTCCATGTTTAACAGATCCTGCATAGAGGTGGTCATATATATTGGGAAAAAAGTTCCCTAATCACATGCTGTTAAGCCATTAAATATCTATCTTTGGTACTGATATTTGACAGTATTATTTCCACAACATCCACCCCTGCTTGTCTTTTTTAGAGTCCATCAATATCAACTCAATATCAATTCTGCAACAAACTCTTAGGTCTTGAACACACCCACAGACTACTGACATCCATCCTCAAGTCAGTTAAGACAGAAATGACAAGCGTACCTTTAAGTTTGAGGTATGACAGGAAGTCAATGACAGTATGGATGACGTCTCCATCTGCTATTCTCAGGGCACCTGTGGAGACAAAGCAACAACGTGCAGCCTGTTATCATGTCATGTAAAGTTGGTAGCACACTGTGAGGTTTGACGGGAGATCTGATAACAGCATATGGGGAATTGAATATCTCCAGACACCAAGATATCTTGATACAAGGAGGAATCTTAAAGAATCCTTCTAAAGTTCTTCAACATAAAAGGAGATGGGAATTACAGAGAAAACTGAACATTCTTTCTGCTTGATCAGTAAGTTGCACAACCTGCCGACATATTAATACTACCAGATGTGCTACTCTGCCTTTATCACTGTATGAGATCTTTCTAGTTCAAACTATGCTCGGCTGTACGATGTGAACACGAGACTGTTTTGAGTGAACAGACGTGAAACTATGGGGTTCCATCAGTGCCAAAATTATGTCGTTTGCACACTGTCTATGTCGACTGAACATGTAACAAAACATTTGTCTATGTCTATTCAACTTTGAACTGTACTTCAGTCGTGACAAAACTCTTTTGACGATAAGATTGTCTATGTTGATGCTCACCGGACAAAACATTCGGCTGTGTCAATTCAACTTTAAACTGTACTTCTGTCGTCTTGATGCGCTCCCTGTCGTCTTGATGTGTCGTCTGACTGTGTCGTTTTAATATTTCAAAAGAAAAAGCTAAGCCAGCATCCAGATTACCTGTCCATCAGCTGCAGGATGTCATTCTCATTCTCTAATAAGTTATAAGGAAGGGGTCTATTTACTCTGCTAGTTTATGTACACAGTGTGCATTCAGCAGCTTTATACAAAACAACACAGTCAAACAACAGGGAGGACGACACAGTCAGACGACAGAAGTACAGTTTAAAGTTGAATTGACACAGCCGAATATTTTGTCAGGTGAGCGTCGATATAGACAATCTTATTGTCAAAAAAGTTTTATCACGACTGAAGTACAGTTCAAAGTTCAAATGACATAGATGTTTTGTTACATGTTCAGTCAACATAGACAGTGTGCAAACGACATAATTTTGGCACTGATGGAACCCCATATGGAACAAATAAGCAGATAACTACTAATTCACAGAATCTGGAGATGCTGAGGCTGACATTGTGCACGAGTCTCCATCTTTGTCAAGTAGCAACAAAGAACATGTTTTCTTAAAACTCTCCAGAGATCCTTTTTATATGTAGTTAGCAGAAAACATATATGATGAAACATGCTGCGTGTCTTAAATCCATGTTAAGTCCTGGTTGTTTCTTCTCATGATGATAAAAAAAATGCAATGCATGTCATGTGTTGTCTTTGAACTGACTCTGGTACAGCCGTACGTTCACTGTGTCAGATGAAAAACTGAACTGTCACACTGTAAATGGAAAGCAAAAATGACTTGAGCAACCGCACAGTTGTTTATTAAATGTAACATCTTAAGTTCACTGAATATGTCACCTCAAGTTAAGTGAACTTTACTCAGCTGCTTTTTGCACTTATGTGCCCACTTTGAATTTTGTTCAACTTTGGATCAGTTAACTCAGATTTTGAGGTCAGCAGGAGAACTTACGTTTTTTAAGTTGAACCAGTTGAACCATTATTTACAGTGTGGAGTGGTTTCTCAACTTTTGCTATGTAGTTCATAAGCTGTATTAGGTGGTGTAAAATTAAGTGTAAAATAGCCCCCAAAAATCGTTTTACAGCTCACCGTGGATGTTTTGAAACCCAAAACAAGTCAGTCAAGTTTTAAAAGATGCGCAGTGAGCTGGACCCTTTTTTAATGTGACCGGGAGGCCCTGTGGGGTTGTACAACAAATCACAGAGTGTATCTTAACAGTAGATAGAGGAAGACCGTCCTTTCTTGTCCTGTGTGTGAGAGACAGACAGACCTGTTCTGAAGTCCTCCTCCTGGCCCATGTCCCTCTTGCCAGCCAGACCGGGCTTATCTCCTAGTGTCCTGTGTCCATCTATTCCATCTGGACAATGAGGAGTGATCACAATCGATTTGGTCATACAAAGAGCAGATGGATCCCCTGAGTATTTGATGCCACTGGTTACAGCCCTAAGCTCAATTCACTTGAAATTCAGCAATTTCATAATGAAAAGTTAAACTGCAGTTCAATTTGGTAAAAGTATTACAGCTATTTCTTTTTTCATATTTCATTTTCAAGAAATCATTTCCAGCTGCTCCAGGTTTCTCATATTTCTTTTTACATTTTCTTGAACTGAAACTATCTCTTGACAAAAGGAAATTATTTGAATTTACCAAGCTTGAACTGTTGTGTGCTAAACTAACATAATAACAGGCAAAAACACACACATTTCCTAAATATCCCACTGTTTCAGAAGCATCATACATAAGACACACATGCATACACAGTGCACACATGGCACACCTCTACCTAATTCTCCTAAGAAAAGCTAAAGGACATTGTTGTACACTTGGTTATTTCAGCATGGTATTTAGTTTGTAACTGTTTGGTTCAATTTCCAAACTTTTACGGACCACCTGCAGGGCTTGGCTCATGGAATTGCAGTAAAACAAATTTGACCAACAGAAGAAATAATAAAAAAGCACACATTTAAAATAGAATGGACTGCAGTTTTAACACACAGGGAAATGCATGAGAAAATAATTATGAAAAATAAAATAATGGACAAGCAAAGTCATTTGCTTGACGTTTACACACTTAAAGAGAGGCACCGAGTTTTCATGGGCCTGCAGATTATAGTGAGATGTCTCTGACAGAGTTCAAAGTCCTCATCATGTGAGCTCGCTAACCATTAAAGATTATGCAAATAGCCTTATTAAATGTATTTTAATCAGTGGTTCATGATAGTTCTGCTGGGTAACAGACTGAAACACACTGGTCAACACAAACATGTTAACCAGTGATCAGTGACCAGTTTTCAAAGGAAAAACAGCGGGCTGACAGAAATGTATGCAAAAAATATAGCTTTGGCTCTCAGGTGGGGTTCTCAAATGTGGCAGTACCAGTAAGGTGCAGCTGGGCTGGGTCTTAAAGATATGGGTACAGGAGGAGTGCGGGTCTCTGTGCAGAACTCTGGTCAGTACAGAGATATGTCTGTGTTGTGATGCTAAGCATCCGTCTTTCTGAAAAATTGGCCCAGCAATTTATAAAAAAACAGAAGGTCACTTACCAATACTGCTGTTCTGAAGGTATGTTAAAATCCAAAATGTTGCTGAATGGTCTCGGCTTTTCATTTCTTCTTCAGAACAGCAGATGCACATCTCTCTGATGCTTATGCAGGAGACGCACAAACTGGGGCTCACAGAGAGCTTTTTGAGGGATGTATGTTTCCTGGTGAAAATGTAGATCCACTCAACTACAGACAACATCTACCTTATCAGACAGTTTGCTTTGACTGAGCAGCATTACTCACCGGTCTTTTTCAGGTTTAAGTTGACACACTCAGAGTAGTCACACTTGAGTAGTCAGGATGTGTGATTATAGAGGACGGACACTAAGTGGCTGGAATTGTTCGACTCATCTTAGAAGCTTCCTCATTAGTTAAAGTAGTGCTTGAGATCGTACCCTCTGTGCTCTTTGTGTGTGTGTTGAACTATAAGCTTAAAAGTCCAATTAAAATACATGACCTGGGAGTAACCTCAAGAAGGGAACGTCATATATTTTAATGGTTTTGTCTTTCAAGTGCTCCTCTTTTGTCTATAGGTCCTTGGTGTTTTGGTCTTTACATTTAATATTCTAGATCCTGTTCATGTTAAACACTATGTATAAATAAAATTATTTTGTAAAATGTCTTACAGTGCTTTAATAAATATGATATATAATTATATGTTATATATGTATATGTATATTTTCTCAAAAAGTAAAACTTCTTCTAACTTTAATATAATTGGATTTAACATCAGAAAACTGAAAAACACCCCTTGTTAGCCTTATTCCTATGTTACAGCAAATTACTGCAAACATTCAAAGTGAAAAACTGGACTGATAAATTATTTTGTCTGTTGATATGATAAAATTGGACATAAAGTTAATGAATGACCTATAAGAAGTGCAAGCAACAACTAAAAGGGTAACGCAGCTCACATTCTTATATTGCAAAATGACCGCAGTGTTTCAGAGACGGACACTAAATTGAGAATACTACACTCCAGCGTTAATAATGAAACTGTTCCATGGAGAAAATGTGCAGGGGGGAAGATTATGGGTAATAATAATACTATTAATGGAGATAAGACAGCAGTTTGTGCTAAGGTAGGCTGTCCTGGACCTACAGAATCTCTGCACTAGAGCTACAAAGGTGAAACTGGTAATACTCTTCTAATCTCACTGGGTAAAACAATTAACAAGCATATTTCCAAAAATCCTCAACTGTTTCTTTGAAATAGCTTCCAAGTCAATTTTTGGTATTTTTTTGTGACGTCAAAACAAAACAAACAAACAACCAAAACAAAATAAAATAAAATAGATAAAATCATTAATCATTAATTAACATATAATTGGTTCAGTCAATAATGTTTTGTTATCTGGTAACTAACCACTATTACTAATTAGCTTGCAATGGGGGTGACCATTTTATAATATTGTGTGAATGTTCACAAGAAGTCGTCTTGTTCCTCCCATTCTGTCAACATTACGGAAATGCAGTATGCCTATCCTTACCCGAGACGCTGACGGGAGTTTAACATGAATTCCTTTGATTAAAACAGAGAGAGAAATGCAATGTTTGGATGCATGAGCAGACAGCAGGAGGGTGACAGACGTCCCCTGATGAGTGACAGAAGCAGAGAGGCAGAATGTCTGGACAGAGCAATTCCTGGGCTGACACCAAGGCCCTGCAGCGGCCGTATGTTTCTATCTTACATTGAGTGACCAGCTCGTCTCTGCCTCTGGCACTGGGAGAATCCTTTATCTGAATTAGGTGATCAATACGACCTGAAACACAGGATGAGGCAGGAGCAACCTTTACCTGGGCTTCACACACACACACACACACACACACACACACACACACAAAGGGACAACATTTCCAGGGTTCCTGTTCTGGACTGATTTGGACCCCACAAATTTGTAAGAACATACACACAAACACACATACATACACACATATCTGGATACCCAATGTTCACTTAATGTGTCCTCTGAAGGTAATGAGGCAATCTTTAAATTATACTACATTAGCTGACACAGTGGAGACAGTGGGCAGGGACAAAGAAACAGAACAGCATTGATTCACAGAAGATGAGCTCCACAGTCTCTTTTGTAAGCCATGTTACATAGGCAACGTTTTTAAGCAGTACAGGTGAGCGCTGGGGTCTATAAAAAAACCCAGCATGCATTTCAAAGAGATTAGTCACCTCTATAAGCTCTATAACTGCATGTAAGATTTTTTAAAATTATGTTCTAGGTGTACGTAATTCATTCATTATTTAACAATAAACTGTTGATGTCTACTCAGTGGCTGGAACAAAAAATCCTATCCATCCCTAACTCATTGTTTCTAATCCATTCTAATTCTAATTCTAATCATTACAATTATATCAAAACAAAATTTGACATTTCGGGAAATAAGCTTGTTCACTGTCTTATCAAGAGTTAGATGATCATAAATCCAACACTTACGAGCAGAGGAGGACCCTTTCACAGCAACATTTTGACTGTTCAAAGCGGGAAAAGCACAGGTGTAAATGATATCATCAACACTGTCTTAATTCCATTAACTGTCTCAGTAAGCTGTGTCAGTGAGTGAGCAGGAACTGGCTCACCTAAACGTAATGCAGCCACCATTAATGTCATCAATTCCACCTGCGCTTTTCCTGCTTTGACAAGTCAAAATGTCTGCTGTGAAAATGCGTGCTGGCCACACAATCTTCAGCCGCTCCTCTGTTATCTGCTGTGACTTTGATCGTATCTCTGCTAAAGACAATATTGCCAAACAGAATTGCCCTAAATGTTGCCAATATATCATCACTTTTATACAACTTCCCTGTTTTTCAGTCAGAAAACACCCATTTCCTTATTTCTTGTTTATGTTTTTCAGGGAGAGTTCCTCTCTCCTGGCCCTTCTTCTAGCTCAGCCTTTGGTTGAGGCGTTTATTATTTAATCCCTAAGATGTGGTCAAATTGTTGTGTCATATGATTTATCAACCAAACCTCCAAACCCTTTTCATAAACATAGACATAAACAGGTGCGGTCATTTAAGGTCCAAAAGTTGCGGA
Organism: Lateolabrax maculatus; assembly: GCA_031216445.1. NCBI lineage: Eukaryota > Metazoa > Chordata > Actinopteri > Acropomatiformes > Lateolabracidae > Lateolabrax > Lateolabrax maculatus. The sequence goes on along the minus strand of CM062214.1, from coordinate 2,613,975 downwards.
CCAGGTCCAAACATTCAAACAATATTAACCAAAAACAACATTTCGAAATTGGTTGAGGTCTTGGAAAACAGCTGATTTAACAGTAGGCTGTGTGTGTGTGTGTGTGTGTGTGTGTGTGTGTGTGTGTGTATGTGCAGTCAGTACTTACGGGGACCTAGCAGGTAGCCTGCACTGTTAAGAGTCCAGCCACGTTTCTCCTTTGCCTGCAAAATCCACAGACACACATTCATCAGATTGTGGAAGAGGACACAGGAGTTTACTGCTGAATGTTTTAAATGAGTCTTTTCCTTCATCAGGTGTGTCTCACTACACGTCTCTTTTTGAAGCCTTCAGATGAATTATTAACGTAAATATATTAATTAGTCAAGTCCTCTCCCTCTTTCCCACTTTTTATGTACTCATTTATGTAATCTACCCACCATCATTCTGCTACACTTTTTTGGAAAAACTCTTTGGACACATACAGACATCTGCCCGCACACACATACATAGATGTACAATTCCAACCCCTGGTTAAGAAAGTTCAGAAACCCCTGTATTTCTAAAAGAAACTTAGGAAAGCAAACTGCCAAGTTCTTGTCAACTTTTACAGAGGAGCAATAAGAAGCATCCTGACTTGAAACATCATAAGTAGGCATGGGATGTGCACAGCCCAGGACAGAGGGGCTCTGCAGCAGTAAAAGGGTGTTCAAAGACCAAACCCGCCCCAACAGCCTGTTCACCCTGCTGCCGTCTGGCAAGAGATAAATAAGCATCTGCTGTAATACCACCAGACTGACTCTTTCCTCAACTCATCCTCCACACTCCACCATAAATAATGATTCTTTTTCTACTACAACATTGTACCTTGAGTGTCAATTATTATATCAACTCAACTCATATATTAATCACACTGAAATATTCATATTTAAGCTGTTTTGATGGCCAGGTTTTGGTGTATTCTTTTGCACTAGTAAACCTAGATAGAAGAAATATTTTGAGAGCTCTGGAGTCATGGTAAATACAGTATGGACAAGTTAGGATCTCCATGTAATTTATCATAAGGAAAACATCCACCAGTTCCAGTATAATCACTAAAAGAAGCTGCGCTTTGAGCATCTATAAAATAATTTGGTGGGGGTCAGACTCTCTTTGAATATTAAATACAATAATATTAAACATTGTAAATGTAATACGTATATTACATATGTTATATTGTCATTTTATATTGTACATTTAGGTGTTTTATTTTGTTTATTAACTATATGTTTTACGTTGTTATTTTATATATTATTTTTGTATTTGGTTGTCGTTATACTGTATCTCTGAAGGATTACCTGATTGGATACAAACACAATAAGACCACATGATGAACACATGTTGAACAGCTTACCGCAATGACCAACCCGATGGTCTCTGAGAGAGTTGCACAAAAGATGAGAGACACGCATAAAATCCCAAAGCACCGCTGCATCTAGGAAAGAGAGACAAGAACATGTCCGCATCACCGGGACAGTGTCAGGAGACACCCGGACTGAAGAGGAATCCCATCAGCCAACACTCACCACAACTTTCTCCGCCAGGAGTAAACACAGGCTCTGTCCCGGACAACACAGAGGACTAACTCACCTTTGACTGACGGTCTGTTCTGGCACAAGTTGCTCGGAGTGTAAGACTCTGTGGTTCGGATGAAATGAGGACTCTCTCCACCTTTTATCCCATTCAAGCCCGAGCCTGCTGCTGCGGCCGGCGTCAGCAGCCCCCCCCGCAGACAGGATGCGCAGGTCACGAACACAACGCATAATGAAACTCAATAATATCATATAATGCAATCATCAGATTTTTCTTTGTCGCCCTCGGAGACATGGGATTGAATTTAAAAAAGGGGAAAATACGCCTGTGCTATTTTTCTGTTCTAATCTGATATCTGACTTTAACAACCTTATTCCAGGAGGGGCAGAGGGTCAGTAAAGATTTTATGGCTTATGATGTTTTATGATTGCCTTAATTTCCTGCTTTTATATTTCTTTCTGAAATATTTCTTTAGCAAAAATGTAATTATATTTATGGTAAAAATGTAAATTAATGTGGGCATACACAGATGACAGTTTATCAAGCTAAAACTAATCCAGCAGTCCTGTAATAATTCCTCCTTCATGAAGGTTGTAAGGGGTCCCTGTAACAACATGTGGCTGGGAACAGTGTACTTTTTTTGTACTCACTTTGTACCCTCATTTCAAAACCCAACTAATGCAGTGAACACACAGTCATATCAGACAGGCGGACAATAATACAGATACAGCTCCAGTGCTGTACTTCTGTCCAATATGTCTCTGGAACTAAGACATAAGTAAAGAATTGTATGAGTGCCTTGGACTTTTTGAAGCTACTTGCTTTAAATCCGTTCAAAATTGTTATAATAGGTCCATGAGAATCAAAGGTAAGGAAAGAATAACCTTTCAGTCACATATCATTCATCAAGACGATTCAATAACACTGTAAACGCTTCAACCCAGCAACTGTACATGATTATGTTGCATTGTGATTCCATTTTAGCACAAGCTCTTTTTGCCACAGAAATCAAAGTGGCAGAGGTACACCACGCCTGCAGCAGATACCAAAACACTCACTGCTAATCATGTTGAAAATGAGCTTGCTAAATACCTAAAAGTACATATCCAATCCCATTTTCCTAGATTGGATTGCTGTGGTATAAAGTCTTTAATGAACACAAACAATACTATGAGGCTGTTCTCCTATTGGTTCTTTTCTCTGTCTAAACTTACTCCAAAACGCTGCAAATATAAACATACTTTATACCACCTAACAACACAGTCAATGTCAGTACTGTGCCTATAGTATGCACTATATACATTAGTGCAGGAATATCAACTGTCAGACTCCAAAACACTATACAATCTCAGAATCAATTATATTAAATCAGTTCATTTTACATTTATCATGAACTTAGACATATAAGATACATTTGTTAGTTCAAGAGACCAACTTAAACCACTGGATGATTTGAGTTGGGAAAATCTTGAGATTTCACACCATTTCAGAACGTAATCATGAATTCACTCTTGTAATGGTAAATGATGAAAATGTTCAATTCATCATTCAACAAACTTGATCAAATCAAGTTTTTTTAGAGGCATTACTAACTTATACTTCCCAGCATGCATTGCATTAGGATTAAACTTCGCCAGAGAGCTTTTATTTCTTATTTGAAAAAAAGTTGATGGACTCTTCTGTCTTTAATACACATGTATCAGATGAGTTCAAAGTGCACAAATGCAAAGGCAAAACTGTAAGTTTTAAATATAAATGTAAATAATATAATGTAAATATAAACATAAATGTAACAACACATGTGCAAAAATTTGATGTTCAATGATGCTTAATGTATATTTTTCATACACAAGTATGCAAGTATACAATTGGATTTCTGATTTGAATCATGACCTTTTCTTTCTGGTCTCTCCAAAGATTATGATAATGTATTGATATCTTGTATTTATGGGGCATTTATAGGTTGCAGAACAAATTCAAGCCAGAAGCAGTCTCAGAGACCCCCCTCCCCCCCAATGACAATGTTTGGTGAATGAGTGTGGTAAAAACTGACAAAATCAGTTGCACTAAACAAGCTACAGGATGTAATTTATATTAATGATGGAAAAATCATAGCTTGTATTCAAATGCTAGTAATCTTGTCATGCAGGGAGCGATCAGATATAAGCCTGTGCTTTTTTAAAGACCCCAATGAGCTTCGGGGATCTGGACAAACCCTTTCAAAGTTGCACTTTAAGAATAATTTATTTTTTTCACATACATGGGTTCACAGCCTCTGTAACTGTTATTTGATTAGATTATCTTCTAAATACCTCTGAAAAGGTTTCTGTTAGGATTTTAATGTGGTATGATTTAATACACACTTTATATGTGCAGTGTAAGTGAAACATAAACAGCTTTCTCTTCCCTTAACAGGGCTGAAAAACATTATTAAAATAAACATGATTACATTGTGACATGTTACAGACCAAAACTGGGAAATGAAACAATGTTTCACCTCAGTGAGGACCCAGTGGAACTTGTTGATGAAGCTTTAAGGTTCCCTGGACTCCACATTGGGAGCTAATCTGGCCTTGATACCAATAATCAATTCTAATAATGTTTGTTAATTTAGTCCTCGGGCACATCTCTGCAAAGCAAACAAATAAAATGTCTTCACACACAATTACCAAGCCCTGGAAAGGAGGCAAACACCACAGTGCTTCACTGCATCCCAGCAGAGGCTCAGTGAGCGCCATCAGCTGTTTACTGAAGGACGCAGCGCTGGAACTGAGGAACTAACGGTTGTTTAGATGGTAATTGACAGTGGAAATGTGAGAAGACAGAAGACGTGACAACCTTAGCAATAATTCAACTATTTAATGGTTGTACTTCAGTACTGAATTATTATCAGTGGATACTGCTGACATGGTCTGTGGGTTATCTTAACTGGGACACTGTTTCCTGGGAAGAAATGTTTTTCATGGCAGTGGAGTAGATGCAAATGTCACTTGAGAGAAAACTGTTTTTATGTTATGTGTACACAATTACAACATTACTTACACAAGTGTGATGTGGGAACTGGAAGTTTTGAAATGAATAATATTTGCATTTTCATAGATTTGTCAATGAGGGAGAAGGAGCAGATGTAATTTTAAGACACCCATTATTATTCGTTTCATTTGTAAGTTTTTCTTAGAACATGTCTGGAAGGGATGTTTAATTATTGCTCTTTTACATCAAGTGTTCACGACTAAATAAGCAACAATCAAGTAAACAAAGTAAAAGTTTAGGGAAAAACATCTTTAGTCTTTATTTATTAAGAGTTTAACCACCTGAAGGTAATGCTTTGCTAAATAAGCAAACTACCCCACAACTATCATTGTATCATATCAACTGTGGCAGGTGCATGGCAATACATGATATTACTTTTTCAAACTGAATTCAACCCACTTAAAACCAGCGAGAGGAGCACAAAAAAACACAGAAATCTGTCACGTGAAGTAATCAAAGTGGGACCTCATCGCTCATTATAAACTGATGGAGAAAATGACTTTTCAGGGCCTTTAACTGCTCTTGCTTCAGTGTTAGTCATGACTATGAAATAAAAATATCATAGTGAATCTTTGGATGAAGGACATTTTGCTAGAATGAAATAAAAATGACCTACAATAAACTCTTTTATTATCAAATGAAGAACAGGACGTTGTCTTAAATTACTGTACATCCTTTGTTAAATCATATAATTTAACAAAGGATGTGCATCAAAAAAACAAGACTAGGAGCCTTGTCTGGAAAATATTTCATGGTAATCCATCCAACAGTTGTTGAAATACTTTGCTCTGGACCAACAATGCAGCTAGCATGGCAAAAAATCTGAATTTGTACAGACAGGAGTACTGTTGATCCTGTGTACATCAACATTAATGAGTTGGACTGGAACTTGGACTGCATGGTTCATTCCTGTCTGAAATCAGGTCAGGTGATCATCTTGAGTTTTCCATTGTTTCAAGCTGGGAATGTATACTTGGTTTGGTACAGTGACACTACCACTCTCATACTAATAAGCCCCCAGAAAGTGTCTACTACTTTTGTTGTTATGAGCCTCAGGACAAGAAAGAGAAATGAAGACTCCACCACAGTTGTAATGGAGATTTACTGTACATCACTGTGTTGAATGATATCCAGCTTTGTCTTTAACTCGTACAAAGGGTTTTCATGCAGGGATGGTGGATTCAAGCCTCTGAGGAACATAACAGCCTTCAGTAACAGTAAAATAAATTTGTTTTATTATTATCATAGTTATATTTGAAGGTTATTAGAGCCCATTCAGAAGCCCAGAGCAAAAAACACACACTAATGAAACTCATCCAAAACATACAAAACATGTTGGATGTATTTTACATCTTCCCTGCGGTAGTCAAAATGAACACTTGACGACAGCCAGGTGAAAAGCACAGCAGAGAGGGAGGAGGCCATTTCATGCTCTATCCCTCTTCAACGCTCCACCTTCTGTGTTAACACACGTCACACACACTGACCTGTCGAGGGGCCTTCCTGGCAACGAGCTGGGCAGCTCCCCCCCAGGAATTACTGTCACTGGCTGTAATGACGGTCACTGGTATCAAACATGATGGTGGGCATTACCACAGAGTCAGGGTGCCTGATGATGATGATGGAATGGAGACACAGTGAGACATGATACAAGGACAAATAGAAGGGAATGTCACATGTCAAAAAGGAAGGGGAGGATCACAGAAAGAGGGAGATGAAATGAGAACCAGAAGGAGAGGGCAGAGTAGGTGAAAGAGAGTGGAGAGGGTAATCAAAAGGAAGAAGAAAGTAGAGAGTGAGCTTGCCTAGAAATTAATGCAGGCCAGTATCCTAAAAATGACATCCAAACTGGACAAGTCTGGACTTGTGGCACCAGTTTTCATGTGGTGCTGATGCTCAATGCCAAACAGGATGTAATGTGCCTAGAGAGCTTGAAAGTAAGGCTGTGGAGGTTGGGGAGGTGGATGGGGGTGTAGTGTATCTGACTTTAATGCAGGAGAATGGAGTTTGTGTCTAAATATGAACCAGGAATTGATGTTCCCCTTCTTATTAACCCTAACTGTTCCCTGTCTGTAACCATACTGTGGTTGTCTTCCACAGATTGGTGAACATAAATCCAATATTCACTCTCTTTTACTTCTGCTTTTGGTCTCCACCAACTCCTGAGAAGAAGATCTGGTTCTTTAGCTGCTAAATGCTCCTCTGTGTTCACCAGCTGGTCTCTAACTGTGTCTGTCTGCTGTCTGCTGCTGAGCAGGTAGAGTGCAGAGGGTTTATCAGAGCTTTGTCACTGAAACAGGCAGGAAACCTTCTGGAAACCAAAAACAAGAAAGTTGTGGGCCGTAAAAAACAAAAAGATGAGCTGAAAGACTCTGAAAAGTTGCCCCAATGTCTAAGCATCTAAGGTCTGACCATCAGGGCAGGGAAGGTCAACATCAGGTAAAAGTGTGCTCATGATAGCTGTTTCTTTCTGTTTGAGAGGTTCTTATTTCACCCTAGCCAGTCAGTGGTGAAGTGAAGTAACCTTCCTGTTGATGTAATTTACAGTCAACACACAAGCTCTGGCAAAGGTTGCCAAGAGCAGGGAATGTTTCTTTTAAATCAATTATGGAAACATGCCAATCTAAGAGTTCTGGAAATTGACATACAGCAACCAGTACTGCATTTATTGAACCCATGCCTGTTGCCTTGTTCATGGCAGTTTTTCTGTCTGTATTTTTCTGGCTCTGGCACAGTAAGGCGTCATCCTTATTCTTAAATGTGTGAGGTAAAGGTAATGTTATTATGTTCAATATGTATCAACAGAAAAACACATTAGCTGGTAATGACCATGAACATGCTTTAGATCCATTGTGGAGGGAACAAAAAGAAGGATTTAGGCTTCTGTGCCTCTGGTCCACTTTATTTCCATGTGCTACAGTAAGTAGCACTAAAATAGAAGTTGAGACCATGTCTGGTTGTCATTAAAAAGCTGTCAACCAAAAATAACTTAGAAAGTGGAGAATTGGTTTATGTTATAATTATTAAATAATTATGAACAATGAAATATAATTATGAATATGAACAAGTGGCTTCTTAACTGCTACATTTTCCATCAAAATATCCTTTCTTTTTGGTTTAAATAATAGTTTTATAGTCTTATAATTACAGGCATATTAATTTCATTCTGCTCTGTAAGGCCACAAAAGTCAAGTAAGTAAATCAGTGCTAGTACAAGGTAAACCATCCATCAGAGCAGCCAGAGATATTTGGTTGAGACTGTCCAGTGTGCAGGTCATGGGAGAGTAAACTGCGTTCTCCGTCATGTTCCTGGAACCGTCGAGTGCTCTCTGACATTACACATTCATGTGGGTAGAGTGTGGATGAAGGGATGCACCTGTTCAGAAACAATGCCAAGGTACACTGTGGCCATCTGACTGATGTTCCGTTGAAGTGGTGAATGTGTGCCAAGAAACTACTCTCCACACCATTACAGTCGGCAGCCTGCAGCTCTGACACTCGAATGAATCCCTGGAATCAGACTGTGTACAAATCAGAATTTGTCATACCAGATCATGTATTTCCTCTCTTCAGTCATCTTATTGTGTATGTGTCTGCTAATGGCCTAATCAATGCAGTGGAACCTGCCTTGTAAGCATCACTTTGATTATTTGCAAGTCAAAAGATGTCAGGGTTAACTTGCATAACCATTGTTTCAACAGCATTATGACTATGTTTTAAGGGATTTCTTTACATTGAAATTTCAGTCAAACTAAATTTTGCCCAATTTTAATCTACACCAGATGCTCCCAATAAATCTTAGGGGTCACAAAATGATTAGAGGGATAATAAACAAAAACCTATATTTAATTCTCAAAAAATGTAGGGTGATTTTTTTTTTTTCAGGTTTGTAACTAATTTCTCCCTTTTCTTGTAAACATTGTAACCCTTAAGATTTTGGCCCTGGCTGTTTCGGCAGCACCCATGGTTACCTTGATAACACCAAGTTCATTTTAATATTAGAGCAAACAGTGGTTGAGCAGCCACTTCTTCAGAAATACAACAAAAGAGAAGCTGGCAAATCTGTTCACAGTGCAGCCAACCAACCAACTCTGTTAAAGGAGTAAGTCATGCAACAGCTCACTGTAGCTGTTCCTGACACTTCCATTACTCCCTGCAATATTTAAAATTGATCCAAAAAAAGAAAAATGACCAAAACAACCTTTGTCTTACTTTGTAGACACATTTTTGTGTTTCTTGTGATTGCTTCACAATAAAAGTCCCCCTATGTTTTGCCAGTTGGTTGCTTTTAGTGTAGCCGTAGGAAATGTTGGGTTTGAAATAGCAAAAAGTTAATACAATAATTTTAATACTCTGACATGACTGTAGGAGAGGGATTAGCATTACTGTTTGTAGGAAAATACAAACAGTAACACTTGATTACATGCTGCATCGTCTCCTGTGAATGCCTCTTGTATAGGTAGGCAATTTTGATCCAGTGCAGGAATGGCGGGCCCTGCAACTAACAATGAGAACTACTATATAGAGAGGTAATTACAGAATGTAAATACATTTAATTAAGTAATAATTGTTAAAATAAATTATAAATTAATAAATGGTTTCCAAAACAAGGTTTGATTTAATGATGTTAAAAGGATTAGAACTTGAAATATTGGATACTTTTTTTCAAGGCCCCAAGAAGTTTCCTAATCCTAACCAAACCTTAACCATGGAGGTGACAGTCAGAAGACTTATTCTTGGGATGGTCAAATGTAAGAAATCCACTCTGACATCAGTTGTAAGGCTCGTTTTTTATTTACCTCAACATTCTATGAGAAGTGTACAGAAATCACTGTAGCGAATGCAACCACCATGTCTGACACCGACTATCACACCAAACTTATCAAATACACCATGTATTGTGCCAATTCTAGTGTTTAATCAAACACTAAGTGAACCTCTTGACTCATGATTTATAATGTTGAGCCTGCTGCCACTGGCAGCCGCAGTTAAGTGGCTACTGAGTGTACTTCATAACTGCATGAGGAAATGTTATAACACACAATTCTTTGAAAAATTTCATAGTCTTGCCTCAATATTAACCATTGGTTTACATTTGAATCAATCATTGGGCATTTAATTTCTTGCTCAGTTGTACTGAGAATTAACTTTAATGTACAGCCTCATCCTGAGGCTGACATGATGTTGGTTAGTTAAGGAGGAACCTGGTTCTTCATCAGCCTGGATGTCACATCTTTGTGGAGCTGGGGGGATTAAGTTACAATTGGTCGCAGTGTTGCGTTCAGGCTCTGAACCTGATCTTCCTGATCTGGTTTGCCTCAATCTTGTCTTACTGTTGTCAATACAGACCACTGTGGAGGCCTGAATTGGGTTAGAGTGACAGTTATGAATAGATCTTGTACACTGTAAACTATTGACCTGTCTGGATCCACATCTTCAAATAAGGTTTGGTATTACTTAGTGTGTAAGAAATGAATCTTCCACATGAGCTCTTAAACTACTCACTGTGTTGCAGAGCAATGTTAAAATAAATATCAGGATATAAATGTTAACCAAGGTCCTACTGTAGCACTTAACATATACCAATGGGTAAATGCAGTATATAATAAGAAGACACAGAAAACAAACCAAACCACAAAACAAACCTCCATAGGACCATAATTTCAGGTAGTCATGGGATTGCAACATTACTTATACTAATATATTTTGTACATTTTTACATTATAATATTTTACATTTATTTCAGTTTTCCTCTTTGCGACAAATTGCTGCAGGGTGCTCATAACAAAAATCTGGGCCCCCTGACAAAAGTTGACCTGAGGCTCTGAAACAACAACAAAAAAATTAAATTAAATTAAGAATATAAATTATTAATTTATTTATATGTTAATTATTTGTCTGTATTTTTAGAAATTCAAAACAAAATCCCTTATTCAGCCAGCTTGATTATCTAGGTTTACAGAGGCTCAGGGGAGATCTGTTCTTGCAGCACACAGATATTGAGAATTTAGAATAACACAAACACACCATGTTAGAAAAAAAGAAAACAGAAAAAAAAGGCTATTTTTTTCTTCCTTAAATTCCAAATTACCAAGTGGTGAGAGTTTGGGGGTTGGAGGCATCAGGGCCCCAGTTTCATCTGCTTTCATATCTGTCTGTGCTGTCCTCAGCATCAAAGGAGACCCAGCAGCAGCGGAGTGTAACAGACCTCTGTTCCTTCTCAAAGAACAGAGGTCTTGCTGAGAAGAAAGAGAAAAGGATGTGACTAGTGAGCTATTTCAGCATCATTGACGGGTCCAGGAAAAGGTAGATGGAGAGATGGCCACAATGGGACAGCCTCAGCAGGACAAAAAGAATTACACCCCAGAGTATTTCAGTCTTGAAATGGGATGTCAGTTCTGTCAATGCCATTCTCTTGTACATGGCACTGCAAAGAATGCTACAATAAATATGGTATGGTTAAGTTACAAATTACTGTATAGTTACTAGGCAGAGGTGGTTTTTGATGGAAGAATATATGTATGGAATACAGTCTGCTTAGACTTCATGTACATATGACAATGAAAGGATATTACATACATGTTATGCAACTCCACACATCAAATACAGTATATTATCAGCTTGACAACAACCCTTCCACCACCCTGGAATATACTGTATACTATACCCAGGCTGCCATGAGAACAAGGTCACAAAGAGGGGCGCTTACGGCTCTTTTTTAGCAAACTTCTTTTCTTCTCTAAACTCTCCAAAATCCAGACAGAACAAGTTTCCAAGAAGCATTTGCCAAGAAACTGAGATACCCCAAGGTCTTCTAATCTTTACGCCGGAACCTTCTCTGAAGTCAAAGGTTGCAGTGTATAGCTAGATGTGAGTCTCCCCCACCTCATGATACTGTAACGTTGAACTCCCCAAGTGAATTGCTGTCATCTGGGAAGACGGTGACATTGCTGCAATTTAAGCCCAACAGGTCAAGAAACATGAGCAGACAGGTTGTAAAACCAACAGTTTGTATCTAAACCACTTTATTTGGAGATAAAACTGAGATGTCACTTACAATCCGTCATTGCTCAGGAAAGTAATTCTTAATAATAATAGTAATCATTTTACAATTTACCTTTGTTATCTCTACCAAATAAGCTTGTCTAACCTGAAAGTGTTTCCAACCGGTCGGATTTTCTGCCTGCTTGTATTTCTTGACCCATCTGAAATCAGTAGTAATAACTACTGGTAGGAACCCAAAATGTTTGTTCTTTCTGTCTTCGAATCAAGCTGAAGGCATCCATAAAACATATCTTGAGGTTAAAAAGATGACGTATGAGGCACACAGCCTAAGGCAACACAGCTCCTAAATCTGAAGCAAAAATTCAAGCTCTTGTGGGTCACTGTGATTATTTTGCAGTGAAATGAGGAAACCACAGCAGCTGTGGGTTGATTATATCCCTTGTGCTTCCCTGCTGGTCTAAAGCAGGGCTCTCTGGAAACTTACCTATACACATCATTAGCATTTAGAAAGGCTGGGATCATCCTGGGATCCACACCAAAACACACACACTTCAAATCCATCAGAGGTCTTAATACTCTCCCAGTGGCACACAAAAGCAGGTACAGGAAGAACAGCAGACATTTTGGATTAAAATTCTGTTTCTGTTGGATGATGAGCATCTATCACTGAGCAGTTTCATCCTCAGTTTGGCAGGAGGGGGCCAGATCAGGACAGGTTATTGTTCATCTTCTTCAGTCATTCATTCCTCCTTCTTTGTGTCTTCTAAACTAACCTCTCCTCTTTCTTCCATCTCCTTAATATGAAAATGCAAAGCTGCATCAAGAGCAAAAAACATTCTGTGTATATTGCAAAAAAAAGGTGTCCTAAGTCATTAAGAGATATTTTGTCTCCTTGGTGCCTCATCCATCTCTTCCCCCCGTCTCTCAGCTTCCTCTTTCCTTATGGGAGGGGTGTAAAGATCTGATTATGCCTCAAACTAATGCTGGATTTATGGTACACACAAGGGGTTAACAAAAGTGCAGCAGTGGATACCTACAGAGTAGGTTTAGATGATGTTGGGTTTTCAACTGTTGATATCACCATCAGAATCATGTAGGAGAAAACACAAGCCGTCCATGCAGCCAATCACAGTTCTCCACGTAGTATCTTTGTAGTTGCTGTAGCCCCAGCATGTACAGTTAAACATTTGAGGATGTGCACGTCAACCACAGCGTGACCTGTAGGTACAGCGTTGCCTCTTAACACAGAGGTTAAATCCAACCACGACTGAGAAAATAGACGTGATTCTTAAAAAAGTGCGCCGGTTAGTTGTGTGAAGAATGAAATAAGAGATATGTTCAAAGCCCGCCTCCTTTCTTACCTCCACACACCTGTCCAGTCACTGCATGAAGTGGGTGTGGCATTGCACAATGTAAATGTTTTTACAATAGCAGGTTGCGTTCAACATAAATCAGGAACAAACCTTGAACTTCCATTCCCAGCCACCCAAGGTGACCATTAAGCAAACTGAGGTCTTTTCACACAGTAACTAATGGGTAGTTATTGATGTGGTTACAGTGAGTATAAGAGCAAATGTGTAATAATACATAATACAGTTACAAGAAGAAACAAGAAAAACAGTGTGTGTTGTCACGTGTAAAGGGTCAGTAACAGCATCACATATTCATTTTACGTGGGAGCCCTGAAGGGATGTCACAAAGGGCCTCCAAACCTACATCCAAATAATTACTATTAATTCCTAAATATACATATCAGAAATGTACAGATATTATTTTACTTAAATAGTGTTGTTACTCCCCTACTTTTTAAAAATGTACTTTAACGTCTTAACTCTTTAACTGTTAATCATTGTTTGCTCGTTCTGTTATTGTGTTTTATGTCATTACTCTGCATGCATAGCACTTTGAGCTGCATTTCGTGTATATGAAAGCTACAATATAAATAAAGTGTATTCATATTTTTGTTTTAATAGTAAAAAAAAATCTCAGCATCACTATGGTAACATTGTAATATAAAATATCACATTATCAAGTCCAAATTTTGGAGAGGAGGAAACATTCACACACAAACAGAGTTTCATCATTGAGGTCTCTTTCAGCTAATGGTCTCCACAATCAAACAAAACTAAACATCAAGTAATTTTACTTGGTTTATATATTTGATCACTGTCCTTTCCACTAAACCCAGCAGATGAGCACCACTCTGTCACCTCCTACTACTAATAATATGTGCAAATTACACTTAATCACTCGTCATTTAGGTCATCTTCAAATGGAGCCGCACGCCAGCCATCTAAACACATTACATTGTGACACTGCAATTATGTGTTATTTGGGAAGAGAAGGTATAATGGCTGCCTCCCTTTGTGGGAGCATCTATCTTTGCTTCTTATGATCTTTACTGTCTAATACGCTGTCTCTGTTCCTCCTTTAAACTGAAATGGGCGACTGATTTCCAAGACTTTTGTTTGTGGAGACAAATTCTAACTTAGTTACTAAACTACATGATGCAACAACTGCGAGAATGTAATCCTAAAACATTAGTCTGGGATATTGGAGAAAAAAGAAAAAGCAAACAGCTTTTCTATTGGTCCAGCATGTATTTGGACTATTATGAATTCTTAAGTGGTATTCCCCTATTAACCCCCCCCCCCCCCCCCAATCGTTGGTCATTTTTTTGTCCTAGACTGATCAGCATGTCACGACCAGCAGTAATTTTGCCCTGTATAACAACCAACAACATTCATTAGGTGACTCATATGTGCACACACACTCACACACAAACACTCCAGTGAGGGTGCTTACTGTATGGTCAGTCTTCAGGGGACTTATTATCCAAGGGGCCCTTGATTGATTCTTGCTTGTGACTGTCTTCAGAACAGACATGTTATCCCAGAATTTGTCTTATCTTACCTTCATCCCTTTTCTTTATTAAAAGTAACCTGTCTGCTGCTTGCATGTATCCCCATCTCACAATCTTACATCTTACCTATCAACATCTTACACTTTAAGAAGACTGTTTTTTTCTGGCAGTTTAGTGCTTTTATACATCTTCATACTTTGACCAGGTCCGCTGTTGTAGCTTAAACTTTATTGACCCATGGTTGAATAGAACCTGTAATGTGTGCATGATGTGTTTGGCAGAGAAAATGTCTTGTGACTATTTACATTCCATGGTAGTCTGTTGTTTGTAGTGCAGACAGTGTGACACCCTAAACCCCCCTAAAAAAGGTTTGTGTGTGTGGATTCAGTCGCTGCTCCTGTAGGTGACAAGAAATCACCCATTGAATAAGTGGCCTTCAGAAAGTCTCAGTTAATCCTAGTTCTAATAAAAGACATGGGATCATTTTGAACTGTTTTCTGAAAGATCTGAAATAGTGTCCATTAAGTCAAATCAAGTCAATTTTATTTGTATAGAGCCAAATCATAACAAAAGTTATCTCAAGACGCTTTCACATAGAGTAGGTCTAGACCATACTCTTTAAAATATTATTTACAGAGACCCAACAGTTCCCACCATGATCAAGCACTTGGCGACAGTGGCGAGGAAAAACTCCCTTTTAACAGGTAGAAACCTCGAGCAGAACCAGGCTCTGGGTGGGCGGCCATCTGCATCGACCGGGTTGGGTTGAAAGGGGAGGAGAGAGGGGGAGAGGGGAGACAGAACAGGAGGAGAGACAACAAATCAGACTAATAATAAGAACAACTGCAGCAGTGAGTGTGGAGCAGGAACATGGGGGCAGTAGACGGCCGGCAATCACAGATCCAGAATCTACAGCTCCAGGGGCGGAAATACCTGCAGAAAGTGAGAAGGAGAAAAAGCACAAAACTAGGGGAAGATGTTGAGTTAGTAACTGTAAAGTGAAACTGTCTGTTTTGAATATGTTTGTGTCTCACTCCAGTCTCACTCCACCAAGGTCTCAGATTCAGAGCTAATTTAACCAAACAGCATCCTCTGCTGGTTGTAAACCATTTGTAAACTCTGTACCAAATGTCTGCGGAGGCAGTTGGTCCTTTAATGCAGTAGATTAGATTGATTAATTGAGTTAGGTCTATAAAATCTATGTGTCAGAACTGAGATCTATGTAAACTTTACCTGTGGATTGTATTTATTGTGGGAGTCATTTTCTCATCCTGCATGGATTTTGTATCTGATATAAAACCGTCTGCTTTTGAATTTTATCTGATCCTATTTTTTAGCACCGGAATGTCAATACTGCATTTGAGTGGACTGATAATCTAACCGGACTGATCACCAGTTTCTAATGGGACATGTTAGTGTATTGTTGCAGTGAAAGGAGGAAGAAAATTACCTGGCTGGCTAAGAAGTTCTCAGTTGTATCTAACTTAGCTTTCGCTTTGGTGACTACATTTCATAAAGACATATCTAAGAGGAGAAAAAAAAACATAGTTCATCGTATTTATACATAGTAGGTAAAACAATGCATTGACTTTGATTGTTTTTTCTTTAAATTTAATTTTTCAACAACTTGTATTTTTTTTATGAAATGTAACTCCCTTGGTCTAAAATTGTTAGTTGCTGTTATAGTACTGATTTAGCCTGACATTGCCACACTAATTCGCAAATGCATATTAGTCTGGAACCTCTCAGTTCATTTCTCGATTTCCAGGGGGCGTTATCGATGGGCGGAGACCACCAATCAGAGCGATGTAACGCTGTCCTGTCATACGGTACGTCCTGTCAGAAGTACAGCAAACAGATATTTCTTATCAACATAAAGTTTAAGTGCAGTTGTTTGTTCTTCTTTTAGAGAAAATTTATCATCCAGTCCATTTAATACTGCCGCTGTAGCTGCCTGCTGAAAGCTCCATATCGACAGCCGCCATCTTGGATATTTACAAAGATGCTTCAACAGTGCTCCTCTGTCAGTCATCGTATTAGACCCGCCTCATACTAGATAAACGTTTGTGATTGGCTCGCCTGATACCAGTGCCCAGCGCCGCAGAAAGAAAGAGTTGCGACACTCTCTGATGTCGCCGCTCATGCAGCTTCAATAGATCCAAACTCATCCACGCTGTCAACCGGTTTGAATGGTTTTTGGCGGGAGACAGCGGAACTCAATATATTTACAGCAATTTTTGGTAAAAATGAACATATAATGTCCATTGATAATTGTTGTGTTCCATCATTATATGTCTACTACTTTATTATTATTTACATTTATTTACATTAATTACTTACTTTATACCGTAAGGCAGCAATATCCTAAAGCAGACCTAGAAATGGCTGTGATACTATGATACTATGGCAGCTAATGAGGACTATTGTTTTACTTTACATTAGCCTGTTGACATAATGGCCCTACAACAGGATTACTATATGGACAACACTTGTATTCAGTGTATATAATAGCATTTGTACGGAGTGGTAGAGAGACAGAATTAATATGTTTTTATGTGTTTAATTTTGGAGGGAAGGGGGACTGTTCCCATAAGCAGGGAACAGTTACGAAAAATATTAATGCAAATATTGTATGCATTCATATTTTACATCATGATGTTATCTTAAGTTAAACATTAACCTAAACATGCACACAATGTGAACATCAGTCATGCAGCAACTGCTCAATTTAAGCTAAGAAAGAAGTTTGGTTAATAGCAGAAAATAAACAAGGCAACTAACTGTCTTCAAAAAAAAAAACATTTTATTATATAATATATCCAGGGAGGGGGGTAAAGGTCCAGTCTGTTCCCCTGTCCCCCTTCGACTTCTGCAGGTAGTAGTGCTAGATCCCAGCCCTGCTGTCACAACTGTCGCTCACAAACCTGAGACTGGACACACACACACACACACAATAAAAGTGGTTGAAATATAAAATATTCAGCTCCTGTACTTCATCATTTTATCCTGTTTTATTTTATCTAACCACTAGATTCTGTTTCTATTCTATTGTTTGATTTACCTTTATTATATTGGATTTATCTAACTGTTAGCTTTTTGTATGTGACAATAAAACTTGATTTGATTTTAATATTTTAGAGGGTTCAGAGTTCACCCATCACATTTTCAGAAATTTCTGTGGGAAACTTGATGTCTTTGTATTAATATTTTGATAGCTAGATTAAGTGATGATTAAATTATGTTGTGAGTCATTTCAGATTATAACATTCCTACAAAAAATGGTAAAATGCAATATCATATATTTTACTGGGATTATATAAACAGAAATTGTGTCAGCATCTCTGCATCTTCAAACATATTCAACTAACTTTTGTAAAAATGTGGCGCTATATAAATAAAATTGACTTGACTTAAATAACATTGACTACCTGCAGTCATCCACATTTATGCTGCTGATCTCTTCATCAGCTGTCATTGATGCACTGCCTAACAAACGATGTGTGTAATAACGACTGAATTAACCAAGTCACAACCTTTCAAATATATAAGCTAGCCATGTTATCTAGTTGAGCTAGTTACTATACATTGTAATCAGATGTCGGTCGAAATTAAGTGTTGCCAACTTTAACAATACATCTAATACACAAAGGTACATTTGTATGCCAACGAACAGCAATAACTGCAATTAATTTGAGGTAAATTTAGGTGAAGCATTGCTAACGTTGTCTATCAGTCAAATGAGTCTTATGAGCTATTATGTTATGATAAACATTTACTAAAGGTGGCTACATCAAATACCATTATTGACTAGATTCATAAGAGGTCCGCTAATGCGTTAAAATCTCAATAAACAGAGTAATTTCATCAATTTACCAGCAATCGTGCTTGGGTAACATTGAAAACAAATAGGAACTACACAGTGTTTGGAACTATTGGTCTCCCCACGACTCACGTTAAATCCGCATTCCCCAGTTACAACGGAGGAGTCTTAACTTTCTCTTTCTATGGTGTTGCCAGTACCAAGGAAATCAGTCTGAATGGTTAGAAGGGCCAGACGTATCTGCCAGAGAAAATAAAACATGAGCGCGCAAATTTGTCTGGTTCCCAGGCTAGTACTGATTACTGTCAAATAAAAAGAAGGTGGACAAACAAAATATCTTCTAAATAGCTTGAATTTGGAAAATTTAATTTGTAAGTGTTAAATAATGTAAAGATTACCCTTTCTGACTCTGAATGAAGCTGTCAGAGCCGTCCTCAGTTTTCAGGATCATTGCTATAAAAGGAAGTTCTTTTCCAGTGCACCATCTGCTGGGTTGCACTGAGCCTGAATACACTCCGGGCCTGCAGGTGGCGATAATGCATCTGAACTTTGTTTGGACAAAAGGCGAACAGTTTGAGCCTTTCAGCTTGCCGTCGTCGCCACAGGAAGTCACATTGTTTTCCTCATTTCAGAAACGTTACAATTTCATACATTTCAGTCTGAGTGTATTTGTGTCTGTTACAGAGTTGACAGAGCTACGTTTTATCTTTGGGTTTGTTAGTATGGAGGCGTTATAAGCCAGGTGGGGTTAGGTTTGTAACGTGAAAGCAGTAGGCTACATAAGCTAGAGAGAAACAACTTACTGGCGCCTTGGAGCGCCTTTTCATTTACTCCCCTAAAGTTATTAGTCTGAAGCTTTGCCTCCAAAATGATGAACTACTCTGACTACGACTCTGACGGATATTCATCTAATGAAGACGCAGACTACGTCCCATCAGGTGAGGACTGGGAACCCCGCGCGGTGTGTTGAATACAGCGGCTCAGTGCCTGTGGCTCGTGTGCCCAACCACAGGAAACATCGCATGGAGGGCTGCGGGGGGGTCAAGTGCTGAACGTTAGCTCATTCATTTGTCACATAAGATGACCAGTTAACATTAGCTCACCCACAAATGTTACTTAACATGATAAATTAGCTGACTTAAAGTGTTAAATATTCGTAATTTATGGTAACCCGTTAACACGACGTCCTCACATGCGCTGAGAGACTGTGAGCTGAACTCCGTTCAGTAATCGATCATTTATTGGCTACTTTCTTCTCAGCCAGCGTACACAGTCTGCTGCCAATTTCTGCTCGAATTTGATTCTTCAAGCAGAATTGTTTTTTTGACTGTGACTGGTTGACTCTGTTTGTTATGTGGCTGTTGATGACCGTTATTAGACTGACCTCCACACTGCTTACTATGAGTTACACACCGTCCTCCCCCGTTATCCCCCCATAGCCATCAGCTATGGTGAATGTGCCTGAAACTTGCCACCATATAAATCTGGTCCGACCAATGAGAAGATCACATTTCTCCAGTGTGATGAATGAGATGTGGACACTGCCAGTGTATATACACTCAGCGGTCTCTTTATTAGGGACACCTGTATCATATATTACAACTGAATACAACAGATCTGCCTTTAGTAACTAGCTTGTACCTTTACTAACTTTATGATGCTCCGTGTTTGGTGACATTGAAAGAAATGTGTAAATCCAATGGGAGATTGCATGGACAAGTCTATAAGCCTGATATACTGAACTGGAATCTGTGTTCCTAGCAATTTTCGATATGGCTGAAATCATTATCACAATAATAATAAAGATGTTTTCCACTATTTATTTATATCATGGTATGGTAAATGTATGCAAAATCTCAAGTAATCAAACTGCCTTTGAAAGTAGATGAACTTTGTTCCACAGCGTTACGTGAGATCCCATGTTTTATGTGTGTCAAACAAAAACTTTTGTTCATTTTCAATGGTTGTTTCAAAGCATTCATTTTAGACATCAGACATTTGTGGAATGATGACACGATTATCATCATACCATTACAATATAAGTCATTCCTCCTGCTCCCTGTTCTCTTGTCCTCAGACGATAACCTCAGCGAGGATGACATTAATGAGTGTGAAAAGGAAGACCCTCTGCACGGGGATGATGATGTTCCACATCCTGGCGATGTCAGCAAGAAGAAGAGGAAGACAAAAGGCATTGCTATGAGGTGAGAGGACTCAAAAGAATCCGAGTATTTTTAAAGCTTAAAGACTACAATGTCGTGTTTGTTTTTCGAGTTGTTTTGTTTGTTTTGAATTGGAGATGATTTCCAAGATGTCTAGCATATTGATATTTTTAGTACTCTTTTGATAAAATATTTGATGATTATTATTACATCTATACTATACAACTCAGTAATTGCTGGGGTCATGACAAATTTGTAAACTACAAATAAAGTCACGGGCAGGACAAGGTTGTGAAACTCTGATGCAGAACCATGAAACAACCTCCTCTGGAACACTGTATTATAAAATAAATAAAATGTGTGTTTGGATTACTGTCATAATATCACATTAGAATGATTTCAGATAGGACTTGATAATATACATCTTGATAAATGGCCAATATAGGTTTTTTTCCCATTCTGAAACACTGAACAAGAACAAAGAACTGAAACAAAACTTTACTCCAACATCTTGGATAAAAAGTATCGTATCAGCATGCATGTTCAGTTGTTTCCTAAATTCTTGACCAGAAATGTCCACCATTTTTATCCAATTTATCGAACAGCATTCTTTGTACTTTGTACTTTTGCATTTATTACACTGTGTTTTATGTGAAATCAAAGATGCATAAGAGAAATGTAAGGCTTTTCTTAATAATGAAGATGATGCCGGCGATGAGGACCTTTATTCACTGGTATCCTTGAAACAAACTACAGAAAGAGGAAGAAAGGAGTACTGAAAGTAGACAAGGAAGAGAAGGGTGTATGTGGAGCAGAAGAGGCACAGCTGCCACAGGAAGAGGTGGAAAAACTCAATCCAGTAGAGAAGGATGGCGATGAAAGACAGAAGAAAAAATCTGATGACCTCTGGGCAAGTTTTCTGTCAGATGTTGGAACCAGACCCAGAGACTCCACACCTATCTCTCAGTCAGGTTCCACACAGAAGGTAAATATGCTCTAAACTCAAATGTATAACCAAGATGGTACTGTGTTTTAAAACTTAAACACTTGGAGGGTACTAAAATCTAAACCAAATTTTTGAATGGTGCTTTCAGGCGACACACAGAATGTCATGTTTCACAGGGTGCCATGTTCTAAAGATACAGAGAGTGAAACCCAAACATACAAAACGGTTGTTTGTTTGTTGGGCTTATGTTCATCTGGCCCCTGATTTGGGATTAATTTTACAACATGTCAAGTGGATTAACACTATAGCCTAGATCATCAGAGCATTAATTATCGAACCTACAGTGTTGTCTGTATGTGTCTGTAATTGATGTCTCTCCCTTAGACTGATTCTTATGTTTTTATCCTCAGGATGATTCCTCAGTATTGAAGGTTGCTCCTTTGAATACAGAAACAAAAGCATCAGAACCTGCTAAAGTCACCATCACTAAAGTTTTTGACTTCGCTGGAGAAGAAGTTAGGTATGCCTCTGAATCATCCTCACATTTTGAGACAGTTTGACCCCTCTAAAAATATTTGTTTTGTTATAAACCACAAAAGTTTTTTTTGGAAGAAAGGAAACACAAAGACTACTAACATAATTTAATTTGGTTTTTTTTAGCAAAAAAAAAAAAAGAATATACCAGAGCTTTCTAGCAAATAGATAAATTGCAGCTTAAGTGAAATACAGTGTATTAGATAAATTAGACAAACTTAGACATGAATACATGAACATGTATTCCTGTTATCTTTAGTTTGTGTCATTCTGTTAATATAATCCTTCTTTATCCATCCAGTGCAATCCCCATACCCCAACATAAACAAACAAAGGAAATGATGTTGATGATCACCAATTAGTTGTTGAAGCATTTTCACAATGACCAGTAGGTGGTGCCACACACACACACAGATGCAGTCTGGATGAGTAAACACCATCAAATAGTGTGATGGCAGTGCTCTGCTGCTTGGCTCTAGTCCCATATGAGTTTAGTTTTATGTGTGTATCTTAGGGTGATGTCTCCTGCAAATTCTCAGGGTGGGTTTGTACAGTCATTTAACCTCTTAACACGTTCAGCTGATCAAAGTTGATGAATACCTTTACCCAAAGGCAATAACTAATGTTTAAATCTTCTCCTCTACTAAATTTACATATTAAGTAAATCATATGTATAATTGTCCCTAAAAATTTGTCCCAACTGTTTTCTAGATGGAAATACTTCGAGGTGCAGCTAGGGAGGACAGTCATCAACATCATCATGTTTTACTCAGACATTCCGTCCTAGAAAGTCTAATTCCCATACATGCCATAGGCCCTATCTCATCTGAGAAATTCGCAAGTAAGAAAACAAAGTTTGTACAAAATGAGACTGTTGGTAAGAAAATATTAGGGAAGAACATTCTTAAGAACTTCTTAAAATTATTTCTTATGAATCTTCCTAAGTTTAATCTTTTGTGAATCCAGCCTCTGATGTGGGTGTACACAACTGTCATTACTTAAATTCTCACCATTTAATCGCAGTAAAAAAAGTCTTGCTTTGACTATTCTCTTAATTATGATCAATTAAGATGGTGCTTAGGGTCTAATATTCTGGTGAAATTTGAAACCAACATTAGTATGTATATAAAAAGAAAACTGGACCAGTGTCTCTGAGAGAACATTGGTTATTTCTTTCTATAATATGAGTGTGGGAGTGTTCTTGTAGTGGCATGTTTTCACTGTTTCTGTGTCTTCCAGCCAGTGTTCTGTAACACTTGTAATCAGTTGAAGTCGTCTCTGGTGTATCAGTGTACAGATTTTGCAGTACATAATGTAGATCCTTTCTCAATATCTCAGTCAATCTTTGTCAACCCAGTTTGATTCTTTCATCAGACCTTTTATAGCTCTGCTTAATTTACCTTTGTTATCTTGTCTTGACCATATTTGTAGTGCCACCATCAGGTCAAAATGTGTCCTTGTTTTCAGGAAGTTTGCTAAGCTAATTCATGCTCCAAAGAGGATGAATTCTTTTCACTTTAATGACCCCATGACCTTTCCTCTAGCATCACTCTTACCTCTAGGCTTTAGGAACAACACTGTCATTGTTCATCCTGTCTGATTATTAGGTTCATAGGGTGTAATAAATACTGTCAGATTTACATTACTGAAGATTGGAAAGTAGATTTAAAATCAGCCTCAGCAGCATGTTTGAATCTGTAGGCCAGACCTTTACAATTGATCCTACAAGGTAAGCAGTAATCCAATGCCTTAATTATATATAGTTGAAAATGCGAGCGGTTTAATGAGCCCCTGGGACAGACTCAGTTTGCAGTCTTATCTCAATTAATTACCACTGCTCATGACATTTCTTCAATAGGAGCCACACAAACAGCTGAGTGTTTCCCATCAAAACAGTTAATTATGATTGTGTAAGATGAGCGAGTGTATATCACACAGACAGCCACACCCCAGCATCCAGAAGGGTAGCTGGTTATGTGGAGCAAGTAATGTCCCATCCTGAAAGTTTACATTTGAGTGGGGTTTACTGAGAAACCACATATGATCCTGGGTATAATTGTTCTGATGGATTATGCATAAAGCTGTGTGTACTGTAATTACAGAAGCATAAGATTAGTACATGGATGATGGTTGTAACCCATCCCCAGAGCCACAATAAATGCTGCCAGCTCTAATGTTTGATGTGAACAAGGTAGACATTTTTATCTGAACGTGGAAAATAAATGTTCAGGTAAAAACTGTACTGTAAATAGTACAATATTGGTTTTAAATAGTACAACATTTCAAACAGTATCCAGACTTCTATCACCTACGCCTGCTGTTGCCCTTGTGTCTTTTCAGTTTATTTTCCTTGGCGCTCAGATATCTGTCTGTTGAGACGAGACTCGCACTTTCAAAATGCTCTTCCTCTTCATCTACGGAGCTGTGTGCTCTGTGTAATTATGGCTGCATATAATTAGCATACATAACAGGGAAAGCCTTTCAGTGCCACAGTGATGGATGCAAGTGGTTGTAAAGTCTGTGCAGAGCTGATGTTCCCAGAGGATGCAGCGTTTGTTCCTCATATAGCCTCCCTATCTAACCCCACAGTGAGACATGGACAGATGTGTGTCTCTTACTGTGTGTGTGTGTTTTGTGTTTGTGTCTGTCCTGCCGCCCTTATATAGCGTGTGTGTAGAAGGAGAGGCTTGCCTACATCCTGTTTTATTATTTACTTTTTAACAAATGTTTAGATGCAGAATGGGCTCAGCAGCTGTGTAGATTAGATATGTGTTGATGGATCCTGGTGTTTTATCATGCAAACTACTCGTGTGTGTGTGTGTGTGTGTGTGTGTGTGTGTGTGTGTGTGTGTGTATATATAAATATATAAGAATAAGTGTGTGTGTGTGTGTGTGTGTGTGTGTGTGTGTGTGTGTGTGTAGACACACACCACAGACATGTTAAGTGAATAAAATTGGTCCAAAGAAGGACAACTGGTGAACCGGCAACAGGCTCATGGGTGCCCAAGGCTCATTGATGCGCATTTGGAAGGAATGCTTGCCTGCTTGTCCAATCCCACAGAAAAGCAACTGTAGCACAAACTGCTGAAGAAGTTAATGCTGGCTATGATAGAGAGGTGTCCCACAGTGTTTCTGTTTTGGCGGGACAAGGGGGACCTACACAATATTTGGCAGGTGGTTAATGTTGTGGCATATACATGTGTATATATATATATGTGTGTGTGTGTGTGTGTGTGTATATATTATAATAGTGTTATACTACTGTCGGTCTCCCTCTGACAGGGTGAATAAAGAGGTATCAGCAGACTCCAGAGAAGCAAAGAGTTATCTGAAGAGCCAGAACCCCAAACAGGAGGAGAGTGGAGATGAAGAAAAAAGTTCATCACCCAGCCCCCCACATCTTCCTGGCCCCAGGTACGCGCACACACACACACACACACACACACACCTTTACACATAACATTCCCCCCCCGTAGGTTTGATTAGTTCAATTGGCTAACTAATATATGGCACTACACGTTGTCTTGGTGATGGGTGTAGTTGCACTGGTAGTAACTTCATAGGGATGGCCTGTGTAGTAATGTGAATGTTTAGTATTTTCTTGTTGAGTATACTAATTGGAGTTAGACTGTATTCATCCTGCACTGTATTTTAGCCATCCTAACTATCAGGAGCAGTCAAGTCAAGTCAAGTCAATTTTTATTTGTATAGAGCCAAATCATAACAAAAGTTATCTCAAGACGCTTTCGCATAGAGTAGGTCTAGACCATACTCTTTAAAATATTATTTACAGAGACCCAACAGTTCCCACCATGAGCAAGCACTTGGCAACAGTGGCGAGGAAAAACTCCCTTTTAACAGGTAGAAACCTCGAGCAGAACCAGGCTCTGGGTGGGCGGCCATCTGCATCGACCCAGTTGGGTTGAAAGGGGAGGAGAGAGGGGGAGAGGGGAGACAGAACAGGAGGAGAGACAACAAATCAGACTAATAATAATAATAATAACAACTGCAGACTGGTGTAGCAGTGGGCTGCTACACCACAGCACCGAGAGGCCAGTTCCTGTTGTGAGGCCAGTAGAAGTGTTTGCGTGCGTGCGTGTGCGTGCGTGCGTGCAATGGCAGGAATTCATTTTGTACTTGAGCTTCAGACATCAATGTAATGGAATTTCCCTTTATATGAATTGTGTGTGTGTGCTTTTTGCTTTTCCCTTACCTCTTTTAATACCTTTTGTTGCCATGGTAATAAATCAGTTTGGGATCTGCACATCTTCCCTCCAAAACCCCAGACAGGAAACAGGAAACCATCTTCCAACAGACAGGAAGTACAGTGTGTCCACAAGCTATTTCCTATTTATCTCAGTCCTGTGTGTATGTTTGTGTGTGTGTGTGTGTGTGTGTGTGTGTGTGTGTGTGTGTGTGTGTGTGTGTGTGTGTGTGTAAGAGACACCCAGCTCAACAGGAAAGAGCCATCAGCACCACTCCCTAATTACACACACACACACACACACACATACGGATAGAGCTTGTGAAGTTAAAAGAGTTTGTGTGTGTGTGTGTGTGTGTGTGTGTGTGTGTGTGTGTGTGTGTGTGTGTGTGTGTTGCAGATTGAGATGATGTCTGTGATTGACAGAGGGCAGGGGTGAACAGTGGATTTCCTTCAGTTTTACTGTGGAATGAACGTGTAAACATCAGGGTGTCTGTAGATTTGTATAAAAACTTCAATGCAATTTTATAAATAGAAGCGCTTAAATCATTCAGTTATTTTTTTATTAAATTTTTAAATTTAAATATTGTGTTTCACATATTTCCTGTGAAACCCAATATTAAAGGAATAGTCCAATATTGTAGGAGATGTTCAGATGGATATCAATCTCACTTCCATGTGTTAAGTACGGAGCTGAAGTGAGGATGTTGTTAGCCTAGCTTAGCATAAAGACTGGAATAGGGGGAGAAAGCTAGCTTGTTCACAAATACACCTATGTATAACTTTAAAGCTCACTGATTAACACATACAGTGTTGCAATAGTAGATTTTGTTTAATCCATGCACAAACAGAAATGTAAATACGACAAGCTGTGGCTCTAAAAGGAGGTACATGGTTTAGCTTCTCTTGGCCAAATCAGCTGGGTGCAGTGACTGTCTGTAGCTTTCTGAAGCCTTGTTGTCATAGTGAGGTTTCCTGGTTTGGTTTCATCTTGCCTGTACGTCAAGCAAAACCAAACCCAGTGCTCACCGACTGAGTAGTTGGAGACACTGCACAGAGGTACTTGTCATTTTTACATTCCTGTTTATGTACATATTATACATATTATAAATGAAATAGCTTTAGAGGTGTTGGTAGGTGTATGTTTGAGCTTTGGACAGAGCCAGGAAAACTGTTTACCCCGCTTCGAGTCTTTATAATAAGCTAGGCTAACCATGACCTGACAGCTCCAAAGGTACGCACAGACATGAGATGGAATACATCAATTCTGCATTTTGCTGTCAGAAGAAACTACTCCTTTACCATAACGTTCAGTGTTGAACCTAATCTATGAACTTTGATACATCCCGCTGCTCCTAACTGCAGGGAAAAGGCATGTTGCAAGTAAATATGCAATTTACTAGAAGTTCAGACTCAAACTTTACATTGTTTTGTTCTACAGTGCAATAGCATCATTTTAAAAAGGTCTTAGAAAACATTAAATGTAACTCTCTGATATTTACGTTTAATCTGTTTGAGCTTCAATACAAAATGATTCTTTCTTTGGGATTATGGATATGTACTGAGATTCAACAGTCCACCACTAATCACTCGCATTTTAATTTTAAATCAACATTTTAATCAAATATTTGTGACATGATGTAACACAAGATTTCACTACAAGGAATGAAAATGTTAGTTTTACCAAAGGTGTCAGTTTCTCAGTAAGATCTCTCAGGGCCATTTGGTGCAAAGCGGCTTTAGCATCACTGGTTATTCAGGGTATTCAGTCATGCATTTGCTGTGAGGAATACAGATACATGGATAAGAATCACAAACTAGACAGAGAAACAGAAGCTACACAGGATACCTGACGGTCACAAGAAATTGTAATGTATGAATATATTAATGGTACAGATAAAATGATTCAGCTGTGGTTGGAGTGGGAGATTGTACGGAAGTTATTGGTCTATTCATGGACAGGAAGGAAATCTCAGCCTGCACAATGACATGAGTTAGGACACACACACACTTGAAGAAGGAGCACTCCAGCAGCTGGCTTGGCTCTGTGTGGTAAAGCACTCAGGGTAGATACCGTACAGAACAAGAAAAGATAGAGTTAAATTAAAAGACAGAGAACCTAGATGTTTAGTGATGGGGAAGGTTGTGAATGAACTTATAAATCTGACGGAGTCACATGAATTAACCCAAGCATATTTGAACTGTCCCTCTTCAAGGCAGTATTAAAATACTCTAAACAGGTTTGGAATTTTGGCCTTTGGTTGAGCGTCACCACATCAGCAAACCAAACACACTGCAATTTAAGTGCATTAATATGAGGTTCTCATGGCTGTAGGTAATTGTGGAATACCAAAATGACTGGTGTTTAAATGATTCACAGTAATTAACAATGTCTGTGTCCAGTCATGCAGCAGTAAATTAAACGTTCGGTCTGCTCTGGTCTCCAGTGGAACATCATTATGTTTTCACAAGATGATTAATAGCTTTTTCTTTAAAAAGAGACTCTCTTCATACTGTATAAATCACTTCACTCAAGAACTTACTAACTCCCATAATAAGACTAGTGATGGGACTGACTTGCACTTTCCAAAATTGATAAAAAAAAATATATTATTTTTATGAAGCTCAGCAAACTCATGATTTTCTAATTTTAGGTTAGGGTAATGGTTAGGGCTAGGGGCCAGGAAATGCATTATGTCAATGAGGGCCCTCACAAGTACAGAAAGACATATGAGTGCATGCAAATGGGACTTTACATTAGCAGCTTGTCATACCAGCCTCTCTATAGAGTATAAACAACAATCATTAATCACATGCTCCAGCAGATGGGTGGGTGCTGGGCCATGTACCTCTGCATGTCTTTTATGTTTAGTATACAGCCGACTCATGCATGTGTGTGGACTAGTGTGGACCTAACATGACTTTTAACCAATATGATTTTTTTTTTTTTTTAATGCCTCATTGTTATGGTTTAAACAAAGCAATGAAATGTATAGTAATGCTGTATATTTACAATTGTCAATCACATTTTGTGGAAATTGGAATTTGTGTTCACAAACTGTTTGTTTTTGTCTGCGTGCTTGCCCAATTTATAACCTTGTTCTTCAGGCTTCAGTTCACTCTGATGAAGTTAACTCTTCTCCAGCTCCCCGCAGACTTTACACTCCCCTCTGCCCACATCTCTCCATCCACTGCCTCATCCAGAGCTTTTATTTTTTCTTCATGTATTTGCCCTTTTGCTGCTACCTACAGCGTAAATGAGCAAAGTAAACTGTTTTGGATGGATGTCTTTTGGATGTTTGTTTTTGTTGCCTAGCAATTAGACTGTAATCATACCTGTTGTTAAGTATGTTTTTGATAGTAGGCCTTATTGGCAGGTATGTGCAGGTAGTGCCTTAACTCAACAGATACTATTAACAGGGTTTGTGTGCAGTATTGCATGAGGTTCTGTTGACTCTCTTCCACATTGCCTGCCCTGGGACTGATTGTCTGTTGTGTAAGGTGGAAGTGGAAAATGTAGAATTATCCTACACATAACAAGGTGATTTTAGTAGCCATGTAGGCGTACATTCTAGCATATGGACTAGTTGTGGACATCCATTCTGTCACACATGCACAACTCATTTTCAGTAGTGTTACTTTTCAGTAATTTGCTGTGGCTGATTACAACTGAAACCAAGTATCAGTCCAGCAGGTAGAACACATCTGCCTCCACTTAAAAGAGACTGTGAGTTATTCAAATTAGCTTCATTGGCATGAAGGAACAGAAGTCTATATTGCCAGAGCAGTACATAAAATTGAGTATTGCGCTGTGACTTCAGAAATTCTCTAGAAAAATATTGTGTAGTCACAGCTGAGTGGCTTTGAGTTGAGCACACACGTTTTCATCAGCTCCTCTCCTTTTACCTGGACTCTGTAGTCTCTACCTGCTGTATACAGTCTTGTTTGTTCTAGAAATAGCTGACACAGAGATATTTAAATTGTAATTTTGACTGAGAAGATGGTAATTGAATAGAACAGAAACATTAGCACTGTCCTTCATTGAGTTTCTGCCATGTGCAGCAGAAATCTGCGTCGGCTACTGTAGTGTGTAACCTCAAGTTTGAGTCTTTAGTATGTCACCTAAGGTTCCCCTTTTTGTGCCTTCAGTGCCAAGCGCCCTGTAGGCATGACGAGCATCCTTGGTCGCATCGGGGGGAAGAAACAGAAGATGAGCACGCTGGAAAAGTCCAAGATGGACTGGGATGCTTTTAAATCAGAGGAAGGCATCACTGAGGAGCTGGCCATCCACAACAGAGGCAGAGAGGGGTAAGAGACAGTCAGAGTGTGTGGTGGTGCGCTTAGGGGCGGTTTGATGCTAGAAATTACACAATATTTCACATACTGTATTATGTTTCCTGCTAAGATACATTATCATTTGGACATTCTAGCTGGAAGCAGCAATATAGAAACTGGACTTCAGTTTAGCATTTAGCATTGTTGGATTCTAATTCTATTCTCACAATCAGCGTTCATGACATGAAACTGAATGGGTTCTTGTTATTTTACAGGACAACAACTTTTTTTAAATTATTTAAACATTTAACATATTTTATTCAAATTGAAAAACAGAAGAAAAATAAAAATAATCTCCCCCCACCAACGTGACTTTCCCTCTGAAAATGGAAGAGTGAATGTGTTGGGACTGGTAAAGATTGTTAAGACTGGCCACTTTTAGCGCTTCAGCTCATAGTCTCAAGCGCTGAAAGTATAGTTTTGTTCCCTTTTCAGGAAAAAGGCTTGGCTTGGGACCCCCCTCTTTTATTATTCCCAGACATTTTTATCTTTACACTTGTATCCTATCTGTTCACCAGTAGGCTTTGACTCTGCATCACTTATATTCAGATGACAGTCAATCTATTCATCCACTTTATTTCTAGATGTGTCTCTTGGATGTGTTTTTTGGAAAAGTACCATAACATATAATAGATTTGACTGTTTTTGGGATGTTATAATCATAAGAGTCTGAAACACTGTAGACCTCCACTGCAGTTGACAGGGATATCAGCCTCAGTGTCCAGTTACAGGCAAAGTATTTCATCCTGTTTACAGAAAGAGGGATAGACATGAAGGTAGAGAAGAGTAGCAAAAGCTTATGGCTTTGCCCAGACTGAGTGCTGGACTTGATGTATTGCACTGTTTACTCCCCAGCTTCATTGCAGAGACATATTGACTGGAGGTCATCTCTACAACACAAGTGACACACATTTAGAAACATACATTATCCATTCATTAGCTAAACAAGAAATAAAGGCAAAAGTAAAGAAATATAAATCGAAACTGGTTGAATCTTTAATATCTTGAGTCTCCACTGAGTCTCCATTTGTCTCTAATCTACTTAAATACTGAATTTATTCAGACCTCCATGAGCTTGACAGAGGTCTGGCTATATGCATCCGATCTCAGCAATAAATCAGTATTCCATATCTCCTTAGTTTAATGATTGTAACATCTAGTAAGTGAAATTTAATAATTGTAATATCGAGATATACCAGACACTGCCATGGCAAAATTAATGGGTGTGTCCAGCGAGTACGTACAGCGATAGATGGCAAGCTACTGTAGGTGATGGGCTAACCTGCGTTATACCAAAAACACACCATATTTTCAACACTTTATACAGTGCTTCCTATTATTTTTCTTATTAAATGTTACAGAGAACCAACAGCTCTAAGGTTTTTCACATGGCCTGTAAATGTACTCTGCAAATTGGTGACAATCCATCCTACTTTACAGCTTTTTCAAGTTATAATCATAAAATGCTGATATGGCTCAACCACAGTGAGGAGGACCAATGGAAAAAAGTTCATTAAGCTAAGCTAATTAGGAAGTAGCAGCTGGAAAGAAGTGTGTGTAAATGGAGATAAACATTGTTCAATATGAGCAGGAATCATGCTTTAGTCAGGATGGACGAAGGGATGAGGGAGCCAATGGAAGACCGGCTACCCCAGAGTCTGTGCTATATGCACTCTGTTAGCTCATTCGTTGTCATTCTGTGCCTCTGACACTCACACACACACACGCTTTCCTTTTACCATGTACTAGGTTCCAACAAAGCAGAAGGATGGGAGCTAATTTAAAAACACTCAGACACAACAGGGATGCAAATCCTTCTACACGCACGCACGCATTCAAGCACACACACACACACACACACACACACCCACACACACACACACACACACACACACACACACACTGCTGAAGTGGAGAGAAGTGTGCATGTATGTGTGTGTGTGATGAGAACATTGCTATACTCCTTAATTGTATTTTCAGTGTGTGTTTGTACTTGCTGTGATAAAAGTAGATGTGATGTTTTGTTTCTGTGTGTGTTTAGGTATGTGGAGCGGAAGAACTTCTTGGAGCGCGTCGACCACCGCCAGTTTGAGTTAGAAAAAGCAGTACGAATGAGCAACATGAAACAATGACACAGACTGACGGTGTGCGCGCACACACACACACACACACACACACACACACACACACACACACACACACACACACAGAATCGAACAGATGCTTAGACTTTCTCTCTCTCTAATGACAGAGTTGCTATTCCCCCAGTAAAGGGAGCTCAAACTGGTGCTGTGGCTCGAGTCTATTTCAGGACAGGGATATTAATAGGCTGGGTTTGTGGAATGGAGGGGTGTTGAGTGTTCTCATCCTTGTGAGAACCAATTAGTGTTTCAAACCTTCACACTGATGACATTTTTGGGATGTGAGGTCATTCTTGCCTGTCCTACGTCCTCAAGGGGCTGATTTAGAACTAAGACTTAGTTTTAGGGTTAAAGAATAATTCCGGTTTATTACAACTTTGTAGTTTTGTCCAGTATTTCTATCCACAATTCTAACATCATACTCATCAAGTTCATTGCTGAAATTTGCGAACACGTTGACGTCAAGTCAGGCAGGTCAAGAAACAAGCTTAGCTGCTGGCTCTGGAAGTATTTTCCCCATTTCTACCTGCCGTTAACATGTGATCTGTGTCTGGATACCTTACCTGGATCAGAGAAAACACATGTTAATGCAGATGTAAATGCACACAGCTCAACATATTGAAAGGTCACCTATAACTCCGCCTCTTCCTGCGATCTCAAGCTGCCCGTCCAAAAGCTACAGACGACATCTTCCTCAGCAAAGGAAGAACAAATACATCTATACAGCAGCATCTCTGATATTTCTTACTTCATTGCTCCCTGGTACTCGTATGTAGTGTTGTACCTTTTGATGTTTTTCAATAAAAGTTCCATGTCCATCAAAGTACGTTTTGAAAATTTCAGTTATACTATCCAAAAAGGGAAAGATAATTAGATTCTAAAATCACATTAGAATTCTGCACATGGAGGCTTTAATGAGCCGATTGAAAAATAATGTTGTGAGTGGAGGCTCCTCATCAACACAGTAAAGGTTCAGTGTGACTTGTGTGTCAAATGTTTGGTTGGATTCATGCCATCGTTGAGTAGATTGTTTTCATTGTTTCAGTGTTCAACCAATTTTGTTTTAGTTCGTTAATGAAGTTTTTGGGTTTAAAAAAAATTTATGTTGTGCAAAATTTTCATACTTTTTAAAGCATCATGGGACACTGAAACACCCTGCTGACCACTGAAATCCTGATAACATTCACGAATTCAGGTGAAAAGCTTTCTGTGGACACTTAAGCGAGAACTGTTATACTAATCAATACCACAGTAGCAGTATAATCAATCAAATTGCGTGCTATCCATTCACATCAGAGGAGGACCACAGCGACTGAGCAGACCTGATGGCAGGTATCGGCTTGTCTCTCAGGGGTTGTTTTGTCCTGGTTTCGAAACAAACATGAGGATGTGAGGGTGATTTGCGGTCTTGCTAGTTTGACTGTGGAGTCCTGATACAGTTCTCTGTTAATTCATGTAAATATTAAATATCTAATAAACACAAACTGATGATTTTAAGTATGCAAGTCGATTTGTTTTTGTTGGCTGAGACGTCAGACTGTGTATTCTCCATGCCAATCATCCATCTTCCATCACTCTTGTTGTAATTCCACTGCTGACTGCACTGATCCCCTGTGGAAGTGTTCAATATTAAATAAATAAAATGAATCACATGAATAAACTGAAAAATATATGAATGAATCAACCATTGGTTAGATATTGAAGAAACTTAAAACTAAACTCATTACTAAATGTTGTTTCATCATTCATTTTCATGTTAACTGTTTCATTAAAGACATTTTATTTGAAAAAGTCCTGAACCAAAGACTTCATAATGAAGTTTTCATTATGACACATACACAGTGCTGTCAGCCAATCACATGCCCCCTGCCTCTTCAGCTAGCAGGCTCAACAACTGTTAGTCTACCAGATTTATCCAGTGAGCTCCTGTTAGCACGAGCAGCAACAATAACCATTCAACTAGAGGCTGCTGCTGTAAAATAGACATATATATATATATATATATATATATATATATATATATATATATATAGCAAGAGAGAGATAAGATATTTTTTTTAAACGGAAAAACCGATGAATGTTACACGAGCATTTATGAACATCTGTCCTTAGGTCCTTTGGTTATATACAGTTCAGTATATTGTGCTTTCAGAAAGCTGTATGCATCTTGAATAAAGCAGCTCTATCAGAGTTTAAAGACAGACCAGCTCCTGACAGCTGCCTAAAAACAGCTTGTGATTATACAAAATCCCTCACTCCACACACACACACATACACACACACACACACACATAGAGACAGATAGTGGGGTTTTTATGGCGTACGGCTGACAGGGGATTATCCTCCCACACGTTCACATACACTTTATCATGGTTGAAGGTGTCTACATAGGAATGTGTTACCATAATTCTAGTATTGTCAGGATGGAGGAGAAAGAACATTTACATCACGGGATGCTCAAACTCCACTCCAATTAAAATGTGTCAGCAGAAGCAATTCACTGTGATGGTTTCCATAGACAACCAGTGCAGTTTGAGGTAATCTCTAATGATGATGGAGTCGATCAATCAGCTGTATGTCAGAGGTGGACCAATGACTGGACCATGTTATTAACTGAAAGGATACCAGCACTGATGTTTGTAACCTCAGTCTCTTCTCTCATGTTTTATTGTATTTACATGATAGCCAGAGGGCTGATCATTTTAACATGAATTATGAATTATTTAAACACACGTGACGATCACTATGTGCACCCTATCGTGGTGCAGCGGAACTGGATTTGAGTCTCATTGTTTTTACTCTGTATGCATTGACAGTTTCATTTCCTTAATAGTGTAAAAGACATGCTTCAAAAAAATTTAAAAAATGCATCTCATTATCTATGACATCACCCACTGGGTTTTAAAGGGACACACTGAAGCCTCATTTAGTCACCATCTATATCTGCTCCATCTGTATATCTGTTCTATCAGTATTTATTTCTGTTCTACATGTATTTATAAAAATATGTGAATAATCATAAATGCAACCAAGACACACACTAGAAGTGCACTGAAATCATTGGAGTCTTCATGACTTGTGAAAACATATTTGCTTTGTGTTTAGAGAAAATGTGAATATATTTGGGTTTGTTTTTTATTTTAAAATAACTCTAAAGTATGCTGTATATCCTCTGCATTATATTGAGTGAGTTTAGATGACTATTTAATGCCTTCCAAATGCTAAGTTACCTTCTTTTTGTGGACACATTTCAGTTATTCTATTTTAGTCCCAAACTAGTTTTCCCCTATATTTTTGTTCAAACTAGAACATGGTGCAACTATAGGATAATTCTGTTAGTTATGGCCATATATTTTGGTCATATATTTGGTAATTTGGTCATATAAGTAGATGAAAGTAATAATAGCTGAGGTCTGGGAATACTGTGACAAAAATAAGTCAGCACTTCACCAAATGAATAAACTGCTCACAGTTAAGCCCAGCAATATTAATGCCCCACACTCTGATTCCAAATAATGAGAGATATACAATAATGCACAATAATGATCCAGTATAACCCATGACATCCCCTGCTCTCCCTGTGTGAGGTTTGGGGCTGAAAATTGCAGCTGATCATGGTCCTGTGCACACAAACACACACACACAGAAAAGCCCGAAAGACAGTGCTCAGGGCGCAGCTGGGGCTCAGCTATTTTTACTGCCTATAATAGCTTTAATGACCTTCTGATTTCAAACAACTGTCTGTAACCAGAGGTGTGATTATGAGTAACACATTTAATGAATAACAAAACTTTTTTTTTTGTCAGTATCAGTGTGTTGAAGTGATCCAATCTGGACCACAGTGTTAAAATGAGCAGAAACGTGTGACTGCAAACAACACAGAAGGGTGAATGCTAAGAAAACAGCTGTCACGTTGCTGTGTTGTAGAAATATTAATAATACAAATTTGACAAAAATGATGTAATACAAAGTTTCCAGAGTTTGCTAATAGATTTTCAAATTGTAAGGAAAATAATGAATACCACTGACTCCTCTTTCTAGCCTATATGCATGCTCTTTAATGTTTGTATAGATTTTTTGTATTCATTATTTATTATTTTTTATATTTATTTATTTTAGTATTCTGTTGCGGGGGGGTGAAGTGCGTGTAGTGAGGCGGTCTCTTTAAGGCGGCAGGCCTGGATCGTCCCTGGGGGGGGCAGGAGGGACGGCAGCTCTCCTCCCGACCACTGACGGCACCGTCAGACCTGTCACCACGCCGGAGGAAGTCTCCCGACCTCCCGGACCAGCTCTGCGTCGATCCCCAGCTTTCACTGAAGCCGTTTGTAAAGTAATCCGTGAAGGAATCGGCGAGAGAGGAGAGGAGCGGCGGAGGGAGGCGGGGGACGACGGAGGAGACACAGCCGGGGCTGCTGGACGCTCAGCCGGCCGCCGCTGCCGCAGAAACCCGCCTTGACTGCGCACACCTTTTAACAGCGTAGAGGCCAGGCCGCGTCCCTCTCCCGCACAGCTCAGCATGGATGGATGAAGGAGGACTGACTGTGAAGAAGAAAGCCTCGTTCTGTTGGGAAAGTAGTCTCTGGAGAGAGGAAAGAAAAACCACTGCGCGCTGTAGAGGAGAGCGACAGCGGCAAAATGTCTGTCCCTGTAAGTATGTCAGCCCCGGGCTCACCAAATACTTTTACAGCCTGTCTGCTGTCTCTGTCCTTCAGTGTCTCTCATGAGCCGCTCAGAGACCGTCCTGCTGCGTGGAAGAGACAGACCCAGTCAGTCACCATGCAGTCTGCCATTATTAGTGTCAACTTTCTGCCTGTTTGTCGTTAAAAAAAGCCAGCTACTGTAACGAGTTTAATTCTTAAAAAAATGTACATTATATTGGGACAAAGCGCTTGTCTTGGTTTGTGATCAGTAGGTGAACATGCAGGACGGACCAGCTGACTGATGGGGTCCGTATCAGTAAAGGTGCTTTTATCTGCCAGCTTTGGTTTCAGGCTGTAACTGGGTCTGTAGTGACATAGCTATTCTGGGCAGGCCTGGCCTGTCAACACATTTACACAGCTGATGCTGCTGCTTGTGTGTGTGCAGGGATGGATTCATGTCTGTGCTGCTTCTGCGTGCAGGCTCGGGCTGGTGGAAATGGTCTTGATGGAGCTTGTTGCGTTGTTCTTTATCACATTCCTGAGGATCTGCCTGGAGAGTCTGATGGCGAGTTGTGTGTGTGTGTGTGTGTGTGTGTGTGTGTCAGCCCTGCCAGTCCCTGTACTTGGCTATACCACAAATGGAAAAGGGCGTACATTTCTTGTATTTCTATCATTGTTAGGAATGCACAACGTTGACATGCTTCATCTCATCTGATAACTGATGATTTCCCCTGTCCTTGTGATTGATATATACTAATATACTTTTCATCACTGGTGCACCATATGTCTAGTTTCAGTGTTTACCTGTTTTCCTGTAACTGTCATGCTTGAATGCACAAGCGGATGTGTACTCAATAAAGCCCTGCTTTATTATGTGCCAATTCATTGCTAATACTACAGTTTTTCCAATGGGATTTCACAGTGAATTCACAAGTGTCTACACGTTTGCTCTTGCATTTGTTGCATCCTGTTGTGCCATAGGCTTTTACAGCTTTCCTGGAATATGCTGTCAGTATCTTTCAAATCAAAAGGAAAATATGCTCCTTTCAATCACTGCTTGTTTGTAAAAATACACAGATATCAGCATTAACCACTCAAAGTTGGCATGTAGTTTCAACAGAAGAGAAATAGCTTATTATAGCTATTATTGCTTATACACTTGTAAATACCAAGTGAATCATTCACATATGAGACATATGCTCAGTATATTTTGGGCGTGGTTTTGGTATCAGTCACCATTCTGATTGAACATATTGTAAGCATTTATCTCCCTATACTGATAAGTTGATCAAAACATTGTGCATCCTTAAGGATTAACACCACTATTAGAACTGTATCATACATGCAATATGCTGTCCTTTGATTTGGTTGGCCGGATGAGCATCAGCCCTGGGGCTGAGTAGTGAGTCCAGTGTTTTAATCTGTAGTTCTGATGATGGCCAGTAGATGCTGGCTCTAAGAAAAACACCAAATGTACAGAAATAAATGTTTTAAAAAAACACTACTTCTTTTTTAGAATTGCTGAACAGCTGTCTGGCTGATCATTTGGGAAAAGGGAGCAGTGCTGTAGAGGACTTCTGCATGTGGCTCCTCTGCACGGCTGTCATCTTTAGTAACGTGTGAGTTGCAGTGTGGAAAAGGTGTTTCCACCCACGGAGGTGCAGAGGCGGCGGTTGCTGTTCACCTTCTCCTGTGACAGGATGTTTTCTGATCTGCTTAACTTGGTATTCTCAGACGGACTTGCTGCCTCCTGCTGTCTGCCGACACACTGGTGATTCACATGTGTGTGTGTGCGCATGTCAAGCGTGTGTGTTCCTGCCACAGAAACGGTGATGATGAAAGTGATGCACTCAAAGTGTATTGGATGTATTCAGTGTGTGTGTGTGTGTGTGTGATGTTGACAGACAGTGGATTGTTCTTCAGTCAGCTCCCATCTTCTGTGACAGCTGTCACTTACAGGCAGGAGGGTGTACCGTCTCCTCAGCAGGGAGCACACAAGTAGGTCTGCATTCTCCCAACATTTGTCTGCTCACTGCAGTTTGAAAGTACAACACAGTCGAATTTTTAGCTGGGTGCTTCTCAAACTATTTTTTGTGAAATCTCAGTACAAAAGTGTATTTTTCAGGGTAACTTCAATGTTCCACTGCAGCACACATCAGCCTGCTGCTAACTGAACCATTCTCAGGGCTATGTTAAGGCCATTGGTCAGTGTTTCAGCTTCTGCCCCATTGCCATAGACAAATCCAAAAGAGAATTGAGCCTATTTGCTCAATTTACCCAATTAGTTCTACAATGCTTTACCTCTAATTTCACTCCAATATTAGTTGTATGGCAATAGAATGTGAAGTGTGCTGATTGGTCATGAATTGAAAAATACCAGGGATGCCCTGATGAGGCTTTTTGGAGCTGATACTGATCACTGATTGGTTCCTGTTATTAGATAACAGCATGAGAGACCCTGTATATGTGTTACATGGCTCTGTGGCAGAGTTGGTCGGCCCACCACTTTGGTCCGTACAGAAATATGTCAACAGTTATTGGATGGATTGCCATGGAATTGTGATACACACATACCTGGTCTCCAGAGGGTGACTATGGTGATCCTCTGACTTTTCATCTAGTGTCAACATTTCAGATGGTTTATGACCAAATAAATACCTGTAAAACTAATGACATTCCCATCAGCCTCAGCTGCACGTTTTGCACGTCATTGCTTGTTAGCATACTGATGTTAGCATTTAGCTCACAGCGCCTCTGTCACTAAGTACAGCCTCACAGAGCTGCTAGCATGGCTGTAGACTCTCATGTCACTGGTAATAAATATCAGCTGATAGTCTGCACTCTGCCGATATGTAGAAACATTCTGAACATTTGAATGCCATTGTCAGACAGGTCCAGATGGAAAATCCTCTGTAAAACAGACTTAAGGCCCAAACACACTGAAAGCGATAATTGACGCGCCTCATTTGACCCACTGCAGGCATCAGACTTGAAATGCCACAGAGCCAGCAGTATTTTAGGAAAATGTCGCTATTTAGGTAAAATATTTGTATATTACAGATACCCCCATTCATTTTCTATACATTTCTATTGGAGTAAACGGGTGGAATCTGCAATTCAACCCGTTGAGTCAGGGAAGGCCTCGTGAGAAATCTGTCTCTGTGGGACAGCTCCTAGTCGGCTTGGAA
The DNA here is from genome assembly GCA_031216445.1 of Lateolabrax maculatus. Lineage (NCBI taxonomy): Eukaryota > Metazoa > Chordata > Actinopteri > Acropomatiformes > Lateolabracidae > Lateolabrax > Lateolabrax maculatus. The sequence goes on along the minus strand of CM062214.1, from coordinate 2,573,553 downwards.
AGGCCCGGGGTGAGCAGCCGTCCCCTGGACCTCCCCACTTCCCGGACATTGGACTTAATACTTGCTGCGCCCTCTTTCCCTGCAAGAGGACTTTCTTCTCCAGGTAAGACTTGAAAGATGGTGCACCATGCTTGGCCGGGCAAAGCCTGAGGAAACTCTGGTGGAGGCCCGTAGCGGATCCCCATTTGATGCTTCAAAATAGGCGCATCAGGGCAGTTTGATGTAGTGATTTTATTTTAATACATCAGCACATGATAAAATATGTTTCCTTTCTTGTGTTGGCTATGCAGTATGACCAGTCTGCTGAATGGTTTGTTGAGGGTCCAGTGAAATGTCATTGGTTGTTTATTATTGGTTGCTATTTTGATTGTATTATGGGATTCAGAACATATTTTTATTGAAACTAGTGATCGTGTTAGTGAATCTAGGGCTGTAAAAGATCCATGTCAGTAATTTTTGGACAGACACAAACTGGATTTTACGGTGGTGATAAGGTTGTTTAGTAGCCTGTTGCCATGGTTACAGATAAATAAAACAGTGTTTACCTACCTCAGTGATAGTAGGGTCACTGCTGGTGTGTGTTTGTGTGCACGTGCACCTGTACGCTGTGTACTTGCTCAATGAGTTGGAGGAAGGAAGTGCATTGTGCGGCATATGTGCTGTGTGTCTGCTCCAAGTGTTTTCATGTCCTGAGTCAGTTCTTCTGTCTACTTGCTCCATCGCTCTTATTGACATCATTAGTGACATCACTACACCTGCAGTATCAGCCAGTGACCGCCTCGTTTCCACAGCAACCGCTCTCTCACCTGGTCAATGTCACATTTATCTGTCGTCTTTCCCCTCACACACACACACACACAAACACACAATCACTCACTCACTCCCCGCCCCGCTTCTCAGCCATGCTTTCCATGACATACATCAGCATGGCAGGTGTGTGTATCAGTGTGTTTAAAGCATGCTAAACTGAGCGAGGCTTGATATGCTCTGTGTCTGTGTGGAGCAAAACCTAGCAGACTATGGCTGGAGACTTTTCCAGTGTATGTTATTATTCACACACACATACAGTACACCCACTGTGGCAGCAGAGTGCATGGAAGGGTCAGATATATATAGAGTTAGTAGAGAGTAGCCTAATTTTCACAAGCTGAGAGCAGGACACAATGTGTGTGTACATCATAGATGCACACAGGCACATTAATAAATGTGCATGATTCACATCTTCACATTTCATCCGTCCATTATTTTCTCAATTAATTGATTTAATTGATTACATTTATAGAATGTCAGAAACTAGTGAAAAATGCCCATCATAATCTTTATAAGCCCACAATGATGTATTCAAATGTCTTGTTTTGTCTAGTGAGCAGTCCCAGACCCAAAGTTATTCAGTTTACACATCATGTTCACAGAAGACAGCAACGTCAGAGCAGCACGTCATTACAACTGAGGAGCTGAAGCTTTGGAATGTTGGAACTTTTGCTTGATTATCAAAATAGTCGCCAATTAATTTTCTGTTGATCAACCAAGCAATTGATAGTCTAATTGTTTCAAATACATTATGTTTTAATGATAGTTTTTGTTCAAATATAGTATATTTTAAATGATGTTGGCAAAACTCCACTATGTGTGTGTTATTGCTTATGAATACAGCTTTTCATCTGTAACATAATTAATTCAACCTTAATGAGTTAGATATATCTCACTTTAGTGGAGAGCTATTTATTTGTCAAGCATAAATCAAAACTTAGATGTACTAAGTGTGTGCTGCATAGATGTACAGACTACGAAAATCAAAATATTATATTAGTGTTGTTTCATGCATGTTATTTGGAGCGCACTAAAATGAAATGTATCTCAAACTAGTATTGAGCTGATACTGTTTTAACCAAAATACTGAATTGTTTGTGGATGATTCCAAATGTAATGAAGGCAGGAGGGTTTTTGCATTGATGCATGCAATACGTGTATGTGTTTGTGTGTGTGTGTGTGTGTGTGTGTGTGTGTGTGTGTGTGTGTTTTTGTGTCTGCGCCCAGGCACAGTCGCTCATGCATGACGGTCTATAAATGCATGCAGGGCATATACATAAATACATATACAGTATAAATGTGTGTGTGTGTGTTCATTCATGCTAGTTGCTAGTGGTCATACATATATACAAAGTTAAATGTGCGTGTGTTAGTGTTGAGCTGTCAAAACATGTTAGTTTGTCCTCATCTGAAACACACTAAGTCAGGTCTTTGCCTGTGTGTGTCCACAATAATAAAGCTTTTCACTTCCATATTAATCATCGCCACTTAGAGAAAGAAGCCCATCCTCCCATCTCAATGGGCACTCACACACACAGACACGCTTACACACACCTCGCATCTCAATTTCCCACAGCCATCCACGTTCTCGGCAGGGAGTTTCTAGGGGCAACAGGAGGGTCCTCTCAGTGTGTCAGTCACATATAGGGAGCTGTGTGTTTGTGTGTGTGTTGTGATATAAGGACAGGTAGACGCGATTCACAAAAAATGATTAAGAGAAAAAATGAGAGTGCATCCTGCTCTCAAAAATGAGCAGGATTCCATCACTCTGTGTGGTGTAACAGCACATACAAATGTGCCGAGGTCAGAGTGGCTCAGTTTGTGGTTGTATGGTTCCAATAGCTCTGTCTATGTGCATGGCCCCTATACAACAGTATAGAACAGTAGAAAATAAACAACATCTTCATGTCACTATTAGGATAATTCTGATTTATTATTAACTTGGGGTCTATTTTAAGAGTTCATCATCCCTATCAGTAATAATAACATTGTACCCCTCAACTTAACAGCTGAGATCTGGAAAGATAGATATCACTAAAAAATGGACGAACAGTGGTTGGAAACAAACCAATTGTAATCATCCATCACAGTTTACAGAAACAACTCTAGTGACATTTCAACTGTGTTCAATTTCAGTTTAACTTTCAGATAAAGTGGTTTTAATAATCTGAATAATCTGTTTGATTGTGTACAACCTGTTTGACGTGTGATCACAGCTGATAAAAATGATAGCTAAAACTATGAAAAGTTTATTGCAGTAAGGCAGACTTATGCTTTACAAATCCAAACTCAGGGTTCGACCTGTCTCAGTCAGAGGCCACAGCAGCACTTTTTACTGGCTCCAGAACTGGCTGAGTGTGCGTAATCACCGAGCTAACATCACAAAAGGTCATTCTCACCATTTCCTCAGCAGCATATTGTCCCCAGGTTGCCTGTGCTCAGTTGTGTTTGCCGTAGATTTAGACAGTATGGAAACATCAACTGCAAATGTGATGAACAAAATTAGCTTTTTCTTTCTTCGAAGAAAGTCATGATCTGATGAAGGTGGACATGTCTGAGCTGTGGATTGCTGACTCTCTAGAGACTATCGATAGTTGATGCCTTTGATACGCGTGTGTTCATCATGACACCATCCACACACAGTACACATCATGTTCAGGCCAGAGGAGTCTGTAATAAATGCCCTTTTTTATGGTTTTCCCAGCTTTCCTTTTTATCCTGGTTTTAAGGCAAAGAGACTCACGCAGCTGTAATATGTTGTAGCACACTAGAAAGTGTGCTGTGTGAAAGTTAAAGACTTGGTGGTTTGAAACTTCATTTGTCTTTGTTTTAAATTACCGTCATGAGCATGACCTGCCTCCAAGGAGCACCATGCTAGTGAAGCTTTTTTTTGCATAAAACATAAAACAATTTAAACTAATCATAAAAACAAAGATGGAAACATACTTAACCAACAAAGTAGTCGGTCTGTTAAACAGTATATATGCAACACAAGGGCGGGATAGCAGCGTGAGAGTGTAAAAGCTGAGAAATAGAGGTGCAGGTGCAGAGCTGTCCGTGCTATCAGCACATTTCACACATTGTTCCATCTGTGTAAACTGTCTGTCTGTTGAAACAGTGTCAGGTACAGCTGCAGTGTGTAAGCTGACTGTTGTACTTAGCTGAGCGCGCCTTAGTGTTTGGCTGCAGTCAGCACAGCCGAACACATGCTGCACACTAACAGCAATGGCAGTGTTTTTGGATATGTATGTTTGTAATATTAACAGATGCCTCATGTTTGTGTTTAGGTGAGGTGCGTATGGGAGGCTGAGGTTTCTCCTTAAAAATCAGTGTCTGGTTTAACTGTACTTTGTTTCTACAAATATCTTCAGTAGAGCACCACTGGCAAAAGGGGTTCCACAAGGCTCAGTCACGGGCGCCCTCCTGTGATTGGTCTACTTCTACCACTGCTATGCTGACGACACCCAGCTTTTCTTCTCATTCCCCTTTATACAGTCAGGTGGAGGCATGCACCACTGCTGATCTCTGTACAGTATTTTAACCTTGACAAGACTGATCTTGTGTCCCTCTGGGGGTAAGGGAAGCCCTGCACTGAGACATTTTTATAAATCTCCAATGTCATTATCAGTATTAACCTTATTAGCTTTGAATTATGGCATGTGCCTTCGAAACCCACTGTAGAAACATTGTTTGTACTGTATCTAATACAGTGTGCTTGCTGTGATGTTGTGTCCTTATCCATGCATCCATTAGCCATAAATGGTTTAGTATTGATCAGCCAGTATGCTGGTACAGAGCTTTATTGATTGATAGACATGTAGGCTATATGTACAGTTTAGGAATCAAATGCACTTAACCAAACAGCATTCTACATTCTCTGAAATCTACCATCTTCATCAGGTCACACTATCTTCCATTAGGGTCTTTCACTGCATTCTGTGTGTGTTTGTGTGTGTGTGTGTTCCTGTGTGCGTTATATAATAGCATTATACATAATTGGGAATATTTTGCCCTTTAGTAGTACAGCTGTCCATCTGAATAGTGGTACTACTGCAGTTTTGCATGTAAAGGATCCATCTAAATGTTGACAGGGATCATGTGATAGTGCAGTGCATATCGAGCTTGTTTTGTTTAAGGAATAGTTCAACACAGCTTGTTATGGTCTTACGTAGATGAGAAGATTTATATCAGCTTCATCTCTGTGTGTCCACAATGTCTTTAGCCTAGCTTAGCACAAAGATTAAAAGCAGAAGGAAACTGCTAGCCTGGCTCAGTCATAGTGAAGTGGCATTGATCAACAACACTTGCAAAACCCTGCTGGCAAATATGGTCGTTTTGTGCAATGAGGCAGTTTATAATATTGAGTGTTCCATTAAATGCAGCTTTAGTGTGTGTGTGTGTGTGTGTGTGTGTGTGTGTGTGTGCCTGTTTGTGAGTGTACTTATTGCCTTGCTGATTTTCATTTAAAGGTTTTTGTTGTGGATTAACAGTTTTGATAGCATTTGCTCTGAGTTTTGTAGGGAATCTTGAATGCTTTGTTATGTAAATTGAAAAGCTTCTTGAACATATACAGTATTTTACAATGTAATTATTAGAAATACTGCATGACTTAATGTAAGAGACCTGTTCATAATACTCAGTGTAATTAATAGAAGGTTTGTTAACAAATCCTTTCATAAATTAGGAACATTAAACAAATAAAGATATTTGCTGCTTTTCTGTATGTACTACCTGAAACCTACTCAGATATGTATTCACAAGGACTAGGTGATTATGAAAAACAAAGAGGAAGCATGGTCTCTCTATTCATTCTTCCCTCTGCTTGACCTTCTGTCTGCCCTTCACCTCTTCACCACCATTTCATCACCTTCTCTCCATCTGTCTGATTGTCCATCTACAGGACGTCCCTCTCACTTTGACTATCATGTTAACTTTAACTGCTTTATCTTTTTTATCTATGCTGTCTCTTCCTCTAATACATCCTTTCATTGTCCACTTAGTGTCTATATGTACACAGAAAAAAAACGTGAAGGCCTTGTAGAAAGGACTTTTTTTGTATTTTGGATGACTTAGGTGAAACAATGATATAAAACAGAGAAAAGCAGAAAATCTTCATCTTTGACTCACAGGAACAGGAACATCTTTTGCATTTTTGCTAAATACATGACTTAAATAATTAATTGTTATATATTTTCAACCCTGTCTCTTAGTAATACAAAAATATCTATACCACTAATTTGGAAGTCCAAAGTGACACAATGTGATTATTAACATTGTAAATTAAATGTTGATGAAGAATCATAACCCAAAATTCTGTTAGTATAGGTGCAGTCCTTTAAGTCTATTGCTAGTTAGTTCATCACTGCTCTTGCTTTCGCAGCACTGAAGGCCTTTAGTCCATGCCCTCGTACTGTGTGGGCCACACTTTTGTCTCACCCTGTGTATAAATTGAGATGAGACTGGACAGTCGGCTCCCAACCCAGCTTTTTCTTCTGCTAGTTAAAGGAACCAGTGAGCTGCACCTATATTCAAAGAATGTGGGGTTACGGTACATAGCCAATGTTCTATTTCAGGTAGGCTTTGCCCTCTAAGGCTATTTCTAGAGGGATAAGGGCGAAGCAGGACATGGTCCATGCTCCACTTGGACTGTCCGGTACCCACATGCATTAACACCCACCCACCTCTCGAGAAACAATAACTAGCCCGCAAATAGAAATTAATGAAAGAACTGAGGGAAAGACCAAGAAGCCACAGGACAAATGTCTTCCTGGGTCATTCCTCTCTGCAAAGCCGTAGAGGATGAAATTCCTCTGGTGGAATGCGCTTGGATGCTCTCTGGGGGATCCATCCCAGATGAGAGATAGACCTGAGAAACAGCCTCACTAAGCCAGTATGACAGGCGCTGTGCAGACAGGGGCAGCCCCTGGGATTGCTCTCTGTAGTGCACAAATAGGCGCTGGGAATGACTAAAGTCTGTGGTGTTTTAGTGGATAAGTTAAGTGGGACCTGATCCAAAGGTTCAAAAGGAGCTTTAACCTGTGTGCATAACACCAAATAGGGGACTAAGGAGCGTGACACCGGCCGCTGCCTCAGTACACCCCTCAGGAAATGCTTCATCAACTGGTGGAAAGGGGTAAGGAAGTGACATAAAGAAGGATCCTGAGCCAAAAAACCCATCCACTCAAACCAAAGCACGCACTGTGTGTTGTCATGTGCGGTCCCACGGGGCACCCCCACTGACAGGATGTAAAGATTTTTCCAATAGGCTAATCGGACCTACTGAGGGAGGAATGCACACCCTGCGTCTCCGATGACTCACAGGGTTGAGATGCAATAAAATTAACCACTGCAGCCACCTCAGGAGGCCCAGGGAAATCACCGATCAACCACTGTTGGTGGAATATGACACTTTCAGGTGCTATGGTAATAACGTCAGTAAGGTCATAGAACGTTGGCAATATCATCTAAGCCTATTGCGTCCAACATGTTGGACTTTTAAATCTAATCATAATCAACCAGTGCATAATTCAAATGAAATCAAAGTGATCTGACATCCAGTAAAATTAGAAAAATTAAAAAAGTAAAATAAACCAACTCTGCTGGTAGGAGGGGAGCTATAGGTGACCTGTGTGGAGAAAGCAAAGCGAAATGATGCAAACTGTCTAGAGACTTGTCCACAGAATAAGACTCCTGCATCTGCTCTTTGCAGCTTCTCAGTCTAAAGAAGGTGAGCACAGTAGGGGCAAACTGCTGGAGGAATGATGGCCAAGACGGCGTGCTCCGGTCCGAGGCATAACTCACAACGGGCATGCAGATCACAATTCATGATGTGTCCCATCTGGCAAACTGGATACATGTGGATACTGCTTGTGGAGGACATCTTCCTCTTATCAAACAGTTGCTGCGAAGTCGAAGCGAGCTGATGAATAATGTGAGCTGATTGTCAGCTGAATCTCAGTTTATGCACAGGGTTAGCCAAGATGGGGCCCAGGTAGTATGAGGATGTGGACTAGTCTAAGTCTTGAGCGCTGCGCAAACAGGGATGGACCTACTGGCAAAAGCCTTAGAGGGCAAAGCCTATAGAAAACAGAACCACAATCTTTTCCTTTCCCTTTATCAAAGTGTTTTTGTTGTCTCAACCTGACCACAGAAGGGACTCGGACGTGATTCCAGATACCAGGGTTCACATCCCGAGTCCCATCTGTTGTAAATATTTTTTTTTTCATTTAAAAAAAGAGTATACAATTATTAAGGAGCTGAATTACTTCACATTTCAACATAAATGCCTTTTCATTCTTCAAAAAACAAAGAAGCTTCAGCGGTCCTCTCCCTGCTTCTGCTTTTTAACTTCAATATGTTATCTGATTTGTCCTTTCTCTTATTAAACCATTTGTCTCATTTCTCAATCAACAAAAAATTAAGCGAACATGCCAAATATTCTCTGGTTCCACCTTGTCAAATGTGATGATCTTCTGCTTTTCTTTGTTTCACATCATTATAAAGTGCATATCTTTGAATTTTAGACGGTTGGTCACCATGGGTTCAGGGAACTGGTGATGTTTATTTTTGACCATTTTCTGATATTTTAATAGGCCGAACAATTTTTCAGGTAAACAGAAAATAATCAACAGACTAATCAATAACTGTTAGTTATTTTCATTAATCTCATCTTGAAACTGCAAAGCCCCGTCTCTACCCACCCGACCTGTTTTCTCCTTGAAATGCTGAATACCTCCATTTATCCAACCATTTCCCCTCCCTCCATCCATCCTCCTAGTCGGACATGCCTCATTCTAGTTTGTCTGTACTTGACCTCTGCCCTCTGTCATGATGGGGTCTACATCGGGCCTGATTGGATAATTTACACACTGTGGAGAAGCAGTAGGGGAAAGAAGAGAGGGGCAGGAGAAAGAAATGGAAGGAAGGAATGAAGGGGGATAATGAAATGGTAAATGGATGGAGGAGAAAAGGAAAAATGGAGAGATTAATGATGTCAAGAGATAGATCTTACTCTGCCCAGACTGCAGATACTTTTTCACTCATTTCACCTCACTCCCTCGTTATGCATTCCCATCTTTCTATTCAACCATCTCTCACTTCATGTCCCCACTCTCCCTTCTTCTTCATATCTCACATACAGCAACATACATGTCAAAATCCAATGATTTGTGAGTCCTGACTGAAGGACTTTGCCAGACGTGGAAATTTTTCTGTAGTTTGTTAATGGTGGAACCCATAATTTGGATTGTTGTACACCTTTAGCTTTCTCTATATGTCATGGAAATGGAGAAAACCCCAAACCATTCACTATTTTTTAAATGTTCAGGCCACCCACATTTGCCATCGAGCTACACTGAAGAAAAATAGTGACAGAAAAATCGTAGCCAGCGTAAAATACAACAACGCAGCTGCGCAGGCTGTTGTACATCGACTTACAGAAATAACGACTCCTAAATCGACGTATTTCTTTCATTGATGTGAAAGAACATGAGGTCAACTGCTCCCATTGTTTCTTTGTCGACACAAAATGACAGTGGTAGTATGAAAACGTCACTCAGAGTGCTTGTTGTGGTTCAACCAGTGCATTTTATCCAAGGTCCTGTCATGCAAAATTGAGCATTATCATCAGGTCTTTCAGTCATTAATATTTAATAATATATGTACACATGTCAGAAAAACATTGCATACTGACTCCCTAGATAGCAGGCATAATGTATTTTGTAAATGGAAATGACTGTAACTGCAGTGGGAATTTAAAAGACTGATTTATTTCTTGATGAATGTTGTAAATAGTGATTTACATCAGCCTTGCAGATCTCGTTTAAACCCTGCCCCATCTTTTATTTTACCTTTGTTTGTGGTGCCGTCCTTTCATTACATTCGTTTTTTACCTTTTTCTGCTTTTGTCTTGTTTCTTTGTCTATTTACCACGTGAACACATAAAAATAAGAAAAGTCTTAATAGCAGAAGTTTACTCCACTATTATAACCCTAGATACTTATTATTCCCAGCTTTTAGGGAACCTTTAACCCTTGTGTTGTCCTCTGGGTCAAGGTGACCCGGTGGCCGAAAATGTCCTTCTGTGTATGTAAATGTTGTTATGCATGACATTTGTGATTCTTGAAGCGGTTATCTTTTGTTTTTAGTTTGTTTCTTGACAATAGGAACAGAGTAAGAAACAGAATAAAGGAAAAGGATGACACAAACATATGATACATCACCTTGACCCAGAGGACAACACAAGGGTTAAACACCTGCCGTGGGCATAGGTTGCCCTTCCAAGTGAAGACTCTCTAAAAGTGCAAAATAAACAAACACCTATTTAAAGCAATTAAGGGGCCTTAGGCAAGGAATATGCAATTTGAAATTACTTTAAAAGCATCATTTAGGCAAACAAAAATGCTCTTTGTAATGCGTTTGGCTGTGTGTTAGTGGGTGATATTAAGACATTTATAGTGTTCCTCCTCTTGCATTATGAAGCACACTGTGTGGTTTGTGGGAGGGCTGTTCAAAACCAGCAGGGTCACATGTTCTTAGTTTGAAGATGATTAGTGTAATGTGACAAGGACTTAAACCTGGTAAAGCCTATGTGTAGATGCAGATACCACAAGTACAAGTCCAGCTGCTGTTGATCCTTGTGTGTGTCATTGAGACAAGAGTTTTAGCATGTTGAGTCTAGTAACAATGAGAATCTGCACCTCTGCCACGTTTCACACACTCTTTGCCCTGAACTCCCTCTGTTCATTTGTGCCTGGAGGATCAACTGTGTTTGAGTACTCTCAAGTCTATTGTTGGACAATTCCAACATCCTGAGACCATCAGCATGCCTCAGAAGTATGATAGGAGCCTGGTAGAGCAGCAGGAGGCACCAGCTCACCCTGGTAGAGCACCATTTCACCAGCTCAGTGAAATGGCTTTTGGGCAAAGCAGTTTTGGATCAGGTCTACACTGCCCTGTGCAACATGCTCCATCAGGTCAACTCCTCCTGCTCCAACAGAGACAACACGATCCTGTCTTAACAGTAGCAGGTGAGGCAGATGTTCCCTCCACACATGTTGAGGAGGAGGCTCCACTGCTTTGCAGCAGAGCTGCTGAAGGCATCACTGATGTTGCAGTGGAGGATATCTGTGTGCTATTTGAGCCCAAGACAGTAAATCTGCAAATGCACTCACTGCAGCCAGCCAGCAGACTTGGTGGATGATGCCATCCAGTAGGGGCTGACATTCAGCCAGTCTGATCTAGTGGACAAACATACACCCAGCCCAGAACCAGACTGTGCCAGAGATAACAGGAAGTGCACAGGAATTAAAAAGGAAGAAATAAACTTTTGCCCTGGAGCCCTTAGAAATGCAAAGAAATGGTTAATGTGAATTAAAGCTCTATTTGCATCCAAAAAAAAGATTAGCTAGAAGATTAACTTGCATCTTTACTTAAGAGAATCTTTTACAATCTCATATTGAATTGATGTTCAATTCTAGTGTCTTTATATAAAAAGATTAACTTTAAATATTAATATAGATTATTTCAAAAACAGGCAGAGGAGGGTTATAAATAAATATTTTAGTAGTGTCTGCAGCTTTTCTATTCTTGTTCTCCTCTTAAACACAAAATGGAGGAAACAAGCTGCATAGATAGCGTGACCCTAAACCATCTGACATGTAATGTGAAGAAGTATCTAATATTTAACCCCATAGATGGAAAACTTGTGTATAAAGCAAAGACTGTTTGCTAACTTTGTAAAACACCTTACTATAATGTTACCAGGGCATCAAACCTGAAGTCACCTTTTAGTTTGTCTCTCAGTGAGCTACAAAAGAGCTCAATAAGTAATAGCTATAGTGCAGTAAGCCTCAAATGAAACAGCTCTGCTACATATAAAGGCCCCAGTCGGCTTTTTGCTACAGTCAGTGAAGTAGCTGGCAAACAGAAGCTGCTCCTATGAGACAAACTGCTGCTGTGACCTCTGAGCACTCACAGAACTGTATGTGAGCATGTCAGAGAGGCAGGGAGTGCACTCCTGAACTGTACTGCACAAACAGTACAGAACAGATCACCGAGGAGTTCTGAATTTTTACTGCAGGCACACTGGCACCCAGCCAGCCATCCTATTTACTACTATCTGTGTCTTCAGCACTTTGTCTGTCAGTCTTTCAGTGTCGTGACAGCATGTTTTCACTTCATTACCAGGAGACTTGCAGGAATTTGTAATGATTAGGTTTTACATGAAAGTTAATGTTAATGTCAACCCTTTAAAAGTGTCTGTATGTAACTCTTTGAATTTTAGCCAAGATCCCCTGTATGTATTAATATTTATAGGTGATTAGCTTCCTTAACTTATAGAGATATAGCAGATATAGCAGTGAGATATAGCAGATGATTGTGTTAAACCACATCAAGAAAGGTAAAGATGGATATCTGCATCAACATGTAATGTTTATACTAAGGAACCATCTTTTCATTGATCAACACTCATGCTCTCACAACCAGGTTAAGAGTTGAAAGTTACATTTCAGAGTTAAAACATTTTACTGACATGCAGTTAAATCAAACATTATACTCAAAGCAGAGTTAAATCAACTCAAGATGGAGTGAGATTTGTAAAATTCTGATCAACCAGAAATGTAATCCTGCTCAAAGACACAATCTGAGAAGAAAAAAAAAAAAACATATCATGTCCACATGAAGGCCATAGCCTGTGATCCGGAGTCACTGGTTCAAATTGCTTCATGTGCGTGGGGCTATGAACAGCTAGCAGCTATGTACTGTGCGTAGCTCTACACTGAAATAAGATTGTACTCATTTAAGTAGAAAATCAATTCACAGAGTCAGTCACAGAGCTTATATATCTAACAGTGTCTTCTCAAAGACTGCAGCTCCCATCCCCTCCACCTTTATCTGTCTGTCAAAAACAATCTGTCCATCTCTCTTCACCTCCCTGTAAATAGTGCCCTCACTTCCTTCTTCTCATTTCCCCTCCCTCAATTCCCAGCATCCCTCTCTCATTTGCTCTTATCCTTCTAGTCCTCTCTCCCTCTGTATCCCCATCATCTATCCAGTCCTTTCTACTACAGCACTCTTTATCCAACAGATATTCCATCCATTCCTCCCCTCCCACCCGGATCCAATTCCATCATATTTAAACACACACACACACACACACACACACACACACACTGCTCAGTGGTGTGGAATGGCCTTTGTGAGGAGTAAATTGCTTGGCCTCTTGGTTCACAACCAATTCACAGGATGGCAGCTGTGCAGATTAAACTCACAGCTCTGTGTATGTTGTGTGTGTGTGTGTGTGTGCCTACACGACCGCCCACCCAAGCTGCAGTCACCTTGCTGTCTGTTTGTGTCTGTCTGTCTGTCTGTCTGTCTGTGTACAGTTGTTTGAGCTCATAATATTGAGGTGCATGGAGATAATATGAGCTGCTGATTATTCTGCTGATCAGCTGCAGCCCCCCTGAGTCATTAAACACAAACAAAAAAAACATCACCTGTAATTTGTCAAACTGTAGATTGCTTGCGCTGCATGAACTAATTGTCACCCAGATCGTTGCATTGTTGATTTCTTTCCATCCAGTTTTCACCATCTTAAAGGATCGTTCTGGTTAACTTCAACTGCTGGTATTCTATATTTGTCTTACTGTCAACAAATCCCATGTGCAGAGCCAAATCAACACCGAATGTATCTACCAGCAAGTATTAAGTGTGTATCACAGCCTGATATATCTTCCTCTGTGCCATAAAGCTCCACTGATGAAAACTATGACATTAAAAACAAGTCACCGAGCCCCAACAAATGCTCAATTTCCTCCTGTTTGTGTTTTTTACATCTTCAGTAGGGACCAATGGGCTTAGGGCTGAGAGCCACAGACAGGGCAGAGAGTTAGAAAGCGTTGCGAGATGGACTAACACATTGTTTATTTGGGTATTTTCATGTGATTGGTTGAAATCTGCAGGTTAGCCCAACTTATTTTGGTTTGGGCTTTACCTCCAGATAAAGTGGTTTGGATAGATCAGCAGATCAGATCATCTGACTGCTCGTGTTTTGTGACTTGAGTTTGTTGTAGTGATGTCACTGTGTTTCCAGATCTCAGCTGTATCATTTGGTGAGGGCAAAGTTATCATAACTGATAGCTATGATGGATAAAACTACAGAAATAAGACCAGAGTTGTCAAAAACCTGATTGTTTAGTAAACTCATAATATGTGTATAGTTTAACTTATAACTTTTAGATGTCCGTTAGTCATGATGTCAGACATTATCAAAGATTGGAATGAGAGTTGTTGATTGGGTAGAACTGGAGCATTGGAGTTGGTCCAGCAGCTCTCAGCTCGTGCTTCATCAAACAGAAATGAAAAAACCTGTCGTGTAACTTAATACAAAATCAATGATAGTGAGCTGGAGTAGGTATAGTATATGTATGCATTGCTTTGAAAACTGAGTCTTCTCATTGTCCCTGAAAAGAAAATGGTATATACTGCTCGTGTTTTCCCAGCACTAACACACCCAGTGTCTTCCTAATCCTGCTGGGTCAAACTGATCTGAACTCTTACTTGTTTCATCATTTGACAATCTGTTCATCATGATCCTGCTTTGGGACTGTATGGTATGTCAGTCTGATTGGGACTGAAGGTCCTCTTCTCTCAGAGCAGGACTCCTCAGTTATCTATGAGGCGTCATACTTTAACTCTTTTTAAAGTGAATGACATCAGAGTTTTACTTAATAATAATATTTTTTTCAAGACTGACTGCAAGAGAAAAAGCACATGATGGTGTAAGGTACAGGTATTTGTTATGGCTTATGCCAGGTGAGTTGAAAAAGGGTTCCCTGCGCAGCTTCCAGTAGTTGGCAGCTAAATCAGGAGCTTCCTAGCGCAAAGACAGCAGACTTCAGAGTTTTAACACTACTGTGTCTTCATCAGAGTCACAATAGACAAAGACATGAGGAAACACATACATAGTCAACCTAGAAAAGGTGTACAGTTGCCATTTGATAATTGGTTGAACAGGATTTCAAATCCAAGGATGGGAGTTGCCAAAGCCAATGTACATTTGCCACACCTCATGCTCAAAGATATAATGCAAAAGTACTGCATCCATCAAGTGTAATAAATAAGAGGAAACATGACAAATTGAGCATTGCGTGAGTTCAGGCAGGCCACGGAGTCAAGCTCAGCTCAATATCCCAGCTACATCAGCTGACCATTGCAATCCAGGAGCCACATCAGCTGATGGATCAGCTGATTCCCTTCTATGCATCTATTGGCAATCTCATTCAGGGCTCCCTATTTAAGCTGCTTCAGCTGCCTATCGTGGCTGCTTCCTCCGCAAGCCGCTTCACAACCCACCTCCACCCCATCGCCTCCCTTCATGCTATGTCTGACTTATCAATGTCATTTCTGTTGTCATTGATGCCTGCTCTCCCTGCTTTAGGCTTTCCATGTGTGCGCATGGAAGGGCAGGGAGGTCCCAGTACACAGCATACTGCCAAATACATACAACTGCAAATATATATACTGCATGTAGATCAAGTTTCTTTGTCATAGTGGTCCTGACTGAAATTCAGTTCTTTGTTTAGGCTGAAGGGATCAACTGTGTTTGGAGTGGAAACTCAGTCTACCTCTCTGCAGAGCAGTGAGTTGATGATGTCTCCACCTCTAGCAGATGCTGACAGTGATTACGTTAACATACACCGAGTATTCCAGTTTCAAAATTCTGTCAGTCATTGTATTAAACTCGCCTCGTACTAGATAAACGCTTGTGATTGGTTAGCCCAATGAATCGGCAGAAAAATCAGTTTGAATGGGAGAGGGGCCAGATTATCTGCCAGAGCAAATGAAACATGAGCTTGCAGATTTGTCTGGTTCCCAGGCTATATATTTCGGTTTTTAGACTTCCAATTTAGAATTAAAATCTTGCAGACATATATATATCTTCGCAGCAGCAGTACACAAATGACCCACAAAGTACAAAGAATGGTGCAAAACCAAATGTCAAATAAAATTACTAACATACAATTTCAAAAGTAAGCACACATACGCATACAAGTGTGCTAATTTCCTTAAGGTGTGCAAATTGGATGTAATTATACATTTAAGGGATGTATTGCACTGCGAGTCCAGTAAGTCCTCAGCAGCCTCCCAGTCCACTGATGTCCACACTGCGTCAGTGCAGGGATGAGTTATCCAGGAATGATCCCTCACCTCAGGGGTTTAAGTCTTTGGCTGAAGACACTCCTCAACAAGCATGTTGTGGAGAATGTGGGGATGAAGTACTTTGATCAGCTATTCACTTGCAGGATTAGCCAAACTGACAGTCCTGTTTGGTTATTTTATCTATAAATCAGTTGATTTGACTGAAATTTTTCTATGTCGTGACATTGATATTGCGAGATAAAATGATATGCAGTATACTGAGATGATTCATGCCCAGTGCCCTCAGTAGACCCTGGTTATAGGGCACCTGTGTGGCCCGAAGCTTCTTTTTGGGCCGCTGTGTTTAAAGAGCAGGAGAGTAGTGGAGACAACATCAGGAGAGTTTCTGCTGAGTGAAGCTTTTAACACAGAGATTTTCTGCTGACTGCTCCAGTAATAGCACTGCACATCAGCTTCAGATGTTACTTTCATTAGGGCGTGTGTGCGTGTGTCTATGTGTGTATACTGGCATTTTGATAATGTGTGGAACAATGGACAGCGAGAGAGAAGAAGAGGTAAAAAGAGGGTGTAAAGCATGTGTCTGTGCTGATAGAAAGATGATGATAGAAAGAAAATACATTGAGTCAGCATGATGGCAAACATTTTTTTAACATAATTTTACACGTGGGTCATTTACGTTTGTCATGGATCTGCATACTATAGTATACAGCAGGACCGAACTAAAGTGAACTAGACTGCTAAGAGGACTTTATCCTGTATCAGCTGGTATTGATATTAATGTTATTACTTGAAGGGTTTTACAACACCAGGACCAGTATTTTGGATTCATACTGCCAGTCTTGTGCCACTCGTCTTGATCTTTTTTAAACTGCGTTTGAGCACCAAGCATCCCCCACCCCCCCCCCCCGCCGGAGTCTTGTGTTGCTTGGCTCGGAACATGGTCCACCCATCGAGAGCAACACTGTGACCTGGGGTGTGGAGCCAGGTCTCTGAAAAGACGTGGGCACATCAGTCTTTGATTTCTGTGCTTAACCCCCATTTTGTCCATGCTCCAAGCTGGGTTAGTCTATAGTCAGTAACAGTGTACGGTATTCAATGCAATGTTACTTCTTGCATTTTTCCAGAGAAACTTAAAATAATTTTATAAAAAATCTGTGACTGTGTCTTAAGCCCAAATGATACTTTCTGCATCTGTGTCCACGTGACATACATCGGTTTGCAGCCCAAACTTTATGACTGCACCGACTGCATGTCCATGTGCGCAAACGCACAATATAGTACAACCAGAACAGTGGGCGTCCATGTTTGGATAATATCCGGCTCTCCCTCCAAGCCTACAAAGCACAAGGCAACTCACCTTCTCTTGGATCTTGGAAATCAACTTTTTGTGTCAGGACTTCTATTTCATTCTTCCTGACTGCTACAGGCATTGGCAATCCAGGTATCACATACTGTCTCTGGCCGTTATCCAGGATTCAGAAGAGCATGCGACCAACACTTGGGTTGCAGTTATCTGTGATTGAATTTGATTTGGAGTTGAGTATAGTTTTTGAATATATGAAAGGGGGTGGTCAAGCTAAAACATGGTGTTGAGTCGCTCTTTCAGGTTCTGGCTCTGTCTTGATATTCAGTAGCCTACTGCTACGGCCTCAGTAGTCAACTTCTATTAAACCCTCAGCTTGCATAGCTAACAGAGAGTTGAAGCCCAATATTTTGAAGTTTATTTCTGCATTGAGGTTTTCTTTTGTCTACTCTATTTGTTACTGTACTTCAGACCCTTTGCTATTTTTACAGAGGTTTAACAACTGTTCTATTTTTAACTACAATTACAACTCCCTTGAGACGTATTTTATTTGCTGGAGATGTGTAGAGCCTTTGGTTGAGCCTTAATTTAAGGAAATAAGTTCCTCACCGAAATGAGTTGAATCTTTAGCTTTGACCAGCATAAAATATCTCCCAAATTCACATCAATTGGCCAGATATTTACAGCAACGCAGGGTGGTGTGAAAATTGGAATGTAGATTAGAATGGGAAACAGTGTAGTGGTTTCAGTTGCTGTTGTATCTACTACCAGAGAAGGCCATTTCCTTATCAAGCTGCTGGGATCTGTTAGGAGGCCTGCTGGGAAGCAGTCAGTGTGCACTGATCACAAC
This sequence comes from Lateolabrax maculatus, assembly GCA_031216445.1. NCBI lineage: Eukaryota > Metazoa > Chordata > Actinopteri > Acropomatiformes > Lateolabracidae > Lateolabrax > Lateolabrax maculatus. Next base: position 2,555,428 of record CM062214.1, on the reverse strand, counting down.
ACACAGGAAACGGAGCATTCCTTTGGCCAGACAGAGGGGAAATGGGACATAAGCCAGACTGCACTGTGTGTGTGTGTGTGTGTGTGTGTGCGTGTGTGTGTGTGTGTGTGTGTGTGTGTGTGTTCGGGTATTACTAATGTTGTGGGGACATAAATCTGTTAACACAGTCACATTGAGGGGTCTGCCTCCATTATGGGGAAAATATGTCCATAATTAAATCATTAAATTTTAAGGTCAAGGTAATGTCCCCGAAAATGGTGGTAACACAACATTGTGTGTGTATGTGTGTGTGTGTGTGTGTGTGTGGAGAGAGAGGTGAGAAGAACGAGTAAGACAGGCCAGACTATGCACCAATTCTGCTGTGTGTGTGTATGTGTGTTTGAGAGATGTACAAATACACAGAACCAAACACACACAAACACATTCTTGACCTCGCTGGAAGAGTGTAGCAGTGAAATTAGGTCAGGATTATTCCAGCTCACATTACAGTAGTCTCCCACCAGGCCTTATGTAAGACAAGGCCTCAAACTGTTGTAACTTCCAAATAGGTCCTTTGTCCCCATTTATACAGTAGCTTAAGACTATGCTTACTGTACTGTTTGTCCTCTCTGCTTTACTTCACAGACAGTGATGGAGGGCTGAAGTAGAGGTGGGTGTTAAACTCCTGTCATCAGTGATGTCATTCGGTCGGTCTGATCCACAGCAAGATTCTGTATCTCGTCAACTACAGGCCAGATGTCATGACATTTAGTACAGATATTCCTGTGCCCCGGCAAATGAATCCCAATGATTTCCATAACCCTGACCTTTCCTCTGGCACCACTCAGGTCAAAATGTCAATAGGCTGGATTGCCATCATAATTTCAGTGGCTTTTCATGGTCCCCAGAGAATGAAGACTATTGATTTTGATCACGCAGCCTTGGATACAACATATCTTTTAATCTGATAGATTGGCATCTCATTCATGTTTCCAGGGGAATAAATATATTTTGGCAAATAGTGTCCACAGTTGGAATTGCAGGAAGTGCTGCATTAAATCTGCATTGACTGATTTTCTTGGCCGCTTGGGGGCAACAGAAAAATCTGAAAACACAACATTTACATATCACCTTAAAAAGTTGCCTATAGTAGACACATGGTAGCATTAGCATTAATTTAAAGTCATGCTTGTGTCCATCTGATGAATGTAAGTACAATATTGTCTCTCTTAGCTCTGGTTTGGTTTCCACCACCTCTTGATGTAAATCTCTGTCTCAGCTGCTAAATGCTATGCTATCTTCACCAGATAGTCTCTAACTGGAGAGCTGCTGATAATTCTCTGTCGGTTCATCACTAAAAGGGACACCTTTCACATTACACATATCCATGTGATCCATCATTCATATACAAAATATTTAAGCATTGAGGGAACTTGGATGAGTGTGGTTTATGCTGTAAAGGTCAGAATCTGTTAAAATAGTTAACTCCCTCTTTTTCTTTTCCTCTTTGATTCAGTTCACTTCCATTGGTAGTGACTGAACTGGCATTAGAGGACAGAAACTTGCCACAGCCATCTAGTGTCAAATGAAGGAACATTATAGGCATTAAGAGATTAGCCTGTAAATTGTGGAGAAATGTAATTAGGCAGAAACAAGTAAGTATTAAATGTCACCAGCAGTAACTGTACAGAGGAACATGTAGCTAATATCAGTTTAAATTAACTATACTGTTCAATGAATCCTAATGGATTTCTTATTTATAGAGTGAATGAACATGGATAGAAATGAATATATCTAAGATAAAAAAGCATTATAGCTCTCCCTCTAGCCATTAGAATAATGTAGGTCAGTCATGTTACTGTGTGCTTCATCCAAACTGACATGTTGTTTATTCCTCCCTGTCACCCTTTATTCCTTCATTTCACTCATTCTTAATGTTAGCTTTTTATTTCAGATAGTCAGTGTGCGTCAAAGACTTGTGCAAACAACAATAGCAACAAATAACATTTAAAGAGTTTACAAAAAAGTTCTTCACAATATAAAGTGCTTGTTGCACTGCATACAGTCATATAGAATGCTCTTAAAATTTAAATGCAGTTAAAGATTCATTAATCAAATCTGGACAAAAATTAAAAAAGAAAAAAAATCTAATTGAAACACACAGAAAACATACACATATTGCTGTAAATAGTTTGACATACTCTTTCCAGTGATAAAAGTAGATAAATCTGCTTAGAAATCATATTAAAAATATGTTCTTTATAACTTCTTTCCTCATAATCATTTCCTATTAAGTAATTCTGTAGTGGTTGTCTGTTTCCATGGTTACAGTGAGAAACAGCAAGTGGCAGAGGATAATGTGGCATCACTTCTATGGTGCAGATTTACCTGAATGTAAAGAAATATAGGCTTAAAAAACACTTAGGAAACTGTGCCCAGTGACTCCATGGCAACAATAACTTCCTGTTTACATCATCCAAAAATGTAGGGCATTTCCGAGTTTGTAAAAAAAAAAGAGTTACAATCATAAAGCTACATTCCATAGCATGAATGTTCTCATTTTTATCTGATGTGTTAGTGCTGGAGGACAGGTAGGTCTGGCACCAAGGTGATTAGAAATGATCCTCTGGGAACCATCAGTATCCAAAACAAATGTCATCTCAATCTGTTCTTTAGCTGTCAAAATATCTTGTTCTGGACCACTGTGTTGGTCCAGAGTTGATGAAAGATAAAAAGAAGATTATCATTAGTAGTAGTAGTAATGCAACAGCCTCAACTCCTCAGGCAGATTGTGTAGGAGCCCTGATGGTAAAAATCCATCTGTAATCCGTGTGAGTCTCTCCTAATATACATATTATGTGGATTACAGAGCAGCCAGTAGCTGCTGATCAGGCTGCTGTGGGGGTAAAAGGTCACTGATGCAGCTTTAAAACTCATCAGTCAATTCTTAATGTCAGCTCTACAGCTAACAGGCATGCAGGGTGAAGAGACCAAGCTGAGGCTTAGATGATTTTTCTCTTGTGTTGTCTGCTCTGTTGTCTGAAAAATGTATGGCATTCCGGCAGCATGCAGCAGACAGGGCCGTCCAGGCGGAGTCTTCTGCTGGTCTATATTAAGGCTGAAGGCTAATTAGCCTACTCTACTTCTGATGGCCTATAAAAACACAGCACAGCCTCTGGAGAACTTTGAGGGACTGATCTGTCCTTCTGATTTTCCTCTCCTCAGCGATGTGATGATGTAAATGGATCTGTGTATTTACTGGAGTTATACTCCATTACAGCGTGTAGGCCAGATCCTGGCTTTATGTCATAGAAAATGGGATGATCAGTCAGTTTGTCAGCATGTAGGAATAAGTCAGAGATGGACAGATTCCTAGAAAAGATATAATGTTGTGATCACTGCAGAGAATTGTGTTTTAGTGATCTGTCCTCTGTCACTGTGTCCCTTATCTAACTGACTGTGACTGTAGCCAGCAGCTACTGCTAATGATAGCAGGCTTACTGTAAATACTTAGGAACCATGCCCACAGTGTGTCACTGTGTGGTTAACAAAATAATGTAAAGAGTAAAAAGTAGATCCCGATTTTTTGTCCCTAGAGACTGCAGGGTTATTACAACCAACATACTTTTGCTGTTCTTGGAACCTTACAAGCCTTACAGAGGAGCCGTCGTCTGCGCCCGTTGATAACGTCCCTTTGAAATCAAAAATGAACTTAGAGGTTCCAGACTAATACGCATTTGCAAATTAGTCTGGCGATGCCAGGCTATATACCTACCCCATCTATCTATCTCTCTCTCTCTCTCTATATATATATATATATATATATAGAGAGAGAGAGAGAGAGATAGGTATATAGGCTATATATATCTACCCTTTTATACATTAGACTTTTTTCAGGCCTATATGTAATCCCCAAGTTGACTTACAGTATTCATAATTTGTCCTCTTCCTGTACTCATGTCAGGGTGGAAGGTTGTCAGGGTGGAAGTATGTATTGCTGGTATATAAAACATTTTTACGCATTCTTGTGTCAAATCTAATTAATTGTGATACAGGTCATGTTAATGCAGTGAATTAGCTACAGTAAATCTGTCATCAGACGTCATGTTATCTCCATCATGTCAGATGAACAGATTTCAGCCCATCCAGCATTTCTAAATGTGGTGTGTGCGTGTGCGCTTTGTTAGCTCCTCTCTGGTTGAATATACTGTACCGTGTGTGTTTGTGCTAAACCTGCATTCTGTGTGTAGATGGGTGTGCTGTGCAAGTGCAACTGTGTGTCTGTCCTGTATACGTGTTATCAGCAAATTTAGATCAGTCCAGACTGATTCACTGGCCCTTCAGGCCCAGTTGCCATAGTAACCTTCCTGTGTGTGTGTGTGTGTGTGTGTGTGTGTGAGGGAGGCAGGGCCAGATTTCAAATGATATATGATCTGCAGGTAAAGCTCACTTAAACTCCATTTGTCAAACACTGTCCCGGTCAAATGCACCTCATGCTGATGGACAGTTGTAAAGAAGTCACCATGAAAGAATATATAGAACAAGTAAACGTTGACCTTTTAACAAAAGACTCTTTTCCACACAGTTTTTCATGAATGTTTTCTGTGCTCATGTATGTGCTGTATTACATGGTCCATTCCTGTCCTCCAGGTGTTCTGTAGAATGTTTGACTGCCTGCAGGGGGCACCACAGGTAGAGGTAGGTTTTCCAGCATGGAGTGGAGTACTAACACCGAACATCTGCGCTAATAGGTCATCTGATGTGTTTAGAGGAAACAGAATCTGACTGAGAGGAGTGATATTTGAACACACTGCAGCAGAGTTTAGAGACTAACAGGATTTATGTTTTACAAAGTGTCAGGATATTCAACACTGTGGTGTTGTCCGCCACATTTTAATACAGCATCACTTGATATTAATTAAAATAGTCTATCTGTAGAGATATTACCTTTAAAGGTAAGGTATGCATTCATATCACAAGGCACCCAGCTGACCAGAAATATAAAACATGTTCCATCTGCACAGTAAGCAGTAAGAGTGTTACAGCAAACACTCATTATAATGAATCAATCCAACCCAACTAGTCTTTGAATTTGGTTCACATTGTTACTTCACTGTCAGATTGTAAGCTTGGGCAGTTAATCAGTGTGCTGTTGAAGAGTGAAATAACCACTGAGTGAGACTGATGGTGAGCGTGAGTTAATCTGTGTAACACACTGCGTGGATTAATGCAGCATGTATCTGTTGAGATCTATGTCTCTGTGAACTAATATGCAAGTGAGACTCATTTTTTGATAATGGCCGCAAAAAAAGATGTGAAGTAGCTGTTGTTTCCATTTCCAGGTTCAGGCTTATTTTCGATTCAACTAAGCATGTTTTTTTAAAGTACACAGTTGGCCCAGTTTGTGAGAGTCTCGTGGACAGAATGAAGCTAAATGTTTATCCTAGTTTAGCTTTTGATGTTACAGGTGGACATTTTGGCCTGATTGTGACAGTAGAGGGAAGGTCAATCGAACCACAATGTTACAACTTATCTTCTGGCAACAATGAATACTGCAAATCTCATGACAGACATGTTCAGTAGGCGTAAGCACCCGCCATCACCACCAACACAATCCCCATTAGATGGGCAAAAAGTATGTAACACAATATAGATGGTACAAGAACATATCGACAAAATACCCGAGATGTCTGAAAGGTAGCATTGTGCTATGTGTGTGGTGTAGACAAAATGATTGATTAATCCAACTTCTTGTGTGAAGGTGGGTTCAGAACAGAACACTGGAATCAAAATATAAAATAAAGTATTAAAAAAATCACTGCAACAACATCTCTGAACCACACCCGCCCACACAAGGAGCATGTTGCAGCAGCACTGATGCTTCTAGGAGAAATAAAATACTTGTAGAAGTAATTGAAGTGGTAGAGAAGCAATATGTACTTTACTTTAGTGTTCCCCCTGCTGATTCAAAGTACTTGCTGCAGGAAGAAACACAGCTCACTACATGTTGTAGAGAGAAGCCAGAGAGAAGTGTGAGACAGAAAGGTAAATAGGTCCATGCCTGACACATCCCATAGGCTGTGTGTGTGGTGTTCCCTATAGTGGCTGTCATTTTGTTTGACTGTCAAAGAGCTGATTGTCTGACACAGTAGAACAAAGTGCTGCCTCTGGCATGACAGATTCTCCTCCGTGTCAGTCTGTGAGAATGTGGAAAATACTTTTTGAAGCTTTTAGACACAAGGTCAGTATAATCACTATTAGGGATGGCTATCGTTTGTAATTTTGTTAAAACAATACTTTCTTTTGTAACTTTCTGGTACTTGACAGGTTTTGATACTGCTACGAAAAAGTATTGAGGTTTGATACCCAGCCCTAATCACTACCCTAAAAGGTTTAGCTCCAGTTTCATTCCTGAATCTCAAATATAAGTGCTGCATCAATTAAACTCATCCCATCAGAGTTGGACTAATAACTGCCTGAAACATTGTAAAGGCAGCGTGGATTTAGTGTGTATCTCTCCACAATAGGTGTTCAGTATGTTTTGTTTTCTTTATGTTGCACTGACAGGGTGGCATTCATGCCACAGTTTTATGATAATGGCCCAGACAGGTCTGAACGGCTGTTACTGTGCAGTCAATGGGATGCATTCACACTGTGTAGTCCCATATTGAAAGAGATTACAGCTGATAAAAAGACTGTTGACCTCCAGGATGGCGGCACGAGAGACACGACTGCATAAGCCTTTTGTTCAGAACCCTTTTATGATTTCACTTGCATGTTCCGTTCTAAATTAAGCTATTTGCTTGTACTTTATTTTGTTTGGGAAGAAATCTTTAATTTCTGCAGTGTGTGTGTGTGTGTTTGAGCTGAGCGTGAGCATTTTGTCCACAGGGGGCATTTGGTCAACCAGTTACACACTTTTTTGTGTCTGACCTCTGACCCCAGCCAAGCTTTGACATCACACTCACAGAGGGACTGTTTGTGCGAACCCCCCTTCACTCTCTCTCCCTCTTTCTGTTCATGCATATGTGTGTGTGTGTGTGTGTGTGTGTGTGTGTGTGTGTGAATGAACCCTCACTCTGGATTTTTCCAACCCACCACAGCAGAAAGTCTCTCGTCATTCTCTCATCTTTTTTCTCTGGTACCAAAAATACTCCCCTTAGTAGTTGAAATGGGTGAATTAGGCTTCACGGTGGTGGTTATAAAGTGGAGTTAGAAGTTTTTTCTAGTCAAGTCAATGTTGCTTAACACAGTGTGACATTAGAGGGTAGTTGCATTGTAAAGTTAGTCTCTTTTAACCATGACCACTAACCTTGATCACGTGGTTATTATTGTCACCATGATAAAAAGAGAGAAGACGACAGAGGTCATCTCAGACAGAACCAAAAAGCATTTGAAGAGCAAGTAACAAAGATGATGAAGTCATTGTGGTTATTTTGAAATTGTACACAATGGGCAAAAAGACAAGAGGCTATATACAATATCTATACTATTACAAATGTTCATATTCATGTAACATCTCAAAGTAATAGCATTCCATGAAGGCTCACAGGGCTACTGTCCTGAGGCGGAGCAGCTGCAGTCTTTCATCAGTGTTTACACTGGACCTGTTCAGCATTGTGACAGAGCTCATAACCCAACACGTAACGTATGGAAAGAATATACTGGACTTACAAAAAAATTATTCTTGATTCAACAAATATAAAACCAACCATCAGATCATGACTCCAGTGCACTTGTGTGCCAAGCCATTTGTTTGTGTTTTTACTGCAGTCCACTGCATTGCAATGGGAAGCACAACTGGCAGCTAAATTAACTGGTCTCGGTGAAGGTCACTGTCCGGCCGAACAACAGAAGCAGAGAAGCGTGCCAGAGTATGCACATTTGTTTTTTTTTTTTAGAAAAAATTAACCGCATTAATATAGAAGAAGTCGTATACAGTTGTCTGCCTGTGTGAAAATAATAAGATGAAAGTGTAATTTGCTGACCAACAATGCAGGCTAAATGTCTTGTGAAAAACAGACGCTGATCCAGGAAACAAAACAACTTCAAGCAATGCAGAATACCCTGTCTGCTGCAGTGCTACTACTGGCCAGGTATCCCATTGTTATCCACAGTGCAGGTCTTTTGAGTTCAGTTGGCTGCAAGTTTTTGTTAAGTGCTTGCTGGGCTGGAGTTCAGGGCTCCACTTCACTAACATCAGCCCTCGTGTGATGGTGTACAGTGGTTTTCACAAAATATTTACCTTCATTCTGCAAAGGCCACTAAGTTAATATCCAAAATGTGCCCAAAAGCTTGCCTTCTTCGAACATGAACTGTAGATCTTTTGTGCACTCTGTACTCAGCTCTTTGTACTGCCATTTCCTCTATCAACATAATGTTATGAACTAGCGTTAATACAAAAAATAATAATTCATTTTCGATGTAAAATCATATAAGATAAGAACTTTTTTAAGTGAATCAATGATTGCCCCAACCTTAGAAAATAGACTAGAGCTGTATTTGTCATATTCAATATTGGGAGATTTTGACTGACCTGTGGTTGGACCAGATAAACTTTAGTGATGATGTGGTGTGTCATATTGAAGGAGGTAAGCACTTATGCATTCAAGTATTTAGGGTTTTATATTTGGAGGAAATCCAGTAAGTACATTTTATAGCCACTCACAGAGAGGTTACGATAATATATAAACCAAACTGGATTCAGATTAATCCTCATTTAGCCCTTTGGGTCATTCGGTCGGTGTGTTTGTGTGTGACTTTCTTGTCCGACAGTAGTGTACTACAGTAGAATATGGTAAGGTGTATGATAAGGTATTAAATTTCTAATGCTCCTCATTTCCTGTTTTTACTGTTTTTCACTAGAAAATATCTGGATTTGCTAAAAAAAATAAAAAAGCAGATCTGTTAAAAGTGATTTGATCTCTTGTATGAGCACTGCTCAGAAAATGGATCTGGTTTTAGACAGTTAAGAGAAAAATGGAGAGAAAATTCAAATGAGCTGCTCACAAACTGTAGCAGCAGCTGCCATCCCAGCCATGATTATACAGTTCTCACACACTCTCACACACACACACTATCTGTTCGATCTCCTGGGTGCATTAGCTGGATTCCCAAACAGGACCCAACAGTAGAATTCCAGTATTAAACATCACTGACTCAACACACACAATCACAGGAAATGAATTTCATATTGGGACACATACCAGTCGTTCTTTTTGTGTGTGTGTGTGCACGTGTTATGCCATTTTGTATCAATACAATGATCTTTTTGTCCCGTCACTGCTTCTTGTGGTGAATTAAAAAGGACTGCCCCTAAGGTTTTAGCACCAAATGTCACAGTCATTAGAATTTCTGTGAAACGAGCTCTGTCTGCATGTGGTGAATGAGAAGCACTTCACAGTTGTCAGGTGAAAACCTTGTATCTCCAAAATGTCAACTTTACTAGAACAACAGCTTTGTTTAATTTCCTCGTTTGGAAATATATTTTAGCTTGGAGCCAAAGTGGTTATATGAGCCTGGATGAATTGGAAATGGTCATCAGCCTATGGAGATCAATAGTTCTTATCTGAAAGTATGAACATTGCAACGTTTTGACATACAAGGTTTTCACCCATCAGCAGCCATTTGTATTTTGTGCTCAGGGCTGAGAGAGATCACTTACTGTTATAATAAGCAGCTTAAATGATGAACAGACAGTCCCGTGCACATACACACTCTCCGAGCTCATCAATTAGTGTGCGTCAGCCGCTGGACCAGAGCACTGACAGGGGTTAATGAAGTTATTAAGCATGTGAATGGAGAGAGAAGGGAGGAAGAGTGAAGTGAGTGAAGATGGGCGAGGAGAAAGAAGAGGAGAGTAGATGCTCGTCCACACACACTGTCATTCATCTGGTTGTGCTTTTATTCAAGATGGAATTTCAATCTGCACTGGAATGAAGGGCTGGGATGCTGGAAAAAAAAGGAATTAATTTTTTTTAGTCAGGAAAGTGACTTACAGCCACTGTGTGTAATCAGTTTCTAAATTTGGGGCCTCACAGTGGTGGACAAGGAAGACACAGCGGCCACCTTCAGCAGCACATGGATGAGATGAGAAAACAAACAAAAACGTGTCATCTGATAAATTAGAATGACTAATTACAGGAGTGACTCGTCTAAAGGTCACCATGGAAGTGTGTTTTATCCAGGAAAATAAAGAAATAAATAGCTGAATGCTGAAGATAAAAAGAAATATGATGTCATTCTCACTAAGTCAAATTTAAGATGCAGTATTGAAAGTCATTTTAGACAACTATGTAGTTACTAAAAACATACTAATTCAAAATGTTATTAATTATTGTGTACCCCAATAATAATACATTACAGAAGTTATCTAGTAAAATACAAGTGATGACTTTTCCTTTCATTTTGAATTACTTTGTTATGAAATTTGAATCTATGACTTATTTTGTGACTTATAGACACGGGTTATTCCAAGGGGAACAGATTTAATGTTTGATACATACAGACATTTAGCACAGAATGGATATGGGATGATGGCTACAGGGATATATAGCATATTTTTCTAGACTTTATCCAAGAAAAAAATTTAATTTTCCCATAAGCATCCTATTTTTAGACTTTTTACCTGTCCAACAGGAGCTGACCAGTACAACCACAGTGTTCAGCTGGTGGCCAGTGGGAAAACAGAGGGAAAGTGTTCAGACTGAAAACTGCATTGTTTTGGTGGGTGATTGGTGGGGGTGTGTTGATTGAGCTACTGGTGAGGCGATGAAGTCCAGTTTGATAGTTAATAGACACTGAGGTTTATAATACTATAAAAAGTTATTACGACACTCATTGTATCCTCAGTGGGTTTACCTTGTTCATGTTACCAGGAGTGTGTGCCTGGATGTATTTGATTGGCCAGTGCAGCGCCATGTCAGATGACATCACATCGTGTTGCAGCAAGAGTTGAGCCAAGTTGAACTTTGTTGCCTGATGACTCTGCCTTTTGTTTGCAGGAGAATTCTTTGTAGGTACTCACGCTGCATCAGTGCAGTGGCCTCATCAAGATGAATGAGGGGCCTGGGTTTCAATGCAGCGCAGACGCCCAACATGGCCTCAGTCAGCCTCATTTTGTCTTTGGGTGTCTTTCTGGCAGTCAAGGAACTTCTGGTTCCAAAGCTCTAGACTACTGACGGATCTTAACACAAAATACAACAGCTAGCAGAAAGGAGAAAATCTGACAGTGGAAACACATTTGACAATTTGTACGTTCACATGCGCGCAAGAGACCACTTCTCTCTTTACTGTTGCAGGTTCTTTTTCACATTGAAACGTTTGCATTAATGATGACATTGGAGTTACAGGAGTAATCCATAATCCTCAAACACTATCCTGCCACTACAAAGGTACTCCCTTTAGTGCACAGCGTCAGTCAGATTTGAATGTATTTCACATGGTGCCTCTTCAGTGCTTGACCACTGGAACCATCTTTGTTTTGCTCCTGGAGTAAAGAAGCACCTTTTGAGACCATCGAGTTCTACTTCAGCAGACTTATCTTTAAAAACACAAGAACCTAAATGACTGGCAGTGTTGAGCTGGAGCTCCAGTATGAATGTCCTCAACCTGAACTGAGAGTGAAGACACAGAAACTGAGTGTTCATGAAGCATTCTCCCAGCGGAGACCATTACCATATTCAGATTCACATTGACCTACATCGCTTAATTTTCAATGACTGCTTTCTGTCCGTGTGTGTGTGTGGCATGCACTTGCCATTTGTATTTCAGTGTGACAGAGGCTGTTGTTGTGGAGTGCAACAGTCAGAGAGGGCAGTGCCCAGGTCATGGAGGGTGAAGTGTGTGTGTAGGTGTGTGGAATGCTGTGCTGGATAGTTGGCACCAGTGCTGGCCAGCATCAGACACAATGTGACTACTGTCCTTCAGACAGACACGGACACGCTCCTGAGTCATTACAATCTGGGAATAAGGCACTATTCAGTGGTTACTTTTCAACAAATTTGGTAAACAAATCCCATGTTCAGGCCCAAACCAAAGATGAGTGTATCTACTAAGTATTGTGTGTGTATCACAGCAGGATATATCTTCTTCGTCTGTGCCATGGCACAGCTCCGTTGTTGTCCAAAACCTATTAAAAGCACATCGGTGCTGTTGCTGTGGGTGACATGATCCTTCATTTGACTTGTCATCTGAAAAGACGGCATCTATGTGGAGATGCGGCTCACGGATCTACATTTTCTATTACACCAAGGAGGCCATTCATCTTGTCATAAAACATACTTGTCAGATGTCTTTTTAGGTTAGGAAATGACTGGTTTGAAACAGGGCGATGTATCCTCTGATAGTTTTGCAGTAACGCATTTTGTTTTACAAATAGGGGAAAGATTTACTGTGAGGGACAGAAGAAAAAGTAATCATCCCTGGTTTAATGAAAATCTGTGGAAAGTGATGAGGAATTCATCAGCATTCATCATTGAATGAATCTGGAAAAATCTTAACAATCTTACAAGGAGGGACCCAAGTAATTTAGGAGATCTACAGCTCATCTGGTCACATTTTACTTTCCTTTGAATTTTCATTGAAATACTAATATCTTTCTAGGAAATTAAAGGAATGTATGGGAACCTGATTGTCTTTTATACAATATGTTATCATTGGACACAATGGTTGTCCATTGTATGGGCCTGATGAAGTAGCTTCAGGTTAGTTAGCAGCTCTTTAAGGCAGGGTGTCACAGGAACACCATCCGAGGATAAAGACAGTTAGATGAGGTCATGTTGCCTTGTGCTTGTGCAGTACACGGTGTGAGTGTGTCTGAGCAGCATTCCAAAGCAGTGACAGCCTCTCACAGCCAGGGGGAGAGAGAGAGGGGGGAGTTGGGACAGTGGGAGGGCACAGATTATTTGCATGAGAAGAGATCCTCAGGCCAATGGCCAGAATGGATAGAGGGAATATCGGGATCCAACAGGAAGTGACGTGTCGGGTTACACACTCCTCCCTCTTTTCCTCAGGCGAGAGAGAGAGAGGGAGATCAAGGGAGAAAAAAGGGGCGAGCAGGGTAGAAGTAAATGGGCCGAGCAGCAGTCTCATTCTTGCTGTGTGAGATCACAGAGCAGCAGAATGTGTCGGGATCTGCTTGACTACTGAAAACAAGACTGAACAAGACAGAAGGAGAGACCCCCAAGGAGAAAAGGGAGGGAGGGCAGAAGGACATAGGAGGGAAGGAAGGAAGGAGGGTGGAGGAGGAGACCTGGAGGAGTTTTGGAATCTTTTGGAAATCTACTCTTCGCAAAGGATCTAGTTGGCAAAGTGTCTCACAGGGGCTGAGCTACAGCCTTGCCCCGGAGTTACCACAGCCGCCTCACTGCAGCAGGGACAAAATGAACTATCTGGTGAGTGTGTGCGAGAGAGGGAGCAAAATCACTGCCTCTGTGGCACTCTCTGGATTTTACAAAATCTGTGCCTTTTTTGGTGTTTGTCTACTCCTTCATCCCCTGTGGTTCAGTGTGTGTCTGAGTGTTTTAGCAGGACATGCTATGCCCCAGCTGTGAACGGACTGAGGCGGAGGGGGGGGGACTTGAGTATGAAGAAAAGGAAAACGTGAAGGGGGAGGAGAGGGAAACTGGAGTTGACATTTTCTCTGCAGATTCCTACCTTTTGTTGGCTCTCAGTGGGGATGTGTGTGTTTGTGGTAAATGGTTTAAGGTCAGTACAGTAAGGCCAAGGAGACGTCGCTGTCCTGTAAAGGAATGTGCAGACACAAAAAGGACAAAGTTGCTAAAAAGTCCTCCCATTTTTCTCCCAAAAGAAACACTGGTTATCTATTGTTGCGTTATTTTGTGTGGCAAGACTTCTGAAGTTAAAGACAGTAAAGACTTGCTTTTTTGTCAGACCACTGAATATAACAAAATAGAAACTGAATGCTGTAATAAATAAGTACAACATAAAATTAAGAAAATTAAGCAAAAATTTGACATTTCTAGGTTGCATATCGGAATACTTTCATAAGAATTTAGTAAAAGTGTGTCACTTGATGCCTGTAATCTTCTTGAGAGCTTTTGTTACTGAAGCCTAAACATACACTGCGCATGTCTTCCTTCAAACTTTCTACACTGAATGCATTGCTGCACAGGATCAGAACATACAAAGAAAGAAAGAAAGAAAGGGGAGAGAGAGAGTGAGAGAGCCGTGGTCTGTCTTTCTGCTGACTCAGAGGAAAGTGGAGAGAAATTAAGGTTTTATGGCCAGAGGATAGAGGGAGTCAGTCAGTCGGCTAAAAGAGAAAAACGCTTCAGTAAAACAAGAGCAGAGAGAGGAGGAGAGCAGAAAGAGAGGCAAGACAAGATGAGCTGTGCAAGTATTGAATATGACATTGATTTAGTAAAACAGAGATAGACAGAGGGGACTGGTTGACTGGGGGAAGAGAATAATGGCTTGGTGAGGAGGGAGAGGAAAGTAGTTAGACAGAATGGAAGAAGGAGAGGAGGAAGAGAGCAAGAAAAAGAAACTGGCAGCAACAGTCCTTGCCTGCCATTGTTTGAAAGGCTTCTGCGTCAGGGTTGGCTCATTACTCATGTCATACCACGGTTTCTATGTGTGTGTGTGTCTGGGATAACTACACAGTCAGGAATGTGACAGTGAAATACTGTGGAGCAGATCATCGTGTGTGTAACTAGTAATTACACACCAGTAATTAGTGTGTAATTAATATAAAATAACATTCCACTGTTGTGGAACTCAGAGGCAGCCATGTCAAAGCTTTCCTGCCTGTACAATGCTGCCATGTTGTGTTGGCTATTTATTTACATATAATATAAATGTTTCACTTTTAGTGGAAAATAAAATGCTTACTTGTGGAACTAAGTAAAACTGGTCATTTCTTTAGTTATATTTGTAGCCTCAAAAGAAATAAAAGAAAAGCAGACGAAGACAGAAAACTTGAAGATAAGTGATATGTCTTTTGGCATTGAAGCTTGTATTCATTTTTTTAAGAAAAAGTGTGTTACATAGCAACAAGTAGATCTGCACATCATTTCGGGATCACAAGACTAGACATCACTGTTTTAGAACACAAACCAATTCAGAAACAAAAATAATAATAAAACTCAGTGGTTCACATTCCCATACACATTAAGGTTCTCGGTTGTAGTTCTCTCAGCTCCAGTTCCCTCTGTCAGCTCTACAGTCCTACAGGCCTCCATCCAGGATCCAACCAAACTTTCCTCCTTTTTTGGCCTTTTCAGCAGAAATTTCGTTGCATATAAACAGTTCAAGCTGCGGGTTGGCGTCCATGTTTGTTTTGGTACAAGAGCACTTGACAGTTGAGTTTCTCGTGGGATTTGTGGGGTAGTCTACCTCCAGAACTCCAGCAGTGTGTTGTCTGGTGCATTTACTCATCAGGTTTATGCTCCTTCCTGACTGTCAGAGACTAATAAATCTATGCAAGTTAATGGAAACTGCTTTTGTGCGGGGTTTGTCCAGTCTTTGTAGGTCCCAGCTGGTCCTCAGGTTTGTCCTACTCTTAAATAGACAACCAGTGACACGTAATCCATCTCAGAACAGTGCTGGTTTTAAATAGATGAAGAGGATTCCCTCCTTACCATGGATGAGTGTGTGTGTGAATGTGTGTGTTAGAGAGAGAAGCTCAGGTTCACCTATTCATCCAAAAAATCAAAGAATGTTTCCCCAACCCTAATTTAACACATTGCTAATCTCGCCTGTTGACCTATCAGATGAGGGGAGTGTTGACGGCAGGATTAGACTGATACATGTCTTCCCACTGCACACTGTGTGTTGAGATGTAACATGCAGGATAATGAAGTATAAATGAAGTACACTCAGAAATACCAGCAACCAGCTGCTAACCAAAGTCGCTTGATATAGGATGGTGGACATTGTTGTCCCACAATGCAACGCTCATTAGAAAGCCCTCCAATTTGGAAGTGCAAAGGTGGTGGTACAGTAGTGTTTGATGATGCAGATATGTTGTTCAATTTATAAAGAAAGTCTTGATAAGTGTCAGTAATGAACAGAACTTTAGGGCTGGGGATTCATTTAAAATTTGAAAAATGATACTAACAATACAAAACATACTGAGGAATATACTCAGTATAATTATTTTTCATTTTAGAAAAGCCTCAGTAATGTCCTAAAGGAGGACATTTTCAGCAGCAATCTGATCCACATGTGGTGCTCTATAGTATTTGGGCAGCAGTACGGTGTGTGTGTGGGTGACTGAGTCAAACTGAACTACAGTGTTTGTTCATGGTGATGAAGGAACATGTCACATGTCGATGTGTTTTAAATTGTTCTTGGACAAAAATGGAGTTCTGTGGCACAGAGGAAGAAGATGGGAAAGTGTTTTCTGTAAGCATCATGGTTAGTATGTGTTGTAACTGCATCACAAACTACAATTACCTGGCTGTCTTTTAAAAATAAATGAGGGTCTCGGTATTGGAGGAAGAATATTTGGTGGTACACATTTCTTTGCTCATGTATTGCTCCTGACTCACTAACTGAGTCATGGAGGCCTGGCTTACAGCAGGAATTCCCCTCTGTCTCCTGCGTGACACACACACGCACACACACGCTCACCATCTCCAGCCCACCCCCCAGGGTGTTCTGGCTCCAGTCATTAGCCACCCACTCCCATGCACCAAACCACACACATACAGATCCACCGAACACAGTCTTTTCACTGACCCCTGAGCTAAAGCTCACACAGGTGTCATCCATAAAGTCAGTCAGTCAGTGGAGCAGTGAATCAGCCAATCAGAACACAAGCCAAATCAAGCTCTGCACTATGTTTTTTCATTTAGACACCTGAAAACTGTGTTTTCAACCAGATCCTGGCAGTTTGTCCCAGTACAGAAGCATAAGTAGTCCTATGTGTCTCATACATGCCAGTGAACATGACTCAGTGGACAGAGTCACCTTTGACCCAGATACCAAGGGGTTCTGGGACACTGCACAGAGCACCTGAAAAGGCTTTGGAGATGGACAGTCAGTGCTCAGCGCAACCTCGGTGATCACACTGGTCTTTATCATGTTAGATGGATGTTCAGAAGGAGGACACCAGGGTTTGATCATATACACACAGTGTATACAGCAGATACTGTCAAGCACTCAGTGCTGTCCGTGCTTTGGCTTTTGGTAAATGAAAGAGGGAAAGTGAAGATGACACAGATAAATATGACTTACATGACATGATGGAGATGATGCAGTTTGAAATATGAGAGTATTTATTGTGTCATTCTCATCAATAATCAATAAATTTTAAAAATGTTATTGGTGTTTTTGAGAAATCCTTAACTTTAAGTTAGTATAGTTGTAATGCAGCTTTATCTTCTCTGCCATTAGCGTAATGCTTGACACAACAGCATGAGCCTGTGAGCAACTAACAGTGCAAGCTGACCCAGAATTTGCAGAATTTACCATGCTGTATATTGAGGACTTACAGTGGACACCTCTATTCTAGTGTATTTTGCAGTTCACTACAGTAATATGCATGAAATGGTGGACAAAAATCTGCATTTAATAAGCATTTATTTACACTGATTGATTAATTGATTGATGGTACGTGTCCTGCACCACCTGATGTTCTTATTGGCTTACAAGACACTAAGCAACAACAACCAATATGGTCACAAAACAGTTCATAACGTATACTTGCACAAACATTCTTATTTTATATTAAATAATAAATATTCTTTCTTCCTTTAACAGATAGCGTACAGTAGACGGAGGTGATAGGAAATCAGACGAGAAAAAGAGGGGTGAAATATGCTACAACGGTTCCGACCAGACTTAAATCAATTACACTGTCAGCATCTTAAGCCTCTAGGCCACCGGGGTGCCCAACTTTCCTAATTAACTACTCCAAACCAACGATGTGTGAAAAATTATAATTGTATTGTCATGTCAAATCTCTTAAATCTGTGAAATTTGCCGGATAAGTGACCAAGTGAGATTTGGATCAGTGCTGAAAGACAAAGCCTTGTCCTGTTCTGGACTGACTCATACCACACTGGTCATGGACTGCCCATTAGAGAGCGTTCCCTTGCAAATCAGCATTCTTAGTAGTCAGTAGTCATCTCCCGCAACGTGAATACACTGGATCAAATTTAATTTCTGTACTCATTAACGGGTTAGGTTGTTTTCCCAGGATGTCTGTCTTTACAGTTAGCATGAATACTGCAGCTATTCATTTGTCCAGAGATGGATTTAAGGCAGCAGTAGTTAGCACTGTCAGGTCACAGCAAGAAAGCTTCCTGACTTGAATGCCTAGGCTTCTCTTGTTCACATGGGTGTCTTTCTACAGTCCAAAGACAGAACATGAGAGTCATTATTAAATTTGACTTTAAAACAATAATCTGATGTGGAACGAAATAATCTAAACTCAAAGGTCCTTTCAGCCGCTTCTCGTGATCGGTTCAAAACTCAAACAAGAGTCCATGAGATGTGACTGAAAACTTTGAAAAGCTATCAAGGGGACCTTTTAGCTTTTCTATACATTCTGTTCCCAAACGTCTAGAATAATAATAACAGAATGTTAAACTACAGTGATTAAATACTGGCCATTTACCAAAAGCACCAACAGCTTGGGGAGGAAATAAAATATAAGTATAATATATAATATATAGTTTTATTTTCTGATTTGTTTTTTGCAAATAAGAGTATTAAGTGTAAAGTGACAAACATCCCTTACAAATACCATGAAACTACCTTAATCTCTAAATCTACTGTATACAAGCACAAATTAATGTAACTTCAAGGTTGCTTAAAATTGTTAAATTGCTCCGTTTTCTCTTATTTTAAGTTTTGGGAACAGGCTGCATAAGGAGGCTGTACCTTAAATGAATAGTTTTAACCCTTTAAGCATTAATGTAAGGGCAGACTGAGGAGTATACTATACACAACATCCCTTCAGTCTAGTAAGGATCAAACTCAGGTGTTGACCTCTTAAGGCCCAAACACACTGATAGCAAAGCCTGAGGAAATTCTGGTGGACGCCGGGTCCTCATTTAATGCTCCAAAATCGAAACAAAGCCGGAGTAGGGGCGTCACAGCAGTTTGACCAACATTTTTGGTGCGTGTTCAGCCATTTACAACAATAGCTATACTTCTTTCAGAGCGTTTGGCCCTTTACATTGACTGACATCATGCACATTTCACTTTAATCCTAACATGAAACCTTCAGGGAGTTTTAAGGTATGAAACCTTCCATAGTGATGGTTCAAAGCACAAAATGATTCAATGTATTAATGTGGTTAAGACACTAAGGCTAAAGCTTTAGTACAGTATGGGAAGTCTAACTTCTGCTTATGCACCTGCCTTCAGTATGTACCTGTATCTGCCTTTGATTTCACAGGACCGTAGAGTACAGTTAGCAGACAAACAACAAGCTATGAATCACTGGATGTTTTTCCCCACCACTCAGTGCTGAATCATAGAGTCAACACTGCAGTCTCAGCTGCAGCTTTCTCAACAGATTTATGTGAGTGATCAAAGTGTCACAGTTCACCAGTGTAGAGATTTATGCCCCTGTGGTTGTGAAACCATTTTAAACCAGACACCTTTGGCTTGTTGTTTTTCCCTAGCATTTCTGTGGAGATGTAGAATTACAATATGTTGAAGCATTAATGCTTTTCATGCAGCTTCATGCCACAGGGGTTTTGGCCTTCTGTGTTTTGAACCTTGTATTCCAGTGTATAGATGAAGTTCCTTATTGTAAGTATGTTTTGAACAGAGAAATAAAGACTGTAATCTCTCTGTCAGCCTCACACACAGTGATCAGAGGGTGTGTCAGCAGGTTTAAGCTCTGGCCTTTACTACCTGTGTAAGTGCAGGTTAGTAAAGCCCTTAAACACAGGTGTGGGCAGCTCTGTGGACATGCAGTCATACTAATTTCTGAAGGTGTTAGGTCACATTCATGGTCCTTGATTGTCCACGATTCTAGGGGGAGTTTTCTCTCAGCAGTAGTAGAAGCAGGTCTACTTGTTTAAGATGTTCTGATTCTCCCACCCTGTCCAGGGAGGAGCAGCTTTGAACCAGCCAACTATTTGTGTGTGTGTGTGTGTGTGTGTGTGTGTGTGTGTGTGTGCGTTTGTGTCTGGCAGCTATTCATAAGTTCCTACCAGGGTTGTCTGTCAACAGGTTAAGCAACACTCAGGCCACGCCCATGTGAGTCTATCCTGTGCTTCAGGCTACACAATCCCCGCTGTTGTTTCTGCTGTTAGTCACAGCCTGGAGGCAGGAATTCTTCTCCTTAAAGCAGCAGCCTTGACTACCACTTTGCAGGGCAAAGCACCGAAGGGTGCAAAGGATGATCCATTACAACATGCATATTTAGAATTTGACATATTTATCATGTGAACCCTAAAAGTTCAAGGTTTCTAGAGTCTCCTCAGAAAGCACCATAAGGAGACTCAAAGGGACTGAAGAATTCCCAAGGACCCTTTTGTCAGACATAACTGGGGTGGAGTGAACAGAGACAGGGAGACGCAGTATGGTTTAAAAATGGGGATAACAGCGCACATTTTCAGACTTTATCTGCTGGGAGACATTCATGGTGCTGCATGTTAAACGTTGTTCTCATGAAAAGTGACTGTGTAACACATGAAAAAAGAGAGCTAGAGAGACAAATTTCTAACTCACCTGCACACGGCTGACCAGTCACAGCATGGATGTCTGATTGTTGGTTTCAAAAATGGTTACAGAAATGGTTTGACACATTCACAGTCATTGAACATTACAGCTCTCCACTCAAACACAATATAATACATAGTTTAACACATTAGTGCTTCCAGTATTATTATCTGAGGAACGATGGATGACTAATGTGTAGAGCCCACTCCATGTACTTTGGGCCTGTAAATATGTTGTAAACGCCAGGTTCCTGCTGCAGTCCCCACTCCAGCTAGATGCTCCACTGGGTGGAGGATTTTTTCTGCTGTTGTACAAATCAGCCATGCACTCACAACTATTTCTCAAGAATAGCCTGACGTGCCAAGACAGGAAAAGAGGGAGGGGGGAAGGGAAGGACAAACTGAAGGAGAAAGAAGTGGAGGTTGGGAGAGAGGTAGAGAGAGAAGGAGGTGGGCAGAGAGAAGAAGAGAAAGAAACAAAGACAGGAAGGAAAAAGAGGGTTGTTGTGCTTTTATTTGTTGGTTTCTCATCTTTATGATGAAATGTAAGAAACTGGATGTGTTGTGTGTGTGTGTGTGTGTGTGTTGTGATACCGCTGGAATGTGAGGTAATAGGAGAGTCGTGTGTTTGTATGAGGAGGCTGTGGAATGCTGTAGTATGCTGTAGTAAGTGTGTGTGACTGTGTGTGTGTGTGTGTGTGTGTGTGTGTGTGTGTGAGAGAGAGAGAGAGAGAGAGAGAGAGAGAGTGAGAGACAGGCCCAGGCTCGCTTCAGCAATATCAGTGATACAGAAACACGCACTACTCTGCTATGCAGTGATACAGTACAGTATCTGCAGGTCCTGGAAAACAAAAAAACTCAGTTGTTTGTTCTTTTAGAGAATATGTACAGTCCAGTCCGTTTAATACTGCTGCTGTAGCCGGCCGGGGATCGGCAGCCGCCATATTGGATATTTACAAAGATGCTTCAACGGCGCTCCTCTCTGTTTTCGTATTAAACCCACCTCATACTAGATAAACGCTTGTGATTGGTTCGCCCGACACAATGGCGCTGCCAGTGCCAAGGAAAACATTTTCCTTGGCCAGAAGTGTCTGCCAGAGCAAATAAAACATGAGCTTGCAGATTCATCTGGTTCCCAGGCTAAATGATTGCCATAATTGGTATGGATCTCAGCTGTCATTAACAGTCTTCACTGATCACCATCGATGCCACTAATAGGCCGTTTTTACTTTTCTTATGTTCTTCTTTAAAATTGTCCTAAAAGTATTATTGGTACTAAAACCCTGTGATGGAACATTTTACAGAAGGGAATGTATTTTTAGAGTTGGGAGATTTATCTGAAAGGATTTGAGAAACATTACTACACATGTTATATGTATAATTAATGTCAGATTTCAGAAGTCAAAATTCAGATGATATCATCAGTCAAATTAAAGATTAATATACCGACAGAGAATTGAGACAGTACGAAGTCACGTTGTTCAATTCCACAGTTCTTTTTAAATTCTAGCAAAGATCTGAAAGTTTACAAAGATACCAAATGTGTCTAAAATGAGAATATATAGAATATTTCCCTTGGATAAAATGGTGCAGCCATAAAACATGAAACAATTCATTCAGTGTAAACATCAGATAGCTTCAAATGAAAAAGCTGCAACAAGCTGATACACAACATGTATGATGTGTTACTGTCGGACTGAGTGGAACAAATCATTTTAATATCCTTAAAGCTTAAAGGGATAGTTAACATTTTTTGAAGTGGGGTTGTATGAGGTACTTATATACTTGTAAAATTATATCAATGGAGTCTGTTGGCTGTGAAGAGAGCGATATTAACGTCTTCAGTTCCCCGTCAGAGAGGGCTGTCTGACAGGGAACTGAAGGCGTTAATATCGATTGATTTTGGTGGGCCTTTTTTTAGGTAGCTAAAATCTGTTTTGCAACAGCAGCACATTGCTTAGTGTCTGTGTCGGTACACAGATAATTGTTAGCAGGAAGTCCTATAATACAGCAGCATCCTCAGGTTGCAGTATCTTCAATGTGAGGATTGTTTCACATCATGTAAACTGAATTTCTTTATACAGATTTGCTGTAGAATTAGTAGTAAAATAATGTCAATGTAATTTTTTGGTTTGGCATGTCAAGCAAATATTTGATGTATTCCTAATTTTTTATATATGCTATGCACTTTTTTTTTTTTTTTTACATTAAATGCATCTTAGGTTAGACATGTCATACAAATTACAGTTTGTGAGACAAAGACAAAATTTGCATTGAGAAGAAACGAAACCAAAACACTCTCTCATGCTCTTCTGTCATGTGGAGTCTTGTCCAGAGACACGTGATTTGCAAATGTTTTACCACCCTTTTCACACACACACACACACACACACACACACACACACACACACACAAAAGGTTTGTCCATATGGGCTGTGTCCCAGCAGAGGGATCTCTTGCACACAGCTTGTTTCTTAATGACTGAAAGTCTTGTGTGTTTGTACCTCGTCCTTGTACCTTATTGCTTGTGTGTGTATGTTTGTGTGTGTGCTGTGTGTGTGTGTGTGTGTGTGTGTGTGTCAACAAGTCATGTTTTGCTTACATCTTACAACAGAATACCACACAGAGTTTTTTTCTCACGGAATAATTGGTTGACAGCTAGGCGCTCTTTACATTCAGTATATACTAAACATGTTTAAGGTGTGGTAAAATAAATTGATATTTATGACTTAGAACAAGTCAAGACTGTAATGCTGTAACGTTCTGGTGAAGGCTTTTGTGGGCCAACAGGTCAGTTTTGCCTTGTTTGCACCAGGGTCTGAGGATGGTGATGTTGGTCGGCCAAGTCTTCCCGCTATCCATCTATGTGTCTGTCCAACACTTCCAGAGTCCAGAGTAAGATATGCTGAATATATTCATTTTGGACACTCCACGAACTTTCCTCTAGCATCACCCTCAAGATGAAACTTAAATGTTTCAGACAAGATTGCTGGGAACTTGAATGAGCACATGACCATTTTTTCTAGTAGCATCTTCAGGACCAACTTTTACAGTTTTAGCCCCACTGGTAAGTCTCTAAGAACAGCAAAATCATCAGTATAATCATTCTGTCCAACACGTTCGGTCATGTTGCAGCCTCTAGGATATTGGTGTCCACTGAGAATTAGAAAAGCATGACAGCTGTCTGTTTTCTTTTGTTTTCTTAATCTTTGCTTCTTTTTTTTTTCCTTTAAAAATCATTGAAATCAAATAATCATAAAAGGGAAGATCGTTTTTTGGTAAACATAGGCTATACATCTTATGAAGAGTAGTCGTTAGTAGACACTGCTAGCCAAAAAGGCTGGTAACCAGTGCTCTACAGGCATCTTGCTGGTGCTTTTATGCAAGGATCAGCCTGATAATGTCTTAAGGGGCCAGTCTACTCCATCAGAAGTGCTGATCAGATGGTCGTGTAGCTTTCAGAAACCCCCACCTTTCCAAGTGGGGCTGTGTCCAACCATTTCTGTAACTTTCCAAAGACGACAATCTGACATTTATACCCAGCTCATGCTGTGACTGGTCAGGTGTGTGGAGGTGAGAAAGTAACTGTGAACGTCCTTCAGGAGAGACTGTCTGAAAATGTGCGCTCTTATCCACATGTTGAAACCACAGCGTCTCCCCCCTCTTTATTCCAGTGTGGCTGTTCAGAATAGAGACTATTGGTTTCCGACATGGTTGAACACAACATTCCTTATGAACTAGTTCTGATGGAGTGTAACTGGACCCCTCAGTCTGGCATCGGTAATAAAATTAGTCTTAACTACTAGTTAACATGAAGTGTTTATGGGCTGCAATTAATTTAACGATTTCATACTTGTTCCATTGTCTGACAACAGAAACACAAACTTAAGAACACAACTGTCTGTCATCTCTAACTTTCTGTGACCACTAAGTTTAAATGTCGATGCAGTCATGCATCGACATGCATGTGACATGCATGCATGCATGTCACAAAGCTTTATGCTGGGTTACTCAGATGATGGCACACTTATTAAATACTTTTTTTGTTGGCTATGATGCACTTTTGTTGTTTGCCGACTGAAAGAGGATGAGAAGAAAAAAAGAAGAGATTTAGCTGTTTTTCTTTGGTTCAGATGTTTCGCTGTGAACACTCACTTAGCTCTAGCTCATCCCAGACTCCAGTATCCACATTAGGTGGCAAAGAGAACCAAGTCCCTTGAAGAGCTGTTTGACTTGCTGCAGTACAGCTGGGAGATGGACGGAGCACACGAAGGAGAGAGAGGAAGAGCAGAGATGAATTGTGACTGGATAGATAGAAGAGATTGAGAGATAGACACACAGGGGAAGTGCCATAAAGTACCTTCTTTCTGTTTTGCTTTCTACAATGTGGTGAATAGACACACACACACACACACACACAAACTCAAACACACAAAACCTCTTGTGGCAGGTTAGTATTTGTCCACAGGGGTCAAATAGAAGGCAATAGACAAAGGACATTAAGCTGCACACACACACACACACACACACACACATTCAGTCACACAGATGAGCGACTTGTCCATACTGAGCTCGCTCCACCAGCTGTTCACATTACTTTCTCCTCAGTGGACATCTCTCCGTTTCTCCCTTTCTCTCGTCTTTCCTGTTTAGCAGTTGCTGGATATTTAAAAAAAAAAAAAACTAACCTTATGTTATTAGATATTAGATATTTTAGTCTTGACAATTAATGACATTAACTGTTAGTCATTAAATTGTAAATGCTGCAGCTTGCATAAATTAAGCATCAGTCTAAAGATGTTAATACATGAAAACAGTTTTTATTTTCACAGACAGAGCAGACCACACTAATGTATCTGCAAATCACATATACTATCACATACAAATGACTGTCAACTATTTTCCAAATGATTAATCTGCTGATTATTTTTCCAGATTAATTAGTTAATTGTTGTGGAAAATACAATTTCCCATTTGTGAAGGTCATCTTCGAATGTCCTGACATGTTATTGGATAGTGCCTTTGTGAGTGCTTGATTTAGGTAATCCATCACAGTGAACATTATCTGCCAGGATTTATTGTCAAAGTTATGCTAATGATTCATAATGTAATAAGTGGAAACAAATGGCTGGTCAGCAGTTATGTGCTAAAATTGGCTAAAACATAAAAAAAAAAAAAAAACTGATATAGTTGTTTTAAAGTGAACAAAGACATCTTCAAGTCATTGTGAACTGGTATAACTAACCTCTTAATCTAAAGTGGACAGTTATTGACAAAAGGTTGGATCTACACACTTTGGTCCAAAAGGTGTGATGATTGACCAGAAGTACACATGCGTGGTTCATTCAGTAATATTACAGGGATCAGAGAAATGTACAACATCTCTCCTGGAGACATAGTTCATGTTTCTTGTTTAAGATGATTTGCATCAAAGCTCTATAAATGATGAGTGGATCAAAGTTTTTTTTAAGGTTTTAAAGGTGTTTATTGACATATATATTATATACATATATCGTATATACATCAATATTTATTCACTAATGCAAAACAAACAGAAATATCTTACTATGGAATTCCTAAGCTCACAGAATTAGAACCAGAACACACCAACTGAACTATCATATACTTTGGGAGGCATGTTTAGTTCTGTATATGAAATCCTCACCAGAGAAGCCTCAGTGCTTCTCTTAACCTTCAGCACTTTAAACTCCTCTGCTCCTCTTTACCCTCTATTGTCGTCGCCTGCTCTCTTTCATACTCTGTCATCTCCCTGACAAGACGACACCATTGAAGTTTTGGCGTCGCTCAGTGGAAGCTGGTTGTCCTGGCAACAGTTGTCGTGGTGGGAACATGACATTGTTGGGGCCTGTTGCTGCTGGGATTTATCCCGAGAGGTCTGAGTAATGTGATTAGCTCCCACTGTGTTCTCATTTCTCGACACTCCCAGACTGCCCCGTAGAGTGGATGTACAAGTGTCTACTTGATGGCTTTCTCACACTGATTAACAGACAGGGATGTTTGAGGGCTTCCAGCCATGTCTGTACAGGGCTGATCGGACTTTTTAAAGTGCTTAGCTAATGTTTACTGCCAGAATACAGTATCTTTTAATTTGACCAAGTGCATGCCAAAATGTTAGGTAGTACACTTAAAAATCTTAAGAACAGATAATTTCCTACTTCTTTCTATTTTGTATGCTCTATATTTTTGTGTTGTATCTGCATCAGGACAAAATGTGTTGTCTTGTGCCGTTCACAGTACATGCACTGTAACCTGTCACTGAGTCAAAACATCAACTGTAACTGATTTGTGTGCAGCCGATCTTTGCATAGTTGCTTGCGGGTGGAAAATTAACTGCGTCCTAGAGGTCCTCGCGGGTCTAACATTTTGGACCTGATCCAAAATGGATCCTTGGAAAACCCACCAAAATCCAACTTCCATAAAATAATAACAAAAAAAACAAGTCCCACAGAATCTTCTTCTTGTCAGCCTCTGAGACCGTATTTAGACCACCACATCACACTGTAATTATCCAATGAAAACTGAATGTTTGTTGGACCAATTATCCACTGTTTAGAATAAAAACCACTGGTTGCTGTTGCTGCTGGTGTCTTGTTTGAGTCGACCAAATTAGAAGCGTATACTCACAAAGGCACTATCCAATAACATGTCACCATGACATGACCCGACAACCATGCTGCTGCTTCAATTTGATTTGTTGATCTGTAGCACTCAGCAACAGTCAGAAGTGAGAAAATATTTAGAATAATTACAAGTTTAGAATGAGTTTAGAATACTTCTGAAATAAACTGCCTCTGCTGGAACCTTGTATTTAGGCAGAAAACCTGTTCACATAGTTTTCACATAGCCGATGTTGTTCAGTCCTTCAGGTGTGGAATTAACTCAGTAACTGTAGAAATATTTAGCAAGAGTAGGCATGTACTTTACCAGAGCTGAAAACCAGGGACATGGAAATGTCACAGCTTCACATTTCTGCTTACCTCTCTCTCTCCCCACTCTTTTCTAGCCTCTCTCTACCTCTGTGTTTTACAAAACTCTGCTGCAGCTCCCACAGTCGCCTGTTTGTTGGGACAACATATTCAGAATTTACACGCTGTGTGTTTGGCATTGACACACGTGCACGTTGCTGTAGAGACACTGCTGGGCTGGGTGCAATTCAAAGCAATTTAAGAGTAAGAGTTGTGATTTTAGTCATATTATTGAAAAATGTCTTAACGTGTAAAAGGCATTTGTGAAAGTGTCATCAGTGACCATCGATATTGCCGGCAAGTTAAGTCAGCCGCAGCTAATTAACGTCCATTCTGTGAATTTGCAAAACCACGAATTAGCAGCTAGTCAGCTGGGTAGTTGTTGAGTGAATGACTGGCAGCTGGTAGCTGGAGGCTCCCAGTCCAGCCTCTCAGCTGATCATTTCATGGTTTGAATCCGGCCCGTCTGTGAAGCTGACACCGTTAGCTCAAGCGGCTACCATGCCGAGCTGTCAGCAGCAGCGTTGGGGCTCTGCAGGCTGATGATGAAATAAATAATGGCTTCTTTGTTACATTTTTCTTACTTGTAAGTTTTCCAAGTAACTCATTTAAAAAAAATTAATCCCCCACCTCAAAAACAAACAACTATCATCAACTACTGTACCATGTACATGTAATACTGTACATGTTTTGTTATTATGCTTTCAAAAAGGTACCGTCTGTAATACTGTATATGTTACCAGTGCAGGCCTGGAGTTAATTTATGAGATATTTTCGTAATTTAAATTGCAATCTCAATGTTAGTCAGAAACTTCACAATCCAGAATTTGCTCAGCCCTTTTCGATACCTGGCATTAGAAGGTACAACCATGAAAAGAGTGAGAGAACGAAAAATCAAGTGAGCTATAAAACACAATTTATACTTATTCAAATGTAATTAACATGATTTAGTCTCATTATTAAACTGATCCCTTTGTATAGTAGTTACATTTGGGGAGCAACTAACTTCACTCTACAACTTGGGTTGACTGTCGATTGGACAAACTAACTGGGATTCACAAAGAGACAGAAATAGAGAGAGCATGAGAACCTATTCAGGGTGATCCTAAGACCTCAGGGTCAAGTCACTGACTCATCGTCCTATCAGGAGGGTGTGTGAATCATCCTCATGGCACTTCCTGTTTCTCTGGACACAGGACTAAAGAGGGACATTACTGTGTGTGAGTGCTTGTGTGTGAAGACAATATGGTTTTAAATCTAGAGTGATTTCTGTCAAGGTGTCCATAAACAGCAGTTTTATTTGAATACATCCATGTTTGTATTTCATAGATAATAAAATTATATTACTGGCCTGATGTGTCGGTGTGATTGTCCAGTGTGTGTGTGAGAGAGAGTGTGTGGGCATGTATGTGAGACAGAGTGACCTCAGTCTGGCCTCAGTAGCTGTGTTAATTTCTCTGTAGAGACTTAGTGAGAGAAAGAGCGGAGAGCAGACAGAGACTTGCATTCATCATCCACTCAGCACTCTCACAAGAAACAGAGCTGGTTGGCAGCAGCTCTGGAGTGCCTGCACATACAGTAAAGTCTTACTGATACAGAGAAACCCAGAGTGACAATAACACAGAGAAAGCGATAAGGCACACACAGTAAATCTGAGTGACCGTAGGAGTGTGTATCACTGATTCCATGTCAGAGTAACCCTTCTGTTGCAGTGACTACTTGATAGAGGAAACAAATGATGATCTTATTATCTGTCCTGGCTGATGGTCCTGGCATTTACTGAACAACTGGACAGGTATAGAATTGGGAGAAAAAGACAAGAGAAAGTATTGCAGTATTATGGAACTAGTTTAGTTCTCCATCACGCAAAAGAGACCAGGCAACCTGCTGGGACAAACTGATAAAGGATGTCAAAGAACAGCATGGAGTTATGTTAATGTTTCAAATAAATGGTGGTGAACAGCAGGAAATATAAATTTCAAGATGTCTTTTTTTTTTAATAAATCAAAACTTTACAATACTTTAAATGTTTAATTTCTTATAATTAACGCCTTCAATCAAGAATAGGCTATAGATGGTGTTTCAAATTGTATTAAATGTTGCAGATGCATGTAGATCATATTTAACCTGATGTGTCTCCAGTGTCCAAATTCAGATCCGATTGCTCTTGTCCAGCTCAAACAACCGAACGTCACATACTTCTCTTATGTTCCGCCTATGTCGTTGTTGTATGTCGATTGAAAACATGATTGCATTTCAGTGTATGTTTAATGTGGTCACGCTGCGTCCCTGACCATCTCAAGATCACAATCCATCCTCAGTGCGTCTTGGTTGCATTTTCACCTGTACTTTAAAGTGGTCGAAACACTACCCGATTAAGTCAAGTCAATTTTATTTGTATAGCACCAAATCATAACAAAAGTTATCTCAAGACGCTTTCACATACAGTAGGTCTAGACCATACTCTTATATATTATATATATTATTTACAGAGACCCAACAGTTCCCACCATGAGCAGCACTTGGCGACAGTGGCGAGGAAAAACTCCCTTTTAACAGGTAGAAACCTCGAGCAGAACCAGGCTCTGGGTGGGCGGCCATCTGCATCGACCCAGTTGGGTTGAAAGGTTACAATCCCATCACCCAAAATGCATTTTAATCCAGGGTGTAAAGGGGCTCTTTCATTTTATCCAATGTATCTGTTCATCTTGTTTCTCTGTATAGCACCAGTTACACTGGAATATGTGTGATGTGTCATCAGCAGGTTTGTTGTGCAGCAGTCCCAGTCAAAGTACTGGTCCATATTCTCTGCAAAGGCATGTCCAGTTCTCTCACAAAAGACTTTAATGCTGTACGAACTGCTTCCTGCTGCTGGTGTATTTTTTTAATTTTTTTGTGGATAACTATCCAAACCAAAATGATGTGACTTGTGCTTGGAGTTTGAACCAACTTCTGAAAGGCTGAAATCCATCAGTTACAACACACATGTGTTTTAAATAGGGGGTTGCCACACATAGACATACCTTGTTAATGTGTAAATTACTTGGGGGTTGCCGACTAGCACTCTGGGAAATTAAGTAAACCATTAAAGATTCTCTCTAGTTATGTTTTAACACTTATTATATACGTATAGAAATGCTCTGCTTTTAGTTATACTGCGTGTCTTACATGTTCTTAAAATACATCTACTCCAGAATCTATAAATATGCAAACATTATTCATTTAAAAAGTTAAACTGCTGGACACAAGATGTCTCTGACCACGTCACACTGTAAGTTACATACTGGACCACGATTGTGAAGTCACAAAGTCCTGCCGGTATGTTGAATTGAGACTTAGGTTGAGCTCAGAGAAATGTTTACCCTTCAGCAGATGAAAACCGCCCTAGTGTCAAACTCTGCACATACACCATTCTGCATTGTGACACTGACACATGCAAGTGATGGAATTTTGTATGTGAAAACCTACTTGGCAATAAACCCGATTCCAATTCCGATTCCGAGAGGCAAAACCCTTGGACATGAGGGAGACTTTAAAAGTATAAGAGGACAAGTCAGACTGAGGAGAAGCAGGTACCTTGAAAAGACTTTTCATCACAAAGTAACTATATATCACGTTATTGTGGTGGAGTGTCTGGCATGTATTTTTTTCCTTTAAATGGAATTTTCTGTGTGTGTTAACACAGCCAGTAAATTGATTTAATGAAGTGAGTATATTAGGGCCGAGTGTGTTTCTCTGTCTCGTTCCCAGCCCACTCTGATGCTCTGAAAGCCTTCAGTGGAGTGAAAGAAAAGTCCAACTATAAATCTGGAAGCCAATTACGTGGCCTCATTTAAATGGGCAGTGCTTTGTGCTTAGGTCGGTGTGTGTGTGTGTGTGTGTGTGTGTGGAGCTGGCATGGGGCCAGTACAGGCTGTACCAGTCTGTGATAGTTGGGGTGGAACTCAGACACAGAGAGGGAGGAGAGCAGGCTGAGTTCACGTGTGGACGACAAATATTGGTTTAGTTTCAAACAGTTCCAGAGAGGCTGGGGGGGCGGTAGCGGTTATGTTTGCACACTGGGTTTCCACACAGATGGACGTGTGAGTGTGTGCGTGTGTGTGTTGGTAGGATTCAAAATGGAGTTTGGTAGACATGATAATGAAATACACTCACACTTATTAGAAGTGCTAACTTTAATTAATGGTTTTATGATGGTTTGTCCAGATTCGACCCCAGACATTATCCATAATCAAACAGCAAGAGCAGTTCAGCGTCTTTGTACGTTGCTCTCTCTCTCGCTGCATGTTAACACAAATGTCGCAGTGTGGCATTTATGAAAATGAAGGATAATATAGTCCTAAGTGTCGTAGCTGCTGTCCTAATTATGTGTACAGCTGTGGCTGGAATTTTTGATGTAAGTAAAGACACACTTTCCATGGATCAGCACAAGAATGTTTATCACTCATTCTAAGCTGGTTTGGAGAGTGTAGAGTGTTCACAGTATCAAAATAAGTATCTTAAAAAATACACTTCAAGTGAGTATGCATACTAAATATGCTACATTCTTGAGGGTGCTGTTGAAGGACAACACTAACCCCTGATGCATTGTGCAGAAGAAGTAGAGGAGCTGCTCACAGCTGTCAGAAATAAAAAATCATTGTTGATGGTGGTGAGGCAGCTCCAGGAAGATCTTGGAAGTATCAAATCTTTAGAAAACCATTTTGCTTTTGAGACAACAAAGCATGTGTCTATGACACACGCAAGACCACGGTTTACATATAATTTTCTAGTCAGTGTTGGTTCTTTGATCCATAACCACAATCTTTCTTGAACCCTAAGCAAGTTTAGTTTTTGTGCCAAAACCCAAACAAACGTTTATCATAAGGTTGTCTGATGTGTCGTTTTAGAAGGCACTTACAAACATTTTTTGCAGTGTGGTTTGTAGGACTGCATTATTTGCTGCACAAAATGGTACAGTACATTGATTTCTTTTATGCAAGCTTAGTCCGACTCATACAAGATTTTTGATACAGATATTGAAGAAATATCATAATAATCATCCAATATATTTACATAAACAAATAATATGAATACATATTTTTGATAAGGTTTCCCTAAATTTGTTTTTTAAAACTTGTGACCAAGATATCTACTGATACACAGTTCGTAAAATACCCCTCCTTGGCATTTCTGTTCTGCAATTTCTTTTTAAATCTCAGCAGAGATCAACATCAGTATATACCCACATACTGATGTTCCTTTACACCCGTCACTGCTAAATTAACTGTCAGGACTGACTAAATTT
Organism: Lateolabrax maculatus; assembly: GCA_031216445.1. Lineage (NCBI taxonomy): Eukaryota > Metazoa > Chordata > Actinopteri > Acropomatiformes > Lateolabracidae > Lateolabrax > Lateolabrax maculatus. The sequence continues at coordinate 2,522,528 of CM062214.1, read as the reverse complement.
TTATTGATTTTCTAATTTCAAGTTCTGACTGTCACACGGTTTATAGGTACAGGGGCCAACAAATGCTCAAGAAAAATGATGATGAGACAATGCACATGTTCCTACAATATTGTAACAGTACAGACTGGAAGCTTGGAGTAGACAGATGTGAACCACAATAAGCAGTTTTGTATTTCTGCACCTTTGTGCATTGTGTGCCTTGGGGATGATATGTTTTCCTGCTGCCTTTGTTTTGTTTAAGCTAAATTTACCAGTAGATAGGAGTATGTACAGTATATGTCTTCAAGGTTTCTTATATGTCTGTCTTTCTTCAACAGAACGTGTTGGCCAAAGCGTTGTATGACAACGTGGCGGAGTCTCCGGACGAGCTGTCCTTCCGCAAGGGTGACATCATGACCGTGTTGGAGCGTGACACGCAAGGATTGGATGGCTGGTGGCTCTGCTCCCTCCATGGTCGCCAAGGCATTGTCCCCGGCAACCGTCTCAAGATCCTGGTCGGCATGTACGACAGCAAGCAGCAGGCCATGCCTTCCACACCAGATCCAGCCACTTCCTGTCCCCCCGCCCTGGTGCAGCGACCCTTGCCCCCCCTGAGCGCTTATGCCAAACCAACACCTGCTCCGTCATCTGCTGCCATCGCTACTTCCTCCTCCGGGTTTGCCAACAAGCCCCTCCCCTCAACTCAGTACACATCCATGCACCCAGCCTATTCCAGCCCCAGCCCCGCACAGCCCAACCCTGACTCTGTTTACATGATGCCCCCCTCTCACGGCCCCAAACCAAGTCCCCAAAGTCTATACCAGGTCCCCTCTGGCCCAAGTGGACCCCCCCAACAGGCCCTGCCAGGACCCCCTAGCAAGGCCCCAGCTCTAGCCCAAAGACAGTACCAGCTGCCTGGCCAGGACATCTACCAGGTGCCCCCCTCTCTAGGCCCAGTGCCAGGCCAGGCAGCAGCCCCAGCCGGGGGGACAGGAGCTGGGCAGGATGTGTACCAGGTGCCCCCCTCCCTGGATAAGAGGAACTGGGAAAGCAGCAACAAGCCACTGGGCAAGGTAATGAAGGAAAGAGAAGGAAGGAATTGATTCTGTAAAGAAACATAATTGGATGGATATATGCTCTTAGTTTACAGAAACTGAAAAGAAAGGAGTAGAGGAGGGCACAAGATAGAAAGCTTTACACGAGCTAACAGAAAGAAAAAAGGGAGGGAAGAACAAATGAAATGAAGGAGAAAGAATGAAATAGAGAGAGAATATTTTGCTGATGTCAGTTTAAAAATGAAGAATCTGGAAGCAACAGATGAGAAGAATTTAGTTTCACTCACACTTCCTTCCACACACACTTCCTGCTATTGTCACTGTTTGTGTTTGCTGGCTTGTATGTCTATTTCTTTTCAGAAATTCAAGGTTGTTCATTGTGCTGTGTGATAAGGTTTGCAGATATTTGACTGTTATACAGGCAGTCAGTATCATGTGTAGTAGTGTATCACAGAGGGGGTGGTCATTCACCCTGACTTTTTATTCTTGGTCTCAGTGGAGAGTGTCTGGTCAATTTTCACACTTTGGCTGATCTGAGAGATTCTTAGAGTTGACATTGCACTGTCACAGAGAAAGATGGTTAACCTGCTAACCAGAACTACAGTACAGCCCTTTTCACACATGGAATATGAAACATTGCCGGCTTTTTCAACCTGTTACGGTAATGCCTTTTTGTCATTCAGACGAACAGTAGTTTTTTTATATTAATGTTCCTGACATTCAGACATGCCAGGATGTTGTGGAATGAAACAGTATTTGGCACCTGGTGTGTGAGAGGAGGTGGTATCAAAGCGGTGAATGACTTGATAAGTTTGATGATTTGAAGAGAGAAGTTTCTGTTTTCTCACAGGCTGCCTTAAAGCCTTAATTAATGACCATGTGAGCACTAAGGACCCTGTTTAGTCTCCTGTGAACCGCCTAGTAAATCTTCCCATCAGTTTAATAAATCAATAAAGAATCTCCCTAACAACATAAAATTGGCTCATTCAGTGTTTCGTTCGTATATTTTCTTTTAGCGTAGGAGGAGATGTTACTTCTTTCATGCATTTTTGCAGCGGGCTGCTTTTACGTTAATTTGATGGCATTCTGTTCAGACTTGTGTTGTGGTGAAAGTGTTACAGAAATGTTTCAGGTCTGCTTATTCAGACAAGAGGCCAACATGTCAGTTTGCAATCAGATGTATGTAAAGAGAAAGGGGCTTACATGTAAAGTGTCCTGTTATACAGTTTTAACAGACACCTGCCAACCAATCAGAAATGAGTGCTGAGTGGTGGTGAGAAAGATAAAGAAAAAAGCAATTAGATAATTTCTAACAAACCATGGAAAAACTACAAAATGTATTGTCCCTGTGATATAATCTCGTAGTGGCTTTTACCTTGATGAATTGAAGTCTTCACACTCCACATCACGGTGCCCCACTGGACTGAAACAACATGAAAAAGCTGAACAGTTCCACTTGATGACAAAGAAAAGACAGAGAGGAATACTAAGCAGCCGAGAGACAGAAAATATAGAAAAGGAAGAGAGAGCATGGATGACAAAAGAAGAAAAACACACTGACAGAATAAAGAGTAGGCTGTGTGTGTGTGTGTGTGTGTGTGTGTGTGCGCGCGGAGGAGGACCAGTGAAATAATAAGATCGTTAATAATTCAGCCCTGATCTTGTGGTTGGGTGAGTAAGCACTTTACTGCACAAGCAGGTGACAGGCTGTGTGTGTTTGTGTGTGTCTGTGTGTGTACTCTGGGGAAGCCCCTCCAGGCTTGCTGTGGTGCAGTGAGCCATATGTGTAAGCATCACTGTGAGGGGGGGGGGGGGGGGGGGGGTATTGGTGTTGATGATGGTGATGTTTGGTCCAGCTGCTCCCCTGCTCCTCAGCATATGCGCTCATCTGTGTTCCTCTGTCTGTCTTTAACTGACAGTGACAGACAATGCATCATTTTTCATTTTTTGGGACAGCCAGATATGAAGGTGAGGAGAGGTGCTGGTTGTGTTATTTCCTGCTGAGCCATACGGTGAGCGACCGCAGTTAAATCTTATCATGTGTGCACAACACAAATGATGTTTTTATATAACAGCACGCCATTGTAGAAGTTATTGTTTACTTTGCTGACGTGCTGGAGGCGGAGCCTGTTGTCTGCAGCTCACTGCACAGCTCATTGTGGCAGTTTATTCTTGTACTATTCTTACCTGCAATGGTTAAATATCATATCACTGGTACCTCTGGTTACTACATAATGCCTTGTGTAGACCAATTTTTATCAAAGGCTAACAAAAGCACCTTTTCTGATGATTGATAAATTTTGCAATGTTATAGAGCAAGTGTTATAGAGCCTCCGCAGTTCTAGATGCAGCAGTCCCTGGCCCACAGTTTTAGACATACGCATGCGCCACCAAGGTGCACTTTAGAATAGGAAAAATTAGCATCTTGCAAATTTTTGCAAATATAACAAAATGCTCCATCAAGTTATAAACTAATTTTCCAGCCACAGTTTGAAACAAGAGCTGACAAATGAACAGTTATCAGACGGACTGCAGGTCTTTCAAAGCAGCATCTGTTACGTCGTTCAGCATTCTGGGTTTTAATATCCAGAACTTACTTTCTAACATAGTATTTATGATTTTTTAATCTGTCTGCACATGCAGCTGGACAAATGGAAACGCAACAAAATACAACTTAGTTCTGATTAGATGTAGTCGTCGACATGAAAGCTGGAAACTCTCAGCTGGTGCTCCTAACATCTTTGAAGAATACACAAAGAGGGGCTCTGTTTTCTGTTCCGTCAGTGCTTTGCTCCAACCATTCAGCTTAAAACAGTGGTTCCTACACAGCTAATCTGGGTTTAGGTAAAAAGAAATGTCAAGCGTGATGAACAGTAAAGATTCAGGGCTTTGCTGTAAACATTCAGGGCCCGTATGCCCACCCCTGGCGCCGCCTGTGTCCAATACCTCAACCCAAGGTATCTGCTAATACCAATGCCTCGTTTAATACTATTGCTCTCTTTTCCCTAAATTTAAAATCTATGTAATCTGTATAAATAGATATAAGAATATGAATGTACAGTAGGTAGGCATGGGACCGAGATTTTGGTATTGGAAGCGTTCTGGTTTCTGTTTGTAGTCCGTCTGTAGCCCGAGTAGTATTAACCAATCAAGTTAGGTTGCATGCAGGTTTAACACACATTTGCTGAAATGCAATCTTAGAACCCATCGGCCATCGTCTGAAGACGATTTAGCTAGCCAAAATTACGTCTGAATATGCCGTCTCATCATCCGTTATCTGGATATCCGCTGGCTGCATTGGAAGCCGCGAATATTGGCACCTGCTCCCAGAGGCTGAAATTGTTGTCAGACGATAGCTGGTGGGTTCCGAGATTGAAATCTGATCATGATCTGTTTAATTAGATGTTCAGAAATGTTGAGCTTTTCCTTCAGCCGCCTGCACAATGGTACATGTCTTGTTTATTGCCACACATGGCAGGGTTAAGGGATGAAACCATGAAGGCTTGGCTCATCTGCTAGGCAGTGGGTAGTAATGCAGATCAACATGGCCATCCCCTGCTGTGAGGCCACAGTCTAAACACGTATGACCGAAGCTTGGCACAGCACAGCATATCTAAAAGTGTGCCATACTGTACCCATGGAAAATGAAAAATGAAGGAGGAGTGATAAAGGCAAAGTATTGTTTTTGCAAGAGATCAATGAACATCCCACTTAAGGTACAATTTGCAGCTTCTAGCACCAACCTTTTGCCAAAATGACTATTTGTTGCCCATACAAGATATTCCATGATGTTACGCCATGACATCTACTGACATAAGTCATGCTCCCTGGAGGAAACACCCTTTAGAATTTGGTTCTTCATTAGCATCTTGACAACTATGATTTAGTATCTTAGTTTCAGCCCCACTTTTGTTAATGGTCTAAAAATAAATAAAATGTTAGTATAGTGTTTGTTTCTCCAAAGTGTTCCTATTGTTGGGTATAATGGATAATACAGCCTGTAGCAGCCATTACCAATGCAGGGCTCTTCTTGTGTTGTTGCTAGAAGCTGGATAGTGTTCCATATAGGTCTAACTCTAATGGTGTCATCTTAATGAACTCTAAAGGGAGTTATGTGTAGAAGTGAAGTCATACTCTGGGTCTCCATGCAGTCAATAATTCAACTGGGAGAGAGAGAAACAGGGACAGAGTGATGCAGTGGTGTCCCAGAGGTCAGTATGTTTACCTGTGCAGTGTCACTACAGTATTTACAGTGAGATAACAGAGGGGGGTGTCCAAAATATACGTCAGATAGTATAGTAGATCCATTATAAACTGCTATAGAAGGAGGATACACCTACAGGAACACCAGCCAATTTCCAACCTCCACATATATTAGTCATAGTTGTGTGTGTTTAAAGGGTGCTATCAGTGTCTTTACACACTTTTTGCTGCTTGCCCATTTACACTACAAATCACACATTACATTATATTGACAATTTGTCATAGTATGCTGGAGTGTTTTAGATATTTGAATGTGTTTTCTACCTTCCAAGTCTTCCAAACTGTGTCCACTCTGCTGGTCTCAGGCTTTCCAGCAGGTGTTGAACCTGGCTGCAGGGATTTACTCCCATTCACGCACAACAGCATTAGTGAGGTCCTACACTGACGTTGGGCGATAAGGCCTGGCTTTAACCCGGTGTTCCACTTCATCCCAAAGGTGTTGACAGGGTTGAGGTCAGGGCTCTGTGCAGGTCTTTATGGACCTGGTATTTTTGCAAGGGGGCATCGACATGAAACAGGAAAAGCCCAAACACAAACTGCTGACACAAAGTTGAAAGAACACTTTTGTTTAAAATATCATTGTATGTTGGAGCAGTAAGATTCCCTTTCAATATTGGAACAAAGGTGCCTCAACCAAACCATGAAAACCAGCCCCAGACCAAATTCTTATTTTTCCTAATTGTTCCTTATTTTATGTTTTTTTTTTATTGTCAACAAATATGTGTATCCAAAGCCTGATATATGTTATTCCTTTGTGCCACAGAGCTAAGATTTTTTTAATTTGAGGAGTCTGCACTGTGTCACCAAGAGAGATGAATACTGTATATGAATGATTTATGAACTGTCCTTTAAATCTTACCTTGACTTGATGATGTTTTCCGTCAAGGACAAGTAGTTAGGAATTGAAAAAGGACTGAGCTAACATTTTAGTTAGAGTTGTTTTTAGTACTGGACCTTCTATTGTCAATGCAAGAGCAAAACCGGTATGTGTGCGTCACATGCTTTTTGTATTTACCTTTCCAATGCCCTTCATTGTAATGAGTTGCTCATTTGCTCACTTACCTCCCCTTGCCTCCCTCTCCAAACAAACACACACACACACCCACTTCATTCCTGCCATTTAAGTCATTAAGAGATAAGGAATTCCTGCTGAGAGAAGACTCCACACATACACTTTGTCTCTTTCACCCACTCATCCACACTTAGACACACACACACACACACACGGATGAGTAGTAATTGAAGAGTGATGAAAACTGCAGTTCTTGTTTCAACGTGGAGAGAGAATGATGGAGGAACTGAGCAGATAGGCAGAGGGAGCTCCAGCTGCAGAGTCTCAGCTGCTGAGGACGGCTCCAGCTCGGCTTTACACACCAAATGCCCCATTGTAAGACTATTCAGACCGACAGCAGCACACAGAAATCAGTTTGTCTTTCCAGACTTCCCCGCAATATCAGAGACACACGACTGTCTACACCCTGCACAGACCAAAAGAGATGGTAACAAGGATATTGTGAGGGGAATTACATGAGAAAAAAATCTGGTAAAATACAATGAAATACAACGGTCAGTAAAGACTTCTTTATTGATTCAACAACACACAGCACAGAGAGATTTGGGTCATTTGTCAAGTGGATTTGTTTTTTGACGAACTGACTCTCTCAGAGCCTGGCAGGTGTCAGGAGTACCTTTGTTTTTGATTCATGTACGTAGGTAAGCAATTAAACCAGGAAACGTGTGCATGAATTAACTGAAATTACTGTTACACAGTATAATTAACCTGCCGTTAAAGTTGATTGACCTCTGAAGTAGTAGTTTGAGAAAAACCTTAACCCAAGGTCCACTTATTATTGTTTTCCAGAGCTGTGTGTGTGTGTGTGTGTGTGTGTGTGTGTGTCATACGTGGTCAAGCAGTAGTGTCAGCTGACACAGCTGTCATCAAAGGCATTGATGTGTTGAGGGGAGTGTAAGCAGCCACGTGCCACAGTGACTCCCAGCTCTTAACACTCACACACACACACAGGAACAGCTGAACACAATCAGTGTGTGTGTGTGTGTGTGTGTGTGTGTGTCTGTTTATATTGTATTGGCCCTGTATATTGGTCTAAGTCAGAGCAGAAAACAAGTCCACTGCAGGTAAGTATTTACAGTGGTCTCATTTTCTGCTCTGGTAGTGTGTAAAGAGCAAGGGTGTCTGTGTGTGTGAGAGAGAGAGAGAAAGAGAATGTTTATATGAAGGAACTGAAAAGTCAGGGGCATTGGTGTGTGTGTGTGTGTGTTTTTGTGTGTGTGTGTATTTGTGTGTGCGGGACCCATCTTGAGCCCTGTCATTACCTATACACACATTATATAATCCAGCAAGTGCTCTGAGTAGGGTTTTGAACATAAAAGCGTATTCCATTAAGGTTTAATTCAAAATGTATTTTTAAACCTGTGTAAGCCATGGCTTACCATTTCTGTAAATACGAACATCAGTATTGGCAGCTATCAGCCACTGTAATCCAGTTGGTTGATTTCAGTGTATAGTTGTCAGGCCTTTAGCTTGAGGGCAACACTGGCATCGTAGTCATAGTAACTCTCCATTTATCCAGTGCAGTGTCCTTTTTAACGGGTGTGTTACCACCTGTATCAGACACATTCAAGAGGGGAACAGCAGGAGGACAGACACACACACTGAGTTGATAATATAAACTGCAATAAAAGCTGGGAGAATTAACTAATATAGAAATCACAGTGCCTCAAATATTATATTGATTCTATATGTGACGTGCACCACAGGCAACAACAGAGAGTGCTGTCAATTCTCAAATACTGGCCAGGAAATTTCAGACTTGCAGCCCTTCCATTAATATGAATACAGTTTAACATGACAATCTGATCTGGCCACTATTACAAAAAGTCACAACATGCCAACCCTGCCATTAGAGATACAGAAATGTTACTGGATCCGGTCCAATAAGATTACAGTCGTCAAAAGTGACCAGGTAGTTTGTTCGGACATGAGTCAAACATGTTAAATTGCTCCTGGGTGCATATCTGAATGACTAAAGGCGTCACTCAAACAGAGACATGAAGCCAGCAGTGATACATATTCCATGTCTGAAAAAGGGTTTATACTGGAGGTTGGTCTCCCTTTTCTCTGATCAGCAACTCTTTTATTTTTTCTGTGCATGCAAAGTCCACACCTCCTCCAGGTTTCTCTTTGCTGTCAGCACAATGTCCAATTCCACAGCACTAATTCCATGAATACAACACAGCCATGTCATACTCACCACTCTACTGCTTGCACTTTCTCTTCTAACAAATTCTATACATCTTTTTATTCTCCAGTTCATTCCAGTCATTTCTGCTTTGAAGCTTTTTTAGATCACTGTTGAGCTACCGAAACACTTCCTGGACTGATATTTCATATTAAAGTCAAAGTCTTCCAGCAGCTCAAAGCTGCTTTTCCTGGTTGGCTTTTAACATGAAACATCTGCAGAAAGTGTACAGCAGAGTGAAGAACAGCAGATTGGTGAATATGACATGACTATTGCTGTATGGATGGACATTTTACTGAATTGTTTTGTTGTTTTTTTTGTTTCCCCAGTTTGTTTTGTTTGTGCTGGCCATTATTTGAATACAAGCTTTTATTTGAGAAATTATGTTTCTACATCTTGACTGTATGATATGAGACAATAAAGATGAACATGCATACAAGTCAACGCAGATAAATTCAGTGATGGGCAGGAAAATAACATTTCTCCCTAGTTCTCCCTAAAACAAGTCCACATCTGAGAAAAATTTAATTTTTAGTGCACTGCATTATGGAACACATTTCATTCTGCCCTCCATAGAAATACATGTAAATACAATTAAAAATAAATAAACTGAATAATATAATGAATAATTGAATGTAAAACCATGTGGAATTTGTTAAATAAGCCACTTGCCGATGTCAGTTCCTTTTTTATAGCATGAAGTTCAGTAGCATCAGTTCAGATGATATTCATTTTCAGTGCAAAATATTGGTTCTAGGCTGTGTGTGTGTGTGTGTGTGTCTGTGTGTGTGTGCCTGTGTGTAAGGCTACATTCTGCTCCCATGCTGAGAGATTAACTGGGGACTAATGAAGTCAACACGGCTGTCTGGCACACTCCCACACATATCTGTAGACATGACTATGCTCATATACAGACACACACACACACACACACATAGAGGACTGGAGTAGGAATAATTTTGCCAATCTCTTGTCTTATTCATCCAGCCTCATTTCTTTGTCCATTTTTTTGTTAGTTTGACAGTCTATCAGTCATCATGATCAAACCTTGAGTCTATTGTGTTAAGATTAAAGAAAAATCCGTGCTTTGTGCTCACCAAAACCGTCTATTGTCAAAACCTGGTTTCACAACATGTAATATTTGTTCATAGCTTTGGTCACTTTTTCAGTATACAGTGCTGCCGACAGTATGTCTCTATGAGTTATAATTAGAATGCCTCAAGTAATTATGGATTTTTCTTCAATTCTGTTAAAGTTACACCACCATGTCTGTTAAAACAGGATTTCATGATTTTCTTGTTTGTTGGTACACAAACAGAGGGAGGGAGGTGGATAAACCCACCAAACTGACTACACAGTCAATACAGCAGGAAGGTTGTTGAATGTGATATTTAACATCTTCCCACTACTTTTTAATTCTTTGCTAAATTTTCTCCCTAAATAGTGATGCGATCTGTGAAGTAGCGCTGTTCGCCCACCATCGAAAACAAATGTCACAATCAGTGAAAATGATAAACACACAAAGAGAGCAAGATGTTTCCAACAATATCACAAGGGACACGGACAACAAATGCAGCATGTCAACATAATAGTCCCTGATATGTGATATAGTTGTAACACCAACACAATGGATAGTATGATGGCATGCTAATAAATCCATTTTTTCATCACCACACTCCAACAGCCCTGAGGTGAGTCAGTCCATCTGGATTTTGCCAGAATTGCCAGACAGCAAGTCTGAGCATGCATACATGGACAGAACACACACACACACCAGTCATGCCATGTGGTGTTGGAATCCAGTTCAGTGGGGGGTAGAGTGTGTTGGTGCTCTCCTGGAGACATGTCTCTCCCTGCACTAATCTGTTAAGACCCCTGCACTGCCTCTGTGTGTGTGCAAGTGCATGTGCATGTGTGTGTGTTTTCACATGCCCCACATAGCTGGCATGGTATTCACAGGCTGTGGCTCCAACTCTCTCTCATTCATTCTTTTTTTCCCTTTAGCTGCTGTCTTTGTTTTTACTTCTTTGTCTTGGTTTGTGCTTGTGACCAACAGTGTATTACTAAAGTTAGAGTTAAAATATCTATTTCAGTAACCTTGCGAGGCCTAAAGTACTGTCAGTGGTTGGTGGAAGTGATCATGTTTAGCTGTCAAACAATCAGCCTACAACCTAGAAGACCAGTTTGGTCTCTCCTTAGAGATCACTACACCATTTCATAGTGTTTGATTTGAAAAAGAATTCAAGATACAATCCTGATCAGGTCGGCAGTCTAACAGTGTAGCATGAAACTGTAGCATCAAATAACACACCAAATACAAATCTGATACAGTGTATATGTGCATATAACCACTTCATACATGCATACATGGCTGTATACATGTTTGCATGTTTATATAACGTACCGTACTGTATATATTTGTACAAACAGGCAACTGTAATGTATGCATTTGTAGGCATAGACCATGTCTATGCATGTATTTTTAGAATGATATAGGTATATACAGTATGGACATGAGTATGGTTTTTCTGCTTGCTACCCTTTTAATGGTATGTTATACCAAGTAAATGTTGGACGATACTCAAAAAACAGGTAAAATAATATTAATATTAATTAACAATAACTATCAGTAGATAGAACATAGTAAGATAACAAAAAATGCACAAATGAATAAGGCACTTGTACATACAGAAAACTAGTACATCCTTACAAAATACTTCAAGTGTATGAGTAGTACAAAATATTGTCTGTACTGTATACGTATAGTATCTCAAGACTAGACCTTTTTAGTGAAGCTGACTGCATTCTGGATCGTTCACTAAAACAGGCATAAACAAAGCAGAGGGAGAGGACAGTATAGATTGGGATCTGAAGCAGCCGTGTCCACCACCCTCCTACTGTAATTAGGCCTCTCTCTATTTTTACCCCCTTTTCTCTTTGAACTACACATCTGTGCTGTAAAGATTTATTTTCCCTCCATCAGTTGAGTGTTCTCTGCTGCAGCTGCATGTACAGAACGTCTATTTTTCTCTGTGTGTGGTTACAGTGGTCATTTTGAAGCTGGAAGATTGGGCTTCATTTGAGAATGTACTGTATTTAACGTCAGATGCTACGAAGGAGATTTCATCCACCTTTTAGTTTCTAGACCAGGCTCACGCCTGGTTTCTCATTATCATCTGTTCTATTTCTCATTGGCATAAAGCAGAGAAAAAGAAAGAAAGAAGAAGCGCGTGAGAGGGCGGAGGGTGCTGCTGGGAAGGAGGGAGAGACATTGCTCGGAGCAAAGGTCATCTGTTGAACAATGACTTCTGCTTGACGTAATCATGCACACGGAACAAAGAGTGAACATCCCAGCTTGTGCCACACACAGCCCTCCGTCAGTATGTGCATATTTGCATGTAAAGGAATTCTCCTTCACTGAACCCTCATAAATAAATGTGTGTGAAGGGATTTTATTGTTGGTAGGTCAGACTAGTTGCAGCTTTTATGAGACCACTGATTTATTCTGAGAAGACGACACAGAGATTTTTCTCTTTGGTGGATATGTAGGTCAGTAAATCTTAAAGTGTACTGGCGTCCACAGGCCAGAGTTCTGTGATGAGACATAAGAAACGAGGCTGTGCAGGGACTTGATACTGCTGTGTGCTGGTTGTCATTCATTCCTGTTAAGAGCTGGGAGAGCTGGTCTGTGAATTGAGCTCGTCAGAGCTTAAGAATCAACGTCAAGACAGTCAAGGTATTTTAGATCCAACGTACTTGCCAGATACTGGTGTATGTTGAATGATACAAAGAGGAGGTAACATACTTTAACCAACTTTGAAAAGATGGCAAGGACCAACATAGAGTAACGTTCATGCTGACAAGAGCAAAGAGCAGGAAACCAGTTTGCAGGATGAAAGCTTCCTGAAATAACTCAAACTAAACTCAGTAGTATAAAGTACAAAATCTGCCGGAAGACACAAAAAAATAAAAAATGATATAGACGGTGTCTCACAAGGTGTGTAAAATATCTTCTTAGCAAGGAAAACTACACTGCTAGGTTGTTGAAGGGAGTTTGATCACTTCATGTTTGACAAAGGAGTTCATACTCACAAATACGTTTGACATTTTGGGAAATATGCTTATTTCTTTTCTTGTCGAGATCAGACAAAAAGATGATCATTCTCATCTCCATTAACAAACTCAGCTTTATCTCAGCAGGTAGGAGGCTTTCTTCCTGCTTTAATTCTCTCTGATATAACTATATTGTGTTCTTTAATAATGTACCGTCACAATAGTAAAATGTAGCCAGTGAGTTAGATGACTGAAGACCACACCTGCATCCATACTCCACAGTATGGCCGCTCTTTCAGAGGTCGACATAGTCAAGCAACTTTGCTATTGATCACACGCACAAACTCACGTGCTGACATTCACCAAGGCTCAGCTCATCAGGAAAGCCAGACATCAATCCACTGATTGTGACCACTCCTTCCAAACGATTTGAATTAGGTGTGTTGGTCTCATGATGAAACAGAAAGGACCTTTTTTTCTGTTTTGGCTTTTCTCTGCTTATTGATGATGGAGATGATATGTTACATTTAGCTGTGGACTAACAAGTCAGGACACAAACACACAAGATCCAGACATGAAACACTTATGATTGTATTAAGTTATGTTATTAGTTAGTGGTGACCATCCCACAAGTGACACACACATTCACCCACATATACTCATGATAAGAGTAAGATGTCTCTCTAGTGGTAACCATTGACCCATAGCTCTGATCTCCTAAAGGGATTAAAAGGCTCAGCAGGCTATTACTATTACTAGAATTTGCACACACACACACACACACACACACACACACACATGCACACACACAAACAGATCACTTAATGTTAGTGTGCAAGTGTGTGTCTATTCTCTAGGGTGGACACAGACAGGTGATCAATAACATGGGCTATCAATCTGACAAAGGGGTGGGGATGGGGAGTGTGTGTGTCTGTCTGTCTGCAGGACACATCTGGCACTTAGCCAAGTGTCATCAATTCTGTTGAAAGCTTTCTGGCGATGAGGAAAGGGGTGTTTACATGAGTGAATATGTGTGACTCACAGACTGAGAATAAATGTGAAATAAAGACTGGTGGTGCATTTATCACTCTAGAAAAAAATTCTAATTTCTCCTCCTGTGAGAAAGAGTAGAGAGAATGTGTTGTGATCTGAGTTGGAGGCAGATTAGTACAGACAGGTTGTCAAAGGGATGGTTTTGTCATGTGTCTCTGTCTGTCTCACACACAGCGTACCTCTGACAGCTGTGGAGCTGAGCAAATATTATCCTAGAGCTTCCATTAATCAGGGCTGGAGCTGAGTGTGATTAAACAATGATTTGACCAACAAACACAGACAGACCGATATGCGGCGTTAGGTCTGATGATGTGAACAATTATATCTGCAGATACACAGTATACTGTATTATTAAAACATTATAAAACACTATTACTCTTTTAATTTTGTTATATTTTTACATTTAAGTTGCTCATATGATGAAATTTACTTTGAAAGGTTTTTTGTACGTGGCATTATTTTTGTTGTAGTACATAACATGGACCAATGCCACATAGCACAAAATTGATTACATACTGCAAGCTAGTGTTTAGTTTGCTTTGTTTAGCGATATACTGTATATCCAACCTTTAATCAAATAATTTTGTCCTCTTTCTCCTCTGGACTCAAATAAGAAGATTAATATCAGTTAATATTAGACACAGTGTTAGTGATTAGCATGCTAGCTAATAAGATTTTCCATTGGTAAGTGTAGGGCCTGGCTGCCGTTGGTGCTGGTCATATTTGGTGTAATGGACATGTAAAAGAAATGACAGAGACAGGAGAGAATGATGAAAGGATTCTAGGGGAGCTCGCTGTGATAGCTCCTTCTGTTGTGTGTGTGTTGTATACCACAGCTGCTGTGGTTTCCCAGGCTGGCTGGTTGACTCTACACTCAAACCATATAATACAGAGTTTAAACAGGCACACAATAGGGCAGCCTGATTCCCACGACAACTATGACAGGACCCCTGCTCTGTTTTTACTGCCTGTGTGTGTCTGTGTGTCAGCAGCTTTTTTAATGAGGCTGAACAACCTTAAGTCTCTGCTCATTCAGTGTGAAGAAGCAATAATTCCTTATTCAGAGGTGAACAAGCCCTTCAGTGTTTTAACTTCAGTTCACTGATGAAAGAGATTGCCGTGACTCGTGGTGCATTGTGACCCTTGCAGGTTACCATAGTCACATAAACACAGGCTTAATGTGTTTTTTTTTGACAGAAGGAAAAAGGGGCCACATGGAATAAGATAAGGAGTTACTTCTTTGTCTTTAATCTTTTTTCTGTTAATACATTTGAAGCTTTTCTTTATCTGATATGATTGTTAAATAAGTCTAGTATGGTTGATATCTGTCCTCTATATATCTGTGTGTTAATCTTATCTGTCACCTGTCTCTCGGCTCTCTGTGTTTCTGTGCCCAGGTGGTAGTTCCTACTCGGGTTGGACAGGTGTATGTGTACGACACAGTCAAACCAGAGCAGGACGAGTACGACGTCCCGCCCAGACATCAGCCTCCCACCCAGCAGGACATATACGACGTGCCGCCCACTCGCCAACAGTACAACACACAGGTCAGACTGCCACGCGCGTATGTATGTGTGTGTGCGCGCGCGTGTGTGTGTGTGTGTGTGTGTGTGTGTGTGTGTGTGTGTGTGTGTGTGTGTGTGTGTGTGTGTGAGTGAGTGATTCTTCTGGGCTGGATGTGTTTCACTCAGTGTATCCATCTGACATGATGGATATGATTCAGTTTGATTACCTGATGACAGTGTGTTTTTGACTCCGTTTTCAGTGTTTCAGTATTTCAATATGCAGATGTTTAGTACAAAAAACCAACATGCATTTCCAAATTCTTTTCAAAATTTTACACCCAAAATGATGTGCATACAGTACATAGTGCAAAACATTAAATCACATGCTCAGTCCTCATAATGCAACATAATTTGCTTCACTTCATCACAACTGCCAAACATTTTTTCCATTTGTGTACTGTCAAACTGTTCCACTGAGTTTCTGTTACACAGTGTAAATTGTGGTTTACTACTTTGTGCTATTCCACATTACAGTAAGTCAGTGAATGAACAGTGCTGTACAGTGGCCAATGTTTGGGATTTGAATAAAAAGACAAACTTTTTCATATTTTCAGAACAGAAAATTTAAACCGATGTATTGAACTAGTCAATATCATCATTATGTATTTGAGAAGTGTAGGATTTGTTGGTGTGTAAAATTAGACTTGAGACTACATTATCAATACTTATGGCCATACAGCATATTCAGTAAATAAGATTCACATTTTCAAAAGGAATTTGTACTCTACATAATTTAAAATGTGTAAGTACATTTTTCTTGTATATATGTGTATGTTCTTTAAATAAATTACCTTTGTATACTCTCTTTAAATCAAAATAAGTTAAAGCATTATTTTCTAATGACCATTTCATTTTTAATGAAACTGAAATGAAATGCAGCAATGCGCAGACATGTGTAAAATGTAATGATGTTTGGGTCACATTGTGACCCTATAATTTGGAGTGTAGCATTTAGTGTTAAGATCAATCATAAAAACATAAATTGTTATCCTGGTTATTCTCTGTTGTAATGTACTGGCTGCAGATGTCTTAGTAATAGTAGCCGTAGATGTGTCCTGTGTTGTAAATGTTTGTGTGTGTGTGTGTGTGTGTGTGTGTGAGAGAGAGAGAGAGAGAGAGAGATAGGATATGTACTCTTACAAATGGTGGTGTGTCATATCAGAGCAGTGTATTCTTATCCATCAAAGGGTCTTGTACAACACAGACACACACAGGTATTGTCTGGCACCAAGCAGTCTTTCTGTCTGCAGAATATTAATATTTGATGTGATGTAACATTCAACCTCTCCCTCTCTAAATATTACATCTATCTTTAGCGAAGGTCATTCATGACCAACAGGCAGGCTAGATATGCCACTGAGTGAGTGTGTGTGTGTGTGTGTGTGTGTGTGTCTGTGTCTGTGTTTGTGTGTGTAATATATGAGGCACTTGAACTGTCCAGTAGCGACAAGAAGAAACTGTATTTTTCCACTGTAGAGAAGGTTATTGATGTGTTTGTGTACTGTAAGTGTGTGTGTGTGGGGGGGGGGGGGCTTTTCATTTGATTTCACACACACATAAGTCAGTGTATTCCTGTGTAATTCCTCACATACTGTTCACAATGTTTTCTGCTTAATGAGCAGGCACTTTGTGCACACACACACACAGGCAAAATGTAAATAGAAGAGAATCTTAATGCTGACAAGCCAGAAGAGAAAGGTCACTCACATACAACCACAGCAAAATGAGATCTGGAGTCACAGGAGGAGGAGAAGGGGAGAGGCAGGAGTAGGATGAAGAAAGGGAAGAAGAGGAGGAGGTGCACAGAAAGGAAAAAAGTGTGACAAAAAACAAGATGACAATAAATGATGAGGAAAACTAAGGCTGCAAAGATGAGGAAGAGCAGGAGGAAGGTGTGTAGCTGAAATAACAGATGTAGCTGCTGGGCTTTTTTGAAGTCTGCAATCTGAAAGGTGAAGAATGAACGCACTGCAACACAGGGTACTTCATCAAAATGTCTGCTGTGTGGGAGACGGCTCATGGTAGATGGCTCTGACCATAACAAGTAATCTCACAGACAGACACACACACACACACACACACACACACACAGTAAAATCACAGTGCAGCTGTGGGGTGTAGCAAGTTTACATCACACTTACTGTATATCAAGTTCAACAGCAGACATCTTGACATTTTTGTGCAGACCAGAACATCAGCTCCGACTAGACTGTGGAACAGAATCAGTTAATCCTCCTTCCAACCGCAGAGCCACAATGGTTGATTCCAAGTACGTAAAAGAAAGTGAGCTGATGGACGCAACATGCATGCTACAACTGTCCAGGAGGTGTAACTGTGTAGGCTAACCAATAAGCTGTTCCATTAAAACCTGTACCAGAGCAGGTCTATCCACGTGTGCCCATGATGGTGTGCACTATGGATACAAATCTTGTATCACAGTATTACCAATGATATCAGTACTGTATTTTGATAGGCACATAACGACCAACCAGTCAGTTAATAAGCTGGGCTCAATTAGCAAATTAAATTAGCTTTCCTGGCATGTTCATAATTACTTATAATTAACAGTATATGTTAGGATGAGATATAATTATTATTGTACAGTTTAACATGTTTTCCTGTTTGTCTCTCATTGTTCCAATATGACAAGCATAAAAGTGTAAATGCCCCAGTAGGATGAGAGTAGCATCCCAGCTGCTGTACATTTGTTCTGTGTACAAATACACATGCATCCGTGTGTGTGTGTGTGTGTGTGTGTGTGTGTGTGTGTGTGTCAGAGGTCAGAGGCAAGAAGCCATTCCAGTATGTGAGAGAGACACGGAGTAACAAGTGAAGAGAGTACTCGATTGAAGGACAGGGAGGATTGAGGGAGTGAGTGTTAATAGATGGACATTTCCTCAATAAGCTTACAGTCTCATAGAGATGTGGTCATGTGACCAAAACCACACTGGTTTAAATTCCTTTGCGCCCTCTTCACCTCATTTTTCGCTCCTCTTGTCCTCTCCTCTTTGCCTTGTTTTCATACCCTTTATTCCCACTTCTATCTGTCTCTTTATTGTATTTTTTCCATCTCTACCCCCTCTTGTTTCCCTTTTCTTTGCCTGCCTTTCCACTGCTCCCTCCATCCTCTTCTCCTCCTGTTTCCCTGCTTTTCCCTCCTTTCCTTCTAGCACTGCTGTTCTGTTCTTGTCCTCCCTTTCTTCTTTCTTGCCTTCCTCTCCTCTCTACCTCCTTATCCCCACTGTGCTCTTTCCTTCCCTCTCTCCCTAGACAAAGGCAGTAGATGTGATGCATTCAAGCATTTAAAAACCTTGTTTTATGACTCTGCGTGTGTGTGTGTGTGTAATTGAGGGTGTATTTTACAGATTCTGTGTGTGTGTGTGTGTGTGTGTGTGTGTGTGTGTGATCATGTACACATCTCTCTTTACTGTTTTGTATTTCAGATTAGTTTCTAATAGAATAATGAATATACTCTTGGTGGACACTGCTGGTCATATTGTCATACTTACTTTGGCCGGTATGATCGGGAAACAAGCTTCTGTGGCATGAGTGTGAGGTAAAAGTAAAAGCCTACAGCATGGAAGCTGTATTCTCTCTGATATAGTACGTCATTGGACTGATAGATGTGTGTTCATAAGTATATGTGTGTCTCCAGTGTGATGTGTGTAACAACATGTTATTTATGTCCATCTTTCTCTGTGTTCAGGTGTATGACACTCCTCCCATGGTGGTGAAGGGGCCCTCCAGTGGTCAAGATATTTATGACACCCCAGCAAGCACAGACAAGAACACACAGCAGACGGTAAGGCTTGGAGCTTTTGTTTTTTTATGTGTCATCGATATGTACTTGAAAAAATTGTGGGTATACGTCACACTGTATCCCTACTGTCATGTTCTAAAATTGGATTTAAATCAGTGTTTGATAAGGTTGCTTACAGGATGAGTAAAAGAAAAAAATGATTCTGATACCCCTTCTGCCCCCCAGGAACATATTTTGGCAATTATACCACCTTAAGTTAATTTAGTTTGGCTTATCGTGAAAACTCAGATGTTCAGGGATAGAGCAGCAAAGTCCTGGACTTATTTCTGTTGTAGAAAACTACAAAAAACTGAACTAAAAATAGGGAAATGTCATCATATAAGCAAAAACTGACATCATAAAAGATCAAATATGAAAAAAACAAATATTTTCAAAGAATAATTCATATATATGGCAAGTTTTAATTTCATTTATAATGTAGTAACAGGTGAAATAATCTGTGTGCTTTTGAATCAGTCAAATCATGTGTGCATCACATATCATTATATGAATAGAGACAGGGAAATTATCATTGTACAATAACCTGAAACTACTTCAGACATCATAAGATGTATGCTGATCTGTGATGGAAGACTTAACTAAAACTGTTCATGGCAAAAGTCCTAAAAAATGGGGCTGTTCTGTAACTGTGCTGTAACCAGTCTAAGACGTGAACAATGAACAATTAAATAAAACACTGTAATACAGGATATTTCTCTTCAGGTCTACGACTTCCCCCCATCTGTCAGTAAAGACGTCCCTGATGCTCAGCCAATCAGAGAGGAGACCTACGATGTGCCACCACACTTTGCCAAACTCAAGCCACAAGTCCCCATCCCCGCTGGCCAGTACCTGCACGACAACCTCAATGAAGACGACGAGCCGCCCATTCCAGAGGACGTGTACGACGTCCCACCCCCCATCCTGACTGACAAGCATTATCATGGAGACAGAGGCGGAGTCAGCCAGGCCCCCCAGGAGATCTATGACATCCCGGCCAGCCTGCGGACCGGAGGTCACTCCACCCAGGATGTCTATGACTTCCCCCGGGAACGGGAGGAGAAAGGAGGCGAGAGGGGAGACCACTATGTCTACGATGTGCCTCCACAGGTAAGGGAGTTAAAGGGGCAGTCCCACATTCTGGGAAAGATGTTTGTTTGTCTTTAAACCAAGATTCAGATGTGAAATTCCTCATCAGTTTTATCCATGCAGCCAGTGTAGACAGTGTAATCATGATGAAACTGCCAGCTCAGCACAAGTCAGGATCCAGAGGGAAACTAATCCAGATAGTCTCTGCATTATCTCAGTGGTGATATGTGTTTTCCAGGTTGTGCGTGATGCCCAGTCCACCAGTGAGGAGCTGACCATGTCCTTCAAGCGTCTGTCAGCCTCAAGCACAGGAAGCACACGGAGCAACCACTCGGCTTCATCCTTAGACATGGTCCCTGTCCGCGACACCTCCTCTTCCTCCTCACTTCCTACCCCTGGCTCCATTCCCGGGAAACCCCTCATCTTGGACCTGGAGCAGGCCATGGAGCGCCTGTCTCGCCTCCAGCAAGCTGTTGAGTCCAGCGTTTCCCTCATGATGTCGTTCATCACGGGTAACTGGAGAAGCCCCGCCCACCTGGAGGGGAACCTGCCGGCCATTCATCAGGCTGCTGACCGGGTGCGCACCTCTGTCCGAGACTTCCTAGAATTTGCCCGGGGCGCTGTGGCGAATGCCTCCCAGGCCACGGACCGCTCTCTGCAGACCAAACTGGGCCGTCAGGTGGGGAAGATGGAGGAGGTCTTTCAGAGTTTGATTCGAAACAGTCAGAGCTTAGACGCCATTTCCTGGTCGCACGCAGCACTCACAGTGCCGCCACCAGGAGGGGATGACTTAGATCGACTCATCATGACAGCTAGAGGCATCCCCGACGA
The DNA here is from genome assembly GCA_031216445.1 of Lateolabrax maculatus. NCBI lineage: Eukaryota > Metazoa > Chordata > Actinopteri > Acropomatiformes > Lateolabracidae > Lateolabrax > Lateolabrax maculatus. Next base: position 2,501,581 of record CM062214.1, on the reverse strand, counting down.
CGCTAAGCAGCTCGCCTCCTTTCTCCATGGTAACGCCTCGCTGCTTTTCAAACGGACCAACCGGCAACAGCAGCAGCTGCCACTTCCTCCAATCCCAGGGGAGATCAGCGGTCACATGACAGGGTCAGGAAGTGGGAGCTATCAGGGAGGGGAGAAGGTGAACATTCAGTCCCGGCCCCTCCCCTCTCCGCCAAAGTTTACAGCTGCAGAGGAAGAGGAAGGTGTAGACAGGCCGTATGAGACCACAGAGGAAGGCTGGATGGAGGACTACGACTACGTACATTTACAGGTACACACACACACACACACACACACACACACACACACACACACATAATTTTTTTTATATAGTTGTTAGGACATTTCATAGGCCCACAAGTTGAATAGAAACTGTTGCTGTGTTGAGCATTATAATAATTAAGTCCCTTGTCACTCACCAATTCATTAATCACATCAACAGTCAGGACACTCACATCATGGTTTAAACACTGTCATTTATTTCAATTTGAAAGGCTTTTTAGCCGGGCTGTGTGAGTGTGCTAACGTGAGCCACTGGAACACATCTGCGCAAGCTTGACACAGACTGTCCCTGAGCTCCCAATCCCCACCGAGACACAGAGAGAGACAACTGCTGAACCCCCACCTAATGCTTATGCTGAAGGAAGCTGGTACTACAGAAGTGATGAGGAGCAGTGTGAACATTGGACTACAAGAAATTAGTTCTTAGTGAGATAGGTCCCGGTCACAGACTATTGAACAGTGTATCGAATATTGACGGTATCAGTGTTCATTTTGCAACCCGGTTTTGATTTTAGTTTCAGTCTTTTGATAAAAATGAATATTAATTGTGGTCACATATGGAAATTGCTGTATATGTATGCCAGAGCAAAGGAGGTCTCAAAGCAGCTGCCTCACTCTGAACACAAGTTTATAACACAGTATTTGGCAAAAGCATTATGTTATTACAAATTGTTTAATAAACTATAAGAATTAAACTCAGAATTGGTAAATTCAGCTCAGTGTGTTGTGTGTGTGTGTGTGTGTGTGTGTGTGTGTGTTTGTTTGCACGCGCAAAGCTGAGCAAGAAATTTGTATGTGGGGAGATACTTCCAATCAATGTAGTTGCAGTTGCTGTTTGTCACAACTAGATGAAGACACAGGCTGTACATTTCTTGCGATCCTCCCACTAATCCACAAACAAAGAGATGTGTTTAAAATAAATCATGTAAGTGAGTATGAGTGGTGTAACTAATGTGTGTCTGTGTGTTGATCTGTCAGGGAAAGGAAGAGTTTGAGAAGAACCAAAGACAGCTGCTGGAGAAAGGCAACATCATCAGACACAAGACACAACTGGAACAGCAACAGGTACATAGTTAGAGCTGAATGCTTGGCCACACAGTAACATGTTAGAAACTGTGAGCTAAAAGTGGCTAAAAACGTTGCTAGACCTGCAGAGTTTGATAATGATTCTCTGTGGGTTTATCACTACGAGCAGTCCTGTTCAGGTTCCACATACACACTAGAATCATTAGAAACAATTCTTTTTTACATATAATTTAGCTCAAACATTTTTTCTCAGATTGGACATATGGAATTGTAAATCCTCGCACACTCTGCTTATTTTTTTAATTTTTTTATTTTTTATCGGTCGACTTTTCAGTTGTGTGTGTTTGAACCTTTCCCTGCTGTGTGTGTTCATGCTTTTACTGGCATGTGTGTGTGTGTTTCTCTAATTAGCCTGACAAAGCCATGCTTCAGTTGTCTCCTATTTTCCTATAAATTCATCCTGGCTTTCAAACTAAAAGAATATGACAATATTTTGAGGTAACAAATAGGTTACGAAGTTGATAAATCGTGTTTCATCTTAAGTGTGTAATATCTATTTGGAAGTTCATACAGTGGGTTGTTTTCAAAAGATGTGGGGACACAATTAAGTCAGGGGCTATTTAACTTAAAAAGAAACTAAAAGCATATAACACATTATGATAAAACTGGTCATCATGCTTTCCATAATAAACGTAGTCTAAGAAAAGCCTTTGTGCAAGAAATGCTATGTAAATGTAAGAATGTTCATAGAAATACAATGCAAATTTCTGCATTATTAATGCAGTAATCCCTCTTTACATTTCCACGTTTGACCCAATATGTGGCATGCCATGATACTTACTTTTTTGGATTAATCATTAATTAATCAATTTTGGGAGAAAAATTATAATGACACACTGTCACCTGTATACAAAAATATAAATGTATGGTTCTCCTCAAAAGTACATGCACAGGGGCACTGTTTATAGTTAACAGTTGTTATCAAGGTTGTTTTCATCTAAATGTTCCTTGACTTGGACGGTACCTGTCTGACCGGGCTGAATGAGCTGACTGACGCAAAGACTTGTGACCTTCATTAATTTAAACCTAAGCACAATTTTTTTTGGGCAGATGACTATTTTCATTATGAATTACTCAAGCAGTTATTTTTATTTTTATTTTTTTGATTCATGAATTAAGTGTCTAATCTATAAAATGTCACAGAATAGTGAAAGAGGCAGCACCTAGGGCCCAGTGTTACGTTTTTCAATGACTTGCTTTGTCTGATCAACAGTCTAAAACCAAAAGATATTATGAATATAAACGAATTAAAAATATTAATTGATTATCAAAATTGTTGCAGATGATTTTTCGTAACGTACTATTATGAAGTATTAACTGCTTCCTACCTCCTCCTCTCCTTCCAGATTAAACAGTTTGAGCGGCTAGAGCAGGAAGTCAGCCAGCCAATCAACAATGACATGACGGGCTGGGTCCCGTCCCCGCACCACCCTCTGGCCAACCAGATGTCCCAGAACGGCTCTGGAGGCCCCTCCTCCTCCAAACTGTGCCACGGCGACCGGCAGCTCCTCCTCTTCTACCAGGAGCAATGCGAGCAGAACGTCACCACGGTGACCAATGCCATCGACGCTTTCTTCACATCCGTGAACTCCAACCAGCCACCTAAGATCTTTGTGGCGCACAGCAAGTTCGTCATCCTCAGCGCGCACAAGCTGGTATTCATCGGCGATACACTGTCGCGCCAGGCCAAGTCTCCTGAGGTGAGGGCCCGGGTGGGCCAGAGCAGCAACACCCTCTGCGAAAAACTCAAAGACATTGTGATCAGCACAAAGACCGCAGCGCTTCAGTATCCTTCCCCTGGAGCAGCCAGAGAGATGACGGAGAGGGTGAGGGAGTTGGCAGGGTGTACGCAGCAGTTCAGGATGGTGCTGGGACAGCTGCTGGTAATGTAGGGGGGGGGAACCAAACAGTGACACAGACAGAGATGTCCCAGGAACACAGCGCAGTAAGCCCTCCCTGAAACGAGGGGTGGACGACCCTGTACGCCCCTGCAGCACGGGGTAGGAGGACCTGGAGCGCCCAGTGCTGCAGGAAACCCTGTACGCCCTTCCAGTGTGAGGTTGGAGACCCCACGTGCCTCGACAGGGTGAGGCTTTCCATCCCCTATGCTCCTGACATGTAGCATGGGAAACCCTGTTCGGCCCTGGATCCAGGGGGTCTGGGACCCTGTTTGGGAACGGGGACACCGACCTCACATCCATCCTCTGCTCCCTCCCTACCTCGCCTTTCACTGGGACCCTTCCTCCCTCGTCCCTCCTTCCACTGCGTACTTTTTATTCTAGACAAGCTAAAAGGAACATTTAATCTTCAGTGGGCTGGGCCAATGGTTGTAAAATAATCACTGTAAATATTTAAGTTACCTATTTAGTCAGAAAACCACAAAGAAAAAAGACTTAAGAACTTCCAGTATATATATATAAATATATGGTCCTTTTTTTTTTTTGAAGAAAGAAAAGATGAAAACATAAGTGTAGTTTTTAGACAATATCAATAATTGTTATTATTATTGCTATACCGTATAATTATGGCTCTGATTCTTGATTCTTGTATCATTATTGTTTTGGATGTGTAAATTCCAGATGATATGTATGACTGTATGTTGTAGTACGTCTATGCTTTTCTCCATCCCTGACAAAGGCACACTTTCCAAAACAACACTAGAGCACACACCCATCTTTAAAGTACACCTGATGACAAACTGATAGTTCTACATGTTGCCATGTTGCCTCTGTGTTGGAGCAGCAGGTTCCCGCCTGTGGCTCATCAATTTGCCCAAGCTGATCTAAATCCACCAGTGCAGGCAACACTGCTGCCAAAAGATGTCCACTGAACTGTACGGTTCAAGTACTGCAGGTATTAAAGATGATCTCAGTGCCATCTCAGTTGCTTTTTTGGAAAACTATACGTAGGTTGTTTTGTAAGAGGCATGTATTAGAGAAAAGGACTGTAAAAGGTTAAAAACAAATGAAATTAAACCTGCCTTTCCTCTTTTCTCTGACACTGTGATATGGTGTTTTTTTTTTTTTACGAGAAATGATGTGAAATGTCATTGAATCATACTAGAATGACCTGAAGTTTTGCAGTGTGTTTCACCATAATTGCCTAACCCAATGCCAAAGATTATCTCAAGATACCCAGAAACCTAAGTATCAATGCTGAGTAGCTATCAGTCTACTGAATTTGCTTTTAGAATGTTATGAAATGTATATTGAAGCAATAGAAGAGAAAAAAGAAAAAGTTTTTCTACAGTGGGTTTATCAGAGCTTTGTCACTGAAACAGCCACCTGCTGCTGTCGGAACACAGGTCTGATGAGAGAAGAGTGACTGAACCAAAGTGGAAAAGTTGTTAAAAAGATTCAAAGTATCCAAAAGAGTGAGCTGAAAGACACTCAGAGCTGTGTAGAGCTGAGGGGAACTGCAGAGCTGGTGATGATCCTCAGTGGGTTCATCACTATAAACAACCCCTTTAACAATACAAATTGTTAGTCAGAAAGCTGGTGTTATGAACTGGGCCATTTTGGAGCTTGACCTATTCAAAGTCAGGATATGTCAGCCTCTGCTACATCAGTACTGGAAATCACATTTCATAACATAACACACACTGTAAAAACTATGTATGTATGTGTATATATATATATATATATATATATATATATATATATAACAAAGTTAAAACAAAATTACATATATGAGATATAGTTCAGGTAGTATTTTAACAAAAGGTTGGTGTGCACAAAGGTTGCTCCCACTGTGAGAGTGCACATTTAATGAAAAGCCTGCTAACACTCACAAATAGGGAGAATATACAGTGACGCATGGTGATTAGTGTTATATTGGGTAATTTCCACAAGTGGCCTCTACTAGGTAGTATTAATCAGTCTGAAGTCTGAAATTTCAGATGTAAAGAAGAATACTCTGTTTCCACTGCAGGACATTCCAAAGTAGATTAAATTTGATCTCAGTGCTCACTGGATTTTCCTGCTACCTGTGCAGGCTGGAGGACTGGCATGTCAGCCTTCTCTGGATTGGAACATGACTAAAGTCTGTCATTTGGAGTCTGTCTGGACTGCTGTCTGTGTAGAGCAGTACAGTGGTCCTCACCAGTGAACCAACAACCACAATTCAGTTCAGTTTACTGATGCACCTGCACACATGTCAGGGACCTGGATCAGGTGCTTACATGCCACAGTATCCTGGTTCATCAGGAAACCTAGATGTTTTTAATTAACCGAGATACAAGTTAAGGTGCAGGACGGGACGTGTGTTTGTAAGTTAGATAAGAAGAAGACTTTAGCTAATGTGGTTGATGTTCAGAGTCTGTGGGTCTTGTGTAGCAGGTTGCTGTCTGCTCTAGCATACAACCCTGATATTACTGCTTTATGCAAAGATTTGATTGGCTGTATCAAATTAAGGTCTCCATCTATGTAGACTGAGACCCTAACAGTTTTGCCTCAACTTAATACAACACTAGGCTTTGAACCAAAAAATATAAAATATACATTTTTCCCTTTTATTTTCAGATTTTTTTCTCAAAGGAGAACACAAGTGATTTACAGAACAGACGTCACTGTAGCTGACCAAAAATGAAATTTAATTTCATTGACTTTAAAGGACAGGTACTTTTTTAAGTCTATCTTAATGCAATACTCACATACTGATATGTATGTTGAAAGAATAATTTGTTGCTGTAATTGTTTCTCCTAACCACACTGACTGTGAAGTGATCACTTCCTTTTGTGACTGCACTGTAAGAGATGGACAAAATGTGCAAAAATGACCTCTAATGTTCAGCTGAAGCTAATATGAGCTTTCAGCAGTCTGAGTTGGACAAGTCTTATTCCTGGCAGTTGTATGTAGAATCGAGCACAAGAGAGAAATGCTAAAGCGACTGTGACTTAGGAAGATACCCACTTGATTTGTCCAGCTCAAACTGCTGAATCCTCGTATTAGTTACAGCTTAAGTTTAGAACACACTGTGCAGTGTGACTTGCTTCCTGGCCTGTATAGACAGTAGGAACGATTACAGCAGAAGATAGCTTTCAACACATATACACATACATATGGCCACGTGAGTATTATGGGTTATGGTTGAAAATGATGAACATATCCCTTAATGTACTCAGATATTCCACAGGTGTGGTGCAACTTAAGCAGTTTTCATTTTGCACTAACACATGCTAGCAGTTGTGTTTTTGATTTGAAAAGCCACCGAAAATAAGATTTATACTACATGTTTAAATAGATAATAATCTTAATTTCATTTAAGAAGTTTTTTTAATGTATTTTTCCAGCCAATTTGTTTGACAAGAGAACTTAGAGACAACATTTGGCTAAAAAGCTTTTAATTGGACTCCCAGATGTCAGACAAAGGTGGATGTTGCCGTGGCAGCATCAACCAGGTATACTGTCAGTCTGGTGGGCCTGGTGTTGTTGTCATGGTGACTACTACCAGGGGATTGTGTTGCCCTGCCAGTCCAGAAGCATCCCACAATCTTTGTTGCTGAGTGATGACATCACACTGAGCATGCCAAGTATGCTGCTCTGGGGGGTCAAAGGAGCCTGGGGGAGACAACAAACACAAGAAGGAAGAAAGTCAATGGAAATGAAGGGGGAAAACAACTGCATTATTCATTTTTTCACATCCTCTCCGGGTCCCTACACTCCAGCAGTAGGATCAGCCAAAACCTAGTTTGTCTCTAGATGTGGTTATTGCACTGATCCTGGTAACTGTTAACAATAGCCTTATAATATCTGCTTAAATGTGCTACACACAGTTCATCACTGATTACTGTAATAACCGCTACGGATGCATGTGTTTAGCTGTTCTTACTTGTACATGTGTAGATACTGTAGATATATTAATAAAGGAAGGGGGCCCACTTCTTTTTGACCTGAATTCTGACCTGATAATGGCGCTAAATGAAAAGTCAAAGGATCAGCACAGTTATTACATTTCATCCTGAAGGAACAAAACATAATGACAATACACCCGGTACTGTCGAGACATTTTACTGGCTTACACTGCCACACTCAACAAGCCAAACTTGCGAACCATTTATTATTCCAAGGACTCATTGACCAGATACTGTACTTATGTACTGTAGCTGATGGACACCAGTGGTGGAGATTTATTAAAGTCAATATTAAGTTGTAAAAATAAATTACAAATCAAAGTCATGCATTGAAAATGTTACTAATGTAAAAGTAAGAATCACAAGCAAAATGTCTTGAAAGTATCAAAAGTAAAAGTACAGCGCAGTGAGTGTTATATTGTTGGATTATTATTACTGATACATTCAGGTGTAAGCAGCATTGTCTGTTGGAGCTGGTGGAGGTGGTGCAAATCTTTATACTGCTGAGTAGTTTAATCTACAAAAAATCATCCTATTATAAATTGATCATGTGTTTTATAAATAAAACATGAATCTAACTACTAACTACAAGCATCAGATAAATATAGTGGAGTAAAAGCACAGTATTTCCCTCTGAAATGTGATGACTAGAAGAAGAAAGTAGCATCAAATGGCACCTCAAAGTACCTCAAAAACAATTGTACGTCAATGTCAAGACTTAACTAGAGAGCACATTTACATTATGGAAGCTGAAACAGAGAATAGACAGTGGTTTGTTTCAGCTTTTCAAGTTTTTTGTTCATACAAACCTGCTGAAAAGTGTGATTTTTATCCTAAGCTCTCTTTTACCTCACCTGATCTCCTCCCATCTCAGTGCGGACCCAGCCAGGGTGGATGGCTGTCACCAGTATGTTGTGTATCTTGAAGTCCTCGGCTTGACAACGAGTCAGCATGTTCAACGCCGCCTGTTGACCAACAGTAGAGAGGACAGAACCTTTGCTGTTTTTAAATTCAGCAATTTCAAAATGACTGTCAATATATTATTATTTAGCATAATTCACACTATCTTGTTGGTTTCTGAAGTCATTCACAAACATTTGAATTAAAGCAATGTTAATGATTGCATGTCAAATCAGACTAAAATCCAGGATGTGTGGTTCCCTGGGATCAGCTCAGGTAAGGGCTTGCAACAGACGCCCAGGTTACAGATTCCCTGTCATGTTTTCACTGAAGCTTCCCTCCTCCAGCCCTAGAATGTGTTCCTGGCAGTGTAGAGAAGTCTTTAAAACTGCATTTGAGCCATCAAGTAGGCACAGTTTTTGGTAGCATGTCAAATCAACATAAGTCTGATTGTGATCTGATTCACGTCAAGCCCTGTTGCCAAAATACTGTTGTTACCATCAGTTTTTTATTTCATCAATGCTTAGTTATTAAAACTTCTGGAAGATTCATTTATCTCCTGTGGATTATAGAAAAGACCTGCCAAACATAAGTGTACTTATTAATATGGTTAATGGCTGCTTTCATTCAGGTGTGTCAGTTCCAGAGCCCCAGCAGTCCACGTGTGCATGGTTTACTCAGACACTTAATTCCGCATGTGCTTATCCTGATGTGTGCTACAAGTTCATACCAGAGAGAGATCAATGTTGTGCATGTGGATAAAATGCTCCAGAGTTTACAGATGGGGAGCAGTAAGGGACCCAGGACTGATTCCTTAGAGACATCAGGATTATCCCAAGACCCTGCAGTCACATAGAACTCCTGTAACAGTTACAATCCTAAAGGCTCTGAACACTCACACCAGTGATTTCACGTATTCTGGTTCATTAAACCTCAGCTCAGGTTGGAAGTAATGCAAGATCTCCTGACTCCATGTACTAATAAGCATGTTGTCCTGCCCTAACAGGTGCAACAGAACTAACAGGTGCATCAGGTAGATGCCAGTACAGCACAGTGTGTTCGCACATACTTCTGAGAAATGAACAATGAACAATGTGTGGGTGGAACATGTGCAGGCATGGCCTGATTAAAAGCTTGATGCTATAAAATGGTGGCACAGTAGGAACAGTCTAAATGTCAAAACACTGAGAGATCGATTCAATCCACCGCTGAACGTAGTTCCCAACAAATGCTCCATTTCCTCCTGCCTGAGTTACGTTTGATAAAAACTACAGTTAGCAGGTGTTTTAGGAAATTACTGAAATTACTTCTTTTAATAATGAAAATATATTTGTTGTCAGTTGTTTTTAAAAATGAATGTTGGTAGGAACCAAAGGGCTTGGAGCTGAGAGCCACAGAGTATGTAAGTCAGAAGGTACTGAAATATGGTCTAACACATTGTTTTTGGCTTTGGTCTTTTCATGGGATTTGTTGACCAAAAGAAAATATAGAATAATGCTATTTAACCAATGAGGACACCCTAGGTAAATATGTTTAGAGAGTAGGAGAAACGGGGTCTAATTTTGCGGTTAATTTGACCATAGCTGTGCTTTTGATCCTGAACTCTCTTGCATTTTGGGGCCTCTGTTTTGGTATGTTCCTATCTGATAAAACCAAAGAGTTTAGTCTTTCAGTGATAATTCGTCCAGATTTAACAAGAGTGCCATTATTTTTAGTAACCGTACCTTGCTGGTCCTATAAGGGTACATCTGCGCTACAGCGAAGCTCTCTGGACATTTCTCTATGGATGAGAAGACCGTGGAGATGTTGATGATGGCTGACCTCCTACAAGACATTTTATTACCTGAGAAACAAAGACACTTTCATTATGAAATAGGAATATTAATAATAATAATAATAATAATAATAATAACTATAATGTAATGTAATGTTATATAAATAATTAATATTTGTTGTACATGTATGTGTATTTGTGTGTAAATCACTGATTCAAGCTGTGTCCACTGCAATCTGTCTATATTCTGTTATTCCGTCTTTTTCTCTGTTGCCCAAGAAGTAGCATGGAGGGAACTAAGAACATTGATGTGCCCATGTTCAGATTCATGTGTCTGGTTCTACAGTGTCTTTAATGCCCAACATGTCTGCTGTTGATGGCTGTGAGAATCTGTTTTTCTGACAGGACTTTGGTCTGTCTGTCAACTGATCTGCTATCTGTGTACATTGGTGGAATAGTGGCAAATATAACTACATATCAAGCAGTTCAGTTCCCAACCAATGCATTGAAAAATGTCAAAGTTGACATCTTACAGCTTGGGTGGCTGGATTCAGAGTGCTGCCCTGGAATGTAGCTGAAGGCTTGAAGTGAAGCCTACAGTTCTAACCATACACCAACACTATTCTGACACGAAGGTCTTGCACTTGGCCAGTTCATCGTAACAGTAGTAAAAGTATCATGTAGCAAATTTCCAAGAGCAATCTCCTTTTGTTTCTCACTTACAAAAGTAAAGACATGAACTAGAAACTTTTATCACACTATTGCTCTTAAGGTTTGTTAAACCCATGACTTTTCACACCTGGAACGAGTGGCACCAAATTACAAACTAAATATGGCTCATAATTTGTGGTTTGCTGACAATGTTGTGGAGTGAGGGATGAGAAGGGAAAGAGCTTAGAGAGCAGTGACCTGTTGGAAATATACAGCAGCGCACATATAGACCAATATACCATCAACCGCTTTCATTTGTCCACAAAAATTAGGAAACCATCCTGAGCCTGACTGACGAGTCAGCAGACGTACTGAGTCCGGACACATTAAGAAGCCTCAGCCTCAGGTTACAGGTCTGCACTGGTCTAAATGGTGCTGGAAGTGTTTTGTTTTATTAATTTCCACAGTAAATTACCCTTGTATCTGTTGAATTTATCCAAAAACCAAACGTTTTTTCCGCTAGAGTGAATGGAGCTGAGCAGTTTGACACAGTTACTGGGTCAGCCATGTTTTTTATTTTTAAAAAGGTCTTAATTTACCCAGAAAGAAGCTCTGGATCGTACAATGAATGTTGCCATTTGGAGTCAACTGAAGTCAGTTGTATTTGTATAGCGTCAAATCATAACAAAAGTTATCTCAAGACACTTTTCACATAGAGCAGGTCTAGATCTTACTCTTTAAAATATTCTTTACAGAGACCCAACAGTTCCCACCATGAGCAAGCAGAAATCTCGAGCATCATCGTCATCTGCCTCGACCCAGTTGGGTTGTAAGGGGAAGAGAGAGGGGGAGAGGGGAGAGAAAGCAGAAGGACAGACAACATAACTGGAGTTATTGTAGCTGAGCAGGGTGTTTCGTCATGCAAAAGGTCAGGCTGCCCACCATGTCAGGAGTTAGACCTCAGATCACTTATGCAAATGCTGCTCTCCAGCTGTTACTGATAAATATGTTAGCTGATGGACACAAGTCAAAACAAAGCTCATTGTTTCATCTGGCCTTGACCAAGCCTTCTCTCTGATATACCATATGCCAGGTTTTGAGGCAATCAAGACTGTGGATGTCTTGATTAAGACTGGATGACTGGATTTCAACAAATTGCTTCAGCAGAATTGGTGGTTTCAAGAGTACTGACCATTACACAATGGAGCCTAGAGATAACAGTTGCACCTGTTGAGAAACCAGACCCATCAATAGTTTGTAGCCTAGACCTATCAAGGCCATTTCATATTTGTAACATCACCCCGAAGACATTGTTAGAAACAGTTTTTCTGACTATCTAACGTCCACCCCTGAGTTCATTTGGGGGTATCGTGGCTAGCAGAGCCATCACCTGGGCACTGACATATGTAAATACACATCCTACAACTTGGAACTGTGGTGAGATGGTTCAGTACGACGCTCAAGCCTGTATTGGACTGGACTCATATGCTTGTGGTACTGAACACTCCAGATACAGGTCTGCTCTTTTGTTGAACAAGGCAGGACACTCAAAGTTCATCTCTTTACATCCTGCAGTTACTAAACTAAGCCAATCATATGATGGATTATTCCCATGTCATTTACACAAACACCACTGCTAAACCAGAGATTTATATTGGACTCTGGTACCAAAGGTAACTTCACAGCTACACTCTACAGGCATGTTAAGGGCAGAATTTGGTCCAGTATCTACATTAAGGTTACTGTAATGGAGTGAAAGTTACATTCACCACCAACTCTTCTTGTGTTTGAATCAGCTGATGACTAAACTTTATGTAAATAATCAGCTGTCCCTGTATCTGGCTGCCTCCTGCCCATGCTTGATGCACTGACCCTAAACTCCTTCCCACCACCATCAGCATCAGGACTGCCATTAGGGCTTATCTGTACCAAAGTGCTTTAAAATCATAAAGTAGTCTGTCCTTAATGAAAACATTTTGGTTAGAGACACTGACATCAAGGAACTGACCATTTACCAATGGAATCAAGGTATGAAGGTCATTTATTTATCATTTGTCATACTGTTAGATTTGGCAAAAATGGCTCTGCTCTTTGAGGGAGTTCTCACAGAAATCTCATTAATAAACACACAGATAATAAATCGTAAGGAGGCGAATGGGACTGTGGAGGGATCTGCTGCAGAAAATGGCGTTGGTATGAGCATGATTATCAGAGTGACAGTAACAAGGGTCAAGTTAGAATGGCTGTGCTTTACATCTGCACGAATATGATCGGATGTTACTACCAACGTTTCTTGTCAGTGAGCCAATGATTGTGAAGCATGTTGAAAACAGATTATCCCATCAGCCAATATGAGCACGAAAACGCCATGCTGAATTTAATAATTCCATTGTCAACGGTGGATCCTAGAGTAAAAGTAGCAACACAACTGTAAAAATACTCAAAGTCAAAATTATCAAAATTTGCATTCAAAATTGTATTTATGTACAGTACTTTTTATTATTACTAGTTATTTTTACCAAGCACTGTAACCCTATTCTTCGTTTCCTTTTCTGTCATCTTTTCAAAGTAAAGCCCCCCCCCCCCCCCGTGCAGTACTTAATGCGAAAAAATTGATGCGTGCAACGAGGCATGAAACCAAAAGTCTCGACTGAATCTCTGTTATGTCTCTGCAATGCCTGTAATGTCTGAGATACAAATTTTATTACCACATGAAAGAATAGATATTTACCCTCTGTGTCCCCCTCTGCTGCTCTCTGGAGGAGTGGAAGAAGCATCTGAAGAGAGAAAGGTGATAAATTATACTCCTGGTTGAGTAATTACACCGCTGATGCTGGTTCTGGTGTCTATCTGTACAATGCATTGTATGCTGTAACTGATTCAACTAGTTGTACTAATACCATCTGAATTTACCAATTCAATTTACGTATAAAAGTTACTGACTTTGTCATGATGCACCATGTACATATTTCATATTTTGGGTATTATCTCATTCATTTTAAAAAGTAAATGTTTTGGTGTAACTGGTTGTACGGTTGTCCTGTCTTTGTTTTTCAGTTTTTTCTGGAATGTTTCCTATTCTGTTAATATTTGATCACCACAGCGCTGATGCAGATACATGATGATTGTGACACATGTTGGTGTTTTCCTTATTTAACAGTTGATCTTATGGTCAGATGATGCAAGGAATTCTCCTCCTCACAACATGCTGAAATCTGTTTACGTCTATGTACCTGTATCTATGTGTGTATGTGTGTATGCACACTAAAACTCAGAGAAGAGGAAGACAAACCAACCTTTGCAAGGAGAAATGGTCCTACCACATTGGTTTCATATACCTCCATCATTTCCTTTTTCCCAGTGGCACTTAGCGGTGCTGGTGAGGCTGGTTTGTTAACAGCAGCGTTGTTGATGAGGAGGTTCAACCCACCAGCCCCGATCTGCTCACTCACAGCCTGGGCAGCAGTCCAGATACTGTCTTCATCTGACATGTCTGCAAATAGACACATATACATATACATAAATGTACATGCATACATTATTCTACCACATGCAGAAGTACCTGCTTGTCATAGAAATCTGCAGGGCATATCAATGGTATCAAATTCTAGGGAGAAAAAATGTTGAAAAAAAGGTTTGTGTTCTTGCATGTGTGTGTTTATCATTAATATCAAAATAAAAATGTTCTGGGTTCACTTAAAGGAACACAGATTTGATCAGTCAGATGACCATGAGTCATCAAAGAGTGAAGACAGTGTAATGCAGAAACACATTTTATTATACTATGAGTAGGTTGTAAATGCTACTGCAAAGATGTCAACTGCTATTAATGCTGTAACTGCTACAACAGCCATACAGATCACCACTTTATTACCCACACAGATCCTTCAGTAGTTAGACTTGATCAGGGATAAGCTACAAACTTAAATGTAGCGAAGAAGCACTGGAGAAATCTAATTGTTCAAACCACCACATTTGAGACGCATTGTAGCCAGATATTGAAAACATCTCATAGCATAACTACTATATGTCAGTAAGCAATCTGTGGAAATACAAATTCACAGGATCTATCCCCGGTGGTAAAGGTAGCTAAAGTTGCACGGAAATAAGCTGTCTTTCAAGTCAAGTCAAGTCAATTTTATTTGTATAGCGCCAAATCATAACAAAAGTTATCTCAAGACGCTTTCACATAGAGTAGGTCTAGACCATACTCTTTAAAATATTATTTACAGAGACCCAACAGTTCCCACCATGAGCAGCACTTGGCGACAGTGGCGAGGAAAAACTCCCTTTTAACAGGTAGAAACCTCGAGCAGAACCAGGCTCTGGGTGGGCGGCCATCTGCATCGACCGCGTTGGGTTGAAAGGGGAGGAGAGAGGGGGAGAGGGGAGACAGAACAGGAGGACAGACAACAAATCAGACTAATAATAATAACAACTGCAGCAGTGAGTGTGGAGCAGGAACATGGGGGCAGTAGACGGCCGGCAATCACAGATCCAGAATCTACAGCTCCAGAGGCAGAAATACCTGCAGAAAGTGAGAAGGCAAAAAAGTGCAGAAAGCACAAGGACTACCAGGAAGAAGTGGAGTTGGTAACCTGTATTAGTGGGATAGGAATGCGTACAGATAGAGAGGGAGAGGAGGGGAGAGAAGCTCAGTGCGTCTTAGGAAGTCCCCCGGCAGTCTTAAGCCTATAACAGCATAACTAATGGATGGTTCAGGACTCACCTGAGCCAGCCCTAACTATAAGCTTTATCAAAAAGGAACGTTTTTAGCATACTCTTAAACGAAGAGAGGGTGTCTGCCTCCCAAATCCAAATTGGGAGCTGGTTCCACAGAAGAGGAGCTTGATAACTAAAGGCTCTGGCTCCCATTCTACTTTTAGAGACTTTAGGTACCACAAGTAACCCTGCATTCTGTGAGCGTAGTGCTCTAGTGGGGTAATACAGTACTATCAGCTCTTTAAGATATGATGGTGCCTGACCAATAAGAGCTTTGTAAGTGAGGAGGAGGATTTTAAATTCTATTCTAGATTTTACAGGGAGCTAGTGCAGAGAAGCTAATATTGGAGAAATATGTTCTCTTTTGCTAGTTCCTGTCAGTACACGTGCAGCCGCATTCTGGATCAGCTGGAGAGTCTTTAGAGACTTATCGGGTCAGCCCGATAAGTCTCTAAAGTCTCTAAGTCTCTTTTTGAGACAAGATATGCATGATTTTTACAATGTTACGTAAGTGGAAGAAGGCAGTCCTTGAAGTCTGTTTTATATGGGTATTAAAGGACGTGTCCTGATCAAAGATTACTCCTAGACTCCTTACAGCGGTGCTAGAGGCCAGGGCAATGCCATCTAGAGTAACTATATCTATACATAGTGCGTCTCGCAGGTGTTTAGGACCCAGAACAATAACTTCAGTTTTGTCTGAGTTTAACAGCAGGAAATTGCAGGTCATCCAGTCTTTTATGTCCTTAATACATGCCTGAAGCTTGGCTAACTTGCCGGTTTCATCTGGCTTTATCGATAAGTATAACTGAGTATCATCTGCATAGCAGTGAAAGTTTATGGAGTGTTTCCTAATAATATTGCCTAAAGGAAGCATATACAAGGTAAATAAAAGTGGTCCAAGCACTGAACCGTGTGAAACCCCAAGTCACTGCTCCCTGCAGGAATGAGGAACTGTAGGCTATTTGGCACATGCTCTCATGCTGCGCTACGCTTGTGGTGGTGATGTGGTTTAATGCACAAGTGAAACAGGTAAACACTGCTGTCAGTGTCTTGTTGTCAGTTGTGTAAGTGCAAATACGCACTAAGTACACAGACGCTGAACATGAAGGTGTGTTGTATTTACCTAGTTGGATAATGGTGACCTTTCCAGGATGTTGAGTGGTGAGCTCTCTCAGGGCCTGAAAAGAACAGAGACAAAGAGGAGAACAAAAACAAAAATAGATGAAGGGGAGAATGGACGGACAGAGATAGAAAGAGAAAGTAGAAAAATAAACTCATCTATTCATTTCATGGTAGCTGTATCTTGTGCTCTGCCTTGACACTATTGTGCTGTTCAACAGTTGATGTCAACTACACTCAGAGAAGCAAAGAAATGCATCAGCAAAATGCTGGAAAGATTGCTAATACACAATGTGTTTTGGTAAGAAACAATGACTGTAAACAGAATTATTTTAGTGTACGAAGGACACCATTGGGTACCTTTAACTTCTGACAGACCGAGTCTTGTGGTGTCCCGCTTCTGTCTAGTCTTTTTTCTAAGCTAGGGAAATGTTATTAGTCACAAAATATCCATACCAGATGGTGCTGGCTATGTCCTAACACTAAGTGTTGTGTTCTACAGTACATTGACGGACAACATGGCTACTTTGTCGTTAGATTTTGAGGACTTTTGTTCCCTTCAATATCCACTCATGGCAACCAAAGCATGATTAACATTTTATGGTTATGTTGAGGCAACTCAAAGCACTTGGTTAAGACAGGGATAATGCTCTTGGTTAAAAAGTAAACAGGGACTTGAAGCAGACGTTTTTTCTTTCTAAATTATTAACCAAACCATTTCTAACCAAAGCTAACCCTTGCTAGCCCAACTACAACTAGAAAATTTCACATTGAAATTTTTGGAGTGGGCCGGCGGGGCGAGGACGCTCACTGAACCCTGTATCATTTCAGATATCTGTGCTCTACGTGCAACAAGTTCCAAAAACGAGTGTGGAGCTCGTAATTATGAGAAGGAATTAAGTCGGTCAATCGATGTCACACACCATCTGATGATAATTCATGTTTCATGTTTGCTTCATGAACAGTTTAAAAAAAAAAAAAAGAGCAGACACTGCCACTTACCATAACCCGCAGCAATAATGTTTCCTCCAAAACGTTTTTGGCTAAAATCAAGTCAAGTCAAGTCAGTTTTATCTCAAGACGCTTTCACATAGAGTAGGTCTAGACCATACTCTTTAAAATATTATTTACAGAGACCCAACAGTTCCCACCATGAGCAAGCACTTGGTGACAGTGGTGAGGAAAAACTCTCTTTTAACAGGTAGAAACCTCGAGCAGAACCAGGCTCTGGGTGGGCGGCAATGGATCTGAGAACTATGTCAAGTATTGTTGTGTGTGTCTCACCTCAGCCCTGGTTCCCTCTGGTTCTCTGCAGCAGGCGTAGATGTAAGAGTCCTCTCCTGTCTTCTCCGCCAGCTGTTTGACCAGCTCCAGACCAATGCCTCTGTTAGTCCCAGTCACTAAAATGTTGCCTTTTAGTTTCTCTGACATGTTAGCTGATCAACTGTCAAAACCCAGCAGCTGTCTGAGTAGTTTCCTGTGAAATGCTGTAATGCCAGTCCTGTGTGTGTCATGCACTTGATATAGGTGTGTACTGTGCAAGAAGGCAGGACTATACTGCACATTTGGATAACCTTTCATTCACCTTTCATCATATGTCCAATCTTCTTCTCAGGGAGTCCCTGTTTGACTTGTAGTAACATTGTTCAGCTCTTGGACTAAAGCACTGATGTCTGTCTCTGTTAATAAAGATTTATTTAAACCCAAAAACCTACCAATCATCTCTGGCTCCATAATCATCCATTGTTCATGAACTAACAGCTGTTTTGTCTTCACATCTGCTTGTCCTTTTAAGAGTGCATGTTTCGTTAAGAGACATTTAAAAAATGGGGTAATTCACTCTGTGCAAGATAGCATTTGTCCCCAAAGAGTAGAATTAGGAGTAAGTCTGTGATGATGTCAAGACTCAGAATATGTTGAAAGTGTGTGGTTAACCACAGCTGCAGAAATATGAAGTTACAACACTGCCAGAAGCTAAAGGATTCTTACTCTTCCTGTCTTCAAGGACACTGTTTTAACTAAGGACAACCAGACAGAATGTGCTGAAGCATCTCACAATCGGACAGCTGAGGAAAGAGCAAACATCCTGTCAATCCAAATGATGGGTTGAATTAATAAATGGTTGTTGCAATTTAGTTTATAACTAGATCAGCACAGGAGTTGCATCTATAGTTGATGGAATTTTATTTTAGCAGGAAAATAGTCTATAATTGTAAAGCTGCACTAATCTATATTTTCATATTAACAATAGATCAAATGACCATGTGTAATGATTGAAGAATTGCTCATAGTGACAAACCTATAGAGAATGATCATCAACTCTGCAGTTCCCCACAGCTCTATTGGGCCTTAGTGTATTTGCTTATGGGTTTGGTTTTACAGCACACAACTTTCCATTTTTGGTTCAGTCTCTCTGCTCTCATCAACCTCTTTCCAGCAGCAGCAGGCAGCTGTTTCAGTGACAAGGCTCTGATAAACCCAAGTCAAGTCAATTTTATTTGTATAGCGGCAAATCATAAAAAAAAGTTATCTCAAGACGCTTTCACATAAAGTAGGTCTAGACCATACTCTTTAAAATATTATTTACAGAGACCCAACAGTTCCCACCATGAGCAGCACTTGGCGACAGTGGCGAGGAAAAACTCCCTTTTAACAGGTAGAAACCTCGAGCAGAACCAGGCTCTGGGTGGGCGGCCATCTGCATCGACCCAGTTGGGTTGAAAGGGGAGGAGAGAGGGGGAGAGGGGAGACAGAACAGGAGGACGGAAGAATCCTTCTGTGGGTTTATAATAACCCACAGAACCAACCAACGACCAAACCAACTATTCATCCCTTCCATATATGTAAACATGTCCATCTTGTTTCTGCTGCCCCCAAATGGCCTAAAAGGTAAAGTTAACGCAGCTTTGAATTAAATACACAATTAACCTCCCAGTTCATGGATCTGAACTTAGCCTTTGACACCTGCGATACCATTGTGCTCCTCTGGATGGACTTGACTACTATACTGCAATACTTCTTGAATGAGTTTCTCCTTATCAAATGAAACAGAGAAAGTGAGAAATTTTCTACCCCTTTTGATGGAAATAACTCATAGCCATAATAATTTCAATCTTAGAGGCAACAGAACACCAAATTCTGAAATGCAACTAATATTATATCTTAATATCAATTTAATGGTTTTCTTGTTACTTTCTTTCTTTGTTGGTCATTTAATTATGTAGAGGAATAATGTATGTATTCTCTAAAGTACCAGGTATAATCAGTGCGTTTGTATTATTTCTGGTCTGATGGAGACCCTATGAGGTTAAAACCAGTTGTGTTTCCTGGACAGTGTTTTCTTGATGAGCAGTAAGAGGATATATCACAAAAGACAATTTTGTACTAAAAAGGTTGTAGCTTTGGAATATACTAACATGATTTGTCTAGCTGAGATGCTGAAGCATCATATTATTTTGAGTGCATTTCTGCAAAGAATGTGGACTGTAGATTTTGAGTCACTTGCTGGGTGTTCAGACTGAAAACAGTGCTGCATTTTGCTGGTTTGAGTAATAGATCCAGGATCCAGTTTGAAGGTTTACCAGACAACAAAACAATGCTCAGTGGTTAAAATACCATGAGTCATGATTTTGAGATTGCTGTCCTAAGCAAAATGTCTAAAAATTATTTCAAGTGACAAATGTCTCTAATGGTGTGGGAATTATGACTCTTGTCTGTTTGGAGTAAAGGAAGAAACATTGTTATAGAGTCACAAAATCTGCACAAGGAGGTCAGGTGGATGGATGGCTCAACCCTTAGTCAGACTCTGACTGCTGTTCACTTCCTGTCAATGCTGTTTCTTTGAAACATGACCATAATTCTTCCCTAACCTTAACTAAATAATTTAAACCCAAAGCATGATGTTTCCTTGACCAAATGTATTTGTGCCAAAAACTAACCAAACCATCACAGCAGATCAGAAAACAGTTTTAATTAACAGTGATTTGTAATACTTTTTTTCTGATAAATGAGGTCATCCTGCTGATAGGGGGTGTCAAATATGTCTTACCACAGGGCAGCCTGGCTCAGGAGGTAGAGCGGTCATCTAGTCAAGTCAAGTCAATTTGATTTGTTTAGCCCCAATTTATAACAAAATTTATCTCAAGGCCAGGCTCTGGGTGGGTGGCCATCTGCCTCGACCCAGTTCAGTTGAAAGGGCAAGAGAGAAAGGGAGAGGGGAGAGAGAGACAACATTATAATCAGACTAATAATAACAACTGCAGCAGTGAGTGTGGAGCAGGAACATGGGGGCAGTAGACGGCCGGCAATCACAGATCCAGAATCTACAGATCCAGAGGCAGAAATACCTGCAGAAAGTGAGAAGGAGAAAAAGTACAAGAACTATCAGGAAGAAGTGGAGTTGGTAACCTGTATTAGTGGGATAGGAATGCGTACAGATAGAGAGGGAGAGGAGGAGAGAGAAGCTCAGTGCATCATGGGAAATCCCCTGGCAGTCTAAGCCTATAGCAGCATAACTAAGGGATGGTTCAGGACTCACCTGAGCCAGCCCTAACTATAAGCTTTATCAAAAAGGAACGTTTTTAGCACACTCTTAAACGAAGAGAGGGTGTCTGCCTCCCGAACCCAAACTGGGAGCTGATTCTACAGAAGAGGAGCTTGATAACTAAAGGCTCTGGCTCCCATTCTACTTTTAGAGACTTTAGGAACCACAAGTAGTCTAGTAATCGGAAGATTCCTGGTTCGATCCCCAGCTCCTCCAGAGAAAGTGCCACAGAGTCCTTGAGCAAGACGCTGAACCCCTAACTGCTCCTGGTGAGCAGTTGGCACCTTGCATGGCAGCCTCTCCCGTCAGTGTATGAATGGGTGTGTGAATTGGTGAATGTTGGCATGAGTTGTAAAGAGCTCTGAGTGGTCAGTAGACTAGAAAAGCACTATAAAAATGCAGTCCATTTAACTGAACACAAATTTCATAATGTGAAATAAAGTTGTGCAACATGTTTTTACTTTATTTTGATCTCATCTCACACCGTACACTTGACCTACACTGTAGACCTACAACACACTCTCTACAGTCCTGGACTAGACAGCGCCACTCACCAGCTAAACTGCCTATCATCTAAGCGACTTATTACCAGTAACTCACAGATAATCAATAACTGTCTTACACCAAGAACAACATGGCCAATGTGAAAAATAGTGTTTTTCCAGTTTACTCACTGATTTGAAAAAAACGACATCACAGACTGAAAGTGATAGAATTGTCTTGTGGCTGATCTGATATGGAACAGCTATCTGCAAGACTTTTTGATGCGAAGATCTTTCAGGAAGATCTACTCTGTTTACTTCCTCTGCATGGGGACACAATTGGGTCAAATTGTATTTATACAGACCAAAACCACAAAACACTATTTGCCTTAGGAGGCTTTACAATATGTTATTTCTAATCTGAAATTGACGGTCGAAGGATAGAGGGTGTCGTACGTCCGACCCTCAGTTCGGATGAGGAGAAAGTCCCCCCAAAAAGTTTTAACAGGGAAAAAATGTCACCATTTCTGTCATCGGTCTTTCTGAAGAACTGAAGCGTTTTCCTGGGGTTTAATCAGCAGCTGCTGTAAAAGTACTTACATCATTATAATATGGTTTCTTCCATATCCGTAAGTTACTTCAGAGAAGTAACTTCAGAGAAGTAACTTCCTTTTTTTTTTCCACTGTGATCTCAGCTGTCTAAAACCTCCTCTCTGTCTGTTCTTATTTGAGACATGTTTTAGCTAGTTGTAACCCCTGGACTCATTTCTTTTGTCAAGTCATGACATTTGGCCCACAAAAAGTCTAGGATTCATGCTCTTAAAAGGCGGCTATAAAACTGAAATGTGAACTAAGCGATGATATATCATTTTTTTTTTTTTTTTTAAACAACCATCCTAACATATGGAGAGAGCCACATGACAAACTGTTGAGAGGCTCTGTTTCAGTGCTGGGTTTTTAGTTATAAGCCTTGTTACAAATGTCAATGGGATTTTGAATTAAGTTTTCTTAATTCTGGAACAGAACCTGGGAAGCTCCAGTTTTACTTCAGCTACTGGTTTTAAGTGGCTGAAACTGGACACCGCTTCATCTACCATAGGCCATTAAAAAGTTTTGCACCACATCACCATATAGGCCCAGAAATTCTATAAACATCACCAACAGGCTTTAAGATCAGACATTTTCCTTTAATTCATCTTTACGCTCTGTCCCAAGACAGACAAAAACACCACCAACAGAGGGCTTAACCTGATACAAGCTTATGTCATGAGGGTAATACCCTAAAAAAATAAAAATTAAAAAAATTTAAAAAAGTTTATCATACCACTGGAGGTACAACAATTTAGTTGTAACATCTCTATTCAAGACCCTTCAGGACAATTGCGTGTCATGATAATGTTAATAAAGCAGCCAAATCCAGAAAAACATTCTTGACAGACTCTCCTTTTTAGAACGTTCCTGTACAAGTCAAGTGATAAGAAATAAATATCGGAAACAAAATTAAGTAGTAAACCTGATATCTTATTTTACAATATTAGCACTGCTTGATCCCTTTTCCTTACAGGACTGAAAGACGTGCTGTATGTGTGGTTGAAATTATTTTTTTTTATAAAAAGGTTCTTTTAGTCCTGTCTGATTTACACAGTTCATTATTCAGAGTTGCAAGAGTTTCTAATGACATTACTCCACATTGGACGGACATGGGACAAGTAACAAGAAAAAAAGCCCAGATAAAGCATTTCTGCATTTTTCAACTTTTGCTGAAGGCCATTAAATGCTAATTCGCAACTTGTAACATGGAAAAATCCTTGTCATGCTTTAGACAGTTGCTGTCCCCTTGTCCTCCTAATGCACTCAATCCATAATTGAGAATGGTTTTTGGTGGCTAATGCATCCCACTTCACTAACTGCCCTCTAGTGGTGTAAACTGTGCACTACACTGCATTACATTAGAACAGGTTTAGCAGTTCAGAACACTATTTCTTTGGTGCTAAGTGATTAGATCTTATGAAGGTTTCCATATACTAAAAAAGTATATTTTATTAGCCAAATACCACACAACAATTTATGCTTTTTTGGGCCCCAATTCAGGGAAAAAAGGAAATTACAGATGTTATGAGGATACCATTGTTAATTTTTTGCAAATTATCCATCATGTATTGAAGCAAAACATCATAGCTCATACTGTAAACCACATCACTGAGCTTTTCCGACATTATTGTCCTTTAGAGGACAACTGTTGGGACTTAAACTCCTAACTTTAAATGTTGACATGGGCCTGTAATTAATAAACTGCTGTAGGTGAAAGACAAATGTAAGAATCCTTAAATATTACAAACTTCTGAATACAAGCTATTGTTCATGTTTTTACTTAAAAATGCTTTAAGAGTAGCCTGTTGGGGTCTTTGATGGCTGCAGTGCAGACAGAGCATGTCATAAAATGACTGTATAATGGAGCATAGGTAATATGGATCATATGAAACAACACATATCATTTAGAACAGGCTACTTTCAGTTGTGTTACACCACTTTGATTCCATTTCATTACTTTTGAGACACTTCACTATCAGTAGATGTGGGCCCTTGACAAATCTGTCTTATTTTTAGCAAAGAACCTTTGAGTTGGCTCTCTGGGGCATTCTTACATGTAATTCTTAAACATTTGATAAAAGCAGGCCCAGGGATGTCTAACTGGACCAATTAGTTTCAGTCTCTCGAGGCTAGACACTTTCTATTTGGGCGAAGGCGTAGATTCAGACAGGTCTACTTGGCCCTGAAACGGCACCTTAATGGGTACATTCAACTGCTACCCCAAAAAAAAAAAAAAAAAAAAAAAGCTGAATTCCAGTCGGAAGTTAGTCAATGTCCTAGACATGATTATGTCTAGTCAGCAGCTCTTTTTGGTCCCCATCACAGTTCATGCTGGACTCAATATTACCACTTCTGATACACTGTTGAGTCCAGTCACTCGTGAGCGCCCCGAAAGTCACACCACATCATGTAAAACAAAGCCATGTGTGTTTTTGTATGGGTGTACAAAAGGTGACCGTACACTTCATCAGTTCAGCCTGCTTTTCTGTTCTCATCCAGCAACATAAATAGCAGCACTCAGATGTTTATGTCCCGGACATCTGTGGGTGTCGTTGATATGTCCTGTCCCTCACAGATGTTCTTAGTTTCCATGATAACGGAGTGTTGCTGTTGTTGTGCCTGTCTTAGACTGGTTTCCAGCAGCGACTCAATTTGTTCCTGACACGCCCTGAGACAGTCCTGCAGAATTAGAGTTCAAACAAAACAAAATCAGAGATGGTTTTAGTTCTGGGAGTTTGATGTGTACTAATCATCTCACGGACAGATGTACCCACCGGGTCACTCCTGATGGTCTGTGCCAGCTGCTCTGTCAGTTTCTGAGACATCATGGCATTGCCCAATATTCTCATCTGTAAGCCCTCCACTGCTGCCACCATACTGCCGGCTGCAACCATGGACGGAGGGCTGGCTATGAATTTAACATCTGCAGAGCATCATAATGGAATTGAATGTTAATATGGCACCTTTTAAATGATGATGACAATAAAAAGAACCAACAATAACCGAAACAATCAATTGATACAATCGAGTTCAAACTTAGTTAAAACAACAGAGACCTTCTCAGCCCCTGATTAATGGAAGTTACTGCAGTTAGAACAGCTGACCAGTCATCAGATCAACATGTCCCACCATGATGGCCTTAACGAGTGCCTCAGTTGAATGGCATTGTCTTTGTAAACAGAGCAAATGGGTACGCCACCGGAGACAAATTTCATTAACTCCCTATATAAAAAGACGGTCGTGTATGTAATGTACACCCATGCATACCTGTGGCACACAGCGCCACAAAGGTCTGAGCGTGCTTCCTGAGTATGGGCCTGTTCTCTCTCCTGACAGGCAGCTGGGACAGGAAGTGGTCAATGAAGTCAAGAGGGGTTACTGAAGCCAGATCCCACTTCAGCTTGTTCAAAACCAGCAGCTCCATCTGCTGTAAGTAGATGAGGACAGAGAGGAGGAACAGAAGGAGAGGTTCAAGTGTGATCCACACAGACAGATGTCGGGATTAACAAAATGGAGATAGATGTTTTTTCTGTCTACTTGTGGGGATTTTTGGCTTTGGTGGCACTAGAGGAAAGGTCAGGGGGTCATCAAAGCCTCCTCTGGGGACTATAAATGTCCACAGTGAACTTTGTGATAATGCAGTGTTTTTTCAAGATACTCAGCCATGGCCTTAAGTAATGGCCAAGAGAAAAATTTTAACTTTGTGATAGACCTTGGGCTAGAGGAAAAGTCAGGAGGTTACCAAAACTATTAGGAGACAAAAGGTTTTCAGACAGACATGCAGGCTTGATGACGGACAA
Source organism: Lateolabrax maculatus (assembly GCA_031216445.1). Taxonomy (NCBI): domain Eukaryota; kingdom Metazoa; phylum Chordata; class Actinopteri; order Acropomatiformes; family Lateolabracidae; genus Lateolabrax; species Lateolabrax maculatus. Next base: position 2,475,761 of record CM062214.1, on the reverse strand, counting down.
AAAATGTTTCATCCTTAAGACCTAAGAGTATGGTGTCCCCACTAAGACAAAGTGTTAAAGTTAACCTACCAGCAGCTGAGTAGGTGCGATGGAGTGGTCTGTGTAGATGCAGAGTTTCTCAGCAGTGAGTGGAATGGTCTCCTTCAGTTTGGATGCGAGGAACATGCAGGCAGCTCCCAGTAACTGCAGATGGTTCTTCTTGGTGGGTTCCACTGACAGGAAGCGGTCCATGTAGTTCATAGCCAGAGGGAAAACCTCCTCCTCACACTTCTGCTCCTCACACACCTGCACAAACAAACCAGACCACAATACTGTCATTAAATACTCAGTTTTTTTTTTGTCATTATAAAACTCACACCACTATCAGTTATCAGTTTAAGTCACAAAGTGTCTCCAACTCAGTTTTTAGTGGCACAGCAATCCCCAGCATCGTATTACCTCTGGTATGGGAATTGAGACAGAAAGAGTCGGTTCTGTGCATCCCAATCACCTACATGCTTCAGTTAGTATATAATTATTTTTTACATTCCCTATATATGCAAAAAAAACTTCCAAGCCAGTGTGAGGTCTGTATGCACTTTAGAGTATCCTGCTTTCAGGGCTCAGTTTCCATTAATATACTGCAAACAAAGATCTCTCTAAAAAGAAATTATCCACTTTACACCATGTCTATTTGTAAAGATTGAGAATTGGTTTGGCATAGTACCAACCGTAAATAGTTCCATCAACATATGGCATGTTTGTTCATTCATTATTTTATTAACTTCTAAAACAAATAGGCAAAAACAGGTAAAGCGACAAACTCAAAATTATTAATACAGCTCCATTAGTGAACGGATTTCTTTTATTTAGATTCATGTCTTGAAGATAAGGCCTAACCTAAAAAGCTGACCTGAGATGCATGTCTGTTTCAGTAGTGAGGAGCAACATAAAAGTAAGAATTCACAAAAAAAGTGTGTTCCCTCACAGATCAATGGTTTGGTTTTGTCATCAGATGACCAAAATCATGGCTGAACAGCATCATGCAAAAAGACCGCAATAAAAAAAAACAGTCGGGCTCATATAGAATAGGTGTCCCAGGACCTGTAGCATAGAAAGTAGAAGTGATCTGTGGAAGGAATACAGGCTTTATAACGTGAGAGAACCCTTTAAGTTCCCCACCAGCCCCCAACACAAAGGCAGCGCGTGGTCTGGTAGACTTGCAGCTCGCACCATTTTACAAAACACATTTGGAAATATTCGGAAGTTCATTAACTATTTGTTATGGTATACACTCTGTGTTTTGAAATCTTCTACACTGTTAAGCTGAACGGGCACGTGAGCGCATGGAAAGTTTCAGTAAATAAGGTGTCGATGAGCGTCTGTCGAAGCCATGACTTCTTTTTACCTCCATGAACTGATTTAAATAACCAGTTTGCACATGGCAGCGTCATTTGTGCCGTGTTAAAAGGCCACACGCAGTTACAAAACACACATCATGGACCAGTATCCTATGTTATGAATCCTCCTGTAACGGTGTGTTCCTCCAGCAGCTCCACTGTGGGGTCACTGGTCAGACTGCGTTACATGTAACGTGTCGAAGTTAGGCACCACTGGGTCTTTAGGGACTAGAACTTCACTTCGGCGTCCATTTCGTTCGCCTTTGAAAGAAATGCATACACCTTCTAGTCATCTCCTTCCACTAAATCCACAGTGGTGCTGGTGAGCAGTCAGAATGTGTTCCTAAACTTCTCCACCTCTCTCAGACAGACCCGTCCTTCCTGTTCCATGCACATATCTTTACAGAGGAGAGAGAGAGGAGCTTTGGAGTACATGTTCAGTGAATTCTGAATGATTGTCTTTAACTCACCTCCAACATCCAGGTGGCCACTATCCTCCTCATGTACGGAGCGATCTCCCTCTGGACGCATTTGAAGTAGTTGGGAGCGGGGAGGTACTTGTCTTCTGCCCGCAGCAGAGCGTGCAGGACCCGGTCGGTCAACAGGTTGGAGTCCCGGTAGGCCCTCCGGATGGCAGGCCTGTCCCCCTCACGGCACAACAACTGCGGTTCCATTTACCTCAGCGTGCCTGGAAGCCTGTGTGTCTGTCCGAGCGGTTTGCTTCGTGTCACCTACGATAAGCAAGCTTAAAACAAGCTCCGACCTAGCTAACCACCACTAATGATTAGCCGCTCCACATCCTTTAGACAAAAACGTCTTCCAACGTTCTGTTGACTTGTGGGGGAAATCACCACCTTCAGTTACCGGTTGGTAATGTAAGTCAAATGTTGCCTTGTTTGTCTCCGTTGTGTCAGTGTTAGTTTATTCCTTCTCAGTCGGGTTATGAGTTACTTTCTTTTGTTGCACAATACAGAGTTGCAGGACAGACCGGGGGGGGGGGGGCAGTTAACTTCCCAAAGGTCGCACATGAAGCGTCTTCTGCCAGCACCACCCTCCTGCTGCAGCTGCTGCCGCTGCGCCTTTTATTACTGCATCGCGTCATCACGTCAATCCGCGTCACATGATGACGCACACGGCCTAAACCTTCAAAATAAAACATCTTTACACTATATTTAAAGGGGTCTGTTCACCCACATCAGTCTACAAAAAACAACCTACTTTTCCACTTACCTCTAGTGATATCTGTCCATGTAGATGGTTATGTGCTTTGCTCTGAGATTTTTAAATATCCACTGTTAAGCTTTCTGACATCACCACAAACACTGGAGGAATAAAATGATTGAATAGAATTTAATTTCTCTTGCAGAAATTATTGAGAAATTACATTAAAAAAACGTGATCTAGATTTGGGCAATTACATAAGTTTCATACTGGTGACTGATTAATTAGATGTATGTTATTTTCACTAGCTTTTGTATGATTAACAAGTATACTACTGAATAAATGGCAAATGTTGATGAATATGACATGCATATGATATGGGGAAGTCAAAAATTAAATTGTAGGGCTTTTTTATTCTTGTTATTTTCTTGTAACATCTATTCTCATTTTAAAGTGAAAGGAATTTAGTTCCGGTATTAGAACTAAGCTCGGCTAACCTTTTAATAGAGTGTTTGATCGACACTTGGTGCTAGGTTATTTTTGGCTTTATAAATACGTAAAAAGACGTTGGCAACTCCCAGAGGTAGCATTAAAAAGGCAACCAATATTTGCAAGATTTTAAAGATGTTATATTTACTTTTAAAATGTTTGTGTATCGATTTTAATCTGTTAATCCAGACAGCAAAACGCTGAGTGCAATTTTTGAATTTCTACATATGACCATATGCGGAAGATTATTGTTTTCTTCATTTAATTAAAAAAAAAAAAAAAAAAAAAAACATGGATTCATCTAAATATACATGTTGGTGAGACAGGCAATAGGACCAGTCAAAGAATTTGGGTCATGTGGCAAAATGGAAACACAGCATTATGTATTATCTGCATAACATTGTCTGTTAATATTGGTAAGTGAGCTTGTGTAAAGGAAAATAATAAGAATGCTTCCTTGAAAAACTCCACAGTCTGTGATGTATAATCAACACTTCCAAAAAAGTACAAGAAATAAAATAAATTATCTAGTTGTTTAACAAAGGATTGAATAGAATGAGTGTACTCTCAAATTAGTTAAATCGGTAAAATAAAAATAAAAAAGATTATTTAATTGAAGGGCATTTTGGGAGTGTGCTTTAGTGGTTTAGAATGACAATGGTATTCACCCATGGCATTATATCACTGCCAGTTTAAGCCTGCAGCCATATGCAACAGCACACACAGTTACATACAGTATGTATACAGTGGTAGTGGCCACCACTTGCTTCAGTGTAGAATGCTTGTAGTGCTAGTGGTGGTTGATATGTCTTGATTTCAGCAGCTGAACCAGAGAGGCTTTGACTAGTAGGGTTATTTCTCTGTAAGGTCTTGTTTAAAAAACAATATCTGTTAGGTTTTGCATGTGTTGTGCCTGTATTTTTTTTTTGTACAAAGTGGAAATTTCGCACATAACAATAACAATAACATATGAAGAATGTTCATATGTTATTGTTATTTTTATGTTATTGTTCATAAGCTTATACTCAACTGTTATTTTACTTGTGATAAAATACTAAACTTGATAGAATATAGTTCCCTGCATAGCCTTACAGTCTCCCACGTATTGTAGTGAATACAACTATATGATTAATTTAATTAAGCCACAGGCTTGACATATATTTGTATACATTATATTTCTCTTTTGATTTGTAAACATGTCGTGATAATCGACTATTTCCTGGAAAACCTGATATGACATGATATGTCTATAGTAAAACTCCCCCGGGCCCAATCAGCTCAGCTGTTTATATATTCTAATAAGACAACTTGGCTACCATCAGCCAAGCACTGATGAAAGAATGAAAGTTGAAACCTTTGCTGCTGTGTTTTTTATTCACCTGCTATTTCCTTTTCGTTCACTTGATGGGATAAAATATACTGTATATAGCGACATCTCTCCAAAACACAAAACATCCATGAAGGGCTGCTGTATTTGACTGTAGTAGTATAGGTAGGTGGACTTCATAAACTGGACATTAGGTGTACTTCTGCTTCTTGGTTCAAAGCTGCAGGCTAGCTCTTTCTGTGTTTGCATGTTCTCCTTGTCTCTGTGTGGTTTCCTCTGGGTGCTTGAATTTCCTCCCATAGTCCAAAGACTGACGCCAACAAATACATTATTTCCTCCTATTTGAGTCACGTTTGCTCAAACGTGATCAAACAAAAGTGGTAGCCATTTCAAAATGCTTCATCAACGAATGTGTGAACAAAAGACTTAATTTGCGTGAATTGTTTTTAGCTGCACATTGTGTCTTAAATAAAGGTAGTGCAGTAAAAAGTACAATATTTTCTCTGAAATTTAGTGGAGTAGATGTATAAAATAGCATAAATCGGAAATATTACCAGAAGTAGTAAAAGTACAAGGATGTGAAAACAGTGCTTAAGTACAGTTCTTGAGTAAATATACTTAGTTACTTTACACCACTTCTCAAAATCATTATTTTCAGCTTCCACCTGCAGCTAGCGGTGCACATAACAGAATTTAAAACTTGGAAAAATTAAGAATATCACAAGCTGTCTCCTGCAAATATACATTTGGCAATTTAACACTTAGTCTAACAACAAAAGATGTTGTGTTAAATCTGAACGCACCTCAAAAAGAAGCATAAATATCTGTCTGCGTGTTAGTCCTGCGATAGACTGGAAACCTTTCCAGGATAGACAATTCTTTACAGTGCATGCTGGGATATGCTCCAGCGACCCATGATCCTAACAGGGGTAGAAAAGGATAAAAAATTCAAGACATGTACTAAGAATTTATGTACTCATCATTATTCTGCAGAGTGCAATGCATTCCTTAAGTTTTACTGTAACATCACTCTAAAATCTCCCTCTCCTTGCCTCACACAGAGATCTACAGTCTATAGACCTAATTGATTTGAAAGTGTAGATGGTGTTGGGAGAGAGACAGATACAGAGATCTATGTAGCCTTGTCTCTCTCTGTCTGTGTGTGTGACCTTTAACCTCAGTTTCTCAGGGTGGCCGGGGCCAGGGTCATACTCTGGACACCGCATACAATAGCAGTCTATAGATTCTATTGATTCGTTGTGATTGATCCCTCTTACAATGGAGACTGATCTGTGGTGATCACTTTCGCTAGCCTTCTGCTACGTTGTCCATTAATGTTGCTTGATGGGCTTTAGCAGTGAAGACATTATAATGATTCCAATAGTGTTCTCTTTAGTAAATAAGCATCCAAGAAACTTTTAGTTTCTGCCACTTGCATACAATACTGTGACCGCACACTTGCTGACCTGATCTGAAAATTGAATTGCCTAAATTATGTAAAATACAAAAAGCTTATCTGTGCTTCATATCCAATAAATCTGAATCTTCTTTGTCACATTTCACTTTTTGTCTAAATAAACATAAATTCACAACTTTACAAAGATGCTAACTAAGATCAAAGCAGGTGGAGAATGAAAGAGTCAGAGCTAAAGAGTGTGTGAACCCAGCAATAATGCTGAAGATGAATGTGGTGGCAGCTATAGAGAGCACACAGAGGTCTCCATGCTGAGGAATCTAACCTTACCATCTTTCACTGGAGATAAATGAAAAGAAATTGACCTGACAGAATGACTACACAGAGACAGAAAGGGAGAGTAATGGTCAAAGATAACAGGCAGTTATTTTGCCACTGTTGCTGGGTCTTTTGAATTGAAGCTGCCAACTAACATATCTTTTTTGCAGATAACCATTGTCATCAAATTTAAATTGATTTACATGCAAATAATGACAAATATTCACTGTGCCTCCATAACCTTCCACAAATGTATTTACTTAATGGGACGCTAAACGTCTACTCAGCAATTTCTATATCAACTATTGACCAACTATGCAGTGTCTGGACACAAGGATATAATACATAAAATTGGATTTACAGTTATTATTTCTGATAAAATGAAAAAAGTGACTGGTTTAAAGAACATTGTTTCATGGCAGTTTACATCATGTTTATTTGGAGTCAGCAAATAACTTCCATGGCAGAGGCAGACTTCAACAACTGGACAAAACACAGTCCTGGGTAGATGAATGTCTTTCCTTCACTAGAATCGACTACATAATACATAACATTTTATTTCGAAATGAGCTTTCAATTTCAGTCATTGAAAACACAGACACACGTCTGAAGAAAATAAAACAAAAACATTTCAAAGATTATACACTGTAGCTTACCAGCAGCCTGCAGCTTCACTTTTGAGACACCACAGCCACAGCCTGAGTCGGACATGACGGTAAAAAAAAAAGAACTTGAAAATCTGCTTGCCTCCCATGAAGTCAGCAATGTAGCAATATTTTGCCCCTGCCCCTTGGAACAGAAATTTTATAGTGCAAGTTTTACCCAAAATGTTTTGTCAGTGCATCAGTTGTTGTCTATCAGATCAGCTCTAGCATGCTTATCGGTTTAGCCTTGTTTCCCGGTTAGTGTCAAACTGAATGCAGACATTGCCCAACTGAAGTCAGTTATGTGTGTGGGAACACTTAAAAACACGTAATTTACGACGACAGGACCGAAAGGTGTCAATTAGCAGAACATTGCAGATCCACTACAGTGTGCCTTCATGGTACATTTCAGTCAGGCTGCTGTGCTATAATTCACTTATTATTAACAGGTCAGAGGATGCTTATTGTTATTACATTTGAAATAAATTCTTTAAATGACCATATGGCCTTAGTTTTGGAGATTCTAAAAAATATGGCAGTTATATCACACTTGAAATAAGTATCAGAAAATGTAAATTACAGTTTCATGGCATAAAACCAATGGTGTGTTCTTTAGGAATCAAGAAAAATGTTTATGTATATGTTTAAATCGAAAATTGAATCGAATCGAAGATTTGGAGAATTGTGACACCCCTACTACATAAGCATTTACTACACAACAGACAGCATCCCACATATCCTACAATGTGTGTGTGTGTTTGTGTGTGTTTGTGTCAAGGGAAGGAAGGACGCTACCAGTGGCTCTCAAGTGCGTCAGTGCTTTTTAAGTCCTTGAATGGCCTGGTATCACGGCTATCAAGTCTGGACACCAAGACAGAGAAGGGACCAAGGCTTCTTCCCAAAGAATCTGCCCTTCATACCTTACCACTAGCCCCCGTCTCCTTTCCTAACTGGGGGGGTTGTTACTGTGCTGTGTTTCCACTGGGGGTTTAAAACTAAACAATTTACTTCAACTTGTTATAGAATAATTGATAGTGTGAACATTTTAGAAAAAGAGTGCCTTTTCAAGTGATTTGCAAATTCATTAGAAATCAGACGCAGTGCCATTGCTGCATTTAAAACCTTTAACCACCCACTTTTTTGCTGAATCTAGAAGTGTAAGCCTTAAGGCAACTGGACATGCCTCAAATTCCTGTGAACTGAAAAGGCGTTTACAATAAGAGGCGAAACATCCTCAAGAATCTAAAGCAAGTTCAGGTGCCTTAGACTTAGAGGTATATAGAAAGTGTTGAGTCTTCACTGACTGTATGTTAAATCTTCATGTATCACTAATAACTCTTTATCTTTACTTATACAGAATGCAGTGCATTCCAGGACACACCCAACAATGTTTTAATAATATGCCCCGTTAAAAGGTTATTTAGTTGGCAGTCAACAAGTGAGTAGCTGATAATTCACTGTTTTCACTTTGGATAAATATTTAGGCTCCACTCAGCTCCAGACTTTGGTACATTGATACACATTTGGATACTTTAACACACTGTATCTTGTTAGCAAAACTGAGAAGTTGCATGCAGCCAACTGTTCGATCAATAAAGAGCTAACTCCAGCGCTAATGAGCCAAAAACCATTGATTCTCGTTTTTTATTTCTACAAAACAAGATACTGTACAAATTGTAACTCAAACAGCTTTGGACTTTGTTGGAGATGTATTTATATTTTGATGGTGCTAACCTTTGCCATTACCTACCCTTTCTCCTAGTCTTTATCAGTTTCAGTTTCTCTCAGTTTTTTAGCTAAGTAAACATCTTCCTTTTAACATAAAGAGCTTCACCAACCTCACCACCATGTTTTTTATTGTTCATTTTATTTCCATTTCTTCCATACATTTACTGAAAATCAAAAGGACACTTGTTAGCATGTTAGCTGCAGCAACTGCTTTACCAAAGAAATGCTAACAATATGGCTGACGAGGGATGTAATATTTATTTTGTTCTCCTATAAGATAAAAACTGCCTGGTAGAAATCCAGTATGAAAACTGTCACTGTTATTTAAGCATGCCTTTAACACACAAGTCTGCCACTGACCCTGAATCTAAATCAGTATCATCACTGTTTTAAATGGTGCAATGTGAATGTAGCCAAGAAGAAAGAGTTGAAAGAAGAGAAAGAGATGGTTTCCCCATAAAAGCTTTCTAAACCAAGGGTACAAACACAATGGACCATAATGAAAAGATGGATAGAGTAATTGTCCTGTTAAGTGATCCGAAAAGACAGGGTAGGGAGGGGGTGGAATGGACAGCGGTGTGTGTCTGTGTGACACAGCACACTGAGAGGCCAAGGGTGCTAACAAGAGGAAAACCCCAAGACAATACACTCCTCAGTGGGTGCCCCACTCTCTGTCTCTACCCCCCAAGAGACATACACAAGCAGAGTTTGGATACCAGAGTGAATTGGTTGGAAGACCAGAGGAGTCCAGCAGTCGTAACCAATGAAGTAGAGACTGGTCTGCTGCTGTCAGTGTGGTGCGCCCCAAATAAATGTATTGGGATTCAGTTTCATTGATAAGTCTATATGTGTATTTGAGGAAGAATCAACAGTACACTGTTTTTGTGGGATTAAATTGTTGTCTGAAGTGATTCTACACTAAGTGACCACTTTATTAGATACACCTGTAGAATTGAATGCAATCCAATGCAACAGCTCACTGAGGCTGTAGTTTGCTGAGGTGTTGAACTGGAGTGCTTTGTATAAGTGTTTTGAATGTTTTACCCACTTTTTTGCAAACCTGAGGGGGAAAAAATATTATAAAGACATTTCAGTATAATGCAGTCCAGTAACTAGGACCTCAGTAATAAACATATAGTTGAATTAACACCAAACATGGCCATTCTAAGTTTCTCAAAGGTAGAACATATAACAGCTACAACTACTGGCAAAGGTGATACCAGTTTAAAATGGTCACACGTGAAAAAGCTACCATCATAGAGATGGGGATAATAGTGTACCCTTTTGCACTCAACAGTGGATGCCTCACAATGTCCTGACAGGAAGACTAGCACGCACTAACTAGTACTAAGTGTGTGTGTGTGGGGGGGTGTGTGTGTGTGTTTGTGTGTGTGTGTGTCTGTGTGTGTGTCACCATGGTGACACACCCCAAAGTTGATGGAAAATGTTTCCCAGATGTCGAATGTAAAATTATTACCCAATCTGCCCATTGTAAAGATCCATTACAGTTTCAAATGTGTCACTTATTGTTTTGATTCCAACTAAAGTATTGCATTTTCATTTGGTGTGTTCAGGGCGCATGGTCAATGCAGTTGCACACATTTATTACTCAGCTTGATATTTTGGTGACTAGCACTGAACTTGACCAGTTCAGTGTAATGATGTGCGAGTCTCCACTGACTTACCCGTCCTACCTGCAACTAGCTTGTGCGAAGATGAGGCGAGACAATGTGTCACTCACACTATTGTGCAACTCTTACTCTTGTGTTTGTGGAAATTTATCAAGTTAATTACTGTATTAACCTAGCCCTGTGAGAGAAGTAACCAATTTGGTGCTTGTCTCAACTCGCTCTCCCACCCTGGAGCCCACTCACAGCCCGAAGCTGAAGGTCTGACTCGGGCTACACAAATTGCTCAGTGAGAGAGTAGCTCTGAAACAGATAGAGTGCTTCTTCTGAGCAAGACTCCTCAGGTCAGGCTTTGAAGCCAATTTGACATAGTGGTCAAACCGTGTTATTACAACCACAAACATTTTCCCCGCACTCAATCATTGGTAAAGGAGCTATAAAGTGCTGGACACATTTTTTTAAACATCACAACACGCAAAATTATTAGTTTCACCATCAGAATTGTTTCCAGTCGCTCCGAACATTTGGAAAGTGTAGAAGTGCTGCACGACTAAATTATTTTATCCCATTCAAGTTAGCAGAGGGCAGGGGAAGTCTCTGGTGCATGTGCTCTATGGGTGCTAGGCCGGTGGGAGATTCCCCAAGCTCTGGGTGACTTGGTGACTCGAGTGACTCCAAAGCCTGACTCTCTTTAGTGAGTGACTTATACAAACTGGAGTCCGTAAAAAGAGTTGAATCTTCACTCTAGTGAACTGGGAGAAGACATTACTGTAAACAGGAGGTGTGCCAATTATATGTTATGCTTGCCTGTTTCACTTTAATATAAAATCAACAAGTTGTGATGAGAAAGATGATTACAATGCAACTGTTGCAGTAATGGCAGCAAGGTACAGTCTGTACTGGGTTAGAGGAATGTGTGATCTAATGACTAGTTTACATTTAATTGTCTTCTCGCGATTGCAGGTTTTCATTTTAACATGCCAAATTAAAAGTGTTTCCTGTTACCATGTCCCCACCATGGGAAACATGGCAAGTATCCAGGGTGTATGTGTGTGTGTGTGTGTGTGTGTGTGTGTGTGTGTGATATGTATCAAATTACATTTCTCCTACAAAAGAAGGATGACACCAGTGTGTACCACAATCAGTGCTTTGTGAAGAAGAAAATACTGTTAGTGAAAAACACTGTCCATGAGTGCTGCAGTTAAAAACTACTTTGATTTATTGAAGACAGATTTCTAAAGATGCTAAGAAGCATTTGAGACTGATATGAGTTTGACAGCGATCCAAAATTTGACTTAACCTTCAACATTTAATATTATGTAAAGTACTTTATTCATCATTGATTCATCAATTATCAGTAATACATTTAAAAAACATGTTGAAATTATTTTTGACTATAAGGTACAACTACATGTGATTTCAGCTGGACTTTGATGTTGTAATCCTTAACACTTTTATTATATCAAGTCCATTTTTGATACCATGTATTTTTTCAACAATAGCCATTCAATGTATTTAAATTCTATAACTGCCTCTCTATATAGCAATTTTCATTTTCACTCTCAGAATTTAACTTTCCCATGTTGGATTCAAATTGTGTTCACACGCTGACGGGATTCATCGGAAATAACAAATACACAGACAACATTGTTGACTGTCTTAAGTCAGTAGTTGATACATATGTTATTTTCAACACAACTCTGGGACCTGACCTGTATTATTGTAATACACTTGCTGTTACTATTAGTAACCACTGGTATCACTGACCACAAGTAAAGTTTCAAGTGATTGACACTTAAATCTTTACTTTAAACCAGCACTAATCAGAATTTTTTATTTAAAAATGCATCAAATGATAATGTGCAATGTGAAAGGGATTGCTTCTATGAAACCACAGAGAATTATCACCTAAAGATGCAGTTATTTTCAACTCTTAGGAGCTTTTTAGCATCTTTCAGCTCATTGCCTAGTTTTTTTGGCCCCTAACCTTGAGGGACAAAGAGCTGCTGGCAATGTTGTTTAGTGTGACTGCTCTCATCAACTATGCTATTTCAGTGAAAACGCTCTGACAAACTTACTGTATACCAGCTGCTCAGCAACATACAGCAGACAGACACAGTTAGAATATGTTCAGATTGCAGGCAAATCGTATTTTTTGCTCACATGTGACTCAGGTCTGTTTTGTGTAAACAGCACAAACCACATGGCATCTGAAATTTTCAATTCAGATTTAGGCCACTTTCATATGTGGTACTAAATCAGATAAAGGTCAGATTTTTTGTGATGCAACTTCAGTCTGAACAGTCGTATCGGAATCCACGCAACTTTCACGTAATTCTATGCCTGAACCGAACGTCTTGTTGTCCTTTTGAGAGATGTAGGTAAAAGTAGCCCTTGCCGTGACATCCTAAAATTTTGGATGAAATCTGTTTCTGTGGATCTAATCATGTCACGATCCCACCATTCCTGGCTCCATTTCTGCATCCACACTAAAGGATCAATACCCAACCTGAGCCCAATGGGACTCAGCAGGACCCTGATCGGAACAGATAGGTGGGGCGGGGTTCAGACAAAGATTTTGAAGTGATGTTTGGGTTGGTCACATCGGTTGGACCAGCCTACATGACAACAGTATGCAACCCATCTCTGTGATCTTTGCTTTGGCCTTCTGTCTTTGATGAGGTTTTAGCGATTGTCTGCAAACTGTCTGGAAATCTAACAAGTAGAAAGAAAGGAAAAATGCTACGATATGTAATCAAATATCTAATTTAAATTATTTCATGTTACTGTGTCTATTATACATCAATTCTGTAGTTGACATGAAATGCATTAATTATATCCATGAGATAATGTAAAATTGGGACAAGACTGGGGGGTTGCTGATATTCAATAAAGAGCACATTTAGTGCGGTGATGTGTTACTTCAGGCAGTCTAATGTGTAGAACATTTTTATCAAATATTGAACCTGGAGTTCTTTTATTGTCAGTGTTTGTTATATTTGGTCCCCCTGTATTTAATGTTTTTGATAAAGAGTGTGAAGGAGCCTTTCCCCTCCATTACTACGATTCAACCCAGCACCAAATGGTCAGTCAGAACAGGACGGGGGTGATCTCTGACCTTTTGTCTTTCTCCGTCTAATCCTTGACAGCCATGAATCTAGGAGCTGAGAGAGATACATGGCAGCAAACCCCCTTCTATCAGCCCTCCATTGCACCGTCTTTACGCTTCTCCTTCCTCTTTCTGCTTCAGCCCCTCAATGCCCTCCCCCCATGACCAATTACTTCCATTTTCCGTCTCACCTCTTTCTTCTTTGCCTTAACCTCCTAACAACCCCCCTTTTCATCACCGTCCCTCTCTCTCTTCTCTTTTCCCAGTTACAGCATGTGGTAGTTTGGCTGAAGTTTTTTTATTTGATTCCTGTGTAAATCCACTGAAACAGTGCTTAAACTATCATGGGAATGAAACTGAACCCACTGAAACATACATGGATGGAATTTTTTTTAGCTGTTTAAGGCATAGGGACCGCTAGGATTGTGATTGAACTCCTTTAAATCAAGAGTGGACTGTGAACAAAACAAAGCTCACTCATTTGTGTTTTGGTGACTAATACTGGTCAACAAGATAGAACACGTAAAAAAGGACAGCATGGAGTTCTGTAAGTTGTATTTTTCCACTTTTGACAGAGCTAGGCTAGCAGTTACACTGTGCTTTCTGTCTTTGTGCAAAACTGGGTTAACCCCTTCTTGGACCTACTGTGTGTCTGTTCTAGTATCAATTCTCTCACCTTATTTTTGATAGTAAGCCACTATGGGTTTATAACTGATGCATTTGTCCGCTGGCTTCATGCTTTAAGTCTCTCTAAGTAACAAACTCAGTTTTGCTCTTTTTTTTTTTTTTTTTGAAAGACTGGTTTCTATGTGTCCACATTGCCATTACAGTCCAGGTTGGTGACTGTTTGTGACTGCTCTTTATCAGAGGTCAGGAAGTTTACCAGACACACATTTGCCAAACCAACCACTTGCAAAACTGAAACATACTGTTTCAAAACACTAGTGATAAAGCACAAACTCAGCTTTTGTGACTTTTTCAGGTTTACTTAAAAATGAACGCGGACAAGCAACACCAAGGGGAGATGTATGCTAAATTAGAAGCCTGTTCAAACAGTGTTTTTGTTTTACAAGCGCAAAAGACTACAAGGATGAGGACTAACTGGTTGGTTTGTCTGGTTGACTTCCCTCTCCAGTACAACACAGTCACTTTCACACAGTAGCACTCAGGACCATCACCCAGAGCCCACAAATGGGACTAATTAAATTATATAGACAATTCAAAATAATTTAAAGACCTCTACAAAACAACTAGTTTTCAGAAATTCTATCAAATTCTATAATGTTGCATTGAATCCGGATAGAAAGACAGAAGATGGAAACCCACCTAATCACAGGGGCAACCAGATACATGGTCCTGACTCCACTAGGTTCTTTTTTTCAAATAGCATTTATTTTGAAACCTGCTCATGAATTTGTCCTTTGAATTATTGGGAAACACTTCAGGGCTAACAGCTACCGCCTGTGTTGGCACATGTAGTGTGCATAAATGTATTTGAGCTTTAATTGTTATATTGGTTGTTGTGTAATTAACAGACAGAAGAGCTTGTTGCTGCTTTCATTTTCATTTGTTTAAGGAGTTTATACTTTCTGTTAAATTTTTACTCAGTTTATATTACTTTATATTACTCTGTGCTGTTATATGTGCAGGTGTGCAGGGGTAAATTACAGTGAGTTGTGATTAATTACTTGGTCCAATAGTCATGGACTTTGTACTTTAGGTCGGTATATACCTGAAACAAACAGTTTGTATCCAAAAACAAGTTGACAGAGAGCTGTCTGATGTTTTCAGGGGAAAGGTTGAGCAGGTCTTCAGCTCAGATCAGCAGCATTCTGTACATATTCTTAGCAAACACTGTCAATCCTTAACATGGTGTACTCAAATTATTAAAGGAGTTTCTTTCTTTGTTCTTTTCTTTTAATTTTATTTAGCCTGTTTCTGGCTGGATCTATTTAAGTGTACTTAAACTAAAAACAAAGGAAATTTAAGATGGAGTTGATGTGAACAGCTGGCAATGAGCGTCCACTTGACCTGAAAATGTTTCGACAAACAGTGAAAAAAGCACTTCGATTTATGAATGTACAAGACAAGATGAAAAATAAATGCAGTTTGTAAAACAAAGAAATTGATTTTGTTTTCACACACACTCCACACACAATTGGAGTGTACTTTGCTAGTTAGCAGCAGCAAACGTCTGACACTAACATTTACATGTGAACAAGCCCATCAGATAAACTTGTGTGAACAAACCAAGGCAAACCTTAACTTCACGCTGTACCTGAATGCACCTTAGGACTGCTCTGTAAAGTTAGCGAGGCTTGCTTTGTGGTTTGAATGTGAAATCTGAGTGATTAACCACCCTACCCCAGGCCATCTCACAGCTAACTGCTGCCTTTCCATTGTAACAATCAATTTCACCTCCTGACAGTTGACTAATAGAGGGACATGGCTCAGTTTGTGGTGTAATAACAATGTGGTGGAGCAAGCATTAAAGGTGAAATTGTTTTTGATATCACTGAAATTCTATTGTTTCACGCATCATGAATGTTTTGAAGGCAGAAGTTTTTTTCACAGAATGCATTTAGTTTTTTTTTTTCTTTTAGAGGTCTACTATTTCCTCCTTTTTTATTAGAGTAAGTCTATTTGAATGTTGCCTCTGGCACCCAGATAGTGCCACAGTAGTTCTATAAGTGGCCATAGTTCGGTAAGGGAGTTGTAGTACTGAGTGCAACAGTTTAAGTAATGTTTTCGTTACATTAGCCTAATGAATGGGGAGGAGTTATTTCGGGCACCCGGAAATGTGGAATTTAAAGTCTGGTTCATTTTTGCATAGACAGTGTTAGGTTTCTGGTTCTTTCATAAAAAGCTGAAGGTACAAACATAATGAACTTAAGAAGAAAAGTCAGCTGCAACTTCCAAGAAGCAGTGCAGCCCAGTACATTTGGCATTAATGTCAAACTGCCATCAGTGGGTTCATATTATAAGTACTCATCCCAAATGAATAATGAGTTCTAACTAGTGACACAAGATACAAGATGACAGATGTTCTAAAATGTAAAAGTAGTTGGAGAAATGATGACACAGGCACAATGTGTTTCAGTGCGATAAAATCACCATCTTATCAGACAAGAGATTACTGTGTAGTTATGATTGCGCAACAGTCCATATGCACATGTTCCTTATCCATAATCCTTAAATAAACAACAGGATATCCTTATGGGATTAACACTGAACAACATATGGTTGATATCCTGCACGTAGGCACACACACATATACATACACACACACACAGTCAATGACTGGCGTTAAGAACAGCCCCATTTTCCTAAACACTGGTTCAATAAGCAGATGACTGGTTCCTCTTGGCCCACTTACAGAACAATAGGCAGACTAAAGGTCACATACACAAGGCTGTGGGAAGAGAGGAGAGGACAGAGAGAGGGTGAAGGATGGAGGGATGGATGAAGTGGGCTGGGAGGTACAAGATGGGCATAGTTTGGGTGTGAATTCAGGAGCTCAGGCAAGGGAGGAAGAAACGATGATGCTGATATAAGACATAATTGTCTGTCGATGTTAATGGTCAAAATGTTTTAGAGACACCTCTAATACCATCATTAGGCCAAAATGCCTTCTTAACCAACACTAAATATCTTGCATGACAAGATATTTAGAAAAGTAATGGCTGCATTTCCACAAACTCTGTTGCTGAAAACGGTAACATTCAAAATGTTGTGTGTGTTATGTGTGTTCACCCTGGTCCTAATCAAATCTCCTATTTGTGCCAGTCCACAAAATCCTGATGTGTGTCTGATTTGTTTCCTGCTCTGTCTCCCCTCTCCTCCTCTCTCCTCCCCTTTCAACCCAACTCGGTCGATGCAGATGGCCGCCCACCCAGAGCCTGGTTCTGCTCGAGGTTTCTACCTGTTAAAAGGGAGTTTTTCCTCACCACTGTCACCAACTGCTGCTCATGGTGGGAACTGTTGGGTCTCTGTAAATAATATTTTAAAGAGTATGGTCTAGACCTACTTTATGTGAAAAGCATCTTGAGATAACTTTTGTTATGATTTGGCGCTATACAAATAAAATTGACTTGACTTGACTTGAGATAACTTTTGTTATGATTTGGCTCTATACAAATAAAATTGACTTGACTTGTGTTTGTTATCAACATTCCATTTAAGCTAGAGCTTGAGGACCTCTGATCGTCTGACTGCTTTTTAGCAAAGTTGCTGTGCTCCGAGATATACAATGGAATTACCTTTCAATATTATGAAATATGATGGTAAGGATACACAGCTTTCTTTTGCCTCTAGAGCGGTTAGTTGTTACATTTGTTGCTCATGGCCAACATCAGCTAACATAGTTCTGTGTTATGTGTAAAAGTTAACTGTACTCATACTCAGTTGTACTCAAATTGTACAAACTACTGCACTCCGTCTATTCAAAAACATATGTCTAGTCCAACCCCTCTTTTTCAACTGCAGTTTCTCTGTCTCTAGTGTATGCTTCTGTTTTTCCTAATTTAATGTTATGTAAAATTAAGAAAGTAAGGTTGAGAAAGTAGCAAGTGAATGAGTGCGAGAGTGGGAGAGAAAATGAGCACAGTATGCATCACACAGAAAAACTGTCGGCATGTATGCTCTGAACTTGCGTTATCTCACTTTATCAGTCTGCTGTAAATAACCTCTATTCATAAAACAGCACTGTTTTATATGGGTCACAGGAGCTAGGGTGGGTTTATGTGTATGGGATAGACAGACTAAAGTTTAAATAGCAAACACACTTTAAACCTGCTGGTTTCTTTTGGCCAAGCAGGAAGCCCATATATGGAGTTCCTTTTCATCTGACGCTTTTTCTTAAATCAGTTTTTTTTGTACTTTCTGACTGTGAATTCAGTCAACTTATTAAAGACAGGAAACACGCATTTTAGCCACATACTGCAAACATTGTAGTTATGTAGTGCATTATTAGAATTTGCATTTGGGGGAATGTAAACAGCAGCAACAAGATGGTGTTGATAATAAGGTCGGGATCTTAACATATGTGCAATCACAAAACACACTACAAATACAATCAAATTGGTGATAAAACTCTGTGTTAAATTTGTGGCATTTTCTGGTGAATATGAGTGAGTTTTTACCTGTGTACACAATTAGTGCACAGATGTACCAATACACTCAGACATACACACAGTGTGCTGCAGGGAGGGAACATTTGAGAAATATGTGGGTGTGGAAATATGTGTTCAGGAAAAGTGGGTCTCACCCATAGCCTCAAAGTTACAGAGGCAATCAGTCAAATAACCTGCTTTGACTCATGCATGAACAGTAAGTGTTGTGTAAAGTGTGTTAGAATAGTGCTTTAAAATCATGCTCTGGTTATGACAAACCTCTCCTCTAATATACTAGCCATTGTTGCTTGGAATCATCTATTCTCTTTCACTTATATTTATTATATTATAATATATATTATATATATATTTCACACTAATATTTTAAAGAGTATGGTCTAGACCTACTCTATGTGAAAGCGTCTTGAGATAACTTTTGTTATGATTTGGCGCTATACAAATAAAATTGACTTGACTTGACTTGACTTTTGTATTCACCATCTGTTGAAGAAAGACTTAAGACTGTCAGCTTCATGTGAGTATTAAGTCAGAAAATACGGTGTAACAGTCCAAACTCACACAGCTTTGGCATGTGAGACAGGTGACAAATGAGAGGAAACACCTGAATTAATGAATGGAAGCATACTGAATGCAAATGATTCCAGGTTTGATGATTATGATAATGTTGTCAATCATATACTGGCCTTCACAGTCACCAGATAGATCTCAACCAAACTGAACACCTATGTTAGATTTTAGACAGTGCTCGCCATCATCATCATCATCATCATCATCATCAAAACACCAAATGAGGGAATTTGTTTCGGAAGAATGCGTTTCATCCTACACTTAAGGAGCACTGAAGAATATTGTGATTTACAGTCCCTTTTATGGATCAATCCCCATAAAGCAACTTGGTGGCATCTACCTTCTAAATGGCCACTTCTATTAAATCCCCCACCTCCAGTTTGTAATGCAGGCTTTTGGATACAAATTTAAAGTCTTAATCCCAAACCGAGAACACTATGACATCATATGCGTATTTTTTTGAAAAATGTCTAATTTTCCCTCCAGAACCACAGGAAGATGTTATACAACTGTCTTCGCAGATCAAGTAGTACTCATAACGGAGTACTGAACTGAACTTCATGCGTAAAATCAGTGGAGTGGAGAGGACCACTTTCTTCTGCCTCTTACCCTCCTTGTCATCGCTAATAATAATCACTAACCCTGCGCGTATGAGTCCAGTCTCCTGTATGAAAGACCCAAGTTGTAGTAAACCGGAATTGTCTTTTAAACAAGTCACTCGGCTGTATAGTCTTTCTTGTTGAGCAGCTCAGTAGCTAATGAATGTAGTGTTTTTTCTTCAGTCTAACTGTTCCCCCGTGTGTGCCCCACTCTCTTTGTTGTTTAATACAGACGTGTGGGTCCATGGAGCAGCTGAACACTAAGAGGACAGAGAAGGTCTGTCAGGCTCTCTCCTCTCACCACAATCAAAGACAATAATGCCAGCTGATGCCAGCTGCCTGCCTGGCAACCAGCCTGGCTTGTGGCATGTAATTTGGAAGAAAATAAGTTTTATAGTTGTCCACTGAACCATAGCTGGGTTTGCCTTGCTGAACAGGAGGCTCACTGCCTGTTTAATAACGTGTGTGTGTGTGTGTGTGTGTGTGTGTGTGTATGCGTGTTTATTTTGGTGTTCTGAACAACCTGTCTGGTTGAAATAATAAGTGTCTGACAGATAAATCTGAATCATATGAAACAGATTGGAAGAGAACAGTTTGGAATCTTTGACTGTAAACGTTATTTTAAAAGGTGGCTGCCATTGAAAGCGGGCCAAAAAAAGGAGGCCCAGGACTCTGGGAAGCTGCACACAGTCATCGCACCCTGCTTTTGTTCACCAAGAAATAACTCCAACACATAAATCCCCATAAAACCACATACTTTCTTGTTTGTGTACAAATTAAATAAGCGAGACACAATATTTTAACTTTGGACAGAGTCAGGCTAGCTGTTTCCCCAGCTTCCAGTCTTTATGCTAAGCTAGGCTAACAGCTGGCTTCAGCTGATATTGATCTTCTCATCTCACTCTCAGAAAGAAACCAAATTAGTGTATCGCAAAATGAGTCAGTGATAGAAAAAAAACATTAATCCTGGTTATAACAAATAGATGCAAGATTACAGACACAAGTAGAGAGACTGTGGGCAAACTTGTCACTGGGCTGATAAACAGGGAAGTATTCGTCAGTGATGCACACCAACTGGGTGTCCACTGAGTGCTGCCCCACAGCAGGTGCTGCCTTTGTCCCCTTCACCAAAGATCCCATACAGTAGACCCCATGGCCTAATCAACCTCACTCTGAGTGTGTTTGTCCATGGCTGTATCTATGAATATAACTCTGTGGCCGTCTGTTCAGTTATGTTGTGCCTGTCTCTGTGTAATGATGTACTGCTCATTTGAGTCAAGCCATATGCTGAACTCTATAGGGTCAGATCCTCACAGTCACTGAGCACATGAACAACACAGATCTGAGGGACAGAGTCTGCATTGACTGAAGTCTGTCAACTCCCCCGACTCTACTACAGTCTCTACAAGACAGACATTGTCTAGAATTTTTAATACACCCAAGATAGGTTGATACTTTGAGTTATATTGGCGTATACTGTATATCCAAAAGCACAGCACTGGAGATATTATACATTTTTCACAGAGGTGGGATCCAGATGCATACCTTTAGGTCAACCATATGGTTTAACATAGTTTCTGACTGTAACAGTTCAACCTGAAATAAAGGCACACCTAAACCCCGACATCAATGTTTGTTTCAGGATTGAAATTACATGAGAACCAGTGAGTTTGCAAAAAACAGTTAGTAACTATGGCTGTAATTATTGTTGGGATGGGGGTGAAAAATTACCCACATACATGCTCCGGACAGGATTAAATCAGTGACCAATGCAGGTAATGTTGAAATCACCCTACCACCCCTAGAGACATAAATGTAGTCCGAATTGGGCTTTAAAGACAATGTAGCACAAGTACTGAGCTACCTGTCTTTGCAGATACCACCTCCACAGAAACCCAGATTCAGCCACAGAGAGAGGTGTTTCAGGCTCTGTCCAGGTCCACAAACACAATTCAAGTTTCCATCCAAATGTAGTGCAAATTTTAACCAAAATTCTAGAATTCCAAATGGGAAAAAGATAAAAGCATCAGTTAAACCGCAAACAGTGGAACATCACATGGAAAACATTATGCATGGCATTTATGTATTCGTTGAATGATTTGAAAGTTATACTGCCTAATTTACGGCAGCAGGGTCAAGAGGCTGTTGCTGGGGTGGGTTTGGTCTTTTAATATCTTTTGGACTCTGTGTAAGAACCTCATCTCACCAATATCACTGGTAGATGGGTTCCAATGATGTACTGGGCTGTTTTAATCACCCGCTGCAGAGCCCTACTGTCCTCCCATGCCAACTTATGATGTCACGATGCTTTCTATTGCTCCTCAGTAAAAGTTGTCAAAGAACTTGGTGTGGGAAGTTTGCTTACTTAAGTTCTTAAGAAATACAGTTTTTTTAACCAGGGTGAAGATGTGAGATGTCCATGACAGGTTCTTTGTGATGTTGATTCCCAGGAACTTAAAACTGTTCACCTGCTCCACCTCAGCTCCATTGTCAGGGGTGTATGTCTTTACCTCCTTTTTTCTAAAATCAGTGATCAGCTCCTTGGTTTTGCTGAAATTGAGCAGCAGTGTTGATTTCTTCCAGATATGAATTCTCATCATTGTTTGTAATCTGGCCGATGATGGTGGTGTCATCTACAAACTTCCCAACAGAGTTCTCTTCATATCGGGGGTTGCAGTCGTGTGTCTACAGCGTGAACAGGAGGGGGCTCAGCACACAGTCCTGGGGGACTCCAGCACTAGAGAGGAGGAGGAGGTGAGATGACCAATCTGGACTGTCTGGGGTCTGATAGAAAAAAGCTGTGACACTGTTTACAATAAAGATGTTCCTAAATTTTTCTGTACTGCTTTTGTTTTTAATCGTATGTCCGTGGGTGGATAGGGGTGGGTGCCTGTGTGTAGTTGTCTCTTGTTTGTGCTAGTGTTTATACTTGTTGTAAAAGTTAAAAATAAAACAAAAAGTGTAAATATGTGCATAAATGTGCGCAGAAAATGGTGGAAGGAGAATTTTCGTGTTTAAGACGCAATTTTGACACACACCAAGACAACAATACACAATTGTTGTGCTGTAATTTGTTGAGCAACTAGCACTTTGAATTGAAAGTAAAAAGGAGTTGTACAAAAGTGTTGTGGTTCAGTAAACACAGTTTGGACCCACAAGCACAACTCACAAACAGAGCAGTGAGATAAAAGTTCAAGTTTACTTGAGGTCAAAGGCCGGCAAACATCAGTAACAGGAAGGCAGAGAAAAACCAATCGCCTTAAGGGGCACATGCAGATGAGCAAAAGTCAGAAAACAGGCAAAACCTGGTAGGCAGGGAAAAAAGGCTTAACCGCAATGGCTGGTAAGGCACACTATGAGGGGAAATGGGCTGGTACTGAGCTGATGAGGCAATGGAGAACAGGTGCACAGGTGCATGTGGGAGTCAGGTGACAGGGGCTGGCGGGAACACTGGGGTTACTGCAGAACAGCTGGGAGCGGCTGGATCTGCAATGATGGGGGAGTTAGTGCCAGGTAAGGAAAAAGGCAGACATTGAAAAAGAATTTGCCTTTTAGAAACATCAATGAGTTAAAGAGTTAACCAAGAAGTAAAACTCAATTTTTTGTATCCTTTTATTTTGGCTTCAGTAGACAGTTTTAGTGTGATGGTCTTAATACTTAATACATATACTTAATATATACTTAATGATAATATTCAGTGTTTTTTGTAAATTTAAGTGGAGGACTTTCTTTCTTTGTGTGTGTCTCTCTGTGTGTGTGTGTGTGTGTGTGTGTGTGTGTGTGTGTGTGTGTGTGTGTGGAAGAAAGGCATGGGAAAAAATCAGCAGTCCATATAAGACACATTAATTTTATATGACATTATTCAGCTGATTATGAAGCAGGCCATGCCACCCGCTGAGGCTAAACAAGCAGCAGCATTCTCCGACGCCAAGCTCTCCCTTCTCCTTCTTATGGACACTTCTGATGAGGCCGCCACCCTCCTCTGCCAACATTACCATCATCATCATGTTTATCGTCATTGTTGTCCACGTCCAAATTTAAAAGATTTTTAAAAACCCAGTCACACCAGCATTTTGGAGCAAAATCAATGAATATCAATGCAACAGCTGTGATCAGTGTATCAGCATTGCAGAGGCGAAGTAAACTTTCTCATAGAGTTGAACTTTGCTAAATTTTGATATTCTAACTTCTGCTGTTGACAAATAGCAATGTGTCTTGACCAAGCCCCCGGGGACAGTGCAAATCACAATATGTACACAGACCTAAAAATACTTTTCCCTATACATAATAATTACAAAAGAGTTAAATAAAGTTTTGTCACAAAATCTTCAGTGATTAAATATTATCACAATTTGATCTGTGAGCCTAATATATGGGAGACACTGACTGCGTCCAAAATCACCTTTTTATTACAGTACCCTGTATTTATCCTATGTGTCCATAGGGTCCATTAATGCACTATATAGTGCCCTTAAAAATTACCTAAATGGAACGAAAAATGTAGTGTCTGTAGTGCATGAATCCGTCCGTTATCCGTATCCGTTATTTTCAGCATGCCAGCAGACAGTCAGCTGGCTCAGAGGAAGTCTCTAACGTGCACGCTGAGAGGGACTGGGGTGCTCCCTGCTTTGCCTGAAAGATGAAAGAAGCCTGAAAGATGTTTTCATCATATGACCGCAGTGAGCCACTCTCACTGGAAAGAATGAGGTACCATTGGCTTGTTTTAACTTTGAGATAACTTTTGTTATGATTTGGTGATACACAAATAAAAATTTGACCAACATTAAAACTTTATACCTGACACACCTAACACTGACAAAAGTGGGAGAAAGACTCTGGTGTTGTGTTCGACCCAGTGATAGTGGTGCAGATCATCATATGGATCATTTTGGAATGCATTGACAAATTAACTGTTTTGTCATTTAGTTGTTGCTTTTATGTCAGCACATCTTTACAACTTTATCCTTTTTCTACAATCCATCATGTTTTTAACCCATTCATTTTTGCCATTTCAATCCAGAAATCCCAATTTATTTTCTTTCTCAGGGTATAAAAAAATATAGCCTATTAAAAGTCCTTCCATTTGGACTTTATCATGCAGATATACTATCTTTGTATTCCTCGGCATGTCAGCACACTCTTTCTGTGTCATTTCTCACCCATATGATGCCTCTACCCATCCAGCTCAAGCATTCTGGTTTTCTCATACCCATCATCTTTCTTTTTTCTCAGCCCATTACCCCATGGTTGAAGCCAAGCTGTGCTGTCTCTTTGTTTCCCCTACGCTTCGGTCGATCTGACATGGCCCGGCCTCCAGCAGCATAATGGCCATCAAGATACACAGGAACTCAGCACAAACTGACTGGCTTAAACAATACCAGCAACAATACCATCACATAAGGACAATACAGGCCAGACAGATTTCACTGAACAATGGTGTATGCTGTGATGTGTGTGCAATGTGCACACTCACTCACACACACACACACACACTGCAGTGAAGTAGGCCAAATGATACTTTGTTCATCAGATTATAGTTATTTGCATTTCACACATCATGGCTCTAATAATTGATATAAATTGACATCAAAGTTGGAAGTTTTAAAAAAAGTTTTGAAAAATATTATAAAGATAATGTTGTTTGTTTATTTTTGATATATTTAAAATTTCACTGTCTTGACAGACAGTTTGATGAAGCTTCACAAGTTACTGTTAGGCAGCTATTGTACTTACAGAATAATGATGAATATCAGGCTTAACTTGTCTGACACTGTAGCTGGCTGCTGATGGATGGATGAATTTACATTTTTCTGTATATTATATCTGTTTATATGTTTCTGTTTGCTTAAATGGTGAAATAGATAGATTAACTATAAGCCATTTAAAGCTCTATCTTTGTGTTTTCAGAACACTGTGTCATTATTGTGAGTATAGTGTATATTACCACACCTCAGATTTATATAAAATCCCTGGATTAATATTAAAAACAGAAGGCACAAAGGATTGCGTAGGATTACATCACAATTGAACATCCTCATTTGCAGAGGCAGCCAGCATTTAACGCTTAGCCAATTGGGAAAGGATCTGAATGTGACATCTAATCAGTGTAACAAAAATCCTTCTGCAGCATGTTGATCAACCCCTTTTCTGCCTATTCAGACAAACAATTAGATTGTTTGGGAAAAGAAATACAATTTTTAGAACTGGCAAGAGGAGCTGCTGTATTTATTTACGTCCCAAGAAACAATAACAATCATTCCCATCATGTCACGATTTTGGATGAACGCAATAAATACTGAATGGCTGAACATGAAGACATCTGTCTGGCTGACTGGGTGCCCGAAAACCTATCCAAGGTTAAGAGTCATTACGCTCTAATCTTGCTGTCACTCTACTTGGGGTTCAGTGTTTCTGTGACAACATCCATGTCTTAATTTAGTGTTTGAAATGTAATGTAAAAAAAACGTTTAAAGGGGTCAACATGAGGACTGTTTGTATTGTGGCAATGTAAATGGATGTAGAAGAAGAGGAAAAATGCCGCCGCTTCATTTGTTTCAGATACAGTAAGATGACACACTTCCAATTTCAGGGAAGCACCTGCTGCTCTGTGAGCACCATGTGGACATCTGGTCCATTCACCAAACCAGGACAGCTTATTGTGGGATGTATTGGTAAAATGATCTCAATAGAGAACTATCTTTTGCTATTTGCCCATCTGCTTTTATGATAAGGCTTGCTAATACTGTATCCATATTATATTCAATAGCCTTCTCCATTTTAAAGACAGTGAATGTTTCACTTATGAAGATGACGATTCGCCATAAAATGATATGTGACTTCCATCTGGTTCAAAGGTTATTCAGGGTGACCTGCTCTAAACAAAGTGGAAATGTTGGCACCAGTGCCTTTTAAGTTTGATATCAATACTGGTTTATATTGTTTTTCCAGTAGATAACATTTTTCTACTGATAATCAACCTTCATGCTAGAGCACTCTAAACTCGAAACTTTGCAGAACAGCTTTTTCATGAAACATATTATTTAGAAAAAATTCTCAAAAATAAAAGCACACACTACATAGTCTTCATCAGCAGTTGTGTGAGCAAACTGTGGATGTGTTCCGGAAAGCTAGTTCAATCAGGAGACACTGATTCACCAGAGGGTGGATTTATAACATATTCATGATAATAGAAGGTATATAGTCTTTGGCGGTTGGACTCTACTGTAACACATTTATGTGATAGAAATGCATGATAGGAATAGGAATATCCCCGGTGGAGTCTAGACAGACAGATAGAGTCTAGTGGTGGTGATGGAGGGGTGAGGAGTAATGCTGAGAGCAGGTCTTCTGATGAGCCTGGTGGAGGGACTATTGAAAGCTGAATGTGATGAGGACTGGAGGTGAATGGGGGGCAGGAGGGTCGCAGCAATTTGCCTGAAATGACAGCCGACGGAAGCAGAGAACACAATCAGCTGATGACATAGAAGAGTGACGAGAGAGAGAGATAGATAGATAGAGAGAGAGAGAGAGAGAGAGAGAGAGAGAGGGAGAGAGAGAGAATGTAAATGAAAGTGAGTATAAAGATAGTCAGTCTTCCTGGTTGAACTTTGGCTAAGCTTCATTATGTGGACTTTGAGGAAAGATTTATTTTTTTTTTGTCAAGCTACTGCTTCCAAGGTCAAGAATGAACTTTCACAAACACAAAAAAGATCATTTATTCGTATCCATAGATTTCATTCCAATTTAAACATCTCAGTCAAACCAATTCAGGTCAAAGGTTTTTTGAGGACAACCAGTCAAGTAATAGGCCAGTCAGTACTGGCCCTAAATATCTCTGAAAGCCTAACAAGCAGAGTCCGTCTCTATGTGTCCCTCCCAACCTCTGTCTCAGTGCATGTGTGTGTGTGTGTGTGTGTGTGTGTGTGTGTGTGTTAAGTCTTTTATCTTCCGACTACATGCAGATCAGCTGGACAGTTAAGCACACTCCCACCCACACACGCACACACACACACACACACACACACACATACTGTGTAACCTCCCACTGTCTGAAACAACAGTCCACCAGGAGCAGGGCATAAAGATGGGCATTAAATTAAAGGTAAAACTCAACACTTTGGAAAACAGCTGTTAGCTGTCTCAGGCAGAGCCACATACTAAGATCAGTATCAGTTTCATCTCTGTGCGTCCAGTACAGAGAGAAATGAGGGATGTGTTTACCCTAGCTTAGCGCCAGACTGGACCTGTTAGCATAGCTTTGCCAAAAGAGAAGATGGGTTTTGCTTATATAGGACAATGTTCCAGTCTGACTTTTTGCATTGTCTCGTTCTTCTTTTGCGTGCTAAGATAAGCTAAACTCATTCTGGATTTATCTTTGAACTGTAGAAACAAAACTAATATCTGACCCAGGTTTAGACAACAACACACATGTCATGCATAATACATTGCTGATAGTGTCATTCTTATTCAGTATTGTCAGGGCTACACTTACAGTAGACAATGTGTGTGAAAACAACTTGTAGTCCACATTAGCCTGTCCCAGTCTGTTTTGTATAGGCCTGTGTTCAGTGAAACACCTGAGCAAAAGAAAAACAGCTAAAGCTTTCTTTGACCTCCTCTTTTCATTTGGCAAGCAACAAAACTGCATCATAGCCAACTTCTGGTAAGACAGCCCGGCTGATCAAATCATTATTTTATGATTGTGGTGTTTACTGACAGACTCAACCCCATTTTCCCCGAACACACGGAAACACTTCATAAACTCAACACAGTTTTAGTCTAGTCAAGAAATGTTTCTGGATATTGGATTGCTCTTTACTGAAACTCAGTTCTCACCCTTTCAGTCTCTTATTTGTAAGGAGACAACAGACCTTTACAGACCTCCACAGACCTCCACCCTTGCAGGTGTGCACTAAGCTGGAATTGCCCACTGCTGTCTGAACTGAGTGTGGAGGTCTGTTGACTAACCTCCCCTCCCCCCTCAGTTCAGTCCTAAACACTGAAGTGGTCTGAGTGGCTGAAGAGCCAGAGTCATGTCTGCTGTCACAGCTTTGGGTCCACAGACTGTGTGGAGGAGCACTGTCACACACAGCAGGTTTAAGTATCCTTCTTGCCTGATATGAAGAGGAGGGCCTTCTGTTCAGCGTTTAGGGTTAATACTGCACAAGATGTATTTTGCACATCCTGTTATTCAATACACATTCAAAATTCACAATCTGTAATAATTAATATTATCACATTCTTCTTTTTTGTTGTAAATACTATAATATAACTGAGTGATGTAAATAAAAGAGAGGATTTTCAAGTGTCTTTGAAGATCTTTCATGGACGTACATCATCTGCTGCACTACTGCATCCTCACGTTGTCACCACCAGCTTCACCAGCTGCAGGGAAGTCTGTGGGTGACAGATACTGGTGAGAATCAACTCTATCTCTCAGTACAAAGTGGACTATCAGATATTTGGAGTAAATGTTCTCATTATCTGAATATTTATATCATTGAGAAACAGCTAAATTGAACATGTGGCACATAAATAATAGGGGGCCTCATTTCTAAATGTTGCTTGCGCACAAAAGAAGCCATAAGCCACTTTCCAAGCAAACTTTGGGATTTATAAAACAAAAACTTGAGGGGAGAATGTGTACTTCTCCACACTAGCTCTGAACATGCGTAGGCACTGAAACTTGAGAAATGAGAAACTGACTCTGGAGGCACAAAGATGAAATGGATAAACTGTGAAATTGATACCATTGTGTAAAATAAATCACAATATTACCATTCATGTATCACATACAAAGAATTTGTTAACAAAAACAGATAAAGGCCGTTCTTATGATGAATAAACAGACACCTGTTTGACTGATCTTCTCTGGAGTGCACAAAGATAAAACATGATTTAGGATAAATACAAACGGAAACATCTGTTATTGCAAAAGAACCCCTTAAATATGTTTTGTAATTATTAACAATACTTGTTGTTGCATGTTATGAAATGTGTTCTCATAAATAAGGTGAACCGTAGGACAAATTACATTTACACTGATGCCGTTTTCGATGTCTCAGTCGGGCAGATACGAGTGCATAATTTCATGTAGGCTATTGTTATCATATATGTCATACTGTGTTTTATGTGTTTATTTTTATGTCTTTTAGTTTGTTTTATCTCTGCGTTTTTTTTTTTTATTGTAAAGCACTTTTTATCTGTAAAGCATCTGTGTCATTGCTTACTTACATGAAGCTCGCAAAGGTGTGCCACATTTCTAGCTGATTGTGATTTATAAAGGGAAACCGGCATAGGACATGTAGGACATGCACTGTGTTATAAATCACAGTCTTACCACATTCAACACTTTTCTGTGTTTAATACAAAGGCTACACAACCTTTTGACGTGAATCCTATGCACAGTTTTATAAATAAGGCCCCAGGTCTGCCTAACTGCTGTCCTTCAGAAGGGTAACATGAGAGCCACCCTCTGTCCCATCAACCTTCCAAAGCCCTAATGATGAGTTTCAGATAGTTCTCTCCATATGTCCCGATTCTGTAGGAAACATGTGATCTGTCTTTATCCTCCCTCTCCACTTTGATTGAATAAAAATCAGGCCCTCCTTCTTCCCTGACACCCTCTCAGCCAGTGTCTCTGTATGGAACTCTGTCAAAAGGGAGAACTGTGGGAATCAAAGGTAGGCATTTCTTGCTGTCTGTCCATGGAAAGAAACACAGAAGAAACAGGTTCCTAGAAATCTGCATTTACTCCAACCCCTACAAAGTCAACTGCCAGAATTCCTCCTTAACTCAGTGTGTTTACATGTGCAATGGTAAACAGGTTATTATAGGTTTTTGGAGTATTCCAGTTATTGTGTTTGCACATGTAAATATTATACTGTGATTTCTAAAACTTGGAAAAGGCCCAGTCAGACTACAAAGTCCATCCATCTATCCATCTTCTTCTGTTTATCTGGGGCTGGGTCCCAGAGGAGGGGTCCCTCTCCCCAGCAACATTTTGCAGCTCCTCTTTGGGGATCCTGAGGCGAATGCCAGATGAGATATTTAATCCCTTTAGCATGTTCTGGGTCAACCCAGGGCCTCCTACCAGACTAGGAAGTGGCAAAGCAAAATGAATTCTCATGTGTTGGACAAATAATGTTTCTAGTGACTATTCACACAGCTTGTTAGTTCACCACGGTAATGGCTAACACACTAACCAGCCAAGACATGCAAGCAGAATCAGTCATGGTAACCTCCCCGGCGTCCTTTTGTTGCCTCTGTACAAGTAATCAGCAGTGCAGGAGTGTGTCATGTGCAAGCCATTTCCTGAAGAGTACATCAGGTAAATATTGTAATGGAAACCAAAAAATGTGCTCTTTAGTATCTTTACTAAATTTCTATCTGCAGTATATCATGGAAAATACTGCAGCACTTAGTCCCCAATGTGGTCCCATTTTAAAATTGCTGCAGTCTGTTACCGTTATTTAATTGACATTATGAAATGTGCCAAAACACTGTAAAACAATACTCGTAGCAGCCAAATAAAAGAAGGGGTTGAGAAGAAACAAGGTGACAAAAATTTAATTCAGCCATGGATTTCAAAAATCCCATTTGATTTATATGGAATCATGTGCTGATATACCAGGAGTTGACTGATTGTACACATTGAAGACATCATATTCAAGTCAAGCTGCAATCTAACTCTGTGTAGGCCCACAGGTGTGGTCACTTGGCAGGTGCAACATTTTTTGGGGGGAAGGAACAGCGGTGAGGGAGGAGAGGGAACATTAAAAGAATTTTAGGAGAAGAGAGGGAGATAAAACAGAGGTGACAGGGGAGGCAGAAAGAGAGAAAGAGAAAAAAGATCTGCAGGTTCCAGGCAGCTGGTGTAATTACAGAGCGGCAAGCACACAGAGAGAATAAAGGGAAAGAAAAAAAAAAGTTGTAGAAGTTGTATCGCTGGTCTCCACCTCTTTCCTGCCTCTGTTCAGCCCTCAGCACCTGTCTGCCAGCTGGACAACCTTCCCTGGAAAGTTTCCCACTTTACCTGGACAAGTTTGCTCCAACCATTTTATTTTGACCTAGGCAACAGTGTTGTCAGAGGTCTTCCTTGTATACGTCTCCATGCTTACACTGTATACTTCAAAAGTTAAACTGACTGCAACAAGAATGGACTGGAACCAATGGGTGCAGAGCACAGTCCATTAGCAGTGCGTGGCCTCAACCATGCTAATGACTCTGAGGACAGCAGTGCTTGGAGCTAAATGCTAACATGCTGATGTTAAAGACAGTGTGAAATACAAAAATACATTTTGTCAGCCTGTGTGCTTGTGACACTTGTTCAATTCTTTTTATATGCCAACTATATGTAAAGGTTAGTTTACCTGGGTATTTTATAACCAAACCCTTCGATTTTTTTATCTTCCTGTAAAATATTCAAATATTTTCAATAACTTATCTTGAACTCTGGGCGCATACATAAATGTACCCAATCAAAAGTGTTTTGGGGCAACTAGCTAATCCCTCCATCAAATAAACCTGCACCTGACCATCAGCTTGTGCGCTGTACAGCTAGTAGCTGTATCATGGAGGTGGTCATCGCAGGTATATGTTTGAATGTCAGTTGGCAGAAAAATGTGTTTATATTTACATAAGAATGTGGCTGAGGTCTAATCTACTCATTTCTCCCTCAGCAGTATGGGCCAGCAGTCCTCTACAGCTTACACACTTTTAGCGATCCAATCAAATATGAAGGATAGGCTACTCATGTTTATTGTGTTAGCATGCTGTGCCAACACAAAGTGCAGCTGAGGCTGATGGGGATGTCATTTGCTCTGAAAGTAATTTGTCATAAACCAAAATATTAGACAAGTGAAAATGTTGACCTGATGATGGCGCTAGATGAGAAGTCAGAGGATCATCAAAGTTATTACAGCTCATCCTGAGGGGAACATGTCTGAATCACATTGAGGGCAAATCTATCTAACAGTTGTTGAGGTATTTTAGTTTGGACCAAAGAGGTGGACCGACTGACCAATCCACTGACTGACACTTCCATCTATAGAGTCACACCGCTAGCACCATATACCATCTAGCAGGCAGGGTCTAACAAAAAAATGCTATTGAGTTGCATTATTGGAAACGCAGGATCCAAAGTGTTGGAAGTATGAGTCATACTCAGCTGTAAGTCAAGATATGTTGGCCTCTGCAGCTTTGATTTTGTAACATTCTTCTAAGTCACTTTGAAAGACAATGACAAGCAGCATATTTTGTTGATAACTTTCTATAGGTTTTCCCATCAGGGATGACTTACCAACTGACTAGATGTTATAGAACACTTATTCATTCAAGCCCCATTTTGTGATTTAATCGAGTTTCATTTTTTTTTACTTCTTTGATTTTTGAAATTTCATCCCTTAAATCATGCGCTCCTCCAGTACAAAGTGAATTTTTTTTCACTCATTCACTTCACTCATAAGGAAGTGAGCAAGAGAAAAGGATGAAATGTGAAGTGTTAAGTGTTAACTTCCCATATTTCCAAATGTGCTGCATTGCCGCTCTCTCCGCTGCAGATTGGACAATCCACGGTGCTGTGGAACATAGCATGCTACCTAATTCTTATTTCATTTGTGGTCTGATTAAAAAGAAAATTTATCAAATTCAGTGCCCCACATCACTATTTTCCAAGCTACACATAATACAGCCTCTGTGCTTTGACCTTCAGAATTATGTCCTGAACTATACTCCTCATAGCAGAAATGTTTGTTTCTCAGCCAAACCCTTTTTGGGTTTTTCTGGCATTAAGGTGCATTACCGCCACCTAGTATGTTGGACCAGCGTTATCTATCCCACAAATAAAAAAAATAAATAAAATAAATATTAATAACATAACAAAAAAACAAAACAAAACAAAAAACACTTTTTTGATGAGCCCAGTTTCTTTCAAATAATGGAAAATACTCCCTAATAAATTACTTGAAATTAATTTCTTCCACTCCAAGCTCCAATGATATCCCTCTTTAATGTTTCTTATTCTCAAGAGTATGAGCATGCATGGGGAGGGGGGCTGAGCAGCGTGTTTGTAAGCAGTGATTGGCACTGCATTAGAGACTCCTCCTGCGCGTTGGATTCTTGCAAATGCCATTAGGAGCACTAGGAGGAGCCAAAGGAGCCTGATTTTTTCCACATATTATCTGTCTCATGTATTACTAGAGACGGTTTAGAAATGAGACAACCCACTCAGAGTCAGTTTCCTGTTTCTCTGTCACTCTGTTTCATCACTGCCCCGCCACTTTAGTAGCAGCAGCTCCTGAGTCTATTAATTCCAATGGGAGAAGTGAATGTGAACACAGATTGTGACTGATTCTTTCACCCCGTAGTCACTGACATTAATATGTGACCCATTTTTCACAAGCCACATATCTTCCAAACATTCTGACACTAAAACGGCATTTTTCAGACACAAATCAGGAGAAAATAAACTTTGTTCAAGGCCTGCCGCTGTCTCAGCAACACACTTTCGCGAGATCTGGCAACATCTCGCTGTTGCTCGGTTTGGTTTGCTGTGCTGCCGACTTCGCTTTTCAAACAGAAATTTAAAAGAGACTTACACACAGAAAACAGTTTTATTTTAGTTTTAACTTTTAATTTTTTTTTTCATGTTTCTTTTTTTAATAAAACATCCACACGACATTCACAACATTTCCAAACGAGGCAGGAGGACAGGCCCTGCCCACTTAGGAGACAGGAAGTGTATACCATAAGTATAAGTCTGGACCCCCTTCCCCTATGTTAAGTCTGGAGCCCCTTCCCCTCTGCTAATTAACCCTTTGATCTTGTCAACTAGGTGTCCCCTGCAAGTTCGAATACAAATGCCCCCCTCCTATCTTGTGTTTCCTTTGTTCTTACATCACTGCTTTGATCTTTCTGTATAAAAATGCTTCTCTGCAGCTCTGCTGCTGCTGACAACTGAGATTTTTTTTAAAATTTTTTATATTAGTTCACAGAATTAATTTCAGAATTTTTGTAATAAATGTCAGAGCATAACCACCCCCAAATCAAACCCAGTATCAAAAAAGTTTACAAAAAAGTTAATGACAACATTTCGAATTTGGATTAAAACACATTTCTAATACTTTGTAGATGCTTACTATCATGTACAAAGTTACATAGAAGGCTATTGTGGATATGGGTTTCCAGTGGCTTTAAGCTGTCCACCCTTTCCACCCGGCCCTGTTGATCCTGAGGGGATGTAAGTCCTTCCTTTAGTCTAGCTAACTGTGAGGTTGTTCTCCCAACACCAGCTCTCCAGGTGAATCACTTCCTGTAGGTAGGCCATCTCTTCATTGTCGGAGATCAGGCCCACCACAACTGTTTCATCAGCAAACTTGGTGATGTTGGTGGAGTCAGATATGGCCACACAATCATTTGTACAGAGGGTTCAGGATATATCCTTGGTGATAGTAAGAAGAGATGAGATGTGGCAGCCTGCCCGCCCGAGGTCTGCCTGTCAGGAAGCTGAAGATTCAGTTACACAGGATGGAGTTGAATCCCAGATCTTCAGGCTTCGTGACAAGTCTGGAGGGTATGATTGTGTTAAACGCTGAGATGTAGTCCACAAACAGCATTTTAACATAATTCCCCCTCCCAGTGGACTAGGGCTGTGTGGATGAGATGGTTTGTGGCATCATCCGTGAATATGTCGGAGCTTCCAGTCAGTAGTCATTTAGGAAGCTGGGATGAGATTTCTTTGAGACAGGGACCACTGTCGATGATTTGAAGCAGGTGGGAAAAATGGACTGGGC
Source organism: Lateolabrax maculatus (assembly GCA_031216445.1). Classification (NCBI taxonomy): domain Eukaryota; kingdom Metazoa; phylum Chordata; class Actinopteri; order Acropomatiformes; family Lateolabracidae; genus Lateolabrax; species Lateolabrax maculatus. Next base: position 2,440,475 of record CM062214.1, on the reverse strand, counting down.
CCGGAGAGGTTGAAGACCTCCGTTAAAACCAGGGCCAGCTTGACTCTGAGAACACATCCACAGATAACTGTCTGGTTCTGCTGCCTCCTCACGTCGTGCTCTGACAAGGTGACTGCATGCTCCTGTCCAGTGGGGGCTCTTAGTGTTAGCGTACACAGAAAGTGTTGAGTTCTTGCAAGAGAGATGTCTGCAATCAACATCCTGGAGGAGGTCACTTTGTAATATTTTATTATCTGTGGTACCTGTCTGGAATCTGTCTGCTAGAATTGGAATTCCAGTTTCTTCCTGTATCATCGCTTGGCCTCCTTTACAGATCTCCGGACATTATGTGATGGCAGATGCTATTAGCACCCAGGTGTTTGCAGCCAACAATGGTATTTTTATTTTTCTTAAATTAAGTGGCATAGTCAACTTGGCTAACTAATGTCTGGCTAGCATTAGCTAAACTGGTTAAGTTAGCTAAACTATCTAGTCTGTCAGAAATCTTTCTACCTAAACTTAACCAAGTAGTTGTGTTGCCTAAATCCAACCAAACTGCGTCTGACGACTAGTAGCTGATGGGGGGTTCATGCAGATCAGACAAATCAGTGTCCGTGTACGGCCGTGGTGGAGTGCAGACCACACTGAATATGATTATTTTCAGGAAACCCCCGTTTCATAAAGGAGGGTTTAAATAAGTCTGACCTATGTTACCATGGACCAGACTAGCCTGGTTCTGGTCAGGCAAGTTTTCATAATTAACTTCACCTCAGGTTTAACCAGTGTTACAATCAATCTGACAGACTGAAACACTGTTGTCTCCGAAGTTCCTCTTCCACAGTTCATCTATACTGCTGCACTGTGAACACTGTGCACTGAAGCAGTCATTGGCAATGAAAATGTTGAATCTCAGGCGTCCTCTAACAATGCTCAAACAATATGTAAAGGAAAAACATGCAAGTAAAAAGTAGAAATTAGAAAAATAGAATAGAATCTAAGACATTATACACAAGTAGGATAGAAATAAGAATGTAGACATAAAATGTTGCAGTCCCATACATATACATACATATAAACATATACAGAAATAATATATATATATATATATATATATATATATAGAGTCTTTAATCACAAAAAAAGCTTTTAGTGATGGCAGCACCAGCAAGCTCTCCATAAGCCTTCATGTAAACCCAGACCTCTGCAGGGGGAGACAGGGGGGACACAGATATGGTCATCTGTACCGCTTATTATTGTGTTTTTGGCCCAAATTGGCCTGGTCTGTTTTTTTTTTAACTGTTCATGAAGCAAACATGAAACATGAATTATCACCAGGTGGTGTGTGACATCGATTGACCAACTTATTGCACGTAGAGCTCGGTTAACTGAAATGATACGTGTCCAGTGAGCATCCTCGCACTGCCGGCCCACTCCAAAAATTTCAATGTGAAATTTTCTAGTTCTTACTATTACCTTAAGAACAAATCAGGAACACCTTCCGTTTTGAATCGAGTTGAATCGCACTCGCTTACAATAACATTATTGAACATTCAATAGAACAAGTAAACGTGAATCCAAATTACACATGGACCATCAACCAATAACTATCTTCTGTCTTCAAGAATGTCATATAAAGAAACCAGTCAGATTAAAGTTTACTAACTCTTACTGTGTAAGCAAATACTGTATAAGTCAATTAGAAACCCGCTGTAATTACTTTACGCATCATGAGATCAACATCACCCCAAAACATTCTCTTCATATGAGCTATGAGCTCCACCCAATACAGCCCAACAGAGGCCTCTCTGAAGAACATCTCAAGTGGTTAAAGATCTCTGAAACACTCAAATCTAAACCCATAACATATCTGCGACAGATTCACATTTCAATTCTTTACCTAAATATATAGATGGTTTAGTGATTGTCACTCTCATTATAGCACAATATATGACTTGATTACAGTAACTCAGAACACTTTAAAGAAATACAAGATATTACTTTAGAGTCCTTACTTTTCCAGTTTCCATTTTAAAACTGTGAGCTGGTCAAATTTATTGGTATACATTCTTCTTACCATGCTGGTCACTATCTATGATTTAAAAAATTAATCTCTGGTGACTTCACTCATTAAAGATTATGGATACCTCAAACCCAAAACAATAAAATGTATAGAATAAACAAATGTAATGTATGGCAAACGCTCTCTAGTCGAAACAATGTACAACATTTCACTCCAGATCTTCTGTTGAGGTCTGGCACTTTTGACCTTCACACCCAGAGGAAAATACCAAACAGTAATTATCTAGATTATAACAATCAATGATACGTGGAAATACATAAAACATTACAGTTCAGATTACTTATTAGAATGATAGCTGTTTTTTCTTTTTATTTACTCTTTACCCTTTACCTGCACCCTGGTTGTGTTATCACAACAGCCCTCTGATTTTCACTGGGGGTGAACAATTACTTCAATTACTTTCAAAGTAAGGTAGCATGGATGAACTCAACATCTTCATCATGCTCAATGATTTTATAACTTTTTAACTCACCATGAACCCTTTGATAATTAACTTTCCATAGTTTACAATCATGGTATCATTTCAATTGCTTTTTTTTTTAGTGAAACACCATAGTCCTGTAGTTCCACAATGGGTTAGCAGGAGTGTACCTCACTCTCATTAAACTTGGTAAAAGCTCTCAACCACGCTTGTATCGTGTGTTGCCCGCAACCATTTACCTGTAGAATAGAACAGTAGATATCCAACGTAAAAGTCTTTTATCATACATCTGTCAGTACAACAATGGGATCCATCTCGGATGAGAGCTGGGAGAACTTGTCTTCTCACTTCTCGTGAGAAGGTGGAGGTGCTCGTCGATTATTTTCCGTTTGCGTTCAATTGACTCTGAACACATTGGCCAAAGCGCTTACTCATTTTCTGGATCACCTTGCACGGTTCTCTGCCTGGGCCCGCTCAGCAGAAGGAAGAAGAGGAAGAATCACCCCTTCACTCACCATGGCTTTTCACGTCGCTAGCCATTTGGGAAGCCGATCTGCACCTTGAAGCATGGATCCATTCTGCTCTGCCCTCGAGCTTAAGCGCGGTCCTGGTATCAGCAGCACCTGGAACAGATCTTTCCACCTAGGACACAAAGATACCTCATCCAAGAATTTGATTAGTACCAACTCACCCACCTGAAACAGATGAATAGGCTCCTCTGACAGTTCTTTATTGGAGTTAGTTTAAAACATACAAATTAAACTTTCTTAACATTTCTGTTAGTCTTTTAACATATTCCTATGCCCATCAGTCCACAGCAGAGTAGCTTTGTACATCTTATTAGATCCTACCTTTCAGTTAAAAGTTTTTTTTTGACTTTTTCCCCATTTAGTTATTTTGCAGTCACTCTGAGATTCTCCTAGACGTGAGATTCTCTTAGTTCATTGATATTATTCATTATTTTATTTATCAATTTTCTAAACTTTTTTATCTTTGTTTATAGCCTATTTATCTTTACCCTGTGGTTTCCAATATTGTATCCTCTTCCAGTGGGAATGTTGTATCACACCATCCCCCCCCCCCCCCCCCCCCCCCCCCCACACACACACACACACACACACACACACACACACACACACACACACACACACACACACACTCCCACAAGCAGTCTCTTCTCACCCCGGGAGTCGATTACGAACAATCCTTGGGGGAGGTAGACTTTTAAAATTGACATTTAAGACCTGTTGTCATTATTGTTTCGGCAATCTCTCTTTCATAGTTCACTAAAGTCCTAGTATTGTTACTAGACTCTTTGATATCTTTGCCACTAACTCTGTCACTGTTTATTCCCTGAAAAGTTTATCCTTCCAATGGTCATGCTTCAATCGTCTTTGAAAGAAGTATAAGTTGAAGAAGTAAACATTTTATTCTTTTAATAAAATATCCACTATAGTGTATGGAGACTTATTATAGTTATTAATTTACCTATGTTATCAAACAACTTTAATTTTAATTCTGTCCAAACTATTGCTTTATCCACCTTTATCCCCCCCTTTTTCTGCATGTGTGAGGCCTTGTGCAACGAAGAAAAACTTAGAGATGAGTTAAGCACAGCTTTGTTTAGTAGCATTGAATGCTAAAGCATTACCTTAAAGATATTTCTCATTTATTAACGTGTCGGGTCAAAAAGGTCCAGATGTGGGCCAGAAAGGGTCTGGTGTTCTTGCCAACTGTTAATCAAAAATCACCTCTATCTAGCCTAATGGAGTCTCAAAGAATGCAGCGAGTCAGACAGAATGTGATGTGAAGAGTTTATTGATACTGACTGATTTCAGCTCAAAAAGCCAGGCTAAATTAGAATTGACATCAGTCAAAATTGGAACAATTGCATCAACAGCTCTTGATCTTGAACAAAGCGCCATTCTCCAGGTTTGTTAGTTTTAAAGATATAAATGTAGGTGGTTTTCTGGCTAGAGGCAGGTGTTAAAACACCTTGTTCTAGAAAAAGAGTCATTAAAAGGTTTAATGCCTTTAATTTTGTTTCTTGAGGTAGGTGATTTTGCTTAATGTGTGGCAAAACTACATTCAGGTCCAAAATCTATTTATGTGGAAGAGCTTAAGTTACAAATTCATCGTTGTTTCAAACAAAGCCCATAATAAACTAGGGAGATGCAACAGTTTCAATTACATGAAAAATGTTCACATTAAGTTTGAATCTTCTCTGATGCATGCAGAACTAACAATCGCTCTGTGTCTGTAATGGAATGTAAACAACCCAAAGAAGCAGCAAGGGATGTGTGTTCCTGTGTGTGTGTGCTATCAGACAGTCTAAGCTCCACATCACAAGGTTAACAGTGTGTGGGACTGACTGTAAAAACAACAAAATGTTACTGCATAGCAAAATAGAGCAGCGCCAGATGCAGCCAGAGCTGGTGCTGTTTAACCAAAGTTTGACCTTCACCCCAAAGTGAACAAAAACAACAGCAAATTCAATCAAACTGGTCAAAATACTTTTAATTACTTAAAATTACTTTAAATAATGTCATTAGGAATATCTAAATATAAACAATCAGAAATCCAGTAAAACTCAACAATCAAATCACACAAAGTATCTCTGCTAATACAAACTCACTGAAGAACTTAAGAACGATCATAACAGCTCAATTGAACTGAGATTTGCTATCAGTATGGACTCTCTTTTTTTAAATACTTAACTGCAACAATGTGGACACATGTCACAGTCTTCAGCCTGTCTGAGAACAATGTAGCTCTGATACAACAATGCAGTCATAGCTGTTAAAACTGGTTTTGGCTTATTTCTTAAAATTCTCAGCATCTTTTTCAAAATTAAATTCACAGCAATCTCAAAAGATTTATGAGCAACAATGAGGAATGCTATGTTTAGCTACCTTTTTAACTAACCGGAGTCCGTTTTACTGACTGTGATGAAAACTTTACCAACTCTAGGAAGAATAACTATACTGTCAACCAACATTGCAACTCAGTGAATTCGACACTTTTATTTTTGTAGCTTGCGACACAGAAGTAGATTCCTGTCTGACACTACTATTTAGTTTTAATTTAACTTTTAATTATTTTTTTTACGTATGGTAAATTAACTACAGATTCTCTTTTTTTCTGCTTTGGACTGATTATTGATCACATTTACAGCGTGCACACACAACATCAAGAGTCTCCATACTTCTGTTATTTAATGATTGAGATAAGTGCAACCCCAAAAGTTAACACCTTGTGTACACAATAATATTCGGCCTCTGTGCCAGCAGCAAAACAGAGCCTCTCATTTCCCAACGGACACAGATTCACCACCGGTCTTGATTAACCGAAATAAACCTCTTTGTGCTTACAATGGAACATCTTCCCACGGGCTTAACCTCACTGTGGGTCTTATCTGTGTCGGGCACAACCATCAGTTGCCTCAGAAGTAAACCACCAATTTGTGGTGCTGTGGAGTAGATTCCTCGCCACAGTCTTTTCTCTCTAAAATCCACCTCCAACTACAAACTAACACGTTTTAGTTTTGTAGTGCTGTGGGGCAACCTCCCTGCACAGTCTTTCTGAAGTACACCAATTTTAGCTCATTTGATTTCTGTATTTCTGCTTTTTTCAAAATTTGTCAATTTTGGTTTGAGCCCCCACTGAGAGAGGGACCAGCAAGGACTATTTGTTTTCAGACCCTGAACTCTCTTTTTAGGCATGCATTACATTTCAAAATGCAGAAAATACACATAGATTCTTTATGATTCCGTCAAACACAGACATGGTAAGGCAAAATAAAGAAATGCACTTACCAGTCTTTGTTGTATTGGAATCCTGTTTGTGACGCCAATTGTGGAGGAAATCTTAGAGCTGGTTCACTCTAACAAGAAGTTTCAGGAGACCGGGATGTCTTACACAGGAATATTTATTAGAGCTCGATCGAGGAGAAAAGGGAAACACCACGTGTGAATCACAGCGTACTGCTACCCAAATCTGAAGATGGTGTCCTGAAGCTCAGTATTTAACCCTCCCCAGAACTGATAAGTTCCGCTATATCCAAATAGGGTTGTTCCTAACTCAGTCTGTCATGTGTGAGGACTCTATTGGATATCGAATCCAAACAAGGAAAGACATCAACCTTTGCTGTCTTAGCAACAGCATAGCCTCTCTACAGTCTCTCTTATCCAGCATCAACAACCAGGCGCCAGTCTGTTGTGTCTAAACCTGAAAACAGAAGATATCTAGCAGACCTTGGTCTACCAGATGCCAGAGCTAACTCAGCCTTGTCAGACACACAGAGTGAGACAGGCGAACAGAGACAGACAGTTGACCTGACCTGTGAAGCTTAAGTTTAACATACAAGAAGGAAAATTCCTCCACATTTAGTTCCAAGAACAATAACTTCAGTTTTGTACGACTTTAACAGCAGAAAATTGCAGGTCTTCCAGTTTTTTATGTCCTTAATGCATGCCTGAAGTTTGGCCAACTTATCGGTTTCATTTGGCTTTATCGATAAATATAATTGAGGATCATCTGCATAACAGTGAAAGTTTATGGAGTGTTTCCTAATAATATTGCCTAAAGGAAACATATATAAGGTGAATAAAATTGGTCCAAGGCATCTACCGAAGCTGGAGCTGTAGAGTCTGGATCTGTGATTGCCGGCTGTCTACTGCCCCCATGTTCCTGCTCCACACTCACTGCTGCAGTTGTTATTATTATTAGTCTGATTTGTTGTCTCTCCTCTTGTTCTGTCTCCCCTCTCCCTCTCTCCTCCCCTTTCAACCCAACTCGGTCGATGCAGATGGCCGCCCACCCAGAGCCTGGTTCTGCTCGAGGTTTCTACCTGTTAAAAGGGAGTTTTTCCTCGCCACTGTCGCCAAGTGCTGCTCATGGTGGGAACTGTTGGGTCTCTGTAAATAATATTTTAAAGAGTATGGTCTAGACCTACTCTATGTGAAAACCGTCTTGAGATAACTTTTGTTATGATTTGCCGCTATACAAATAAAACTGACTTGACTTGACTTGATCTACATTCCAGTTGAGTGGTGAGCTACGAGAGTGGACTTGTTAACCTCCCCAGTTCAAGCATGGCTAAAAAAAACAGTAGCTTTTAAAGATGGTCCCAAGAGCAGGGAAAGAGATGAACAAATGTGACATACTCCGGACAAGCTTCCACTCTTCACATTTTATTCTTTATCTTTGCGGCATGGTTAAATGTCCTCCCTGTGTCTGAGTGGATTTCCTCCCACCATCAAAACATGGACGTTAAGTTCATTGTCCTGTCAAGGCACTGACTTAAAATTGGATTTGGTCCCCAGGCACTGCACAGTGGCTGTCCACTACTCCTAATCTTTACAATGGGTTAAATGCAGAGACACATTTTACTATACATTGTGCATGTGTGACAATAAACTTGATTCATTCATCTTTCTGTCTTTTCCTCTTACATCCTTCCAGGCACCATCCCATCATTCATTCCTTCTTTTCCTGCTCCCTAATCAAACTAGGGTCTGTAATCGCCCATGCTAAAATAGAGTGTGTGTACCGTGACCCAGAACAATGGCAGCTCTGTTAAAGGGCCCTACAAACACTGTGTGTCTCCCTCTCAGGCTCTGTGGCTGGAGTGTGCATCACACAGCTCCAACAACGCGCTGCTAATTGGACCAACCTTTAACCACAGACCACTGCACTGCACTGTATTTTAAGTTAGGACCTTTTTATCCAACTTTGAGCTGGTTTTGATGCCTTCTCATGGGTTTAATTAACTTAAGTGTGTTTCTGAGAGAGTGACACTTCATGGGCCAAGGAAACACATGGACACTGACGTTTACTTGTTCACTTGACATATGATGCTACATATTTCCAACTCCTAAGAGGAAGCAGAAACAACAATGAATTAATACAGACAGAATATTCAGATAAAGGTGTCTGCAAAAGATGATGATCAATGATTACATCTAACTGGTTACATCTTTTTCATTTTAACATGTCATATAAGGAAAAGTAGCTACAGGTAGTTGCATAAGTGGATCAAAGGAAGTTAGGTAGGTGGGGTTTTTTGTAACAAAAATATTCCAGCATGTTAGACATACCTCCTCAAAACTCTTTTTGATAACTAACCGTTGAAATTATTATGTTTTATGTTAAAATCATGTTGCAGAGTAAGTTTTTGCTATTATATTCTTTATAAGCACTAACACCCCTGTACAGTAATCATGGTTAAGTTGCAGGGCCCTGGCACTGCTGGCTCATGGTATTGTGTACAGTGAAAATGTCCTCAAATGTACTCAAAATGTTGGCTACCAAAATCCAATATAGTGCGATTACTGTGTTCCACCAATAGAGGTCATCCTTAGACCACAAACGAGCTCACACACTAACGTATGTAGTTCTTTGCAAACTCGGTCTCTACACAGCGGCTCGTTGGTCTAGGGGTATGATTCTCGCTTTGGGTGCGAGAGGTCCCGGGTTCAAATCCCGGACGAGCCCGGAGTTTTTCGAGGTCTATTCCTTCAGAAATAAGCTTTGACTGACAAATTTTCTATCAATTTGCAAACAAAGAGTTGCTCATACAAATACAATTTATTCAATTTTAAGAGCGGAGTTAGCTTCTGTAAAACTCTTCAGAACACTACTGCTATTCTAGCTTTAGTCAAAAGTGGAATAAAAATAAATGGATTTACAAAAGTAGAATAGTGCAGAGTGCAACAGAGGAACAGATAAAACTGACCTGAGAGCATCCAGCTTCAGGAGCTGCTCCTACTGAGCATTATGCTTTGGAATAAAGGAACAATACAACATCTAATTCACACATTGAATAACAAAAAGCATATTCACATCAAGTCCATCTTAAAACAATACTGACGGCCCTTATAGTAGGTTCAGCTGAACTTCTTTGTAATGTATAGTTACATACAACCAGGACTGTGGATCTTGTCCCCCAGCTCTTACACTGATACCACATCAGTAGGATGTGATGAACAGGCGGAGGAATATTACAGCGACCAGAAACAGTTTCTCACAGGGGCATGTGAGGAGCGCTGCATAAAATGTGAAAAAGTACAATTTGAGATGAAAACAGTTGGAAGTAAATAAAATTATGTACAATAGATTGTTTTACAATGTAATGGTTACATTATACATTCTGACTATATTTCTTGATATGATTTTAATGTCCAATTTATTTATTTAATATTGAACACATTTGGCCCCTTCTGGTACTACAACTGCTGTCAACACTGCCACAACATTTCAAATAAAACTACTACAACTACACCTATACTATACCTATACAACTATACTTCTGCTGGTACTGCTTCTGCTTTAGACCACGTTGACACGCTACAGCAGGAAAACACCAGCTGCATTCCGTTTAGGTTCAGGTGTGTCAGTTCTGGTATTGTGCATACTGATTTTACGGGCATGGCTTACCATCATTCATTTCCTAAGACCCACCTGTATTTTTCCTGTCAAAAACTCTGCTGTGATGAGGCCTACTGATACTAATGCTGTTATTAACTGTAGATTGGTAGTCAGAATACTACATCTCATTCTACTGTGATTACTACTGATGCTATAACTATTACTACTAGAGCTCAGATCATTCTTATACTGCTGTGTACAGGAAAGCTCAGCATTCACTGACCTTGAACTCCAAGCAAAGACAGACACAACATTTCCTTAAAATAGAACCTTTATTATATAAAAATGCTTTTGATACAAAAAATGTCAGAAGTGTAAATTACACAAAGCATTTTTAGCAGAGACAACAAATACAGGGTTTTAAGGAGTTTTACTGACACAGTGGTTTGTGACGGGGCCTATAGCCCTTTATATAAATGACTTGTGCTGCTCAGGGAGTTCCCACTTACACATACAGACACTACTTCAGCTATGTTATCTGGAAATCCGTCTCCAGCCAGTCACCTGACAGGATTCATCAGGCAGCAGCAACAACCTTACTGCAGGTTCCAAAAGTTCCCCACCTCCAAAAGTGCTGGTATACTTATCTAACCAGAAACTGCAACGTTATCTAACTGGGCTGACACAGATGACAATGGCCAAAGCTGACAGTTCCACAGGAGACACACTCATACAGTCACCTCTGCTAGGTGCTTGGAGGATTGGAACACACTAAAAGAATACAGGAATATCCCTGTCTGACCTCTTATCTGTGTTCAAGCTTTGCCTGCATGATACTATTAAATGACAGAAGACGTTCCTGAGGGCACAAAGATGGCAGCAAGTACAGCTTAGAGGAAGCTTGACGTGTTCTCTTTTGTCCAAAAAAAAAAACTGTTCCAGGGGATGATATGACAGTCAGTGCCAAAACTCTCTCTGACCCTAAAACCTTTTTCCAACTTTTGTGAGTGTGGCTGGTTGATTGACACTGCTGTGACACCACAGCCCATGTGAAAAGCCAAAACATTGTCCTTTAAAACCACTTATTTATTTCCTGGGAAATAATATGGTTTCTTTTCTTTTTGTAAGTGCATAAAATGTCTTTCCACTTTTTTTCTGCTAGGTCCCGTGATGATAATACTATAATAATAAGTGCTGGATAAACCCTGAAAACACCATCATAGCAGGCTGAATATAATGAGATCCACAGACCAAAGTTAAACCACAACAGTACCTGATAAGAATTACTGGGCTTTTATCTGAGCAGGCCTCAGAAGGGAGGAAATTAATGAAGAAAACAGGCTGCACCAGTACACATATCGAAATAAAGACCCAAAGCCCTGATAGCGCTCTTTATAAGATGCAATGTCAGTACAAAAGGTGGGCAGAACAAACAACAAGCGGATGATTTGGATTTTCTCTGGAAGCATTCATTAAATATCTGAAGTAGGACGTGTTCAAACTAAGTCACAAGTGTTGATACCCTTTGGAGTATGGAGGTGCCTTTCATCTACCTGATTATGAGATACCTGTATCTGAAGAGCAAGGGTCAGAGGGTCACATAGTTATTAGCATTCATCCTCTGGGCACCATGACTATCCCCAGACAATTTCATAGAAATCTGTCTTGTAGTTGCTTAGATATACTGCAAAATGTGGCAAAAATCAAAGACAAAGTATTAATCATGTGATCATGTCAAACCTTCGGCTCTTATTCTGCAGTGCTGAGGTTTCTGCAGGATATTTTATTTGGGAAAGCATTCAAACTTCACAGCGAGTTTCACTATACTGAAGGTGAGCAACTGCAGAACTCAAGGCCTCAGTATGCATCAAACCACGTGCATGTCACACAGCATCTAAAACCCCTTTTCAAGCCCACTCTATAGGGTGATTGGCCAGGTGTATGGAGTGGTGAAAGTAGGCGAGTAGTCTCAAAAGTAGGTTGAGACTACAAAAACACACTTTAGACACAGAGTTCTTGGGTTCGAGGATTCATCTGAAGCATACTAAGACCTTAAGCTGATTCCTGGAACAGCTCTGAATACACTTTCAGCAAGAACTCTTTCAACTTTTCACTTTTCTGTTTCCAAAAAGACTCCTTCAAACCAGACACTGTGACCGACACAGAAACATACATAATGATCTACACACAAATACGAATAACAAAAGTTGCTATAAGAATAATTTGTTATTAACTGTAAAATAGCTTCATGATCTACTGTCAGTATGAGAGTGGTGACTTGGGGCTTTCTGTGTAATTATAAGTCATAGTAACTGATATAGTATGTACACAATAGCAGCAAACATGCTTTTGGTAAACGGGACGATGAGGGTAAAGTAAATGTGATGGAAGAGATTCACAATGAAAAGCATTCACTTCTCACAACTCAATCACTGACTTCATTACACATATGTACAATAGCTTTACATGTTGACAGTCATTTGGTATGTTGTGTCACGTGGTGATTTCATGGGATAAAGAAGGGACTGTTGGCTGATTTGTCTTTGTCTCTTTGTTGATTGGGGGAAATCTTCAAAAGGCCCCATGTTCACCCACAAAGAATTCCCAATCTGAAATGTGAGGGACACCATTTCAAAACAATGTACAAAAGAGTTCACACTTTGATCTTGGCCCTATTCCATCCATCCACTCATTCGTTCATACTTCTACACATTCATTCAATCATCATCTGCAAATGTATCTAATTTCCTACATCAAGCGCAACATTCACATACGCTTATGTGCACAGCTGTCCAATCACTCATCCATCCATCCTTCACTCATGCATGCATCCACTCGTCTATCTGTCCTTTGTTTTGTGTGGAGCAGTGGATCAGCCAACGTGAATAAAATAGTAAAATAATTCCTCTCTGATTTATTTTTGTTCATATTATTTTAACACTATATACAGTCCTGCCGCTTGCTGCCAACAAGGACGCTGTGAGGAAGAAGACAAATGGTGTGAAGCTCGGGGGGGGTCAGCCAAGTGGCGGTCCAATCTGTGGCTTCAGTCTTAATGAGTGATTTGTGGCATTGGACTGGTTCTGTGCCCACTGGTAACTCTCTCAGTTAGTGAGTTCAATACACATGTTGGAGTTTAGGGGAGGGCAGGAGCAGCATAAAGCGAGGATTTACGCTCATATTTTAACAGATGGAAGTCTTGATATTTTGTGATAAAGAAGTGACACAGCAAAGGAAGTTTTCTTTTTTGGATGGAATGAAAATGAAAGAGGGAGCTGCTGGCTGTATTCACTCGTCGACTTTTTCAGGCCTCCAACCTACAACCTGCCACGGGTGGGTGAATTTAAGAGCAGGACACGTGGAAGACAGACATAGAGCTGATCAGATGATGGTCACCCCGAGAGCTCCAGGACGACTGGAATGATGAAATAACAAATGTGGGATGTAGGGACCTTGAGCAAGGCACATGTGCCTAACCACCTGAACAAAGCAGCAGGTGTGAGCCAGTCAGGGCTGGAAGTTGGCACATGAGTTCTTTCCCTGGTAAAGTGGGCCGGACGAGGCCAGTTCTTGTAGCGAGTGGACTTCATCCCCTCCTTCCTCACAGGGCTCCTGGGCTGTTGGAGGGTCACGAGGAGTCGGTGCAAGGCGAGGGAGGAGGGGGGCACAGGTGAAAGTAGGAGCGCTCAGTGGAGGGGGACGGGGGGCAGCTCTCCTCGGCTGACAGGTACTGGGAGCGGGGGGTGGGGGGCGGAGGGTAAGGGTCTGAGTCTGAGTTAAGGTCCATGTAGTATTTGTTGTGTTTGCCATGGCTGCCGTGGCCCGCGGCCTTCCAGCGGCCCGCTGATGATGCCAGCACGGCAGGCGGATGGTGGGGGGTGTAGTCGCTGTCACAGACGTCGGTGCTGCAGGGAGTAGTAGGTGGGGCGGCGCCACGGACTGGGTGGTAGGGTCTGATAGGGAGGAGACAAAGAATTAGTTTAGATCGGGGTTCAGTTTCACTTCCATCTTTATCTGACCTCCGTCTCATCATCACTGGGATGCAGGAAAGGCTCTTCAGCAGCACTGAGTGCTCTGTAGACAACCACACTACACAAAAACCTGCATATGATTTATGGGTATTAAAGTCCTATAAATTCAATCCATTACCCCAATGACTTAATGACAGACTGATCAGGCTCTATAATTTAAAGTCTGCTGATCTTTTATATTTTTCTTATTCTCATCAAATCCAGCCAGCCACAACCATTTGTAGATCAAACCAACAATGAATTCATCTGCCAACAAGTACTGTGTGTGTATCACAGCCTGATGTATCTAGTTCCTGCCATAGAGCTCTATTGTTGTCCAAAAACTATTTAACTAAACATCAATGAGCCACACTGTTGCACTCGGTGACATGTTATTTCATCACCATGAACACACACTGTAGTTTTTGACTCAGTCCCACACACACCATCCTGCTGCCCAAATACTCACTAGCGCAACCACATGTATATTAATCCCCAAACGCACTATTTCCTCCTGTTTGTTTGATACAATCCACAGTGTTCAGCTGTTTTAAGAAATGACTGAAACCTTTAAAAAATAAAACTATACATCTGTGAGGTGTTTTTTACATCTTCAGTAGGGACTAATGGGCTCAGGGCTGAAAGCCACAGACAGGGCAGAGAGTTAGAAAGCGTTGAGAGACAGACTAACACATTGGTCTGATCTTTTCATGGGATTTGGTGACAATAAGTAAACATAAAATTACATTCTTATCTTACATTGGTCAATAATGTTCCTTTTTGTATCTTTGTACTTAAGTGATATTCCTTTCTTTCAGTGGACCTAATGTAGCTATCAAAAGGATACTTCGACTATAGCTGTTTTCACCTGGAGCCATTCTATCCTAATAATCTGAATAAGATCTCAATCTTAATCTTAAGTGTCTCATGTAAACACATCAACCAGACATCAACAGGCTCAAATGAACTTCAGTTTGAAAGAGCTGGTTTAAACCTTTCACAAACTACTCCGTGAATCAAAGTACTGTGTCTTACTTACATTTAAAACATTTTAATGCTATTTCTGCACATTACATGAAATTAAGTAGTTTCTTGCACACTCAGTTTACACAGATTTCTTAACATACCATCCCAAGATGGCGCCGTACTAATGGGTGCCTGTCGTAGCAGCTCCTGGTATAACTGTCGTTTTTTTATGTTTTTATTACGTTTGCTGTTTGTTTTTAATATTTATTTTTGCACTGCTCTGTGCATCTTCGTACCACACAATGACGAGATGCTTTTGCAACTGATTGGACACTTTTTATAACTTTTAACCGCACTTCGGTCTCTTCGGATCACTGGGAGCATGCCTGCAACACACGCCGGCACTGTTTACACCAGTTTACACCAGCTGAGGCCCTGAGGCACACCAGCCTCATGGCCGGGGAGAGACCCACCATACCAGAGGAGCTAAAGAGGAGACGGCTGGGCTGCAGAGCGGGGCTGAAACGGAGGCTGGAGAAGAGGAAGTTTAAGCCCTTCATCCCTGCAGTCATCACTGGAAACGTGAGGTCGCTGGCAAATAAAGTGGACGAACTGGAAGCGCTCATCAGGACACAGAGGGAGTACAGGGAGTCCAGTATTGTGTGTTTCACGGAAACGTGGCTGCACGAGCAGATACCGGACTCCAACGTCACCATTCCCGGCTTCCAGACGGTTCGAGCCGACTGAGACACCACCGCGACCAGCCAGAAGAAAGGAGGGGGCCTCGCCGTGCTCGTGAACAACAGGTAGTGTCACCCCGGGCACGTCACCGTTAAACAGTGTGTCTGCAGCCCGGACATCGAGCTCGTCGCCGTCGGACTTTGTCCATATTATTTGCCGAGGGAGTTTACCAGTGTTTTCGCCATCACTGTTTACATTCCTCCATCTGGAAACGCAGAAGCAGCGTGTGATGTCATCCACACTGTGACTACAGGATTACAGACACAGCACCCCGGGGCCTTCATCATCATCACAGGTGACTTTAACCATGCTTCCCTCTCATCCACACTCCCAACCTTCTTCCAGTTTGTCAAATGTGCCACCCGGGAAAATAAGACTTTGGACCTGCTGTATGCAAATGTTAAGGATGCGTACAGCTCCACTGCCCTGCCACCACTGGGCAGGTCAGACCACAACCTAGTCCTGCTCTCACCATCATACAAGCCTGTGGTTCAGCAGCACCCAGTCACAGTGAGGACAGTGAGGAAATGGTCTCCTGAGGTCATGGAAACACTGCTTGGAGTGCTGGAGGCCACAGACTGGGATGCTCTGTATGAGCCACATGGTGAGGACATTGATGGCCTGACTGACTGTGTCTCTGAGTACATTGGGTTCTGCATAGACAACACCATCCCCACTAAAGAGGTCCGCTGTTACCCAAATAACAAACCGTGGGTAACAAGCGACCTGAAGGCCCTTCTCAACGAGAAGAAGAGGGCCTTTAGATCACGGGACAGAGCAGAACTCAAACGGGTACAGAGAGAGCTCAAGCGCAGCATCAGGGAGAGCAAGGACAACTTCAGAAGAAAACTGGAGCACAAACTGGAGGACAACAACACCAGGGACGTCTGGAGTGGGATGAAGAGATCACCGGCTTCCAGAGGAGAGGTGGGGGAGCAGTTGGGAATGAACGACGTGCGAACGAGCTGAACACATTCTTCAATAGGTTCAACTCCAACCCCCCCACCCCCAGTGGACCCTCTACTGCCTCTACGACCGCCTCTACTGCTTCTCCCAGCAACAACCCCCCACCTTCCCCATCACCCCCTGCCCCACACTACACCCGTCACCACCTCCCCCCACCCACCCGCTGGCTTTCACCACAGACTTTTTCACACCTCCCACCCCCATGACATCTTCATGTCACCCACAGCCCACCACCACCTCCTGCAACACACACCTCTCTGCACCACCCTCGTCACCTCCACCCTCAAACCCACCACAGACATACCCCACCCCCCAGTTAGGACTCCACATCACAGCCAGCCAGGTGAGGAGAGAGCTGGAGAGGCTCAAACAGAGGAAAGCTGCTGGAACGGACCGTATCAGCCCTCGTGTGCTGAAGGCATGTTCCAGCCAGTTCTGTGGGGTTCTCCAGCACCTCTTCAACCTGAGCCTACACCTTCAGAGAGTGCCAGTGCTCTAGAAAATATCCTGCCTGGTCCCAGTGCCCAAAAAAGGGTGTCTTGCTGCACTGGAGGACTACAGGCCGGTGGCACTGACCTCTCACATCATGAAGGTCATGGAGAGACTGGTCCTGGCACACCTCAGACTGCTGGTGTGCCCATCACAAGACCCCCTGCAGTTTGCATATCAGCCCCATCTTGGGGTTGATGATGCAATCATCTACCTGCTGCAGAAGGCTTACTCCTCCCTGGACAGACCCAACACCTCAGTCTGGATCATGTTTTTCGACTTCTCCAGTGCCTTTAACACCATCCAGCCCAGACTGCTGAAGGCCAAACTGGAGGGCACGCAGGTGAGTGCTCCCCTCATCACTTGGGTCGATGACTGTCTGACGGGCAGACCACAGTTTGTGAGATTACAGAACTGTGTGTCTGATCGTCTGATCAGGAACATCGGGGCCCCCCAGGGAACTGTACTGTTCCCCCTTCCTCTTCACCACATACACTGCTGACTTTAAGCACTGCACTGAGTCGTGTCATCTGCAGAAGTTCTCTGATGACACGGCCATTGTGGGGTGTGTTGAGGGCGGGGGGGAGGCTGAGTACAGGGACCTGGTCGACCGCTTTGTGAAGTGGTGTGGGGAGAACCACCTGCAGCTCAACGTGGCAAAGACGAAGGAGATGGTGGTGGACTTCAGGAGGAACAAGCCCCTGCCCTCTCCTGTCTGCATCGGTGGGACGGATGTGGACTGGTCCACCAACACAGAGGCCGTCTACAAGAAGGGCCTGAGCCGGCTTTACTTCCTGAGGAGGCTCAGGTCCTTTAATGTCTGCAACAAGATGCTGCAGATGTTCTACAAGTCTGTTGTGGCGAGCACCATCTTCTTTGCTGTGGTCCTGGGGTGCGGGCATCAAGACAAATGGATGCCAACAGACTGAATAAAATCATCAGGAAAGCTGAGTCTGTAGTTGGCTCTAAGCTTGTCACCCTGGAGGAGGTGGTGGAGGACAGGATGCTGGCAAAACTGCTGGCAATCATGGACAATCCCTCTCACCCCCTCCACAAAACACTGGACAAGCTAAAGAGCAGCTTCAGCCACAGACTCATTCAACCCCGCTGCTCTAAGGAACGATACAGGAAATCGTTCCTCCCAACCGCAATAAGACTCTATAACTCATCTACCTCTGTCAGAGCCACCACTACAGAACTGCACTAAATATACCTGTCTCCTTGCACTGTGTACCCTGTACAACACTCCGCTCCATATACTGGAACATTTACTTCACATCATATGTGATTTGTGTTAATATAAACCATATTGATATTATATATCATTTCATATAATAATATTGTCTTTTTGCACACTCTGTTTACATATTCTTACACTCATAGTATATTATATTATCTATTGTATAGTCAAATACTTTATTTATACCTCTACTATATATCATATCATATCATACTCTTTGTATATTCTTTGTATATATAAGTCTATATACACATATTTATACATGTGTACATGTTACTATTATATTTACTATTATTATTATATATACTGTTGCTGCCATTATTACTATATACTGCTATTATATTGGTATTATTACTATAATATAAATATATATTATGTTATATTATATACTATATATACTGTATTATTTTTTATATACTGTCTAACAATAACATTACCATCATATCATCAGTACTATTACCATCATCTTGCCACTGCACCTTATCTTATCTACCTATTTATCTTGTGTTTCTGTTTTTTATTCTATTTTATTGTATTATTGTCTGTCTATCTATCTATCTATCTATCTATCTATCTATCTATCTATCTATCTATCTATCTATCTATCTATCTATCTTATTAAAATATTTTTATTCCACACTGTGACACAGTTTCATACATTCAGTGGTATAGATAATGGATTGGAATGGATGGAATTAATGTTTAATTTTAGACACATTCAGCCTCACATTTTAGGGTTCTTTGAAAAATTTGGGATCTCCAATAAAATTTAAAATTAAGTCCTTTGTAAATGAACAGGGTTTGACTAAACAGCATGAGTTTACAATGACTGGCCCACCAGTGTGGAATAAGAGGAATAAAGGCCCTTGATGCAGCTGTATCATCGTCATCTTTGCTGGTGAGATGGACGTGGTCTATGTGAGACAGGCATTAGTAAACCTGTGTGAGTGTGTGTTACCTGTATGATCTGGTGGTGGATGGACTGTTGGAGGAGTAGAAGATCTCTGTGTTGTAGAGCGAGCGGTCAGTAGCCGGGGATGGAGGAGGGTTCAGGATCTACAACCAGAAAGTATCTTTGTGTTATCTGACTGTGGAGAGTGTGCGCACGTAGACAGTGTGTGTATGTGTGTGTGTGTGTGTGTGTTTGTGCGGACCTGAGGGTAGAAAGATCCCTTGGTAGATGACGAGCTGCTGGATGAGGCTCCAGTCACATGGTTCCTGTCATACAAAGGGGCTCCACTGCTGCTGCTGCCCATCAGGCTGACTGAACTCATCATGGACTTCCCACAGGAAATACCTGCACACAGCAATTCACACTTTACCATCTCATTACACGAGTAATGTTGTGAGTGTAGCACCCCCTCTGTGTGTCTGATCTTACCTTGGAAGGTGCCGTGCTGCGAGCTGCTGGGGGCGATGAAATTGAGGGGCACATGGGGCGTACCACTGATGTACTCATGAGGAAAAGTCCCACTGGGGCCCTTGTAGCGTCGACACACCACACGCTGGCAGACAAAATAAGCTCCCCCGATCACAAAGACAAGCAGGATGATGGCAATGACTGGACCGATGGTGTTAGGCCCAGTGTTAGGGATACCACTGGAGGGAGGAGACACATACTCTACACATGGAAAAGAAAAAGAAAAGAGGGGGCATAGTGAGGAACAAGTTCAGGATATGTAAAAAAAAATACGTGTGTGTGTATGAGCATTTTAATGTTCTTACCACAGGCGAGCTCATCTGATCCGTCTGGACAGTCGGAATAATTGTCACACTGTTGTTTCTTAGTGATGCACTGGTTGTCACCACAGCGGAACTGGTTCGGAGGGCAGATGGCTGGAGGAGAGCGAGAAACAGAGAACGACACTCAGAGCTGGAGATCCTTGTCACTGTCTTACTAATGATAACGTCCTGTATGGCAACATGTTAGACTAAAAAGCTTCAGTCCTATTTGATCAACAGTTATCCATTATATCCAGCAGTGGAAGAAGTGTTCAGATCCTCTAATGCATTACTATCAGCAAACTAGAGCTGAAGTGTCAAAAGTAAACATACTAATTAGCCAGGCAGAATGGCCCATCAGTTTTATATTAATGGATTATTTTTACTGATGAATAAACATGTAAGCAACATTTTAATTGTGTAGGTGATCAAGGTGGAGTTCATTTTAACACCTTTAAGTACTGTTTAGTAGTTTAAATTAATGCAGAATAATGTGTCATATTTTATATGCTCATCATAGAGCTTTACAATTTTAATCAACAATGTAACAATAGCTGCCAGATTAATGTAGTGGAGTGGCAATAAGTGCATGTCCCACATTCGTTACTTTCCACCTCTGGCTGTGCATTTATTACACTAAATTAAAAAACCAAAGCAATCCACTAAAATTGGCTTGTTACAGGCAATTTTTCACAGCAGACATTTTGACTTAACGTCAACGTAGGAAAAGCACAGGTTTTACTAATAACATTAATGATCCCATTCAAGTATCTCAGGGAGCCATGGCAGTGAGCCGGCATGCACAATACCAGGACCCTGAAATTGAAGCAGCTGAACTGTTCCTTTGATTGTGTACCCCTGTGCTGTTTTCACTGTCACATGTCAAAATATATTCTGTGAAGAAGGACTATTAGTTGCTGAAGGTGTTGTATTAAACACATGCTTTGTACATTTTTAAAATATCTGGTCATAATCTGGTATTCATTTGCTTAAATAGTGCTCTTCCAAAAATAATATAAACTAGGGCTTACTTTAACAACATGGGAAAAACAATTTTATAAATGTATTCATAAAAATGAGAAAAGAATTAGCAAATAGGTACAGGCCCATCCTATAGTACAATGTGACCATAGCTTCACTCTGATAGCACTGTAATAGCAGTGTTTCTCCTCCATGTGAGAGTCATCTGTGGGGGTGGAGTAGGATTTTTTTCTTTTTTTGTTCATGCACTTGTTTATCAGTTCTATGGTTATCATAAATGTATTTTGTACATTTTTATGATGTTGAATTTCACGAAGAGATGAATCTGCACATAGAAAACACAGACTTTTACTACTTGTAATAATAAACATATCATCCAATGGCAGCTTTGGTCCAAAATGATCCATTATAGTACTGTGTCTTCACAAACACTTTGCTGATGTACAACTCTATTTCTATGTATTAGTCACAGAACTACGAACCAAGTGGCTAGTGTCAACTGAGCTAATGTGTTAAAGTGTTTATTAAGTAAGTTAGTTTAAACATACTTTCACAGTCCTGCTCATCAGAGTGATCAGCACAGTCGGGTTCGCCGTTACAGCGCCTTTGAGCATCAATGCAGCCTCCTTTGTCACACTGGAACTGGAAGGCTGAGCAAACGGGGCAGTTCTCCTCATCACTGCTGTCGTCACATTCGGGGAAGCCGTCACAACGCCAGGCCATAGGAATACAGTCTATCTCCCCTGTGGAGCAGGTGAACTGCTCTGTGGAGCAGGTGGGAGGCTCTGAGAGAAGAAGAAGGGAGGCAACATATGTTGACAGCGTGGAGGAGGAGAGAAGGAGGAGAAAAAGACAAATAGAAGTGTAGTGCAGTGAGAAATGTAACATGGCGGGGAAGGGAAACGGAGAGATAGTGTGGGTTGGATTGTTAACACTATAAACTGCTTGAGTTAGCATGGCTAGCAAAGTTGTTAAATAATCATCATTTTATTGGGGTTACATTTTACTGCAGTAATCTCTGTCACTGTCCTTAACGGGTCAATTCACATCTGGAGGTGAACGTGGGTGCGAATTTCAGCCATAATTCTGTATGTGTGGTTTTTTGTTCACCTCCACAGTGCAGCAGGTCCTGCAGTAACACCAGGTGCATGGGACAGGAGCAGCGAGGTGTGCCGTCACCCTTAGCGATGCAGATGTGAGAACAGCCCCCATTGTCACGGGAACAAGGGTGGGATGCTGGACAGAGAAGAAAAAGTCATTACTAAAAAGGCACACACTTTCCTGGCAAACCACTACCTAAATAAAGCCCTATTAATATAGCCTGTTGCAATGAAGTACTCAGTATGGCAGTAACTAATGCTGAAAGCCACATGCAAACGTCTGTACCAAACTCCTGTGGATCCATCTCCTCCACAGCGTGGATGGAGGTCAGGTATGATATCCGTCCCTGTATGCGTGTGCGTCCATCTCCGGTCAGTTTGTCCACCCTCTCAATCATCTGCTGCTGCCGGTCGATCCAGTACAGATGATCTCCCAGAACTGTTAGCCCCGTTGGCTGGAGAATGTTGGAATCCTGGAGGACGATGCGATTGGCTCCTGGGGGAGAAGGAATGATGTCATAACAATATGAAAATAGTATATCATGACCAATTCTTGATTTTTGAAGATGATAAAAGATTTTTGGCAGAAGTGATGCATTAATTGCATTTTACATTTTTAAAATAATTGTCAGTGCTCTCTGATTCTCCTAATGTTCTTATTCTCCTTCTTCTATATTTGATTACTGAGCATTAATCTCTGTTTGAACTCCTATGAATTTGATTGGAGAAGTAAGTAAATACAGTAAATACAGAACAAGTAAGATGGCACAGAGGCTTTCTTTGCAGATGAATGGCTTCACTGATTCACTTTTTTGCCCATACACTGTACTTATTAGCGGTTAAAAAAGCAATAGGCATCCTTTACTTATCACCCTCATCACCAGTAGCTGGTGTGCATGTGAATATGTTAAATGGCTGCTTGGAGTTGGCTCGAACCATCTGACCAAAAAAAGACGAAACAGTGCTGCAGTATTGTCTCTGTCTGTGTTCTTTGGTCTCAAATATTATCAATCTGTGTGTGGAATGGCTTCAGTAAATGTCCGTTTTTGGTCACAATTTTAATGTGGTTACATGTGGTTATAAATAAGCCATGGGAGTCTGGTCTATCTTAACGTTCCAAATAAATGTAAACAGTGTTTGAACTGTAAAATACAGTCTCCCAAAGTAACAAACTGTAACTTTTTGAGTTCTTGTTTTATTCTAAATGCTAGTGATCGATGCTGTTGATACATTAAATGTTAATATGGTCTCTAAAGCCCTTTTAAGACATGGAATACATAACAATGCTGGTTTCATCTGTCTGCTAAAGTGAGATGAACTATTACGTTAATGCTCCTTACAGTTTTATTAAGACAAGACAGCACATGAGAGAAAGAGAGAGAGATAGAAAGAGTGAGTGAGAGAGAGAGAGAGAGAGCGAGAGAGAGTTGATGGATATGAGCATTGAATGACAGGACAATACGTTGAATGACAGGATTACGTTAATCAGACAGCCATATTAATTCAGTTCAGATCTGTGTCGTGTTAAAAGTGTAACAGAAATGTTCCAGGTGGGACCTAGAAAATTGCTCTTGTGACATTAACGTTAAAGCGACCGGGGTGTTTATTGTGTGTGTCTGAAAGGGATTTAATACATGTAATCTTTTAGTCTTTTATTAATGCTATATAATTATTTATTTTTGTGTCACATTAGACATCTTAGACATCTGTCATTTTTTGTCATATGGTGAATATATTTTGCATTTCCAGAATGTCTGGAAGTGCTACTCTTCATTCATTTTATTAAAATGTGCATTAATATACTAATTATTACATTTCTGTATTTGAATAATTTCTGTATACTGTAACTCACCGGTCAGGTCACTGCTCTCGATGCGTTTGAGGTCGGCATCGACCCAGAACAGTTTTCCCAGTTTATTGTCCAGAGCCAGAGCTACTGGTCTGATCAGACCAGTGGTGAACAGAGACTCTCTCTCTGTCCCATCCAGACTGGCTCCTTCGATCTTAGCTGAGCGCTCCTGCACTGTGGTGAAATACATGTACCTGCAGAGGGGGATACAGACACATTTATGTAAGACATTGCGATTGCCAATGCTCACCGTGTCACTGGGCTATCCTTGTAAGCTGCCAGTTATACAGTTCTAATCACTTATTGGATGTCACTCCTTTCCTTCCATACATAAAGTACAAGATATCTTACTTTAACCAACTGAAGCCACCAAAATTAAATTGAGCTCACCCTTTCTCAGCATTGACCACAATAGCCCGTGGCTTGTCGGTGTCGTCCTTCAGGACCACGCCCACAGTGTGTCCGTCCATCCTCTGGACATTGATGGTGTTGGTTGTCTCACAGGTCCAGTAAATGTGGCGGCTGTAGGGGTCTAGGCTCAGGTCATGAAGCTGGTTGTCCACTGGCTGAACACTGCTGCTCACTATCATGGAAGACTGGAGGCAAACACAGCAAGGCCACAGGCTCAATTTTGATATTTAATCAATGACTGTCCAGCTTTAGCAGAGTTTTATATATGAATTGCTTCCTAGTTAAAATGTTGTATGTTGAAGTCCTAAATCCTCAACAACTAGTAAATGTATTGACCATGCCTTTGTGATGTATTGATCATCACCACATGAAGTGAATGAATGAAAAAGCCAGTGCAGGATGTATTTCATGTAAGCCAGACTAAAACTGCACTGTTTGTTCTTTTAGCAGCTTAGCCAGATTGTGGTCTATCATGTCATGAAGTGAATAATTACAACCTGTAAACTCTGGTGTCATGGAAGCTTCACCGCAGGTATTTGAACACTCCATCAAGTGCAACTTCTTGGCAGTAAATCTGGAAATTTCCAGGGGATCCAACTAATGAAAACCACCTGATTGTACCATTAGTTTTGGTCTCTGTGAGGAGAATCCTCAATAAACAACTTTGAGGAAGACGAGCAGAATCACATTTTTTGTAGGCTGCTAATATGTGTAACTGGCCTTCAGCAGAACACCAGTATTACTGTAGGTTTACTGTTAGTTTGACTGTATTTTTGTACTATAGAAAGCAATTGAAGATATAACATATTAGCATCCACTACCACACATTAGCATCCATAGAGGACAGTGTGTGTTTCAGGGTGAGTTTTACCATGGCTCCATCGTCTCTGGCCCTGCGTATGTTCTGTCGTCCGTCCAGCCAGTACACCAGTCGGTCCAGCGGGTCATAGCTGACAGCCCGGACATTCCTCAGGACGTGGATGGGCAGGATGATGTCAGGACTTTGCTCTCCCAAAACCATCCTGCTAATGCTGGCCTTCTGACTGAAGAGCAGGAAACTAGAGGGAGCTGCAGACAGAGAGGCAGAAAGGATGGGGGGATGGATGAAGGAATGGAGAGAAGGTGTGAGCACACTGAGTGGACACAGTGTTCTCTCTGTCAAAAAGGAAGGCTGAAGTTTGCTCAATGCATATTGTGAAATACAAAGACAAACACGCAGGGTCAAAAGCACATGCACACACATCATCCCATTAGAACAGCTGAAACCTCTCTGAATGATGGCCCCAAGGGCTGAGGAAGTGTGGAGGGCCTCCACTCTTTGGAAACAACAAAAGTATGTTGGACTTCACTATCTGTGTGTGTTTGCATGTGTGTTTATATGTGCAAATTTTCACATGAAAGCAACTGAGGTTAATCCTGCTACCTTTTGCTTCAGTCATTTCTGTTCCATTTGTTCTTGATTCCGAACTAAAGCTGCACAGCAGCAGAAAGGCAGGGAACCCCCTTAAACAAGCACCCATCCATCATAGGCACACCCGTCCCCCCTGTTGATGTTTTGCCACTCAGCTGGGAACTGTTTCAGGTACCTAAACCTTTAAAGTAACCAAAAACATATCCAAATAGGTGAAATTATTATTATCTGTTTCCAATATAAACCAGCCCATTTTAAGGATTGTCTAGAGCTTCTTAGAAAGGTTTGTTGGTATCAGTGAACTTCTACACACTGAAAAATAGAAGGCTGAACCTGTGGCTAAACTGCTTCATGTTAATGTTTTTTGTAGTAAAAAAGTAATTTAAAATTAACATTTAACAATTCATTGTTTTTAACTTTTTTGCCATTTTAAAATGAGTTAAAAGAATAGGTGAGCACTGTTACCAAATCTATGCATTTTCACTGATGTTAGAATTTATGGATGTGCTTTTATTGTGTTAAACCCCAGTTTTCTACTGTTAGCCAGCGAGAAGCTCCACTGAAAGTGTACTATACATTCTGAAATAGTGGCCTTCCTCTGTTCCTATATTTGATCATATTTTAGTAAGATGTTGCCCTGTTTTCTGATCTGCTCCTGTTTCTTTAATTCCATCAGCACATCAACAGTCATGTCATTCTAGTCATTCTGCTGCTTTTACTTACTTCCTTTTCAACAGGAACACTGTTTCCATTTATTGATGATTTTCAATTGCTTCCATCCAATCAGCTACCATCAATGAAAGTCAGCACAAATGTTTTTAACATCAAACATTTAGGTAGGATTTTAATATGAAATATATGAGTTTCATTGACGTAGCCTAACAGTGATATAAGAAAACAACAAAGTTAAAGCAATTGGAATTAATGAGAAAAGGTTTATCTATTAAAAAGAGAAAGTAAGAGCAGCAGAGTGGTGAGTATGAGATTACACTCATGATGAAATAAGTGTTATGGAAATGTACATTATATATATATATATATATATATATAGACATTTTATATCGACATTTGAATATATGGTTTATTTGAATATATGGTTTATTTGAATACCAGCGAATATTTTAGACCTGAATATTTTAGAGCAGCAATACTGTGTTTTACTGCCTTGACACCTAAACCATCCCCTTCGTTTTTAAAGCCAGTCCTGGGATTCAAACCAGTGGCCTTCCATTCCCAAACAGACTTGCGCCCCTGTCTGAATCCCAGCAGCTCTGTACTTACAGCTACAGTTTCGTCCATCAGGGTTCAAAGTGTAGTGGGAGGCACAGCGGCACTGGGCACCAGCAGGCGTGGCCAGGCAAAGGTGGGCACAGTTGCCATTGTTATGGGAGCACTCGTTGGTACCCTCCTGACGGGAGGAGTGGAACACCAGGATGTCCAGCATCAGCTCCAGCTGGCCCTGAGGACACAGTGATGTAACAGCGATAAATCTCTGTGTCTCTGGATTGAATATATTGTGACTGACTTGATATTTTTAGGGATCATTTAGATGCCAAAAATCCTCCCATGAGCTCAATAACATTAAAAATCAAACATTTTGGTTATTGAATGTACTGACACTTGACCCATAAATTAATCTGGTTCCATACCTGCAGCACCACAGTGCGGTTTAGTCCACTGCGTTTGTCTGCACGTTCAATACTGCGCAGGTTAAAATCTGTCCAGTAGATAAAATCCCGGTACTGAGTCAGACCAAAGGGGTGAGGGAGGTCGTCTACAATGATCTCTCTCTGAAGGCCTGCAGAAGATATGACAGCATCTATACACCTGCTCAAGGGCTCTTTATCTTGTCATTCACTACAACAACATCATCATCACCCAACATCAAGCAAAGCTTCATTATAGATTTGTATTCAAGTAAATGTAGATATGGTGTGTAAATCAACAGAATTTAAGCCACCAATTCATGCGTCAAAAACATTCATTTGAATAACTGGTGCTGTTAATATATTGGGATATAGATGGCAACAAAAACAAACCATTCTGTGGATCTGCATCATGCTAATATCCCCAACTACATAATTTACTTGATGAATGGATTTTCAATTTGTATGTCTCATATATTGCAATTAAACAATTAAGCAATCTGTTTTAGACAAAATAGTCTTAACTCAAGGTCCACTTACTGACAATGAGATGAAGCTGAAAGTCACGAAAAAAAGCTAGTGACTGGACCTTGCATTTTTTTACTACTACTACTGCTATCACCCTCAATTCAGCATTGCAATCAATAACCAGGTGAATGTGTATGTTAAAAACTGATTTGACTGATCCTATCAACGATCTTATAACTATACCCTGCTCACATTTTCCATTTCACAGGGAAAGACGTTACCTTACAGAAGGTGAAGATAGTCTAACTGCAGTTTTACTTTAACTTTAATATGCTAATCAAAGGCCAAATTTGTGACATCGGCCTCAACCATCAAATCATAGAAGGCAGCATGTAATCATAGAAGCCATATGGTATGCATGTTTTCAAGTGTTGGTCCATGTAGTACAACTGCATTACATGACATGTTTAAAGATTGTTATTTAGGTGTAAATGTTACATCTACAAAGAAATGTTGTTCACACAGGGTAACGTGATTGTTGGTGCGTGTGTCCAAACCTTGCATGTTGGTGCTTTCGATCATGCATGTGTCCAGGTCAGTCCAGTAGAGTCGATGGTCTACATAGTCAATGGTCAGTCCGTTGGCCCGGCCCACTTTATCCACCAGGGTTGTGATGGTGCTGCCATCCATGTAGGCTCTGGCTATACGAGGGCGACCACCCCACTCAGTCCAGTACATGTAGCTGCAGCAAAAAAACACTGTTTCATACTGGGACCAACATACGCAAAGCTAGCCTTCTCCATACTTAATCAAAGAACTACAGTGGTTTCAGTAAAATCTGTTTTTTTTAAATTGTATCACCTATTCCAGAAGGGGAGCCTGTTTCCACTTTTTGCAACTTTTGTTTTGTTAAGTTCTACGAAAGAAGACAACTTTCTTTGTATTTGTCCACATGATGTGTGAGCATGGGTATGTGATCATAAAATGACATCCGATGCCTCCAGACAACCTTGTTGACAGCTCTGGGCTATGACATCATCAAGACATCACTAAGTGAGTGACATGTGTTAGGGTATTGACACGTTGGCACAGGTGTTTAACACACACACACACACACACACACACACACACACCCAGACTCAGGGTCTCGGGTGGTTTGGCTGTGGATGAACAGTTATAATGTCGGCCTTGTTAACAAACAGGTTTAATAGTATCATCCTTCTCTCAGCTGGAGGTTATGGGGGAAAAATAGGCGGGACGCTGGCTGTTGTACCTACATACCAACACAATGACATCGCTACACTCTCACTACCTCAGACAGAGTGAAGAGACACGCTACATGAAGTCATTGGCACCAACTCATACACATGAGAGACACGGACCTGCAGCATAATGCAGGTGTCTGACAGTGAATCATTTCCATAGGTCTGTTCTTAGAAACTGTTCAGCTGTTTGCAGCCACTGCTTTGTTATGCCATATACTGTATTTTACACACTTGTCAGTGTTGGAAGTGGAAACTTAAGAGCATGAAAAGAATATATGAAGGAAGTCAAAAGTAGGGCTGTACTGTAGATTCTGTACAAATTAACAACTTTGCCCAATGGGTCATCCAATTAATGTTTTCCTAATGGTGTAGTTCCCATTCTTACCCATTGGCTGGGTCCAGTGCTAGTGATCGTGGGTTGTCCAGTGAGCGTGGGTTGTCGAGATCCTTACAGACCAGAACCTGCCGGTACTGGCCGTCCAGCCGGGCCACCTCAATGCGGTTAGTGCCTGTATCAGCCCAGTAGATGTTACGACCCATCCAGTCAACTGCCATGCCTTCTGGGTAGTCTAGTCCAAACTCTATGACATGTTCTACAGAGCTGCCATTCATATATGCTCTGCTGATTGTCTGAGAGAAAGAGAAAGGAGTGAGAGGAGGGTGAGAAAACAGACAGAGAGAATTTCCATTCAACTTAAGGCAAAAGCTTCTAACTCAAATCCCAGCTTTGAACAATCTTTCTGCTGCAACATTAGTACTGCGGAAAGCCATTGTTGTCCAAAACCTGTAGAGGCACATGTCTTCTGAAATTAAACCCCTTTTTTCCTCACCACAGTTCAATCTAAAGTCATGAAATTACCCAAAATCCTGAATAAGGAATAAATACACGACTACGGTCAGGTAAAATAAACAAACTCCCCACAACATGTATTCTGACTGACTGATATATATATATAATAAAATCTAATAAATAAAATTGTGTTTGTATTTAACTTAATACGACACAATTTAAGTTCAAGCTTAAACTTAAAAAACTTTCCACGGTCCAGCCCACCTTGGCCTGTATGTCTGTCCAGTATATTCTTCTTTCAGACACATCAAAGTCGAGAGCAGAGGCCTCTTTAACACCTGTCAGAGGTATGGCCACGTCATTGCTGTTGGTGCCCAAAGAGATACTCCTGATGTTATCCCTGAGGGAAAAGAAGACAATGACAAAACAAAAAGTTCAGACTTCACCAACACTAATTCCTTAACTTTTAAACACACATTTATTCCTGTTTAGAGCCATAAAAAGGCAGGGCTGTAGTCAACACCACTTGAGCTAAGACTGAGACAAGTCCAAGCAGTTTTGAGATCAAGCCAAGGCCGAGTTGAAGCGGGCGAGAAAGTCAACTGAGACAATGAAAAAATTAAAGAAACAAAAACAAGGGCCAATCACTATTCTTCATGCTTTTGTCTTACTGTTGTTAATTATGAGAGTTAGCTATGATAAAACTTCAATCACTCAAGACTGAGATACCAAAAGAATATCTTGAGACTTGAGAACCAAAAAGAGAACTTGAAACGGGCCTCAAATATTGCAGCCCTGCAAAGAGGTAGGAGCCTCACTAGAAAGAAGGAAACAGTACATCCACCTACATATGTCTTTGTCTTCATTCTTAGGGCTGTCAACTTAATGTGTTAAATTTGATTAATTAATTACAAAACAATTAGCACGTTAAAAACATTAATGCACGTTAACGCATATAAAATCATCATTTCAGAGGCTCTGAGCCTCTGAGAGCAGTGCTCTTAGCACTCAGGGAGCCAGTGACACTAGTCAGCTCCCTGGAGCCGACATCACCGTACTGGGCGGAGTACGGGAGGTAGCTCCAGAGTTGTAGGAGAAGCACTAAGCTTGTCTATTAGACGAAAGAGGCCTCACTTGTATTGAGTTTCAAACGCAGTATTTTTGTTGCTTCCTGGGATCACTGCCAGAAGGGGGGAGACAAAAGTTCCACACTCCAGCTTTAAGCACCATATTGATGCTGAGGTGATGAGCTTATGTAAGATATATAAAAAAAAAAATGTATAAAAAAAATGTTATGGGCACATTTTAGGCTGTGATAAGTGATAGGAATATGTTCAATAATAAAAAGAAGAAAGAATGCCCCCTTTTAATGTTTCTATTCTATGCCTTAGTCATGTGCCACAATAATGTCATGTTTTTGAGTTGAAATATCCTTATTTGGGGGCTTTTCCAAGCAAATATCTATATATACACGATTAATTAATCAGCACATCATGTAATTAATTAGAGTAAAGGTTTTAATCGATTGACAGCCCCCCTTTTACATGTACTAGTGGTAGCTAACAGGAACAGTGAGCAGGTCCTTCATGTTCGTTTGCAGGTTGACAAGTAGGCATACCTGTTGGTGAAGAGCAGGAAGGCCTCAGGCACCACACAGGTCTGCAAGTCTGAGAGGAGCTCCATCCCCATGGGACAGGCACAGCTGACAGCCTGCCGACACCAGAAACAGAGATGGCTGCATCCGCCATTATCCACGGCACAGCCATTTGTACCTGGACCCAGATTGAAGGAGGGGAAGTTTTAACATTTATTTCATACTGCATTTTACATGTTTTTCTTATTTTCTACCGCTGAATCACCTGAACCTGTCCTCCTTACCGTACGTCTCTGTCACTTTAGTGGCCTTCAGACCCATTAAATCCGGCAGCTGATCGATGATTATCTCTCGTACGGCCGTGGCCTTGTGGACCCTCTCAATGCTGCGTCTCTGCCAGTCAGTCCAGTAGATATAATCACCCAGCAGAGTAAAACCAAAAATATGAGGGAGCTTGTCCTCCAGCAGAGTCTGTCTGTTACTGCCATCCACGTTGATCACCTGCAATGGGAACAGACAGAGGAGGCAGAGAAACTCTCAGAGCTTTTCCTCAGCTAATTTGCATGTTAAAACTCAGCCTTACATTCTTCACAGTCAAAATAACTGCCAGCTACGGTAGAATATAATAGTTAATTAGTAAGATTTTACAGCTGTAGGGAGAATGAAAAATGAACCTGGAAAGGTAAAACACTTCCTCTAATGTCCCAAAGAATGTGGTGACAACTTGACTGCTATTCTGTAGCTGACCCTGACTTGAGTAATAGAAGTGCACATATGGAGCTGGAGGAAACAGGATGGAGGGACTGATAGTGAATGATGAACAGAGCAGGACAAAATAATGGAAACACCAGTCGAAAAGTGAATTTAAAGGGGAATTCCACTTGTTTCAACTTATTCCCCTTTCTGCCACGAAAGGCTTACTGTGAAGAGAATTGGGAGAGCTGAACTTGGTTATTTGAGAGTAAACTAAGTTTCTTTTAATGTTTCCATATGAATGGAAAGTCAGTAGGACCCAGAGATAAAGCCCGTTTCTGCTGTGACTAAGAGAGCTCAATACACTGCAACACAACACGACAAAAATAGAAAAGAACACCAAAAACAAATCAGTCGATTAGTTGATTGGTAGGAAATGATTGTGCAACTAATTTGATCTCCAATTGATTGCTTAAGTCATTTTTCAAGCAAAAACTTCAAACATTTTATGGTTTCAGCTTCTTCTGTGAAAATCTGCTGATTTTCTTTGTCTTACATTACAGTAAATCCACAATTGAGTTTTGGGGTGTTGGCAGGACAAAACAAGACATCTGAAGACATCACTTTGGGCTCTGGGAAACTGCAAGAGATATTTTTCACTATTTTCTGATGTCTAATAGACCAAATGATAGTGATAATGATAATCAGCAGATTGATTAATAAGGAAAACATTTTTTTGTTGCAGCCTCCAACAGTTTATTTGTGATTCCGATATTACTAGAGAAACTGGATGACAATCTAGCATAAGGCTCATACTAATTAGTTGCTTGTTACTACTGCATCTGTATTGAGCAGGAAAACCAACAACTACTCTTAAAAAGAAGAATGACAGAGAATGCTTGTTGGAAAAATGCGAATGTCCAGGCCTCCATTCATGTTTGTGTAGGAGGTTATTCAAAGGTAGCTGGAGTCAGCAGTTAGAAAACAAAAGGTGGTCCGGATGATCTTAGCATCTGGGAGAAACAGATACAACACACATAAGATGCTAGAAAAAGAGTCAGTGGAGTGCACAGTGGAGCAGACCAAAAACACGGTTTTGGGCCATGAACCAGTTTATGCCGGCCCCAGCAAAAATGTGACAGAAAATCAACAGCAATATCAGCGCCACTTCTTTACTGTTGTCTGTCCCACAACCACTTGCTTCACTAAACAGCACGTAACAATGACATAGTCAAAGAAAAATGACACAGTACAGTTGTTCCAGCTGTTGTTTTTTTAACGATGTAGGTCCGTAAGTCCCAGTTTGTAAAATACAGTGGAAAGGAAGAATTGCATTAAGTCTTTGGGATTTCGCTTATATACACAGGTATTTATGTTTATACTTCATAAAAGTGTAGTTTAGAGACTTCTGTTAAATCATCCGATATTTCCCTGCTAACGCAAAGATCACAGGCACAATAACAGTAAAACACACAACACTAATACACATAACACAGTTCCTCACAACTTGTCTCTCAGTGCTGCTTATGTTTATGTGTGTGCACATATCAGTTACAAGGCATCTATTACTAGGCAGTTGAAAACTGATCCAGGCAACCCTGCCAACAAATCCCCCACTGTGTGTGTGTGCATGTGTATTTGTGCATGTGTGCATGTTTCTATGTGCAGAAAGTGAGAGCTGCAATTGACAAGGCTGCAATTAGAACTTGTGTCCAGCCCTCCTCCTCACCGCCTGTGCTATTACTGGACTGGCGTCGACTGAAATAGACACATGCTTTTATTTTAGACACACTGCAGTCATCTGCAGCCTGTCTGAGGGTGTGTGTTGGTGTGTGTGTGTTTGTCTGTCACACACTGCCTTAAGTGCTTCATTGTGCCATGCCAGACATTTCACAAATGGGAGGAATTCTGTTGGACAGTTGGACACTATGGGCCCTATCTTACACCCAGCGCAAAGCTACGCAAAGCGGCACAAAGAGCAGTGTGTCTGCTAGTCACTGCTAGTTTCTGAACGAAGCAGTTGCCATTTTCCCGTTCAACGCCAACGTTGTTCAAATAACAAATGTACTTGTGCCCATCTGTACGCCCATGGTTGGTCTTAAAATGAGGTGGGGTCAGGCACATTGTTGGCGTATTGCTATGTTAAGGGAGCAGAAAGCGACCAACAAAAACCTGGTCTGAAGTCAATGGCGTTATTTTCCAGCTGTTTATTCAGATAGCATTATTCAGATAGTAAGATGCGTCTACATAGGTGGGTGCACAAGATGTTTAGATAGGTCAGGTGGAACATACAGCCCACAGAAGGTTAGATTATTCTTTGTGGCATGTTGTGTGTTGCCTTACATAGCCATGTGTCATGGATGTCTCAGGTGCAAGCACACCTGGCTTTTGAAGGGAATGGGAGATGACACCCTGATTAGTTTAATTCATGTTACACCCAAAACACACCTATGATTAATTAAGAGACTAAGTACAACCCCAGTGCGCCTTACTTTGCGTCCAGATTATACACTGTTAAAAAGTTGATTTGGACATGCCCTAAATGCACCATGTGCTTTAAAACTGAATTTAGAACATGTGCTAAAACTGAATGCTTAGCAAGAATTCAGTGTGGGGCAGTGTAAAACAAGCATATTGGTGTGAGTGAGCCAGGATTAAGACGCTAACAGCCAAGTTAAAGCACAGAGAAAGAGATTCTCACACATGGTGAAATACAAGCCACAATTATTATGAAGAATAACCGCTGTTCTCGAGTCTCTCTTTCTTTCTGTGGTCTGGGTCATGCAGTATGAGTACTGGAGGGTAGAAAGCCATGTTCAGACTGACACTAACATGGTGCAGAAGGCTCTGGCAGCTTTTTACAGCAGCAGCATCAGCAGCAACGCACTGCTTTTGCAAATCCAATGTGTGTAAGCACACATTTCCAGTAGGTAATGAACACTGTTCTTCTACTGTTTACCTTGTGAGACAGATGATTATCCTCACATAAATGTGCAGATATGGAAACAAATTTCCCTCCGGAGACCAGAAAGACCTTTCTATAAATCTAATATAATATCTATAAAACCAGCAGTTTCAGATTTCTTCTATGCTCGCTGACAGCTGATCCTCTTGTTGGAGAAGCAATCGACCAATCAGACCTTTGATGATTTAGCTAGCTAGCTACAACCATGAAAAACAGAGACACTAAAATGGCTTTTATTTTGCAGCCAAGTACAATGGGTTTGCATGTCAGAAATGTTCACCTCTGTGTGACTGAAGCAGACCCGAGTGGAATTCCAGAGGAGAAGAGGTGACCTTTTGGTGAATAACTTAATGGAATTAAACCTGTTGGAAAAGTTGTCTAACTTGAAGAAGTAGAGATAACTACATCTTGCTGATGTTTGCAAGTTGTTCTACTTTTGTTCTGATAAGTTTAACTGTTCAGATAATATCACTATGTAAGAATCACCAGACTGTGACATTGTGATAATGTGTTACAACATTGCTGAAGCCTGTAAGGCTGCGGGAACCAGTGTCTTTCAACATATTTTCCAAATTGCAGTTGGTTCCATTCGAGTTTCCATAATTTCTTAATCTACCACTCCGGTCCCTGTTTCTAGACAAATAACACTTAATGAGTTCAGACCTGTGGCCTTTCACTTCAGTTGTTATGAAATCAAAGAAAACCTTAATCCACCAAAATTCACCTCTCAGAAAGATAATTGACAATGGCAAGCTTGTTTTATATGTTGTTGATATTTGACTGTACTGTGTATTTTAATGGACATGCTTTGGTGTGTTTCACTTCCAATACTTTATATGGGATAACCATGCATACTACAGATTTGGACAAGTGATATAGATGGAATTAATATTACAATGTTAATAAGAATATTGTTTTGATATTGAAATATATATAATGATATGGAAAATGTATGCACACCTTCCACACAAAAATAATCAAATTAATGTTTAATACAATGACATAGGTCCCTTTGTTATGCATTACATCAGACAAAATGTTTCACACATGTAAAACAAAATTTTCTCTAATTTGAACATATTTTTGTAAAACAAAGAGATATGATATATAATTTCACAATATGATTCCATCAAATGACAATGAACAATAATTATTTAACTATATTAAACTAACTCCTCAGGCTTAGACTCTGTTGTCTATTTACACCTCAAGGAGAAAGCTCACTCCTTTGAGGACAACAATGTTGACATCTTGGACGGAGAGGATAGATGGTTTGAAAGAGGAGTGATAGAAGCCATCTATGCAAAAGTGGAAAAACCATCTCTCAGAGGAGGAGGTCTGCGACACCACCTATCTCCAATTTACAATGCTGCCCTTTCATCTCTTCCCAGGAGATTCAACAACTTAGCCTCTAAGAACAACAGCCGTTCACTAATGGCCTCATGTGACTCCAACGCTGTTGTTATAACACAATAGAGCACTAACGAAGTTGAAACCAACTTTTCACCATCCCCACCAACCGTCACTTGACTGTCGCTGGCACATGGAGCACGAACGATCCAATGACATCATTGACCTTGTGAACGCCTCCACAGAGGTTAAATACCTGGATCTCTACACTAGCTAGTCGGACTAGACCCAGCCTATTCAGATGAGCATGAACTGATGAAGCCTCTTGGATGAGAGGTGAAACGTCTTCAAAGACATATAACCAAGTCCAGTTGCGTTCGATTCAATTTCCTTGAGATAATTATGACCTGGACGAATGAGAATATTCACAGGCTTGAACAAGGGAGTATACCGAAACAATAAGTTTAGGAGGAAAGAAGGAGACTAGAGAAAGAGAAACAAAAAAAGAAAAAATGAGAGAAAGTCACAGTAACACATGGATGCCTACATACACTGACTCTCCTGTCCACACACACAGGAAATTGTCCATTGGGGGTTGAAACTCGATGAGTTTTCACTTTGAGGAAACTACTAAAGATCCCTTTTAGCCTTGAAACCAGACCCAAACACAACTCAAATACATCCTAATGCACTTGCATGCATTGTACAGATGGATGTGTTTGGCTATAGCTGGAATCACTCCAGTGACAATGGATTTCACACTGGCTTCAAAAAACATTTCCTCAAATGTACCACATACTTTCATTTTGTCATCAAGTATTAACTCTGCGACTCACATTCTTGTATTGCTATTAGCAACATCTAGAACAAAAAATGCAGAAGAATTTGAAGTGTTGTTGCTGTGATAAGCAGCGGTGTATCCACCTATCTTTCTAGTGAATACTCATTTAAATATCCATTCAGAGGGTGGGGGTGGGAGGGTGAGCAAACAGAAAAAATAAACCATTCACTTTGATGGGCCTCTGATCCAAGGGAGGTTCCTGACCCCTCCACAAAAAACCTATTCATTTATCACTGTGACACAATTAGACATGGCCATCCCAGTGAAAAGATGGCAGAAAGACTCCCTTTCCCCACCCTCCTCCTCTCTTGCTTGCGCTTTCTCTCCACTGGCTTTTTCAGGAAGATTTATGCACTGGGAGTGTGATTTTTTCCCCCGTCTTTTTTCATTTCGGGTGTGAGAATGTCTAATTTCTTGATGGACACGGGGGAAGAAAGGACAAAAAAGACAGAAAGAGAGCAAACAGAAAAGTAACAAAGGTCCCATTGGACACGTAGGGAGAAGTCAGACCGTCACAGGACAGTTCACATACACTCACACACACGGACATTCCTTGATAAACTTAATGAAACACACAGGATGAATGGGATTGTGTGGAATACAGGAGGGTAACAGTGTTTCACCCAGAACCCTAAAACCTCGCACCAACCAGGGATTCACAGAAATCTTGTATGTTCATATGCAACATCAAATCTGCTTCAACTTATTCTCATTTATTTAAAGCACAGAGTCACTTGACTTCAGTAGAAATAATTTTGTAGCAATTTGTAGTAATAAACTACATCATTAAAGCCCTGGGAAGCTCACAGAGAACAGATGTGGTGTTGCAACTGAAGATTATTCTCATTATCCAGTGATCTGTTGACTACGATTTAGATTTGTTGCTTAGTTCTTAATCTATAAAACATGAGAAAATAGTAAAAATAAAAAATGGCCACTACAATTTTTCTGAGCACCAGGTGAGGTTTTGTCCGACCAACAGTCCCAAACCCAAAGATATTCAGTTTACAACGACATACAACAGATAAAAAGCAGAAAACCCTCATAAATGATGATTATCAAAATTGTTGTTTATTATTTTTCTATCAGTTGACTAATAGATTATATGCCAAATCATTCCAGCACTAAACTGCTGTAGAACATGAACACGTTTCTCAACACTCTGCTTCAGTCACATACAGTCTGACATGTACTCATTCAGAAAATATCATTTTTACCTAAAGACAACAATGTAACAAGTATCGAAAATTTTTCTTTTTGGGAAGAATACATTTTGAGATTTTTCCAGCAGGGTTCCCATGGGAACATGAGGTGTAATGTTGCCATGGAGAAAATGAGCACAGGTTGCTAAGGCCTGTTACTTAGCCTTCATTTATTTTGTTTGACAGAATAATCTTAACTCAAGGTCCACTTACTGGCTTTTTCCAGAGCTCTATTTTACTTCTTTATATTTTGGCCAGTCTGCAAGATGAAAAGGCTACATTAGCTAGTAGCAGTTGCTGTTGGCACTGTAACCATGGAAACAACAGTGAATTACTTAGATACTGAGGTGTTATGGCCGTGGTTTTCTTTTGTGTGTGTTTTTCTCTCTCTCCAGGTTAACCTGTGTCTCTCCCCTTCCCCCTACCAACTGCAGCAATTACCAAGTGAAGCCACCTGTGCTGAATCTGGGGAGAGCATATAAGATCAGGAGGAACAAAGATGGGGCCAGTGGGCCAGTTTTCAGACTGTGTGTGGCAGTTGTGTTTTCACAACCGCTGGTCTACCGGGTTCGGTAGCTTGGGCTCCCTTCTTTGTTACTTCCCTCATCCTCTGGATTTCCTTTGGGGACGTAACATGAGAAAAATGTCTAAACATGATGATCATGAGGCAAGATCTGAAAGTCCAAGGAGCGTCACATTTCCATATTATTTCTATGCAGATTTATGGACATTTATTTATTAAGATTTGACTGAGTTATTCCTCTGAGAAAAGGTGCCATTTTTGACACAAAACCTGGTTTAAAAGGGCTTAATGTTGTCTTAACACAAACAGATGTGCTCTAATAAAATACATTATAAAAATAATTTGTGTCTCTGTGATGGGTCTTGATGGATTGTTTTACTGGCCCTTTAATTCATTCCTTCAACTCACCAACAAACAAACAAAAAAAGACTAGATTCATCATATTACAACAACAACAACGTATGCCACCCACTTTTCTTTTAAATTAGCATTTATTTTACTCTGCCAATATCAACATACAAAGTACAACTAACTAGAAGCAACCTTTACATTTTCCATTCAAAAGAATATAAGTAGACATTAAAAGTACTGTTTAACGGTGAGTTGAATTCCTTACTGTGCCAGTTGGAATAAAGCGTGTATACAAGGGTGGAAGTAACAAATAACATTTGTAAACAACAGGTGCCTTCTGGGTAAGGTCATGTTGTTTGAAAACTTTGAGGAGCACAGTGGGACAGAGAGCCTGAGTAGACTGTTCATATAATGCATTAAAATAAATTAGCAGAGAGGATGAAGCAGAAGCAGATTTTGTCAACTGGTGACATATTAATTACCTGACCCTAATCCAAAACTGTGATCGTCTGTGGTCAGAACACACACATTCATGACACACATCCATAAACACACAGTGCTATCCGTTTCCTTCATAAGCAAATAGAAAATGTAAAGACACCCTGCGAGTGTTTACTTGTGAGTGTGTGGGTGTTTCATAATGGGAGAATTTATCAGGAATGTGGAACCTGAGACTAACCGATGTTTGACAGATGATACGCTCGAGTCATCCAAGAAGAAAAAAAGTTGGTAATAACAGCAGCCACCACTGAGGTCCAGTTGCTTTTGGCTGTGATTGTAACTGTCTCTTTCTCTACCAGTCACCTTTTACATGCCAGTAGCTATCATTTCTAAGTTCTTTTCCATTCTAAAGATTCCAAGAAACCCCTGTCCTGTTTATAGACAAGAACCAAAAACATAATATTTTATCTTGTTTGTCAATGCCAGTACTCCTTCCAAACAGAACTTGTCATGTTCCTCGGCTTCTTGATTAGGTCCTAAATGTCATGTCACATCTTTAGAGAGTAACTTAACATTGAATCCACACTTTTGAGTTAGTAAATTACATGTACAGTCACTTTATTACACATCTATTGATCCTGGTCCCATTATGTAGTGTTCTTTGCAACATAAGTTATTTTCTTTATTCCACAGAAAATCCAGTAATTCTATCTACTTGATTCCAAAACAAACTGTGAAAAATCTACGCTGATCATGTCACGTTTAACCCCCCGACCCATATACACACCCCAATTCGCGACATATAAATAGGAGTTTACTGTCAACAGTATGGAGTGTGGAAAGATTGCGAGCATGCAGCGAAAAGCAGCAGCGGTAGAAATCCTACAGTGGTACTAACACTACCTTTACCGCTTATAAGCAAGTAGTTCAGTGTTCAGTGTTTGTTTACAACTTCACTCTGATCCATTCATATCCCCTTTAGCATCACTCTTCACTGCCTCTGCTGAAGCCTTGCTAAGCTGACATTAAGATAGCAGTTCAAACACCGTCAGTGAAAGTGTGGGCTGAAGTCACTTTAGCTGTGCCCCTCATACATGAAAAAAATTAGTGGAAGTTATCTTACAGATGGCAATTTTGTCTAATATATCAGCAAAGGCACAACAAGGTAAACAGGCCCCTCAAAAGTCACCCTGGTCAACCTGAGCTTTAAGCTGTGTATCACTGTAATACTTCACAATTAACAGTAAAATCCTGACCTCAACTCATTCCTCAAACTGATTTAAATCATAAACAACCAATGCTCAAGATGAACAGAATCAACAGAATGACTTCATGTAACTCCATTTCTAAATGAGAAACCTAATCCCTGCTCATCACACCCATCTTTAGTAAAGAAACCACTTTGCCGATACAGAAAGAAGTGTCAGCTTTCCCTGTCTGGAACATTTTTACAACGCTTGTGACTGTCACAATAGTGTCACAATAGTGACAGTCACAAGCCTGAGATGGCAACCATTGCTGTGTGTGTTTTAGTTCTGCTGTAGGCAGCGTCCACTGTTGGCACATTGGAGAAACAGACTGGTTGATAAATAAGTGAAAATGGCTTTCTGACAGAAGAACCATTTTACTATTCAAGGGCCTTTGATTTGGTAACCAGAAATGCAGGCATGATCCTGGTATATAGTGCAATATAATTTGGTTCCATTGTTACTGTCTGTTGCCTTGTTTTTATTAATGGGATTCAAATATTTTATTCAGTCATCTTTGGCAAAACAACAGTGTGGCCACTGACATGATTACATGTAGACAGGACTGATAATTCCATTGAAATGACAGAAAATGTGTTTGCAGTTATACAAAACAGGAGGTGTATTAAGTATTTTTACAGACTTTGATGGTGCTGTGGGCACACCTGAGGATCCCTGCTTTATTTGAGATCATTTCACTTTATACACTGATTTAGATCCATATTTCAATCAAAAGATGAAACTACTTCACTTTGTATGACCATTGTGCAATGCTCAAATTGCAAGAAACAAATTTTATGCCAATTATTTGTGCTTGCACAAATTGTAATATGTTAGTGCTACTGACATACATGGAAAAAACAAAAGTAAAAAAAGTGAAAAAAAAAATATCAGAATGTGGTGAAGTTAAAAGGTAAGTAATACTTCTATTATTAGTAATAACATTTAAGGCTTTTAAGGATTTTAAGTAGCTTTTATAGAAACTAAGTGGACTTGACCATCTATTGTGTGTCTCGCCCACATGGGACACGGTAGAAACAAACACACACAGCTGTGGTCTAGTAGCAGTGATTGCTTGCTTACCACAACAGTGCTTACATCAGACCACAATATTACCACTCTAATGGGATCCATAAGATCAGCCACGACACACACACACACACACACACACACACACACACACACACACACACACACACACACACACAAACAGATGTGGGCTAAAGTTTGAGCTCCCAGAGGAAATGAGACATGCAGCTACTGTCACTTTGTGGTAGAAGGGATAGAGGAGCACATACAGCAGCGACTGAGACAGGAAAACAGGATGGAAGAAACAGGGAGGAGAGAGCTGGCAGGAAACTGTGGAAACTCTGAGCAACAACAGGTGTTTCTGTTATTTCTCTAACCTGAGGGTTAGTCACACAGTGAGCTCTATTGGGATTTATGGAAACATGTCAAAGCACTGGCAGAGGCACGATCAATCAGTTATCATGCTGTGACCAGGAAAAACTCCAAACCTCTTTCAGTTTGATGATTATGCTATTTGATATAGGACAGTATATGACATGAAGTATGGTGTCTGATACTATAATGTTCTATGTATGATAACATTTGCCATGTTCAGAAAACCTGTATCATATAGTTCACTCCATTACAATCCCCTGCCATCAGTACAATATCTGTGAAGCTTTAAAGTTATATTTTTGTTGACCATGTGTCAGAGAGGTGTTGACTCACTTCTGTGGTAAGACGCATGGACCCACCAGCAACACACCCCTATAAAATTCTTTGAGACCGCCTGTAATAATGGACAGTATAAACAGTCATGACTGGACTTGATCTGATTTGCCTTTGAACTGTTGTGAGGATACTTTCTATGTCAGGGCGGTAGTATGTTATACATGTCATATTGTGTTTTTTTACATGATTTTGGGCAATACAGATGTTAAATTTGACCTTTAGATGATCCACAGAACAGAATCGGGGACATTATGGTATTTTTAATGGCTAGTATGGCACCCGGCAGGTGTCATGGAGAAAAAAGTTTTTAATTTTCCATTTAGTAATTTGTGCTCTCACATGAATCAATTTCTACTGTTGATTAGCATAACATATCACTCTCATGTCATCAGTATCTCATGTCATAGTGTCATGCATGTACCCTTCACACTGTTACTATGGATCGCTTGGATTAAATACAGTTGGATTTTGACTTTAGACTGAAATATGTGTAGCCTGGCATCGCCAAACTAATTTGCAAATGTGTATTAGTCTGGAACCTTTCAGTTCATTTTCGATTTCCAAGGGGCGTTATCGACGGGGACAGACAATCAATCAGAGTGACGAAGTGCCATCCTGTCATACGGTATTTCCTGTCAGAAGTACGGCAAACACATATTTCTTATCAACATAAAGTATAAGTGCCGTTGTTTGTTCTTCTTTTAGAGAAAATTTACCATTTCTACCACAGGAAAACCTCCACACTGTCTTGTCTCTGTCAAAAGATGTTACACAAAACATACAAAATATCATAGAAAAACCTGGAAAGCTGTAATGCAGAGTTTATCAGCTGTCAAACACATATCAAAATCACTGAACTAATTAAAACATAGCCCTACTTTAGGCTACACACGCACTGCATTATGTAGGACAGTTCTTCTGGCAGATACTCAATGTTCAACCTTGGAAGTTAACCTTGGTATGAAAATAATTTTACTCCAACATATCTGAAAATAATGCACACACACGCAGTATAAACATGCCATGCTTATTACTATGTCATATATGAGCCTCATGGCATATGCCAATAGAGTAAGCTCAAGCCAAGCTCAGTTTCACTTGGAACAGAAAACTTAAGTTTGCTTGCTGTCTGTCAGGGAGTTGGAGCTTTTATGTGTGTGTTTGCCTGTCCTTAGCTGCCTGCTCCATTATTACCACTGCCAGTGTTTTAAAGAGAGGCTCCCCCATTTCACAAAGCCGTCTCAAATCATCTTTCACGGCCCTCACGGGGGATAATGCATCAGGGCAGCACAAAGCCTCTCAGAGGCCAATGTCTACACAAAACTTCATTTCAATCTTTTATCTAATTGATCCATTCAGCTATGCACCATTTGCCAGGAAGCTATCAAAGCCAGAACAGACCTGAGCCAAACCACTGATCCTCACTGTAGTTTCAGGAAAAGCACTGAAAGAAAAAAAGTCAATTTTGTTTTGTCAACATCTATGTTTCATTTGTAGATTAAGTGAGAAGTTTTCCTTCATGCCTTTCTTTTATTTATATGTTCTAATGTTATTCTGCACACATGCAGTTAGTCACATGTTCATACTGTTATACAGTATACCTTTACCTTTAAACTTTTTCTTCCTTCAGTACATTAAACATGTCGCTTTGTGTTAATCAGCTGATTCTGATCTTTCACAGCTTCGATTTGTCCTCAATGTTCCTGTTTAGGGCCTGGTTTTGACGACAAGGGAACCCAGTGTCTCGCTGCAGGATGGCGTTCTTGGTCCTTAGAGCCCCTAACAGTGACATTCTGCTTACCCTGATGACTCATCTGTCCTACCTGAACAGTGTCAGTCCCAACACCTGGATGTGTTTTGAAAAACTGTAGTTTTAAATTGTTACACTAGTTATACTGTAGTAGTTATAGTCCTACACTTGGGCCAAAATTAAGGGAGCATCTAGTTTGTTGATCTTTGGTTATAGCAATTGCTGTGTGAGAGCA
The DNA here is from genome assembly GCA_031216445.1 of Lateolabrax maculatus. Taxonomy (NCBI): domain Eukaryota; kingdom Metazoa; phylum Chordata; class Actinopteri; order Acropomatiformes; family Lateolabracidae; genus Lateolabrax; species Lateolabrax maculatus. The sequence continues at coordinate 2,395,640 of CM062214.1, read as the reverse complement.
TTGCCACTTATTGAATTTGTCATTCAATCTTTAACTGCTAGTAGTTTATTAGTATTCAGGCATTAGGCAGGTACTTTGGAGATAGACTAGTTAACATTCTCAACACATCACTATAGAAGTTGTAGTACATTCTTTAGAAACAGAGTGGCATCATCGTCACATTTTCTTTGTATTTAATTGAGGTTTTGATGTTGCTTCTGTTCATATGTTCACAGAGCATCTTTGAAATTAGGTGAAAAAGGGAATGCCGAGATGGAGTAACCTTGTCCTATGCCTCTATTCAAATGAAATCTAGGAAAGGTGACATTGTCTTACTTTGACAAAGCTGTTACCAAGTTTTGATGATGATTTTCCAGAGCCATATCTTTTCAAGCAACCTCTAACCCTTACAAGCAGCATAGTTTTCTGTTTTGGGCTGGGTTTTCTTCATTGGATTATGTTTTGACTATTTGCATGTGTTTTTCTTTTGTTGCAGTGCATCTCTCAGGACCACTAAAGATAAGTCTTGTATTCCAAATCTTATTAACAGAAAAATCTACTTTTAAGTGTCAAAAATAAAAGTAATTATTATGCAGAAAAATGTGTACTCCTGTATGTTATATTGTTACACATTCTATAAATGGGTTATTGTTATTGATGCATGAATGTGGAAGTGTAATTTAGTGTTGTAGTTGATGGTGAAGCTAATTATTACTACTTTATACTGTTGGGTGTTTTAATCTACAACAATGCATCATATAAAGAATTATAAACATTTTATATGTCAAATCTTATTCATCAAAGAAACCAGAAAATGTCAAATGTAGTAGAGTAAAAAAAACAACAATCCTTTTTGAATTGCAGTGGAGTAGAAGTAGAAAGTATCATTAAATTGAAATACTTAAGTGTACTTAAATACAGCACCGGAGTAAATGTACTTGGTCACATTCCACCACTGACATGTGTTTGTCTCAGTTGGTGTTGTAGAGACTAAGCCCGTTAACTGGACGGTTACAAGACACAGGCAAGGAGACAAGCTATTGAAACAAGGTGCAGGGCCCTAAGCAGGGGAAATTCCACCATATACACCTCCCTGTTCCACCTCTGTCTCTCTCACTCACTTACACACACATACAAACACATTGAGTTACCATATGGCTCTGCAATGTGATTGAATGGCACTGCACGTAGGCAATCTGCATAATCACAACAAAGCAGCCGTTTTGTGTGTGTGTGTGCAAAGAAAGCAACACATCAGTCAAAGCAGCGTAACACTCTTACACACACACACACACTCCTTTTCAAAAGGGGGGTGTCTGTGCGGTAACTTCAGAGGGTTTTCTTTCCACAGATGAGGGGGTGGGGTGGGGTGGGAGGTTGCAGAAGGGGAGTCAGATTTCTTTAAAAAAGATTTGAAAACAGACACACAGAGAGAGAGAGAGAGAGAGAGAGAGAGAGAGAGAGAGAGAGAGAGAGAGAGAGAGAGAGAGAGAGAGAGAGAGAGAGAGAGAGAGAGAGAGAGAGAGAGAGAAAATTCCTCCAGTGCTCCTGGACAAAGTCTTCAGTCTGCCTTAGTCATTTATCATTCTCTCTCTTCTCTCTTTCAAAAGGTAAAATGCTGGGCGCTGTTCAGTTTTCCGTTGTTTGGCAGGTTTGCTTCATGCATAAATACACTAGCACACTCACATACACATACACAACAAGCAGAGATACAATCCAAATATAATACATGTACCACACAGTACATAACATAATTTCATTAAAAAAAATTTAAATTAATTTTGTGAACTGACACTAAGGCCTTCACTGATGTTTTACTAAAAGAACCAAAATATCAGGTAGATTACGATTCGTCAGTGGTTTTAAGCTGGAGTTTTAGTCTTTAATGTGTGTCATGATGCCATTTTTACCGACTTTCACACCTGATGAAGAATAAAATGAATAAACTTTGGGCAACTTTAAAAGGTATCACATATCAGCACAACCAGTTATCTATTGTCTTGGTTGAATTCTGATATGAGATTTAGAACATATGGGCATTAAAAGGCTTGCTCTTTTGATAAATAATGATAGGAAAGTTTCTACCATTATTTTCAGAATGTGTTTCAGAATGTGTGAAACAGATCACACATTCTGAATACTGCAACCAACTATTATTTTAGTTAGCGATTAATCAGTCTATTATGTTCTCAATCGATTCATTGTTTGGTTTATAAAATGTCAGAAAACAATGAAAAATGCTGATCACAAATCGTAGAGCACAAAGGGACATCTTGAGATTGCTTGTTATGTATGACCAACCAGCCAAAAACAAAAACATGTTCAATTTACTAAAATGTAAAACCTAAAAAAGCAACACATTCTCACATTTAAGAAACTGGACAAATCGAACATTTGGCATCTTTGCTGAAACGATTATCAAAATAGGTCCAGATTAATTTTCTTTTATCTTACTTAATCGGTTGTTGCAGCTAAAAGAGTTATAGTGTAAAATCAATGCAGAATGCATTTGTTTTCAGTCATTTTCTTTCAAGCAGTTAAGGTACCTATGTGGCTATTCTTTTAGCTGTAATAAGAACCAGCTCTGTTCTGTATAAGACCTCCAACACAAACTTTTCATTTTTTAGAACAAATATTAAATGTAAATTTCTTTTATAGATTCATGACTCTTGACTTTTGCAGCACATGTTGCTTTTACATTACTACTTGGGAGGCATGATGGTAAAACTACAAAAACAAGAAATATCCTTTAACTCAACTTCTAGTGAATCTACTGTTCTGTCATAGAGGTGTATATTTGGCAAATGGGACATGGTTTAAAATCTTAGAGTGGGCGTGCATGTGTGTAATAACAAACACTGAACAAAATCAGACTACACACACACACACACACACACACACACACACACACACACACACACACACACACACACACACGAGAGATCAGCAGACGTACAATGGAAATGTCTTCACACCCAGCAGCAATTTCTTTTCAACAGAATAAAAACAAGGCTGAAATGTGAAAAAAAAAGCCCTTTGAGATGGGTCCTTTCACCCTGACAGAGAGAGAGAGAGAGCAGCCACCTTTTTTCAATTGGTAAGCATTCAGCCAGAAAGCTCAGGCATTCCCTTTTTTCGTTTCAGTCTTCTCTCTTCGGCTCTCTGCTGCTATGAAAGTATGTTGACACTAGTAACCTCGTCCAATTCTGCAGACGCCACAACAACCACCAAATCATAGCGATGACAACGATAACCCGACAAAATCAGACAAATGCTGAAGAGCAAGACATGGAAAGAAAAACAAAAAGGATACAGATGAAAGAGAAGTCAGAAGCTTAGAAAATAAAAACACAGTGAAGACAAGTAGTTACTGTAATGTCTAAAAAAGAGAAATGGTGTGTGATATTGACAGACTGAAGGAGAAGGGAGAACACCTGCTTTAAAGGAGCTATAGAATTCTTGGGGAGAGGGGGAAGGGCAACAAGAACAACAACCACCCCCCGTCCTCGCTTCAGTTCGTTGTTCTCTGCTTTCTCAAAATGTGAAGCTGTGGAGGCCTTCTGTGCTCCAAATCAGACAAGTTAATGGGACTGTTGGTGCTTTCTCAACTGAGTAACACATTAACACATTAATATGTGAAAAAATATCTACAGAAGGTGTGTTTTTTCAGTGCTGTTTGTTAAGCTGACCAAGTGGTGTGAAGTATTTAACAAGAGTTTTAATGTTGGTTTAAAGCCTCCATTTAGTACAAATCTGACTTCTTTTCATGTTAAAAAAGTGAGTCTACTGGACTACACTGACATGCACTTAAGTAAGATGGCCTGAATCGTCTGTCACACAGTATGACCTGCTGACCTGGATCGCTGATGGCAAGTCTGTCACGCCTGGTGACGTTTAAAACCTACTTCAGACGACTTCACTTCTGTCACAATTTGCAAAAGATAACATGGGTTGGCAAATCTAAAACATACAACACATTCAACACAACACAAAGACAGCCATGCCAAGCCCTAACCGATCGTTCTGAAGTAGTCCTGCTCAAATGACAAACCGATTAAATGACAAACCGATTAAATGACAAGATGACAGCTGGTAGCATGCAGTCATTTCCTAACATACTCCCTACAGTCACTCACCAGGAAGGAGTCACAGCAGTAGTGTTCCTACTCTAACACCAGCCCAGAGTAAGAAGAGCAGGTTTTTGACATTGTCTGACATTGCATCTTTTAAGTCATTCATGACAAGATACTTTCTCTTCAGGGATCTTAGCTTCCCCACACTTCTAGACAGAAACCCTATATTTTCATAGCTTTCTTTTATGCGCTACCGTAATAACATAATACACTAGATTATATTATATAATACTGAGAGCTGCTGGGAGCCATTTGTCTGTAGGTTTTCATTATGCTCGTCTACTGCAGTGCACTGATGTGAATGATAGGCAAAGAATTAATACTGAATAGTGAAATCATCTGCTGTTGTTTGAAATGTGACCCAGAAGATTCTTGCTAATAATTAACATCAAAAGCCTTTGAAGCCTTGAGACCAGCGTTGTGATGGAGCAGTTCTTTATTCTTTGGAGACAACTGAGTTGGTTAGACATACCAAACTGAAAACAGGTGACACAAGGATGTATGTCAGAGCCATGCAGCCCCTTCTCTTCAGACATGGGGCTATCTTATGCTGGTGCTTTTTTCATTGATGATTGAAGAACTGACATTTGATATTACACATAATGTTTATCTGTATGGGGCAGGAAGCACTGAATCACTCCAGTTAAGTTGTATTGTATTTATCAAATAAGCACTGAGGGCATTTCTAAAAAGATAATTATTTGATCAAAATACACATTATTCTCATGTAGCCCCTAACTCACCTTCTTCCCTTTGTCTCATCAGATTGAATCAAAACAATCAGACAATCAAGTTCGATATTCACCAATTTGTACAGTGGTTAAAAACTGTATCTGTCAGTGGACGAAATGTATGACATCACTAGACCATTACGGACCATACCAAACCAGGCCAGGCAAGAACGAGACAGGTCAGATCACATGGGACTAGTAGAGACTACACCAGATGACAACTATCTAACACAATTGCGCGCAAGTCTCTCCAGCTATTCCATAACTCCACATTCCCTTGGATCATTATTAAAACACAAATGCATGCACACACATCTAATTTTTACTCATTCCACCTCATCTTTTTCTGATTTCCTTTCTGTCCTGTCTTTCAGCTGCGTCCCAGCTGAGAAGGAGCTGGTGAAATCATGCTGTATAGACTGCTGTTGGACGTACCTCTATCTTGTCCGTTTTAGCGTCTCCCCAGTATAGTTTTCCTGCTACATAGTCTATAGCCAGTCCATTTGGCCAGCCCAGAGAGCTGTTGAGCAGAACCACTCGGTCCATTCCATCCAGGTTGGCCCGCTCAATCTTGGGATGCTCACCCCAGTCGGTCCAGTACATGTAACTGAGAGAGACAGAGGCAACGAGAGAAGATTGAGCTTACTATAAGTCATGGAGAAAACATACATTTTACACATTTTTCTAGATAATACGTAGATTATGTAGCGTCTATCCATTTCATTTCATGAAGATTCTTGAATATAAAATGTAAATTTTAACATACAGACAGCTGTCAATCATTTCATAATTTCTAAAGAAGAATTACAAGTGGAGTATAATGCTATCTATATTTTTGGATTATCTAAATCATCTATTATTATTATTATTATTATCATTATTATTATCATTATTATTATTAATAATAATAATAATAATAATAATAATAATAATAATAATAATAATAATAATAATAAATATATTTATATATATACACTGACACTTATATTTTATATTTTATTAATTTGTTGTTTTAGGGGTTGGCCTGAAAGTAGTATAGTAGAATTTATAAGTGGAGTTGTTTCTATTTTACTCAATATATTTAATCAAAATAAAATGTATCAAGTCTAAAAAAATACTGGAATCAGGCTATAAAATATAGTCTTAATTTTTATTAATTAATAGTGTAAACTCAAAAATTGGTAAAATTCCCAAATTGTCTGAAAAGATATGGACAACAAGGCCTCAGCATCCTCAATGTTAGTGAGCCAGTCCCGGACCCCGCACACACCCCCGAATGACAGTCACAGAGGGTCAGTAAAGAGAAAGATAGGGTTGGATGACTGGTATAAACTGTATGGATTTTTTGATTGCCAGTATAGCACTGCCCTGCGGGGAGGGCTAAGTTCAATACATACAAACATGCTAACACCTACCCATTAATAGGGTCCAGGACGATGGCTCTGGGTTCATCCAGGTTCTCAGAAATCAAAATTTTCCTTGAGGTTCCATTTAGCCTGGTAACCTGGAATACCACACAACACAATTCAATATTAAAATACAACATACGTTTCCTTATTAAGAATCACCCCATATTGTTTTTTTTTTTTTATGTGTAGCAAACGGGACTACAACTGTTGTAGAATGACAAATAAATTAACCTTGTAACTTGTTTTCTGTGTTACACTGCACAGGGATAAACCAGTGAATGGGATGACATCCACATTTATCAAACACTATAAAATGACATCATGGGCAGAAATGCTGTGATTGGTCAGACAGTACTCAGTATTAAAGCGACTCAATCAATGGTTTTAGAATTCCATAAATTACGTGATGTAACAAAGCATACAACACTCAAACAAGTGGTTTCCCATAGACAGCTTTATACAATATATAGAACTCTAAGGTAAAGTCTCAGATGTACCTCAATCCGGTCAGTGCCAGTGTCAGTCCAGTACAGGTTCCTGGCTACCCAGTCCACAGCAATGCCGTCTGGGTGGTTGATTTCTGTGGTAACCAGCATCACGGCATTGCTGCCATCAATGTGGGATCTCCGGATGGCCCGAACCTCATCATCTGTCCAATAGACGTAACCCTCAACTGGGTCATAGTCTATAGCTATGGCATGGCGAATGTCATCAACCTGCATGAGCAGATGAACAATGATGAATACATGAGAGTGGACCAACACATGATTGATGTGTGTGTGTGTGTGTGTGTGTGTGTGTGTGTGTGTGTGTGTGTGTGTTTACCTGTAGTACTATGTCAGTGAAGTCTGGCAGGTCCAGTGAGATTCTCCTCAGGTCAGTCCGTCTAGCCAGCAGTAAAACCTGCTCTGCTCCTAAACAAACCAGACAAGTTTAATTAATTGTTAAGTGTTATTCTATATTGATTTATAGCATCACTTATCAAAAAGGGATCACTAAAGGGTTTGTGACAGGGTTGATTTAGCTCTGAGACAGCTGGTCTTACTTTGAGCCCATGGATTTACTGCATATGAATGACAAAATAGTAGTGATTTTTGCAATTTTATAATACAGCCTTAAAATAAAACTTCAAACAATATAATTACAATATAAAATGTATTTTTGCTTCTATGCTTACGACTTTCACCTTTACGCCCTGCAACAACAGGACTGCATCATGTACTGTTTTTTTATCATTTTTCATCATTTACTGTTTTTTAACAGAAGTTTTGGCACTTAGGTGATGCAATATTTTAAGTCCATTGAGTTGGGGAACAAACAGAGATATAGTTTTTTTTTTTTTTTTTTTAAACGGACAAAATTAAAGCAGCAGCCCCCGACATATCATTACTCCTACTAACGGGTGTAAAGACCATCCGGCAAAATTCTAATAGTACAGATATCAGTATGTTGAAAGCATACTGATATTGTATAGTCCCCAAAAGTGAAGCCAAAACATCCTGGATGACTCCAGGTGGCAAAAGCATCGTAACAGCCAAGAGTTTCATTTGGCTTAGGCCAACTCTAAGAATTAACATCAATCAGCTACACTGGACTTAAAGTTTCAGGAGACAGTTGTCATTATAGCCGGTGAAATTGACAGCGGCCAAAATTTCTTTCACCTCTTCAATCTTGATATTGGCCATCATTAATAAAAGCCATCATTAATAAAAGTAGTTAGAGTAATTAAAGTCACAGCATTTTGTACATCGCAATTAGCTCTAGATTGTGCTATTTTACAAAATTGGACTAACCCTAACCCTAACCCTAATTGTTGTGTATATTGTATGGATCATTACATGACAACATGCATTTAACAGCTTATGTTTAATGACGGTGATACAGTAAGGTGTGACAGTGCAACACAGTTGTTCCATTCTTTCAAGAAGGCCCTGCTGGTCAATAACAGTATCAACGGCACACTGACAGATACATTTACTTAAAGTATCTTAACATAAAAGGTAGCCTGCACTTATTGAAACCACGTGGCATCCATCTTGCATATCTGAAGCCAGGACAATAAACACAGAGGGTAAACGAGTGAAACGTGCGTTAAACCACATTTATTGACCCATAATGTAATAAAACTTTGTAATTTTTACAAAACAATTTGTATTTTTTTTAAAGTAAAATTGAATGAGACAGGCTATAGTAACCTAGTACTAGCAGCAGTATTGAAGTATCTTTGTTGATAGCTACTGTAAATAAACAACTTTATAACTGCATTTGCAAAATAACATTTGTTCTTTTCCCAATAATTTTACTATTTGACTTGTGTGTGGCAAACGTGATGAAAATGTATTAATGTGGATGTAGACTAAGACTCATCTGCTGTTCAGCCAGTACCATTATAAAATCGACAAACAGCAGACATTTTACCTCCCATTTGGAAAATGTTACATTTCTCAAACGCTCATGTCATTAAAGTATAGATATCAAGGGAACATCCAGCAGAGTGTTTTGTATCTGGAGCCAAACCCCACAGAACAATATCAATCTATCTGTGGACTACAAAAAAAATTGTTTTAATTTTTTGGGAGTTTTCTTGTGAAATATTGGATCATTTGACCTCTTTGGGTCTCAAACTGAAACATTGTGAGATGTTAAGATGGGAAATGTCTCTTTGGTGGGATGGCTAACAACTCACAGACATCAGAAATGTGGTTTAATCTTCATTGTATTTCATAAAATGTATCTAAAATCTTCATTTGAAAAGTAACTATAGCCCTGAAACAAATGTAGTGAGTAAAAAGTACAATACTTCCCACTGAAATATAGTGGAGTAAAGGTATGAAGTAGCACGAATTGTAAATACTTGAATTAAGTAAAAGTACCTTAAAATTGTACTTAAGTACAGTGGTTGAGTAAAAGTACTTTGGTATTTTCTAACCTAGCGTGATCTAATAATAATGTCTAACAAATAAATAAAGTCATAGGAACTAATTCCAAAAGCATCACTATCTACACTATTTGTAGTGGCGTGAGCCAAGCTCTATACTACTCCTGCCTCCTTCTTGCTCCATCCAGTCTGGAAACAAAAGGCTCTGCTGTCCAGAGGGATCCTCCACTGTTTGGCTGCTGGTTCAGATTTAACAGGAGCCAAACTCACCTCATGGGAGACAATTAACTGTTTCTCTTTGTCTCTCACACCTCTGACTCTGAAGAGCTCACACTTAAAGCAGTTCTAAGTGTCTCCCTCTTTGTATTCCCCTATCTGATTTATTTTTCTTTCTCATTTTTGTCTTACGTTTCAAATCAATTTACTTGAATTTTAAGACACAACCATGAATTTAGAGCAGAAATAATACTGACATTTCAAGTACAACCAAAATCTACATTTTATAAAACCTACCAAGACAATAAATTATTTGTAAATAAATTGCATACTCCACAATAATACATTATACAATACACAGTAAATAATCTGCAAGTAAAATAATGTCAGATAGCATGGATATAAAAAAACACATGGTTTTGCAAATCATCTAAATCTTTCTCCTTCTCTCATTCCAGCTGTACTTTCACAACCAATCAATAACTGGCATCTCTCAGCCTTGGCACCAAACAGATTTGACAGTGAAAGTTGTTCCATCGTTACCTAAATGACTGAGGCGAGGGGGGATAAACGATGGTGAAAGAATGAAAAGGACGGAGCATCTGTGATTCTACTCTTGTATTCGCTTGACTTCATTCTGAGACACTTAAAAGACCCCTGACAAACAGTCTCTCTCTCTCTCTCTCTCTCTCTGTCTGTCTCTCTCCCTCTCCCTCTCTCACACACACACACACACACACACACACACACACACACACACACTGCTGCCAGTGCAATAACAAACGCCTTCAATTTAACCAGCCAAGCAAAACAAATTAGAAGCATAGACACAAAGAGAGAGAGACACACACACACACACTCACACACACACACACACACAAACTGCAGGCTGACACAATAGAGCATTGTTGTTTTTATTGTCAGCAGTGGCTAAGTGATTGGTTGGCATGCTTCATTCAAATTTAATACATTCACTAACACAGCCGAACAGACACAGACACACTTTAACACAGCGTTGAGCTTTTGCAGAATAAGGCTCTATTGTTTTAGCATCGTGGGAATCAACATGGCGGCTGGTCAGTTAATGTCCCACTCTGTTAGCAGAAAGGTAAGTTCTACTTGTTTTCAAGCTGATACACTCTATGCCACCAAAGACAATGGCAATGGAGGTCAACTCAGCAGACACTAATTACTCTGTGTATCCACTACTAGGGTTGGGATTCCATAGAATGTATTACACCTGACTCCAGTATCCCATGTGCTTTGTAATGTGATTATCAAATCCATTTATGGTTTAGTTTTCAATGCCTGTAAGTCATAACTAGTTTGACAAAAAAGTCCTAACTCACAGTCCACTTACTAGCTTTCTCTGGAGTTTCCAACAACACCTCATGGACTTCCTCAACAGGCTGAGTTTGCTCATTTGTCATGGAGATAGCTCAGTTGGTATCACATGATCTAATTTTGGAAAGTTCTATATGGTTGGAGATTGTATCAGTGAAACCCTCTGGGGAAAAAATGGTGAGTGGACAATTTTTGGTCAAACTACAGTTTCCAAGATGAAGAATAAACTTTCATGTTTCTGTTAGAAAACTAAAATCCGTAAAATGCTTTAATTTTCTGAGAAGGGAGAAACAGTTTTTTAGTGGCAGCCTAATTAATGTTCACAACCAACAATCTAACAATGAGATGAGCACCAAAAGATCCAAAATATTGATTAAATGTATCTGACACAATGAAAAGTGTCAGAACAGCTGTAGCCTCCTGACTTCTGAGCACATTATTTCTCATGAGATACATTAGGACTCTTAAATTATTAACTTATTATTATTTGTCTGAAATAAAATAAACATCTTCCAGTGGCGCAAAATAAAACTTGTGTACTACAGCACCGCTGCTGGAAAAATCGTAGGGGAAACACTGCAAAGGTTTTCTTATTTGTTTAGTAAGGATTATCAGTGGCTGTTTAGTCTGTGGTCATACTGGTGTAAAGAAGTTCCATACCTGGTTTGCATGTCTTTCCATCTGGTTTAAGTTGGACTCCAGTGGGGCAGGCACAGCTGTAGAAAGGCTGGACTGGAGATAGTAAGCAGAGATGACTGCAACCTCCATTACTGTCACTACAGGGAGTCTGGACTGCAATGACACCAACAGAAAGACCAGAAAGAGAGCGAGAAAGAAGAATAGACAAGGAGAAAATCTGATTAGCTTCTCAAAACAGCAAGTCCATTTTTCTTCGTTCCTGAAGAGGCCACATTATGAAGACCAACTGTACCTACTAGAAAATGACGACAATAAATGTGCTGAACAAGTGTTGCAGAACCACATTTAGTGAGCTTTTAGAATGTTCTAATTTATATTGCTGAGATGATTTGCTGGTATAGTGATCTCACTGTACCATACTTTACATTTCACTTACTGAAAGGCTGTCGATAGGGCTCCAGGACCTGGATGTCCATAGGAGAGTAAATCCCACTGAGGATCTCTCTGGCTTTGTCGCCACTGTGTTTGTTACAGGCGTGGATGGAGCGGGTCTGCCAGTCGGTCCAGTATAAGGTCTCCTCAGACAGCGTTAGAGCAAAAGGATGGGTCAGGGTACCCTCCACCACAGTTTCCCTGCAGGACAACATAAAAAGGTTCTTTAGAATGAGAGACAATGACAGTTTTGTGGTGGAGAATCCTACTGCAAAATGCTTTTAATCTGCCAGCGAAGTGAACTAAAAAACACTTCTAAAATGTGGGATATTAAAAACTGTATATATTTTAATGTGGTATTTTGTCAACATAAGATTTACTTCTAAGCTGTTTTACATGTTAACCTGTCATGGACACACTTTTGAATTACACTCTACTTGTTCCATTGATTATTATTAAATTATACTTTGAGTCTCTTTTGAGTCTCTCTAAGTTATGTTGAAAAACATGAATACCACGTGTTATTCATGTTTTTAAATTGAACTGTACTTGGATTAATACTTTAGAGCTTAAGTTCTCTCACCAGACTAAAGGCTTTATATTCCTCAAACATACAAATGCACATATGTGTGGACAAACAGTCTTTGCAATTTGAAGACCAGCGACACTAGCCAGCTTAAGCACCCTTTCTCTTCAGTTTGCTTTAAGAGAGAAGGCAGAAATATTGTGCCAAAATCAGTGTCAAAAACAACCTCAGGCAGCGCTGCAACCTCAGCGGCACTACTGGTACAGACATGATACCAAAATGATGCTTTTTTAAATACTTCAATTCATATATAAGTATCAACTTATTTTTCTACAAAGCCATTTTCTTCATTTGACAAAGGAAGGCAAAGTTCTCAGATGTTAAATGTTGTCTAAACACAAGCGCAAGCTACATTTGCCCAAACTAAAGACTGTATTACAGTGGCAACATTTTGATTTAAATCAAGACACTATGGAGACTTCAGATGTCAGCCTTCAGTTCCTGACACTGTTACTCAGTGCTACAGTCACATTTTGGTCAGTACTAAAAAAGTATTGAGTGTATCCAGCTCTACGCCCACCTCAGCACAGGTGGGTTCACCGGGAGGCAGACACAAAAAAAACACAAACGTAAAGAAATGGATCTAGCAACAAAAATAGCATTGTGACTGCATTTGCACTGTTGCTGGCTTTGTGCTGGAAGAGCAGCGGCCAACAAATCTGAAGCCCCCCTATTTACTCCTAAGCTGCAGTGATCATTAAACCACACCAGAAAAGGGCGTTGGACAATTTGAACAACAAACATAAGGTTTTGTCTCATTAGCAGTGAAGCTAAGAAAAGGCTCGAGTGAAGTTGAGCCTGATGGAGGCACAAGAGGAAAGAAAACCATGAAGAATCCTCATCTAGGGACCATGAATACCTAGACCACATTCAACGGCAATGTGATCAATCGTTTTACCCCAATAACACACATTCAAGTTTTCTGAACTCTTTATTAATAAAACAGCACATTTAGAAGCGTGTGCAGCCTTGGTGAAGGAATGCTCTGTCTCTATCTTTAGGGTCAAACATTCACAAAAAGCATGAAGGCTAGAGAAGTGTGTATGAGCAAGTGTTAGATTTGATCAAGAGAGAGTGGTTAAACACACTTTAGAATCACTTACAGGAAAATGCACTCACACAAATGCACTTCGGCACAGGATCAAAGGCTTGTATTTAGAATATCAACAAACCAGAAACTGGCTTTCATCAATCATCCTTTTTAGTCCTGTGTGTGTGTGTGTGTGAGTGTGTGTGTGTACGCTGTAAAAGCAGAGGTGCCTGCCAGCAGCGGTTAGGGGAAAAAAAGAAAGAACAAATTTAACTAACTCCAGATTTCAAAGCTCTGTTCAGATGTGTGGTATGTGTGTGTGCAAATTAATAAGCAAACAGGCAAATTATTTCATCACTCAAGCTGTCAGGTACGTTCAGATTAAAGACTCCCCTAACTGAGTTGTACATGTAAATGTACATGTCTCTCCTGTGACTCTATGACTGTTAGTACAACAGAATATCATATGTTCCTAACATACCTATGAACATACCCTATCTTGGCTGCTCCATGAGTATGTGGTTACATAAAAATACTGTGTTGTGCAGCTTCAAGCAGTAAGAGCTGGTATATACAGTGGTTGCATAAGTAGTGTGCTGCCGCCATAGGAACAAACTCGCAGGCTGAGGTTACCACATTTTTCCAACAGTGTCAAACATTTCCACTAAATTTTGGTTTGGATTTTGTCCAACCTCTACACCGTACAGTAACAACTGTAGAAATTAGCTGCAGGTAACATTACGCTACACTAGCAGTAGTTTCAAAGAGAACAGCTGCCTTTAAAGTCATTTTTGTCTCTATGTTGCAGACTTATTGAAAAATGAGCTAAAATAATATAATCCTGCTTTTTTTTTGTTTTGGCTGCCAACAATAGAGAAATGGCAGTGATCGGGAACAACATGCAACGCAGATCCCTGGCTGGATGTGAACTGAGTTCTTGAATCTCAGGCTCCCCCCAACAATGGATGTCCTAGTGTTGTATCAAAAAGACAGGGGGTTCTCAGACACTGTGGTCAACTTTTGCATGTCTTGTTCCGCTTTCTAAGATCACGGTAATACATCTAAATCATCATAGCTTACGCACAAAGTCAGTTTAATAGAATGAGAAACACTGGGAAAGAGTCCATTTTAAGGCACTGAGGAGGTCAATCTTCTCATATCACATCAGTCTATAAAAACTATTTTTCCCTTGCAGTGCAACTGCAGCAAAAGAAGTTACCCTCTTTCTCTCTCTCTTATTTGTATTATTTCTGTAAAATATTGATCTCTTAGACTTTCATATTGGTTGCACTTGGTTAGGAAATGCAGCTCTGCCTCTACTGTTCCCAGGTCACAGCAAGAATACAACCTCTGCTCTCTGGGCAGCAGGGCTGTCTGTGCCGGCCTCCCTCAATCTGGACTTAATCAGTGCTCTCCTCAGTTTTCTATCAGACTCTGTGGTCCAGTTGGCTGCCACAGTGTACGGTCTGTTTAGGGCTATACAGTGGGTATGGAAAGTATTCAGACCCCTTTAAATTTTTCACTCTTTGTTTCATTGCAGCCATTTGCTAAAATCAAAAAAGTTCATTTTATTTCTCATTAATGTACACTCAGCACCCCATCTTGACAGAAAAAAACAGAAATGTAGAAATTTTTGCAAATTTATTAAAAAAGAAAAACTGAAATATCACATGGTCATAAGTATTCAGACCCTTTGCTGTGACACTCATATTTAACTCACATGCTGTCCATTTCTTCTGATCCTCCTTGAGATGGTTCTACTCCTTCATTGGAGTCCAGCTGTGTTTAAATAAACTGATTGGACTTGATTAGGAAAGGCACACACCTGTCTATATAAGACCTTACAGCTCACAGTGCATGTCAGAGCAAATGAGAATCATGAGGTCGAAGGAACTGCCCAAGGAGCTCAGAGACAGAATTGTGGCAAGGCACAGATCTGGCCAAGGTTACAAAAGAATTTCTGCAGCACTCAAGGTTCCTAAGAGCACAGTGGCCTCCATAATCCTTAAATGGAAGAAGTTTGGGACGACCAGAACTCTTCCTAGACCTGGCCGTCCAGCCAAACTGAGCAATCGTGGGAGAAGAGCCTTGGTGAGAGAGGTAAAGAAGAACCCAAAGATCACTGTGGCTGAGCTCCAGAGATGCAGTAGGGAGATGGGAGAAAGTTCCACAAAGTCAACTATCACTGCAGCCCTCCACCAGTCGGGGCTTTATGGCAGAGTGGCCCGACGGAAGCCTCTCCTCATAGAGTCTGCCAAAAAACACATGAAGGACTCCCAGACTATGAGAAATAAGATTCTCTGGTCTGATGAGACAAAGATTGAAGTTTTTGGCGTTAATTCTAAGCAGTATGTGTGGAGAAAACCAGGCACTGCTCATCACCTGCCCAATACAATCCCAACAGTGAAACATGGTGGTGGCAGCATCATGCTATGGGGGTGTTTTTCAGCTACAGGGACAGGACGACTGGTTGCAATTGAAGGAAAGATGAATGCGGCCAAGTACAGAGATATCCTGGAAGAAAACCTCTTCCAGAGTGCTCAGGACCTCAGACTGGGCCGAAGGTTCACCTTCCAACAAGACACTAGGCTCGTTCAAGATGAGCCAGGCCTGCGCAGAATCGATCACTGGCGATCGCCGCGCAATGCATGACGGTTAGTTTTGTGTCCGACTTGATCCCGACTTGCTCTGACGTCCTGTACTAATGGACAACGATAACCTTGTGAGATCGAGGCGGCTGCAGTTTGTAGAGCCAGGCGCCGCAGTTGCTCTCCACCGACTGCAAGACCCAGGGCATGATGGGAAACGCCTGGCTGTGGCCTGATCAAACAGCTGACTGGCTCTAAGTTTTGTCCACAAACACCACGTGTTGTAGAAAATCCTAATTTTCTGTGTAGATAGTTTAATTAGTATTTATATAGATTTTTCCAGAATATAGTAAATGTTTTGGTCAGTGATTTATGAATTATTTTCTACTGAATGATTTCAAGATTTGACTGTGAAAGATACTTTTGTTGTGTTTCTATTTATGGTCTTTCTTTGTTGTTTAAATATGCTTGCACAGCACTCTGATCCTGGTCTGTTTGAGTTCATGGTGTCTTGTAAGGGCTGGGCATGCATGACAAAAAATTTCACTAATACATTCATTCATTCATATATAAATATATAATTTAAAAAATGAATTAAATAATTAATACAAATTATAATAAAGCCTAAGCACAACTTGATGACTGTGTTTGTCAACCAGAGAAGATGAATATGTTTAGTCCAAGTTATAATTATTGTGAAGTGACAGAAAAGCTATTAAAAACCTGTTGGGAACTGAGTCTTATATATTCTGTGTATCTCTGAAGGAAACTTGTGTGTTATCGTCCTCACTGCTGCTGTTCCTCTGTGATGCCTGTATGAAGCTGTGAGGACGTTGATTCAGTATTTACATTTCTTAAAGTTAGGGTCGTATCATTGTTTTTATGTACGCTCCATCAGAGACAGTTCATCTTTGGCTCTACTTAAACTACAGACAGCCTACAGATGGATCGAACAGGATATTTCCGTCACTTCTTGTATATTGTTTGAAGGCGGCTGGAAACTGTCCGACTTGACTGCAGCTTTTTGTCACCGCCCCCTGCTGCTGCCGCCTGATCTCGTCCACTTTCCAGGCGAGGCACAGTTCATCTCGAACGAGCCTAATGACCCTAAGCACACAGCTAAAATAACAAAGGAGTGGCTTCGGAACAACTCTGTGACCATTCTTGACTGGCCCAGCAAGAGCCCTGACCTAAACCCAACTGAGCATCTCTGGAGAGACCTGAAAATGGCAGTCCACCAACGTTCATCATCCAACCTGAATAGGATCTGCAAGGAAGAATGGCAGAGGATTCCCAAATCCAGGTGTGACAAACTTGTTGCATCATTCCCAAGAAGACTCATGGCTGTACTAGCTCAAAAGGGTGCTTCTACTCAATACTGAGCAAAGGGTCTGAATACTTATGACAATGTGATATTTCAGTTTTTCTTTTTTAATAAATTTGCAAAAATTAGTTTTTTTTTCTGTCAAGATGGGGTGCTGAGTGTACATTAATGAGACATAAAATTAACTTTTTTGATTTTAGCAAATGGCTGCAATGAAACAAAGACTGAAGAATTTAAATGGGTCTGAATACTTTCCGTACCCACTGTATGTGTTTCCATTTTGTACTTGGATTTTGTTAGTTCTGTCCAGTAATCTGTGTCTTTTTCTTTTTCTTACACCATGACTTGGTTGGATCTGAAGCTGAGGTGGTCGTGGTGTAATGAGTTGTTTGACGGCTCTCCCAGCCTCAGGACCCGTAGGCAGAGGCTGTTTCTCCCAGCGTCTCAGACTGAAAATATTTCTATTTCTCGTGTACTTCCTGATACTGGTTTCCCAGTGTTCTTTTAGGTTCCTATGGCAATGATGGAATTTAATAAACTATTTAGAAATGGTCAAAAACTGAAATGAAAAATATTTTACAAATATCTGCTTTGGATTTTGGTGATCTAATGCCACTTATATGTGCTCTAGTGTGCTGTGACACCTTCTGGCACATTCATTTTTACTTCTCCTGAGGTTACTGATCAAGAAATTTAACTTTTTTTAGTATTTAACTTTATTTTAGTTAGTTTATTCACCAAGAGAATGATGGATAAAGGCTGGATGGAGAAAGAGAGAGAGAGAATGATAAGATGTGGAAAGAGAAGGCTGATAGATGGACTAAAGGACAGAAAGAAAGACTGAGCTGTGAGAGAGATGCACTGGGAGTGTGTGTAGAGCTGTGTGTGTTTTGACTGGGGCCTCCATACCACAGCTCTGTTTGTGTTGGACAACTCTCTTATACTCTCTCTATATATTTTTTTTCTTCCATTCTGTCTGTAAAGCTTTTTTTCTTTCCATTTTTCTCTTCCCCTCCTCCCCTTCTCTGTTGAACAGGGTGAAAACTCAAAGACTTTTCTGCTGGTCTTCAAAGTTTCAATAGGGGATCCTAACTGTGCTGTAGCATTGGTGGGTGCTGGTATCTTAAAGGTTGTATTTTATTTTATTTAATCAAACATGCCATAATGTAAGCTTGTCCATAATAGCAGCTGATAATTGATAGAACCATATAAAGTAAGCTACTGGTATGAAACTTTTCATCAATATTGATGGAAAGCTTTAAAGATACATTTAATGTTTTAAACTACTAATTTGCTCCATCCTTTTTGTACCTACTGTACATGGCTGCTGTAACACTTCATTTCCACTGGGGATCAACAAAGTGTTATCCTATATTATCTTACTAGTAACCAATCACACAAATAGTCACAATAAATACAATTTATTACTACTTCAAATCTACAACAAACAATCAAATTTAAGGTTGAGATCTTCTTTCAATACTTTGACAAACTGAAATATATCACTGTGGAGCTGAATGAGGTCAATGTCATGACAATGTCAATGACAGTGATTTAAGATTATAGGGTAGGATAACAGGAATAACAAGATGAAATATGCTGAAAATTGGCCATTATTGCAGAGACCCGGGTTTACATTCCCAGCAACAGTAGCTCTGGCTTAGCCATTCATTTGAACAACTGGTAATGTACAATGTTAACTGTTGCAGAGAGCACGCACACAACTGCAGTGGAGAGCTTGAGCTTGACTCTCCCACACACACCTACACTTACACCCTCCCTCACTGCCTCAGGAAAGGGGTAACCAAGTGTCACAGAGGTAGGACATTTCTGTCTACATGTTCTGTTCCATAGGACAGAAGAAGAGTAAGCAATGACAAGGACCAAAGTGCAAAGACAGCTCTATATACTCCACAGTATATATACTGGACATGGTCTTGCATTATTGGAAGACATCATTCATGTGTTTAGAAAAGAAGTAGATGATGATGAAGATGATGGTGATCATAAAGATGTTGATGATGAGTGACCTCTAAGGACATAAACATGGTCCACGCAAGTACGCAGATGCTTTGAGACCAGTTTCATGCCCCGTTGCATTCTGGAGTGTGTCACCATCAAATATTGGAATGCAACGCAAGAGCGAGCTGCAGTTTCCGCATGTTGAGGATAATCACCAGGGATGCGCAGTTGTGCCAGCTGGGCCCGGCATTGTCATTTGCATTTGTGTACTTGCATGGACCATGTTTATGCCCTCAGTCTTATTCATCTCAAAACATTTAAGTTGCACCGCTACATTCACACGTGACACACTCCACATTATATATCACCTTTAAGATTTGACGGGTCTGTTTAAGGTGTAGAAAAAAGTTATGACGCTCCCTCTGCTCTACCTGCACTGCTGCTGCTTCACTGTTCTCTGAAAGTATATCTGCTACCATCATTACTGCTGCTTTCTTAGCTTTCAGTCAGCCCCAATTCCACCCCAGCATCCATCCACTCTCTGATTCTAGTCGTCTGGGGGAAGATATTTTATATCATCACACCACCATCTCTGTTACTGGCTTACGTGTATGCTGAAGGAAGTGATGGGGTCTAAGTTAAAACGCCAGAGATGAACTGTACTGCCAGGCTGTATTTTCATATCAATAAACTTTTCTAAGCGAGTTGGCAGACTGAACCTTTTCTGTAAAAATACTCTCCACTCTTCAAATCTATAATCTAAATTAGAGATTACACACATTTAAGATTAAATGTCATTTTAAACTGTAAATAATCTTATGGAGCTTTAAGTTTAAATATTTTGTATGAATTAAATGTAAACAAAGAGGAAATATAAGTTGGCACAGGTTTACTGTATACTATATTCACTCCCATACACACACAAACACAAAGTTCCATACCGTGCTGAACCATCCAGGTTAGCTCTGTGAATGAAGCTGAGTTTGGCATCTGCCCAGTACAGCTTCTGTTCCACCAGGTCTATCGTCAGACCATTGGGCCAGTATATGTCTGCATCCACTATAACTTTTCTGTTAGAGACAGAGGCACACAAAGTAATCTTACAACTGGTGCTTTTGTTTTGTTGTTCTTGTAGAATTATTAGTGCTTCACTACATCTAGATGCACTGGGGATACTTAACTATAAAAATATTACTCTAAAAACAGAAGTTGGGTTTGCTTAAGGTTTATAAAGTTAAAGTACCTGTTGCTGCCGTCCATACCAGCACGCTCTATTCTGGGCTCCTCTCCCCAGTCTGTCCAGTATATGTACCTGGAGGACAAAAAAATTGAAAAAGAAATATTTCAATAAAACAAACACAAGGCCACTCAACAAAAAGCAAGTATTACTGATTCTGAAACACACCATAGCATCTTTACAGGGTGAATAAGATTGTTGATCACTACTGATGAGATGATTACTTGAACAGCTCCTTACTCTCATTCTTTTTGGAAGAAAAACTCCAGATCCTAAAATTTCAGGATACTCGTCTACCGCTCCTCTTAGCTATCTGATGCCTTTCTAATATACAAGTCACTTTAATGCTTCCACTACAGCCCACTAAGCCTGGGTGATACTGAAACTTAATTTCCAATGATTTTCTATTTCTTTCTACTGGATATCTATAGTATAATTGGTATAGCCTAGTACTAGAGATGTTTTTTTCAATACCATTAATCACATCTACAGTAACACTCTGGCTCTGCTCTTCTCGAGATCACAGTAAAATAAAGTGAAGCACAATAAATCAGCCTGTCACACAACCAATAGTTATTGTGTATACCTACAGCTTCAGAATGACAGACCTGCATCCCTTCGACTGGCAATGTAGAAACGACAGTTACAGAGCAAGATACCAGAGAGAGAGAGAAGAGGGAAAAAGAAAGGAGATGAAGTGGAAGCATAGCATCTTCTTTCTATTTTATTTGAATGCTTTTATTTATGTGATTAATTCCTGTGCGTGTATATATTTCTGCATATTATTTCTATTTACAATGCAAAAGTGCACTACTGTCTTGAACCAAACTGAAAAAAACGTTTTCAACTTCTGAACATCTGAACTGACAACATTTGGCGTGATCTGATTTGATTCACTTTGAACTGGAACTGACTTAAGTCACTTGACTTGTCTTGAACCAATTTGACTTCCATTAGTGAAATCAGAAGGTACAAAGTGAATTGACTTGGCTTGAAAGATGAATATTTCAAAACGACATATCATTAAGGGAATTTAATCTCATTCAGGCTGTCAGAGGTTATCTATATTTGTCTTGTCTACATTTCCCTATGTTGTCAACTAATCCTATGAAAAGACCAAAACCAACAATGTGTTAGTACATCTCTCAATACTTTCTGACTTCTCTACTCCATCTGTGGCTGCATTGAGGACGTCCATTGGTTCCTACTGAAGATGCAACTCTTAAAAAGCGACAAATATGTAGTTTCATTTTTAAAAAACCTCTGTTATTATTTTAAACAGATGGGCACTGTAGATTGTATCAAATGTTACTCAAACAGGACAAAAGAGTGCATTTGTTGGGGACTATATTTAGTGGTGGATTAATCCAGATATGGTGCTCTAGTGAGCATTTGAGGCAGCAGGACAAGGTAAGCGGGATTGATTCAAAATAAACAATAGTGTGTGTTCATGGAGATGAAGGAACATGTCACCCAGTGCAACAGTGTGGCTCACTGATGTGTTTTAAACAGTTTTTAGAGTTTTTAGAGCTCTATGGAACAGAGGAAGAAGATGTATCAGGCTGTGATACACACAATACTTGTTAGTTGATCCATTCACTGTTGGTTTCTGTCTTTTAATGGGATTTGTTGACACTAAGAAAAATATACAATATCAACAGACTTATCTGTTGACTTTACATCATTTAAAATATATATAATATATAAAATATCATATTATATTTGCCACTGTACATTGTAATGTTCGTTTTTATACAGATGATTCCATTTTATATGCCACCAGCCATTTCAAATCCAGTTTCTGGTACATTTTAGATATTAAATATAATCTTATTAAATGTTGAGAAGACTAATTGAATGCTATTTTCAAGGTTAGTAAAAGTCATGT
This sequence comes from Lateolabrax maculatus, assembly GCA_031216445.1. Classification (NCBI taxonomy): domain Eukaryota; kingdom Metazoa; phylum Chordata; class Actinopteri; order Acropomatiformes; family Lateolabracidae; genus Lateolabrax; species Lateolabrax maculatus. Next base: position 2,373,264 of record CM062214.1, on the reverse strand, counting down.
CCAAACTCTTCAGGGCTATCAAATTGTTATGCATGCCTTTCCCTACAACCCTAAATTTTCTTCTTCTCTCAAAGATTTGAAGATTTTAAAGCACTGAAGTGAATCTGAAGCCATTTTTTATCGTTTTCTTACTAACTAATCCAACTAAACTGACTTTATTTGAGCTTAAATTACTTGGATTCATATACTGTAGACTCATTTAAAGGAAAACAACAACCTGAGTCTAATTTGTGTACTTTTGGTCTTCATTCCTATTTTCACATTTTACTCACTGACTACCTGATAAAAAGACCATGTTCACTTTTGTTTTCACTTCCAAGTAAATGTTTCGGGTACGTTTCTGAATGGGATAGTGCCTACAACAAAGTGTCAGAGAGCTTGTGTTCTGGGCCTTTACACTCCTTTGTAAAGTTGTTTCACAGCTGATCAGTAGGCCTTTTGTTTCAGACAAATTTGCACAGTAAGGAAAAACTGTGTGCTATAAATATAGACCCTCTTCTCTGACTGTGCTGTCACTCCAAATACACCAAAATATATAGCACAAATGCACTTAAAATATTTCAGCTTTAATTCAAAATATGGTAGCTGGTAGAAGAGAAACCTGATTACTGATCAGCTGTAAACAAACATAACTAACCTACACAAGCTATCTTCTTGTCCCCTGCTGCCAGTGTGTTTTCATGAGTTTTTCCTCTTTTCATCCGCCTGCCCTGCACTGACCGAGGTTCAGTTAGAGTATGACCAACAGTTATGCCGACAACTACAAATACACACACACCCTGTGGTTACTGTAATGTATATAAATGTTAGCTGTACATATTTGCAATCTGACAGACTGTTCCTGGAGCTGACACGGCATCCAGGCTGTTCAAGACAACTGTTTACAGTATGACAGACCCATAATGCGTCAGCAATACAGGACAAAGACTGAAGAGAAGCGGTCAGTTGACTCACTGAACCTCTGGTTTAAGTGCAGTGTCTTTATAGAAGTTAATAAAACACTATTGAAGACTTCAGCACTCAAAACCATCATGAAAACTGTTGAAACACAATCATATGTCATTTGAGTAAAAAAAAAAACAGGCTAAAAACAACAGGCAGTTTCACATAACAAGGTCAAATACCATTTAAGGCGATTAGCAGAAATGCTCTTTTCTTCTACGCTGTATTCTTACAGGACTGAATCAACCCACAACAGTAAATCTATCATCTGAGAAGCTCAGGCTTTGCTGATCCAACAAGTGTGTAAGAGAGACGGGAAGTTAGTGAGGTCAAACCACAGAGAAAGGAAACTCTGCAGAGCAGGCCATCTTTTCCACCATCTTTTCTATTCCCTTCCTTCTCATGATGTTGCTCTTTGCCTACATATGTCATTGTCCCCACACCCTACACCTTTAGCTCAAGTACGCTAGGCTACCTAGGATATTTAGGTATTGTTTAAACAAGCACTAAATAGGGCTGTGGGCATACAGAGCTACAGTGGACAGGGAAATTAAATCAATTAATTATTAAATAAAAACAATGCAGTTTTCTTCCTGTATACTTCTGTCCATCTGTCCATTCAATTTCTGATGTTACTCGGCCTGGTAAGACAGTTTGTTCAGTCCTGTCAGCTTATGAGGACCACTGACACCATAACAAAGGTGGGTTTCTCTGTGGATTGAACAGATGGACACTTCACAGCCCCCACATCTGCCCTCTGAAGTGAATTTAGAATAATTCTGGAAACATGTGTTGCTGCTGAAACTTTGTTTTGTATCTGAACACAACTTTTACAATTAAAACATTACAGTCTAACTGTATTATGAAGAGCATGGGTTAATTACCGTTGAGCAGGGTTGAGGGCGATAGCCCTGGGCTGGTCCAGGTCCATCCAGAACAGAACCTTCCTGGAGGTGCCGTCCAGGTTGGCCACTTCAATCCGATTGGTCTCTGAGTCTGTCCAGTAGAGCTTTTTACCCAACCAGTCACAGGCTAGCCCGTCAGGACTGTCCAGCCCTGATACTACCACAGTCTGCCCAGTTCCCAGCGCCTCCTTAAGGGCTGCAACCAGAAAGCATACACAGTGTGAAATGGTGACAAGAAGGATTTCAAACATTTGCAGCTTACAAAGCAACAGTTGCTGTTGGTCTTTATGAGGAAACCTTCACTAAGCAAGATAATCAACACACAGGAAACAGTATGCAGTCTTACAGTTGGATGACTGATTCCAGTGGGTCTGTTTGATGGCCTCCTCACTGACATCTGTCCAAAATATTAGGCCCTCAGAGTACAGGAAGTCCACCGCTGCAGCATCCTCAAGGTCACTAACCACGATGGCCGACTCACCCCGCACACCCTCTGCATCTACCAATCGTACGTCACGCCGGTTGGCAAACAGGAGGAGAGGTGAGCCTGAAAAAGACAAGATATTCAAAGTAACATTTTAAACTTTACATTTAACCCCAAGTACAGCTTTTACCACAATGAGAATAGTAGGGGTATAACGGTATACGTATTCTAACCGTAAATCTCCGGTATGGGCCTTTCAGCTCAGAACGCGTGTGTACCGAACGGTACGGTGCAGTGTTTTGTGCGTGCAGAACTCAGAGTTTCGCTCCTAGCAAGATATGTTGTTTGTTTAGCCCATGCACACCCAATGATGTAATCTCAGCCACTATGCCAGCGCGCACACACCACAGAGAGAGATTGCCGGTACTTCAGCACAGACTAGTCTCGTAGTTATGGCGAAAGATAAATCAGAGCTTGAACATCCTCCAGTATCATTAAAGTAAAATGACGGTTTCTCAGTTCACTACAAATAGACAAGACGGGTGGATTGGACGGGAGATGAATGCCGGAATGCTCAACTGTGATTGGGTACGCTGCTGGCTGTACGTCGAACTTCTTCACTCATCTGTGATGGCATCATCCGAATGTGAACATCAGTGGTTAAAGAAAAAAACAGAGTGAAATTCAAACCCAGCTTTACACAGTTAGTGCTAGCAGATCTGTCCTTTATGAAAACAATGTGGACTAGTTAATCTTTCTGAAAAAAAGTACTACTAATGTGAATGCTAGTACAGTGTAGCTCGAGTTCAGTCCATTTTTCTAAATGCTGCACCTTAATGGATATTTATTTTATTCCATTTTTATTTATTTGAGAGAATATTTATTTTGATATACTTTTAAATAAATGTAACTTTTTTATTAGTAGGTAGCAGTCGGTTGCAGCTTTACTTTTTTTATATACAAACGAAAGAGCCAGTTTGCTCAGGAAACCACTGTTAAATAAAAAAAAATCTAAATAAAGTAAGTTTATGTTTTGTTTCTTTTTTTGACTTCAAAAATGGCAAATGCACTGAACCATGATTTTTGTGTATCTTTACACCCCTAGAAGATAGATAGCAAAACATGTCCAAAATCATGCAACAGTGTTTTGAAAATCCAAGGAAGAAAAAGAAGAGAATATGAAGAAGAGAATGGTTGGGGAGACGAGCACAGCAAGGATGGTCTGTTCTGCAGAGAGAGTTGGAGGGAAATTACTAACTTTAGACCCGATATTTCCCCTGCGCCGTATCTTGGGTCCTCATTGGCCCTTCACCTGTGGAGGTTACACAGCATTTCCGTTTCCATTGAGGCGCCAACTTTAGAAAACATGGTAACTTCTATTAAACCTTCTGACATGTTGGAGACATCACAGTATCCACTGGGAGGTTTATTTACATGGATATGCGTTTATTTTATGGTTAAGCAATCCTGAGCAGTAGTTAGTATGGAAGTAATAAGTGAATTTAAAGTGGGCACTCGACCAATTTTACATGAACATTATGGATCCAGTGTTTTGGAACTTGACCCCTACTAGGGACTAAAAATTAGGATATCTCAGCCTCTGCCGCCTTGATTTTGATCATTCTTTTTAGGGCCGAGACCGAAAGATCTTTTGTATGCAGAAACAACTTTTACATTCATCTTTCTGTCTTTTAATGCTTCATACACTATCAGATGAAAAAACACAAGTTGGATGCATTTATATTAAATGTTTATGTTTACTTATCAGTATATACAGTGTGCCTGTGAAGTATGTGTATGTCGGGGTCCAGATTCCATAACTCTGTGTCTGTGTGTGAGTGCAGCTCAGTAACTCATAGATGGTGGAGGCAGTAGCTGTCACAGCAGCTGCCACAGTGCTGTCACAGCTAGTGGTTTTGGCCCGGCAGGGTGGCAGAGCTCCTACGCTGTGGTTTGGCACAACCATGCCCACTGTAATCCCACAGCATTAAAGGGATAGTTGTGATTTTTTGAAGTGGGGTTGTATGAGGTACTTATCCATAGTCAGTGTATTGATTTTATAGTCTTTATGTCAATGAGTAGTCACGTGGAAGGGAAGGGTTAGGGTTAATCAGTAATGATTAATCAGATTAATCAGTGTTTAAAATGTTTCCACCAAATAGAAAGTATAACTATCTTACTACACAGGAACTACATAGGTAAGCATCCATCTACTGAGCTAAATTACCTGAATATGATAGCAACAATTTGACTGCACAAGCCTGCAGTGATAAAAAACTCAACAGGCTCAACTATCAACAGAGCAACTGTCCACAGGAACTGACACAGATCAAAATAAATGACAAAAAATGACGGGAAGGACACAACCACAGTAGGGCAAACAACACACTGAGGCCTCTGAAGGTCCACTCTGGCCTAACAAAGACACTCCAGTGAGGATTAGTGCTGGATAACCTGCTTGGGCCAGCTGAGGCTTCCTGGTGACTGAGCCCAGACTGCTGCATCAAAACATTACACGCACGTATGGAATACGTACAATTCTAAAAAAAGTAAATGTTAAGGGTCTGCCTTGTTAACACAAACCGAAAAGGCCCAACAGACAGACTGGTGCCATTGGGCAAGGGACATATTTTAGATACATTCAGACATGCACTATTTTTATAATAATCAACACTCCATCCCTATAATTTCAATTTTCAAAAATCAAAAATCGCTCTGTGACTGGAGGAGAACGGTGAAACGCCACATCGTCCCAAACAACTACAAAAGCTCCTGAATCTGCCTCACCTGCCCCCTTTCCTCACCTGGCAGGTCTTTCATAGAGGTCATCAAGGAATCAAAACAGGCGCTCAGCGTCCCAATAAGGAGTTCATGCAGTTACATCATTTTCATTTCTTTTTAGTTATGGTTTTGAATGTAAACACTTTTGACAACAGTATGAAAACATGTGGAGGGTAAATACACAGAGTTTTGTGCTGAGTTTGAGGGAGAGAACAGTTGATGAAATCTGAAAGATGTGGTCATTGAATGCATTTTGTGTCAGAGCAATGAAAAGTGGTCCACAGTTTAGTCCACACTTTTGGTAAAAAAGGTCAGTATTGACTTTTTTTACCAACTTCTCAATAATGCTACCAACTGTAAAAAACGGTAATAATTATTATAACTAGTTATATTTTATCAAACGCTGAAATAAAGATGACATTTTGGCCCAAATTAAATATTATAAACATGAAATGTGCACACATTTTCCATCTGGATTTACCAACTGTTCTTATTGTGAAATGCTGCAAATGTTGTTAAATTTGAGATTAGAAGAGAAGAAATTAGAAGAAATGTAGACAATGACGTCACTGCACCTGGCATATGTGTGTATGTGTGTGTGTGTGTGTGTGTGTGTGTGTGTGTGTTTGTGTGTGCATGTGTGTGCACGCGTACACATGGGTGCAACACAACACAAAGGAACAGACCAAAAAACTACATTTCAGTTTGGCAGTGGGATTAACAATCAAAGTACGAGGCGGGAGACTCGGCAGGAGTGTGTGTGTGTGTGTTTGGGGGGAGGAGGTCATACTGAGGTGGCAGCTTGAAAAGAAAAAAGGGTCCCAAAAGAAGTTTCTAAAGCATAAGCAATGCACTGCTGCACCCCTTTCTGTGCACACGCACACACACACACTCCTTCTCAGTTCTCCTGCTTTGTTCTGCTTGGAAAAAGCCAACAGGCTCCCTCGCTTTACATCTTATCAGAGTCCATCTTAAATGAACCTTCTGTGTGTGTGTGTGTGTGTGTGTGTGTGAAGGGTTGGAAGGAAGGAACAGATTTTCTTCACACCTCCCCAGTTGGGACAAGAAAAATGTGTGTGACGAGCGCAGGGAGCGTACGGTATTTATGCAGCTTGGGGGGGGGGGGGGTACCCCAGAGAAATTAAGGTTAGACTGCCACAGACTTCCTCTCACTCTCCACCTCTGCTCCCTCCATCCTATTTCTTCCTCTCTATCCCTTTCGATGTCCCTTTGTCTTGTCTGTCTCCTCCGCACTTCTCCTCTCCTCTCTTCTCCTTTCCCACTCTTTCATTCAACAATTTATTTCTCATTTGTGTATTTTCCCTCTCTCTATATCCTCCCTTCATCAGGTTTACATGAAATCCAAACAGCACAGAACCTCCTTGAGTTTCACACCAGAGCAACACAAACAGGAAAAGATATCCATCTCTTCCTTACATTCCTCCTCAGCACTGTCACCAAATCTCTTCTCCTGACCCTCAGCCCCTCACATTTCCCTTCTAGCCACTCTGTTCCTTTCCCTGATGCCAGGAGCTTACCAACTAATATTCTTGTACATCTCATTCACTGGCTATCTGTAGAGCTGGGTATCAAACCTCAGTACTATCTTGGTATTTATATTTCCTAATTTCAAACACAATTTTGCAAATTTAAGATAATATTTGATATAGGCAAAGTCCTATTAGTGGTTAAACACTGCAAATAAAAGTTGTGAAAATAGGTCTGATTCAGAAAGAAAAAAATGAAAAGCATCTATTTTTGTCATTCTGGTCCTATTATTCCATTTCATAAAATATATTCCATTTCCTAATGAATGAATGAAGCTATTAAAAATTTGTCTGTAAGAAGTATAGGAGCTGCTCCCTTTTCAGCCAGCCTACGTTAGGTCTTGCCCTGTTTTGTGGAGTGTTGAGTGTGCCTCCATCCAAACAAAAGAACAGACTCAGTGTACAAAGCCTGAATGCAGTGAATGCAATGGCCCATAGTGCAGGCTAATGGCGATGAGTGTGGAAATCACCTATTGGTTGTTCTCAGCAGTGGAAACAGAAAACACCCAGGGTTCCCAGGGCAAAGAGGTTTTTTTGGGTGGCCCACCCAAATAGACTAGCCCACACCCAAAAAGATTTTTTTTTCTATTTACAAGTCAGTGGAGTTGGGACTCGAACCTAAATACTTTTTTTTTTACTACTGACCAACGCTGCTTGCGTTTAGACATTTCACATATGAGAACTTTGGCTTCTTTTGTTCAAGAAAAATAGAATTCTAGAAAAAAAACAGTTTTTATACTCAAAGTAATGTATCAAAAGAAGTATTGTTTAAGGTATAGTTACCGAAACTCAGGCATTTGTACAAGTATTGATACATTTAAAATGATACCCAGCCCTAGAAGCATGTGGGTGACTTGTTATTTAGGACCAGGCAAAGGTACAGTCAGCCATCTTTTTTGTACCAAGTGGTCTCATGTTCAGGTAGTTAGTCAAAGAAGGTAAGGTCCACAAAGTAGTGAGTAAGTAAGACAAGCTAAATTAAATGTTGGAACTACAGCTAAGCCATACTGCCAAAACATATAACCTTGATTGGGTTGTAAAAAATAGGCAGATTAAAACATAATGAAAACAATAGTTAGTTACAGTCCTAGTCTTAAAGCACTGAAAGCAGTCAAGTTCAGGAACCTTTTTTATGTTGAAAATGATAAACGCATTGTTGTATGTATCTGGCATACACTGGCATTTTTATTTTAGCAGCGAAAAGACTGCTTTGATTATACCTGTTGCACATTACATACAATGATTTACGTAACGAAGTAATGTAGGCAGTGTTTTGCTGAAACTATAAAATGTACGATTAGGACAGAACCAGTAAATGGAATCCAGTTTTCAGGATCAGAAAATAAATGGAGAAACAAGGTTCCCTGTTTTAGCTCTGTGGTGGGTGCTGTCCCAGCTCCAGTGATTCTGGGTATCCTTCTTAACCAGTCAGTGTAGTTGAGACTTCTAATATCAGCCCCTTTGTAAGGCTATGAAAGTTTTGATTACCCTTCGTCTGCAACTCTTCTTGTTATTCTGGTGAATAAAAATGTTTAACAGTACTGTAGTTTAACAAATGACAAAGACAGCATAAGAAAATGATTTAGTCCAAATCGTAGCACTCCCAGATAAAAGTAATCCTCAATAAAATCAGGAAGATAACGCATGACCAAATAAACAAATATTTTAAATTAAGCGTAAGATTTTGTGAAAGCAGCACTAAGCCCCGATCAGACCTGCAGTCAGCGGGACCCCGATGACTGTGTTCAACATACTTAAAAACTTTGTTAAACCTTGCAGCTACATCGTCTAATATAACTGTCTCAGCATGCCAAACTAGCAAAGCTGAACATGAAACGACACTGAGCATGTGCAGTGATGTTTGCCTAACACCGAGCTACTCTCCAGAGACTTATAAGAATAAGTTGTAATAAGATTTGTTTATAACAACAGAGAGACAGTTATGCCCTTTAATACTCTCACCAAACCTGTTCTGAAAGGTGAAGTTCTCTTTGCCCATCACAGTGAATGTCACAGCTAAACAAACGCCGTGTTAAACATGCATGGAACCCAGTCCACATAAATTGGTTGACCATGTTCAGGCCAGGAGCCAGTTATGGATTTTTTACTCATCCTAGTTTTATGTTGGCTGTTAATCTCTGTCATCTTTGTTAGTGAGTGTCCAAAGCCCTAAGATATCATGGTATAAATCATGTCAGGTGTTAAATCATGATAAAGAATGTCTAATGTGGTTGAAAGCTTCGAAAATAGTTAGTAAGTGGACTTTGTGTTAGGATTGTCAAATCAAGTTTCGCAGCAAACAGCTCGATAGAGTTTCTTCTTGACTCGTTTTTTTGCATTAAATGAGAATTAAAGAACTTTCAGATTTCAAATTGTTTGCATTGCTATCAAACTCAAAATTAGGGCTTGGAATCATATAAAATACTTCAATATTGTTGCCAATACAAGAGTTTCAGTACAGATCCCAAAGCAAAGCTGTTTTCAGTACTTCAGTTTGGGGAGTATGCAAAGCTGCTGAATGCATCAGTGTTAAAAATGAGATTTGAATGAAATATAGTCCAAAGTTTCCCAGTTTTGGAATATCTTATCAAAGTGTGAGTCAACATTCAATGTTAACTTTCCATACTTTTCAAAACTCAATGCTACACCATTCTCAGTTGCCAAATGACAATGACAACAACCATACGTGGATTTGGCTGCATTAAAACGATAAGCGATCACAGAGCATGAGGACACTGAACGGAGGCCGTCTCTCAACAGAGTAACCTGCTGTGTATGTAGCTTGTCCAGTCACAGTGGAATGTGTGTCGCAGTGAAGTTAAGACTCTGCGTGATCACTGCTTTTAAATGGCGATGCAAACACTGACGTAGCGCAGCTGTCGTCATTAACCTGTATTTATGCAGATTTTGTCAAATCAAGTTGAGTCAATTTTAATTTGTATATCGCCAAATCATAACAGAAGTTATCTCAAGACACTTTTCACATAGAGTAGGCCTAGACTAGGCCTCTTATATATTATATATATTATTTACAGAGACCCAACAGTTCCCACCACGAGCAGCATTTGGCGACAGTGGTGAGGAAAAACTCCCTTTTGGGTGGGCGGCCATCTGCATCTGTCAGATGAAAATGATGGTTTATTCACCAGGTTTAGTACCACTCCTTACCAGAAGTTGGCTGTGGTGCAGTTTAGTTTTTGCCAACTAAAAAGAGGACCCAGAAGAAGAGATTCAGGTGTTTTTCTTTGGTTCATGTGTTTTGCTCTGGATTCAGGTCTCTACTAAAACAACCTGGAAATGCTAGTGTGTCGTTTCACAGGGACAGCGTAGTGTCATTTATGAAAAAACACTACCATTTACAGGGTAATCCGACAGTCCGTCAACACACACACAGCTGTGATGTTTGCCTGCTGCTGTACTGACACTACTTTGGTGCTTTTGGCCTCTGAGTGTGAAGTGTGTGTACACGTGGTCACCTCAGTGCCAAACTGAAGACAATCACTTCAACCGATTCAGTATTTAACTATACTTTTCTGCTTTTTCTGCACTTTTAAGTCAGACTTATGTAGTAACTGATAGTTGTACTTCATCGTCAGTCAACATATAAATAATCATGATTCTTATGAACAAAATGAGCTATTATGCTTGGCTGCGTGTTGTCAAGGCAATATGAGTAATAAGCAAATAAAGTTCCCAGTGTCCTGAAGAGGGGGAACGTGTTGTAAAGAGTTCACAACTGCTGTTGTAAAGAGTTCACAACTGCTGTTGTAAACAGTTTCATTTATTGTGATCCTTTTGTAAATCATTTCTGGGGTTGACCCTTATAAAGTCAGGTTGAATGGAGTAGAATGGTCTATGAAAGACCTGCCAGGTGAGGAAAGGTTACTTTGAGTAAAGGTTATAAGGGCTGTTGTAGCACTTCATATATTTTTGCCTGTGATATATATGGTTGTAATGCTGTTTTAAGTCCATAGTAGTTGCTGTCAGTTACACGATTTCACTGATTAGTTGTATTTCTGTTCTGGACTGAGCATTCACATGTGACACCTTCACACTATGTAAGTGGACTTTTCCAGGCAAAACAAAATTCTACATGTTACAATCCATTACAGACCTGCAACCATTCACATCCAATACTTATACTCCATAATCAAACAACCCTGTTTATTCTGAAAAAGATAATGTGTTCATATTTCAAGCTAAAGACTGTGTGTGCTCAACTATCACACTTATTTAGATTAACTTAATCACCAAATTATAGGGCAGTCATTTCTGCAGGATATTATACAAAATGATCTGACCATTAACAACTTTACAATCAAAACAATAATCAAAATTAAGAACAGTATAAAATCATCAAAATAATGTTGATGTCGATATGTAAAAGGTAAAGGAGGAAAGCCGCCCACGCATTCAGTACCAACTTTCACTTTTATTTAACATTATTTCTACTATTTAATCATTGTGAGATAAATCGTTTTCTTAAGAATTTAACCAGCACACAATGACACATTATTACTATAGGAATTATCTGAGTTCTGACCTTTGATCTCTAAACAGCCATGTTTAACTGCTTTAGTGAAGACATAATCAGGAAGCAGACTCCTTACAAAATCCTTTGTATAAACTACATGTGATTGGAGCAGTCAGGATCATTCAGTCTGGAGGGTGGACTCACTGTGACCCATCCTTTCCCTTTGACACCGGTGGTGTGCACCATCATGATAATAACTCCTTTCAGACTGATACTGACAGTTACATGAGGAAATAAAGGACTTAGAGGAATTAAAGGACAAAGAGTGGGTCATGGAAATGAAGATGACCAGCACCAGATCTGGATTTGGGGCTAATACCTGCATCTTTAAACGGACCCTGGGTGATCTTACATGGGCTATCACAACATGGAATATAAGCTTTAGTGTTAAGATTCAGGCAGACCAACTCGGGCTAGCCCTAAGACCTGATGTAATGCCCTGCGTCCCTATGAGAGAGGGCTAGGCTCCGCCTCTGCCTGGGCACTTTACACTAAATATAAGAGTAAAGAACCCAGGCAGGGGGGGAAGTTAGGCTTATAAAGACCCTGATCCGCGGGGACAACATCTGTAACGTGTCCAGCTGCATTTCCCTTCCCAAACACATATTCCGGCTTCTTTTCCACTATCAAAGCAGAAAGTCTGCCTGACACCCGACACCGAGCAGGAATGGCTGGAGCTGCCGAGGCCCGAGAAAATAGCCCAGGCTGGCTCCAAACTTCATTTCTGCTCCGACACACAAGCTCCCAAACTGCCCCGCTGCACACAGCGCGGGGCTCTGTGGGGTATCCTCCGGTGTGTCGCACATCAGCGCAAACTTTCCACACTTCCACTGCAACTATTGTGTTGTTGTACCCTCGGGACATAAAAACCTCAACTTTCAGACAAGGACTCACAGCCAGTGGTGTGGGGGGGCGGGGGGGCCGTTAGAGGGGAGGAAGGATACAACAAGGATACAAGCGGGGCCCGCTGGTAACTACTATGTTCTTATCATGTTCCTCCCGGCGGCTCGGTGTTCCCTGAGGATCCATGTTGTGAACAAAAAAGTCAACGTACCGTCAACCGCCGACAGCAGGCAACTCCGCAGCAGGAACAGCAGCAGCAGACCGCCCATTTCGAGTCCTCCGCGCTTTACATCCATAACTCCCGCTCCATTGTCGGATATTTACTCCTTAATTAAGTCAATGTCCACTTTTCCGCGTGTACATGGACGCACCTGGCTCTGTGTTCCGCGGCGCTGCCCTGTGGTGTGTGCGGGCGTGTGAGTGCGCTCCGCTGGCTCCCTCTCTGAACACCACACTTTCTTTCTTTTTTTCCTCTGTTAAGGCGCTCGCGCTACTTTATACTTTGGACTGTCGAGCTCGCGCACGGAGAGAAAGGGCAGGCGGACGTGGTGTGACGTCATCGGACACGAGGAAGCGAGATATTTTTATTCCACTAATGTCACGGTTTTGTAAATGTTACATCTGTGAGCGTGATGTGCAGGAATGTGGACCTGGACCGTGTGAAACAAGAAGTCAATAGACGGGCTGCCGCCTAATAAAGCTAACCGTTGCACAATTAAGTGTGCAACAAAGCAGATCACCGGTTCTTTGGTTTCTGAAATGAGAGGACACAATGGAATCAGTTCCAGGTTCTTCAACCAGATAAAAAAATTCAGAAAAACTGCATTTTATATCAATTTAGTAATAGATATATAACTAAACAACAGTATTCTCAGTATAAGCATATTATAACTTCCCTCTCTAATTCCTCACCATACCTATGTGATAGGTTTAAGTGTGAAACTTTCAGTGATTATTTGTATTTACATTTTGCAAATAGTCTGCAGTTATTTGATATACATGAGGAGAGCGTTCCAGCTTCACTGAAAGAATGCAGACTGTATTTTAGTTCCAGATATTGAAACAATGAGAATAATGTACTGTAAACAGGTCATTTTAAGGAGCGACAGTATGCCTACATGCAAGCTAGGGTGTGGCATACTAAGTCCAATTCCAAATGGATGGTTAAGTAAGTAAAAAAGTGTAAAATATTCTTTTAATACATTACAAAAATAACCCAACATGTATCAGCATGTTTGCCCTCCTCAGGGTGCCTACACACGCAATGAAATCTAATGAACAAGTTGTTTTATTAGACACACCTGTTTAAAGGTGAACCCAGTACAGCAAACCCATATTTGACCACTAGGGATTGTTCTGACAAAGGAAGGAAATATTATAAAAAATTTTTACAATCGCTAAATCACATTTCTCTGTAGGAGAGAAATTCTTGACACAGTCAACACAGCAGAAGTCAGTGTGGACTAAACTGTGGACCACTTTTCATTGCTCTGACACAAAATGCATTCAATGACCACATCTTTCAGATTTCATCAACTGTTCTCTCCCTCAAACTCAGCACAAAACTCTGTGTATTTACCCTCCACATGTTTTCATACTGTTGTTAAAAGTGTTTACATTCAAAACCATAACTAAAAAGAAATGAAAATGATGTAACTGCATGAACTCCTTATTGGGACGCTGAGCGCCTGTTTTGATTCCTTGATGACCTCTATGAAAGACCTGCCAGGTGAGGAAAGGGGGCAGGTGAGGCAGATTCAGGAGCTTTTGTAGTTGTTTGGGACGATGTGGCATTTCACCGTTCTCCTCCAGTCACAGAGCAGTTCACAGCCCGTCCCAGGATGGTCTCACTTTTCCTTCCACTTTACTATCCATTCCTCAACACCACAGAGCTCAGCCATAGAAACTCATTTCATGAAGCTCTGACACAGTTTGTGTGCTGATGTTGCTTCCAGAGGCAGTTTGGAACTATGTAGTAAGGGATGCAACAGATAATAGGCGATCTGTAGGTGCCATGTGCTTCAGCACTTTTTGGCTCTTGCTCTGTGAGTTTGTATGGTTTACCACTATAGCTGACTGCCGCAGATAAAGTAGTGCAGAAATTTCACAAACTGACCTTTGGCAAAGGTGGCATCCTATGACTGCGCCACATTTAAAGTCACTGAGTTGTTTATGACACATTCTAAATACGAAATGTTTATGTTTGTCAATGGAGATTTCATGGCTATGTGCTGGATTATATGCATCTGTTAGAAATGGGTGTGGCTGAAATACCTGAACTCAATAATTAGTTGGGTTGTCCACTGACTTTTGGCCATAGTGTGTATGTACTGTATAGGGAATATGGATAGTTTTGTATTGCATCACTACAATTCCCTTCTGCAAAAATGGGAAAATAAAGCATATTGATGCTAATCCATGCAGTTAAGAAGTTACCTTATTTTTGTTGTATTATGGAATCTTGGTTTATGATAAATAAATAAAATATACTTTTACAAAGACAATAGTGAAACTAATTGTAATGCTACCTGTAGTTGATTTTTATGGTCAGTGTGTGTATATATATATATATATATATATATATATATATACACACACACACACACACAGAAATGTTGAGGTTCATGAGTCGATTTGAGATATATCAAGTGTTTTGGTTGTGTTGGTGCATTTTGGATGTGATATGAACTGTTGTGCTGAGCTGCATGCTGGTAAAGAGAACTGTGTGAAGAGCTTAAAAAAATGAACTCAGTATAGAAAAAAATGAGTTAGTATTTGTAAAAAACTGCAAGTTTGTGAACCTCTGGGGGAGTATAGAGTAGCTCATAATGTGCAGACTCTACTGCATTGTTCATTGCACCTCACAGAAGTGTTGTACAAAACTACAGTAACATTCTGAGGTTTTTGTTATTCCTACAGCAGTGGTTAGGTTTTAACAAGGGTTCAGTCAGTGTTCTGAGAATACAATTTTGGATTTGCTATCAACTCAAATACTAACCCTAACACCCTATTTTCTTCTTCTTCTTTTTTTTTTTTACATAAAATGAAGATAAAATGATCTTCCCTGTGGCTGCAATGCATGACACTATTTGACCACAACTATTAAACATGGGGGAGAAAGTCGCAGACATTCTGATAGCTTACCATCATATTGCAGCTTCGGCTGCCATAGCTGCTGCCAAAACAATTGTTGCTACTCAATGGAAACAACCACCCTCCCCACACATGATGTGTGGTATTTCATTTTCTTGAACACATTTACTTTAGAGAGTTAGAGTTCAGATGTTAGAACACACACTGCCAAACAGTGTAATATCAATCTGTTAGATAATGCCAGAGAACAGATCAAGGCTTTGATTATCCAGCTTGTCTTTATTTGAACCACCTGTAAATATTGGAAGGTTGTCTTGTTTTGTATGTGTCGAGTTATTAATTGGCATCACACAGCGACCAGCTGAAACTGTTGAGACATTTTGTGTAAGGTTGCTGAAAATCCTAAATAAGCTTTGTTAGTTTGTATATATTTTGTTTTCCTTAAATATAACCAGATAAAAGTACCTTAAAAGTGCAATATTTTGGTTAAGGTTATGGAAAGATTGTGATTTCAGTTAAATATTATTAATAATAAACAACATGAATAAATATTAAATGAAAAAAAAACAATATTCAACCAAGACCACGGTCATTTACGAACCTTGAAGTGCTATGAGAGTCCAAACAGAACCATAGAAAACAATGTCACGCTTTAGCTGCTACAAGCTGATTGTAAGAGTGAATATTGTCGGAAAACAAATGAAATATGTTTTCCTGTGTGTGTAAAGTTTGGAGCTCTGTACATCATACCCAGACATGAGATTGATATTAACCTTCTCATCTTACTCTTGTAAGCAAATAAGCATAGTTCCCAAATTGTTGAACTATTCCTTTATGGCAACTCTTACTGCTCCAACATACAATGATATTTTGGACAACAGTGTTCTTTCAATTTTGTTTTAGCAGTTTGTGTTTGTGCTTTTCCTGTTTCATGTCGATGCCCCCTTGCAAAAATACCAGGTCCATAAAGACCTGCACTGAGCCCTGACCTCAACCCTATCAACACCTTTGGGATGAAGTGGAACACCGGGTTAAAGCCAGGCCTTATCGCCCAATGTCAGTGTAGGACCTCACTAATGCTGTTGTGCGTGAATGGGAGTAAATCCCTGCAGCCAGGTTCAACACCTGCTGGAAAGCCTGAGACCAGCAGAGTGGACACTGTTTTAACAAATGACCAGTAATGGGAATATTGCACAGGTGTCCACATACTTTTGTCCATGTAGTGTATATTCAAAACTTTTTCAGTTTTTGTAGCATAAAGCCTGGAGACTAAGCTTTCTATGTATCAACTTGTCATCTTTTCACATTGGCCCAAAAAACGTCTTGATTGCTTGACTGCACATCTGGGCTGTAATGTTCTACACTGCAGAACATAACTAGATCTTCCATAACATCTTCCAAGAATACATGATACATTTAATAATGAGGATGAATTATTTGGTCACTGTTTTACACTGGATTCCACAGCGGTAAGACAACTGGTGGGACTCAATGTCTTTAAAACAGAAGATAGACACACACCACTGCTTGCACACTGATGGAAACAGAGATGAAACATCCCAGATCCATGCTTTCACACACACCTAAAGCCAAGCCAACCCTGGCATTACTCCTCTCCTTTCTGGATGCCTTGTTTCCCTGCTCCAACTGGCCTTCACTCTAAAGGCTCTGTAAACTCAAAGCACATGTTCTCCTCCTCTGCCTCTCCATGTACATGTGAGAGAAGCAGGCAGCTATTCTACACCATAGAATATGAAGTGCAGACCAGGTATTATTGTTTTGGCAGCAGTGGTAGCAGTAGTCGTGGCTGTAGTGGCACTTCTTGCAGCAGCGCTGTTCATTGTTGGAAGTATTCAGATTCTTCAAAAGTAGCAATACCACCATGTGAAAATAAAGTCCTGCCTTTAATATATTACTGAAGCAGACATACAGAAGTATTATCAGTAGAATGAAGCTATTAAAAGTAAAAGTACACATCATGAAGAGATGCACCTGATCAATTATCAATACCTTAAAGGGTAGTTTCACAGTTTAAAAAGATAGTCACGTTCCCATATGTACATCCACATATATGTACAATGAAACAAGGTTTGCTTGCTGGACTCATTCCTCCTGTTCATGCTGGACAGTAAGAGATCCCTTTCTGAGGCACTTCCAATTTAAGTGCTGGGGCACAAAATCGACATTCCTTGTTCTATACACATATTGTTCTTCTGCTCTTACAATCTTACAATCAAGATTCCACAGTTACGCAAACATAAAGTGGAAAAAAGAGGGCACAAGGTGCAACACGTGCATCTTGGTGCCCTCTGCATCTAAATTTCTTTTTTATGTATTTATCTATGATGTATAAGGTATTATATGTGGGCTTTTTTCACGGATGTAGGGGTGTGGTGCTAGCAGTCATTTTCTTTGTTTCTTTTAGAAAGTAAACAGTTTCTGCTTCTGTTCTGGTTTCCAGGTGTGTGTGTTGGTGTGTATGTCTGTGTATGTGTGTGTGTGTGTTGCTGCCCATTTCTACTACTTTCCAATTGGGAAACAGATTTTATAAGTTATATTTCTGTTAAGTTACTTACTGTTTACCTTGACAGACCATACAGTATCCCATCTATTTATTCTGTTTCTATGCTCCCAGGCTGGCCCTGGAATGCTGTAATGAAACATATTTTCTTTCCCAATCACCTGCAACCCACAGCCGCCGGCCTCACTTTGATCCACACACTGCTCTCTACAAATATCAAAACGATCTCCGCATTGGTCTGTGTTCTTTGCTCTATAAAGACTGAGGCTTAGGAGTAATATAGCTGAGTGTACCAAATACCTTTCTCTTTCTCTGTGGGTAACAAGTAACAGGTGAGGCTCCCATGAGTCTGAGGCCGCAGAACAAAACAGAACTGTTTCACATGTGGGAGGTTTTAATTTGACTCATACTTGGCTCACTGCAGAACTACATGTCAGTCACAGGTATTGCAGTATATAGATTTCAGTCAGATTGCAATCTCCTTAAGAACAGTTGAATATTAAACTGCAGCTTTGGAGACTCTTTCTTTTTAGGGAGAACTCCGAGTGCATTAGGTGCTTTTCATTGTTCTGGTCCTACTGTGATATTGTATATGTGTGTTTCTCATAATATAAAGCATAAAAAACGTACAAGCTGGTTGGTATAGTTTGTAATCTGGTTGATTTAAAGTCTTGCATTAGCCATGCAGAAGATCTCTAGTTCTTTATACTTTAAATAAACCAGGGTGACGAAGCTGAAGCTGACAAAACATTTGCACAAATATTAAGATAAAAATTGTTTCAATTTAACTCAACATTTGAGCCAGTCAGGTTACTTTTTCAGGAATAGTTTACCATACTGCGTCACCTTATGCTTAAGTTAAAATGACCAACATGTCAGCAACAGTTCCCTATTTACACATCCTGCCACAACATTGACATTCATTTGGAACTGTGTCCACCTGATGAATGAAAGTTCAATATTCACTGTCCTTTAGCTCTGGTTTGTTCTGTCTTTTTAGCTGCTACATACTCCACTATGTTCACCATCTGCTCTCTAACTGTGTCTGTCTGCTGTTTTGGGCTGGGCAGGTAGTGTCCAGAGGGTTTATCAGAGCTTTTTCACTAAAAAATGCTGCCTGCCTCTAGAAAATAAAACCAACACAATGTTTTATGTTTTTATTCAATCATCGTGGTTTTTCGTTTTCACAATGAACACCCTCAAAGATTTGGTGTCTCCCTATATACCAAGCAGTATGGCAGTCCAGCATATGAATTGGGAGTTGGGTCTTCAAGGAAAAGTAGAACTGAACATCATCTGCGTATTTATTTCCTATTGAAACCCACCCTCTGTGCAGCATAGGATATCAGTTTGAGAAGATAAGTAGTGTAATTTGATAGAAAGGGCTAAGACTCTGAGAAGGATTATGTAAACATACAGTATGTGACGATTTTGTTGGCTGAAGTTTTTATTAATACCTACTTGTGTGGCATTGGGTCACCATTAAAGGTGCACTTTACCAGGAATGAAAAACAATTCAGTGGGATAACCCAGCCTTTACCCTCAGCCTTTAATGATGTGGCCACCTGCTCTACTGTGCCACTCTTTGGGCCAGTTATATATTTGCAGGATCTACAAATTTGAGAACCCTCAGAATATTGTTCATTCTGTCTAACACTTCCCTCTTTTTGTGGGGTGTGATGTGTAATGCAACCTCTAGGGTCCACCAACAGAACTTTAAATCTTGTGTTTCTGTCAACAGCTTGGTTGGATTATGGCTATGATAGGAATAGGGATAAAAGGAACAAACAAGAATATCTGGTACTGGGCCACTTTCAAGGGGTGCTGGCAGGGTTACATGTTGTCCTCTAATCTAAATTTAGAAACAATAATCAATCAGCCTGAACCATCTGGGCTAGTCAGCTTTGAAACAAACCTACTAATGAGAACTTGGATGAAGCCTGTGGTTTTCTAGTTATAGGATCATCTTTCTGAGCACCAGGTCAATGTGTCATCTGTCAGCTGCTCTCAAATCAGCACTGCTCTCCTTACAGAGGACAGACAGGCTGCAGCCATGAGTGTGCACGTGGTTGAACGTTGTCCTGACAGTTTACCCCAGTTCTCCAATGTCCCAATTTTGGCAGTTTTGTGTGTACATGAAATTAATGCACTTTATAGTTTCAGTAAATTAATGAAACTGTCACTTTGGAAAACCACTGCCAGGTTTACAATCGAAAACTTAAAAAGGGCCATTTTTTTCATTTCATTTATTATTTATACTGTTGAATGTCCTTTTTCTTTGTTACTGCTGTTCCTGAGCTGTCACTTGAGCTCTCCCACAACCATCCACAGCTGCATCTCCTACATGTATGTATTGTGTTACATAGTGGGCAATGGTAGAGTGGAATTATTCAGATCCTTAACTTAAGTAAAAGCAAAAATACCACAGTGGTATTGGAAGACATTCATAGTGTTGCGCTCAGTTGTTAACATGAAAAGTGACAGAAGTAATGTGTAACAAATGAAGGAAGCATCAAACCCAGCTTACTTTCTTACCTTCACACAGCTGACCAATCACTGCATGAAGCGGGTGTGAATGTCGGATTGTTATGGAAAGTTACAGGGATTGTCTGACACAAGTTTCTGAAGCTATTTAACCCCCTAAATGCAGTTCTGATGGAGTATACTGTAGTCTTAAAAAACACCTCATGAAATTAATAATTTTACAAACCTGTTTATGAAATTTAATGAAGCTAAATAAAGTTAAATGGAACTAATATGTTGCCATTTATGTCTACGAAAAGATCAAAACCTTTGAACTTCACTTTGATGTTAATGAACCGGACACAATCACACTGGCAATTTAAAGAAAGAAAGATATCGCGGATGTGACAGGGACCAGCTCAAACTTGCAATAATACAAATATAGCCTACCTCAGCCACCCAGAAGCAGGGGAGCTGGAGCACCCTTAGCACTCCTACTTCCCGTGGGTATATCCTACAGAAAAAAGGTACAGAGCTGTAACGGTGTGGTGTGGTGCCGGTTTAAAGAGATATTTTCACATTGAAAAGTTGAGATAAGTTCGACTTGTCACCCGCTGAGGTGCCAGAATCGTTGATTGGAGACACGCACCTACTGTGACCAAACCATTGAAAACAACTGAAAAAAATATCCCTGTGGAGCTTTGGAAAAGCATCAACCTCACAGTGAAGTGCAGTAATCACATTACTTACTGTCATCTGTTTCACAAGCCGGTCCTGGAGACAAGGCAACCTGAAACAGGCCTTTGAAGCCAGAAAGTTGTGTTCTCACAGTCTTCACACTTAATGACTCCCATGTTTCCCTCTTAAAACTTTTGTTTTCCCTGAACCTGAAAAGGCCTCCTGCTGTGTGAATGTTTGTGTGTGGTTGAGTTGTCTGAGTGGGTGTGCTGGTCATGTGTTTGGGTGCATGTGGGTGTGCATTAAGAGAGTAATTCATGTACAGTACTGTCATCCAAATGGCAACTTTTCAGGAACTAAGACAAGCAATCTGGTTTCCAAACCATTGGGTTTTATACTTTATTCATTGCCTTTTGATTTCAAAATCAGCAAAGGAGGTAGTGTTTTCTCAGCCCAAAGAAGGAGCAACACATGGGCAGATGAAGTTGGTATTACAAAAGCCAGTGAGAAAGATGCTCCCAAAGCATTTAAAGAGAATGTTATCATCGTCTAAATGCTAATACAAGCTGTATGATCCTTACACATAGTACATATACATTGTATACAACCTACAATTTATATTTGATCTAATTTAATTTATTTGCAAGTTAAATTGTCAGCTACTTGTGATAATGTCTACCCAGCATCCCTGGGAATTACATGCATAATATACTTTTCTGAAGCTCAGAAATTGTACGTGTCATGTCAGCAGTTTAAGCACTCAAAGGGTTTAGTGTGAGCTCAGTTAAAGTTTTTCTGATAACAGCAGTTGCTATGTTGGTTAAGGGTTAATCTCCCCACTGAACTAAAGTGAAAGTGCTAAAAACAGGTGAACTGTTACTTGACATGTAATCACTGAAACTAGTTTGAATGAATTCCTGTTCAATAATGAGAGAAGGCAAAACAGACGTTACCTGGATGTAACTGTTCTATAAGTAATCACTCTTTATCACAAAGTGAGTGAAAGAATGTAAACTCACTTATTTTGGGGAAATAACTGAAGCATGATCATGTGGTGACACTGAACTATAAATCTAAACCTACGGGACTCCAGGTCAACCCCTTCCATCCAGCATGAGTCCAGTTTAAGAGAAAGCGGTTGAATTTTCAGTTGAAGTGTAAGTACTGAAACCAGGTGAATTTTAAAGATTGTCATAAAAAAATAAAACAAAGTGCTGATACCATCACTAACTGTGAAAAAAATCTGACTTTTTCAATGGAGTTCAGTAACAAACGATGTGAGCTACTTATTCATTCCTAATAACAGGGCCGACTAGATAAGACATATGCATAATATAAATATATATATATGCATAATGGGTTTTATGTCGGCATAAGTGAAATGCATGCATGATAAAAACAAAATAGGTACAATAAGAAAAACAGAAAAGCAAAACCAAAAACATAATGAGCCCCAAATGTTCCTGCATCACTGAAGACATTGTTATGTTATTTTAATGTAAAATAAATTCAATGCAGTTTAAAACATTGAAGTTGATCAAAACGACAGTGTGTAAACAAAAGTATTGGACTCCTACAAGCCCCTGCAAACACACACACACACACACACACACACACACACACACACACACAAACAAACACACACACCACCTCCATGTGTGTTCATCTCCAGTCAATTAACTCCCTCAGATCTTCAGACCAGCCTAATTTCCAGCAAACAGGACACTCAGGGCAAGCGTGCTGCTTTCAGGAAGTAATCCTCCCACTGCAGATGGCTTTTTGTGTCTCAACCTCCTTGATTATTGTGAGACATGACTCACATAAACTGCCCAATAAAAACACCCCTAAACTCTGGGAAACAACACTTTCTAACCAAATAAAAATCCAAACCAAACACACTTAGCATCAATGCAGGGAGCCAAATGATTCTGATAAGAATACTGGGAGATAAAAGGGTGGGCTCTATTCACAGGTGACAAGCTGACCTCTGAATGATGTCCCATTCTTCCAACTCTCTGTGCATTGTGAACACAACATGGGCCTTTAAGGGCACATTAAAGCAGACTACATATGGCACACACCAGCCCTTGAATACCTGGCCTCAGGTGTATTATGTTTCAGTTAGTTTGAAGTAATTTAATTAAACAGACGTATATTTAGGAATATGCACCATAAAATCACGGTATATAAACTGGGGCGAAGGCTTTAGAAGTAGATTTGATATAATGCTCTTCAACAACAGGACTACAAGGTCCAGTATATTACAGGTGTCACCTTAAGGCCCATATCCCTTCAGTTGATACATTCCTAAACAAAATTAAACAAAAAAATCCACAACCCTTACACACAGTGAACTTGCCTTTCAGGCACCTGAGGGTCTGTGGCCCCTGGGCCGTGTTCTTACCCAGTCAATAATGTAATATTTGCTTGTCTGGGTATGTTTACATTTACACAATACAAGGTACAAGGTACAATGTTAATTTCAATTTATTTCAGTCATTCTACAACACAGGGTTGCACAACAAAATGCAAGTTGTAGTCCTAATTGCTACATAAGAAAGAAAACGACTAATTTTTACAGTGGAGTGCGGAGGATGAGTTAAGGAGTCTTACAGCCTGAGGAAATTTCTCCTGAAATTCCCACAGTGCCAAAGCTCTGTTCAACACAATAATACCTGTCCATTTGTGAGGCCTTTTGAAAGTGTTACTCTACGAAAATGGATCCCATACCATCTAATATTTCACTGCTGCCTATGATCCCTCTCTGTCGTCTGCCTGCTCTGCCATCCTTCATGACTTTCAGCCTGTTTCTCTTTCACACATTTTCTCTTTGTGTGGTTAGTTGTCGTTTTAAATGAATGGCTGCACCCTTTAGCTCCGCCATGAGGTCAAATTTCTATTTATTCAGTACTTTTCTCTAGGAGGAAATTCCTGCAAAACTGCTGACATTCCCGTCTGCTGTTTTCATGCAGTAAGCTAAGATGGTAAACATGGTACATATATACCTGCTTAACATCAACATGTTAGCATTGTCATTGAGAGCATGTTATCATACTAAAGTTAGAAAGTGCTGCTGTGCCTTCAGCCCCACTGAGCTGCTAGCAGTGCTGTAGACTTATTCAACACATAAAACAATGTTTGGAATGTATGTTTAAATAAAAATCCACTGAAATAAGAGAATAAAACTACAGGGCACTTTTAATATGTCTTTGCTCTGTGTTACTTACTCCCTTTTATATGATTTAAATAAGGCAAAGTTTGCCACATGTCTCCATCACTGATGAATGTCCTATATGTGAGGTTTTGAATTTATAAAATCCTAATATGATGTGAAAATGTCTCAAACCAGGATTCTGTGCACCACTGTGATGAGGATTTATTGACTAACTGTCCTACTTTAAAAAATTCAAAAGCTTTTTCTTCCATGTTAATTGTTGTTGTTCCCTGTAAGTTCCAATTTCTTCATTATGTTCTACAGCAGTTTGCTTTACTATCATCTAGGTAACTGCTGTATAAGACTAACTCAGGTTTAGGAACATTTGGGAAACTGATTAATTCGGTTACATTTAGTGCAGCAGT
The DNA here is from genome assembly GCA_031216445.1 of Lateolabrax maculatus. Taxonomy (NCBI): domain Eukaryota; kingdom Metazoa; phylum Chordata; class Actinopteri; order Acropomatiformes; family Lateolabracidae; genus Lateolabrax; species Lateolabrax maculatus. The sequence continues at coordinate 2,348,954 of CM062214.1, read as the reverse complement.
AAAACTGATGCATTACAGTGTGAAAGGTTCCTGATGTATGGATTTGTTCCCAATGATTTCACTCTATAAACTTGAAATCAAATTGCAACAGCTCACCTAGTAAGCAAGGAGATGTGTTATTTACCTTTTTGAATGTGTGTAAGAGTACTGTTTTAAGATAAACCTGGAAAATCGGAACCTATCCTTTAACTTGAATTATAGAGCCTAGCCAAACTAGAATAACAGTTGAATTGAATTGAGCTAAAAACATTTTTGCTTCCTTGTCATCACAATCAACATCTGGTTGGATTTTAATTTAATTTTTAATTTTTAATTTTTAGACTTGGACCCCCAACAGTAAGGCCTGGTATCTACACTGCACAGTTTAACCGAAGACTCTGTCTCTTTGTCTCTGGGCAACCGTAGAGAGCAATGGGCTAAAGACTTTGGTACTGACACTTCTGACAAGGTGTGGCAGTCAGCAGTTTCCAGAATTCGTTCAACATCTATATACATTAGATATGGATTATTACAGTTGAAGGTTATACAGAAACTTAACTAGCTAAGATGTCTCCAGGATCAGATACCACCTGCTCCTGTTGAGGGTGAAGCCACATGTTTTGTAACTGTCCAACTTTCAACCCTATCATGGGTTCTTACATTCTGTTATGCTGTGGTCTGTACATTTCACATATAAGTTTTGCCCTGACAACAAGTATACAACATGGAGATCTTAGCCCACTCCTCTTTGCAGAACTGCTTGAGCTGGGAGATGTTGGTAAGTTTCCGCTAATGTACATCAACCTTTAAATCATCCCACAGATTTTCTATGGGATTTAGGTCAGGGCTCTGACTTGGACACTCCAGAACATCCACTTTGTTCTTTGCAGGCCAATCCATGGTAGCTGTGGCCTGCAGCTCTGGGTCGTTGTTCTGTTTTTGCAGTTCTTCTCCTGAATCTCTCTGTATTTGGTATGTTGCTATGTATGTCAAAAAGTTTGGTTTGGTGTCTCTTTACAAACTTCAAACAGGCTTCCACATGGACCTTTTTCAGAAACAGCCTTTTTCTTGCCTCCCTCACATACAGGCCAGATGTGTGCAATATCTTTAATATTGTGTGATGCACATGTTGCCCTCTATTGCCCATAAAACCGAGTAGGTCTTTCAAAGTTGCCATTGGATACTGCATAGCCTCTCTGAACAATGCCTGACCAGATGCCCTGATTTTGGTAGATTGTGGGTGGTACCATACACTTTACACTTTTTAATGATGGTTTTAACAATGTTGCGAGGTATTCCACCTTGAAAATCTTTTTATACCCCAAACCTGATGTGTAGCCTTCCACAACTTTGCCACAGGCTTGTTTTGGGGAAAGGGTCCGCACACACTTACTGTCTACCTCTTTGCATAAAGGCAACTCTACGTGGAACATTGGCCCTGAAAGCTGGCATTGGATGTAAATCATCAACCGTGGAATCATCAAATATGGTTGTAATTTTTGAAGGATACTGTGCTGCAACTTCCGTATGAAACTTCTGCAAACATTTGCAGAATATGCATATATGTGGCTCCTGAGGAGTTTGTACTTTCAGGGGCACAGTCTGATGCCTCAGGCTTCCTGTCATTCTTGGCACACCAGTTAAAGTTGACTCAGTGGAAATCTGCCAAACCACTAGTACACTCATTACAGTAAATGGGTGGGAGAATGTTAAGGCAGATTTCAAGCTTGAAAATGTTAAATATTCCACAAGGGCCTGAACCAGGGTTTTTAAAAAACTAAAGGACCTTCCTTTCCTACCTTAAACAAAACCTTGAAACACGACATTTAGCATAGTTTCCCCAAACCCCCTTTCCCACTTTCCCCTCCCTCGGTATATAAAGCACATTTTATTTGATTATTTGGGCTGTATAGCCTATATTCAGTCTATGGCAGTTGTTGTTTATTGTGATCTGTGTTGTGAGCACATTTCCATGTTGGAAAGAACAAGATTAAAATAAAAATTAAAATAAAACACTGTACTCTAAATTATCCATCCAGAATACAAGGTTGTGTGTTTGTGTGGCTGTAAACTGCACAGCATGGCTGAGAAGTGTGTTTACCGTGTGTGGTGTTTAGTCTGCGTGCGGCTCGCCGTGTCTGGACTCCCATGCACCCTGACTGATGTGTTGCTGTGTTGTCTTTGTTGTGGGTGTGTTGGCAGAATTATGCAAGATGACTAAGATGAAAAGCGCTTGCGGACGCTCTGGAAAACACATCAGCGCAGAGGTGACATGCCGTGATACACATGAAAACTGTATTACTGAGGGATTCATGTGTAAATTAATGGTTGAAAGTGTTGGTCTGCAGATCAGTTCAGCTGATGTGAAGATCTTTGAGCTGTCCTCGTATTCCTTTAGTGGTTTTTTTGTAACCTTCCATCCATCCATGGATACATTTAGACCATAAAGTGACATGGGCTTGTGCCTCCCTGTCTTGTAATCTGTAGTACAGTATAATATACTATAGTATAGTGTAATATACTATACTTGATCACATCATATTCTCCCTCATTAAAAGCTCTGTACACACTGAAAGGATCTACGTCCATTTTTGACTCCTTTTTTTTGCAACTTCCCTCCATCTGGTGTCCATCCCCACTGTCATTTCTCTGTCTCTGTGGGTTGCTCACATGGTGGATCTTTGCTTCATCATAGGAAGGGCTGCCCTTATCCATCCCAATTGACATACTGATCTTAAAGGCAGACTTAAGGCTCCATAGTGCTACCTTTAATGTAGAGCTCTATCAACTGCATTACAACACAGTAATGTAATTTTGATGCCGACATGATGTTCACCGTAATGGACTAATTGAAAGTTTTATCTTGTACTGAAATAAATGGACTCCAACATATTGTGACGTGTGGTTGATTTGTAATGAATAGGAAAAAAAAAGTCTACCCCTTTAAGAATCACCCTAGGTGCATTTTTAATCTACAACAGATATTGGAACTATTACTGAGGTATATTTGGAAAGATTTTTTATTCCACAACCAAAACACCCCCGTCTTCTGCCAAAACTTCTGCAGGAACCACTGTATAACACGCATTTGAATTTTATTAGCATGCATTTTGCCATCTGATTAACAAGAGCAGCTTAGAAAACCACACCAATAAAAATATTTCACCTTTTCCAAAAACGTGGTACAGAAGCCAAGTCAAACTTGTTGTGCATCCTTCAGAATCCCGAAGGCCAATGTGGAGCTGTGAGAAATCTGATGTGCAGATCGATGTGCTCAGCAGCTGGCTCTCTGTGGGGCCCATCCACACAAACTGAACCGCTGGCTTAAACTGGCACAGCAGCTTTGATCAATGAGTGCTCTCTTCATATGGAAAGATAGTGTTACACAGTAACTGCACTAAAGCACAAAGCTATGAATTAAACATAATGTTCAATCGATGTTGTCTAATCATTGATGGACTCAAACTCCAACAAGATCAATTTGGTTCTTTTTTATTATTTATTTAGCAAGTAAAAATATCTTTTCAAAGTGCATTCGTACAGTGTTGAGTTGGCACGTGGGTGGTGTCTTCTCTCTGTCATTTCTTGACATTCTGCACATCAGTCACTGCAAACACAAATCCACCAGTGTAGTTTCAAGGACCTTAAACAGCTCAGTTTAGAATGATTGACATCAGAAACTCTGAATTACAGTTAGAAAATCATCAAATGTTGAAAATGCTCCCGTGGTGTACTGGACACAGTGACATTGATACAGTATATACACTACACTGTAGAAAAACACTTTCTGTCACCACTGTAGCCATCAAGCCAATCTTACAGGAGGCTAGAGAAGCTTTACATTTCTTTTTCCAATGATCGCTGAATCATTTTTGTGATCTCAGGATAACCCAAATGGTTTTCTTGTGATCATTAGTGAACAATGCATGAGAGTCCACTCTGGTAATCATCTGTAAATACTGAAAACTTGAATGCTTTTATTTAATGATTTGAAGATGGTTTGGGTTAGGCTGACATCATGAAAACAATTATTTTCTGATGGCAAAAAAGATTATTATAATTAGTCAGTGATCATGAGAAAATAAACATAAAAATGATAACACCCATGTATGGAGGCGAGAGTGGCTTTGGTCATCATGAGATCATTAGTTAATGATCTCATGATAACAATGTCAGTTTTTCATAATAAGAAGTTAAGTTATTCTCTTTTTTATTTTTAAGTCGTTTTCTGAGGAAAACGTGATAAATATCTTATTTTCTCAAGGTAAAAAGGAAAAGATTTTTGACAAACCAAAAAGGTAATTTTGGTCATTTATGATAATTGATTAAAAAAAATAAAAATAAATTTTCTTAATCTTATCAAGATTAAGAAAAAGGTTAAAGGAATAAACATAATAACATGAGAAAACAAAAAGCTTTTTCTTTTTCTAAATTGTGATCAGGACCTCGTTACTGAGATAATGGGATAAGAATCAAATTTTCTCAAAGTGATGGAATCATTTTTCAAATACTGTTTGAGAGCATTTTCTTCTCCAACAAGAGAAAAGAGAAAATAAAAATAAAAAAAAAATTCTGGAGCAACTGTAACTCTAACAAATCATTATGGCATGACATCAACTTTAAAGACATGGAAATTAACACAAAATTGGCAGGTCCAATTAAAAAAAGATTGGGGTCAAACCTACTGCATTTTATATACATTAATATTATATATTTTATATGAAGAAATGCACAATAACACAAACATTACTTTTTTGTTTGAAAACATCTGCTGTGTGAGCTTTCAGATCCACCTATAAATCTTCCTCTCATGTTGTCAAGTACAGTTCATGTTGTCCATTCAGTCAGTCTCATATTGATAATGGCTTTATGTTTCCCTTGGCTTTAGAATACAATAATGTGCTTCAGTGATTATTTGGCGACTGTCCATCAATGATGTACCCCACAAGAAAACGTATATGTATTGGTCAAGAAAAGACAAAAGGCAACTGTAACTCAGTCTGTGGCATGGATACTCACTTCTGAGATTCGTTAATTACTTTGTGAAATGTAAATTAAACTTGGAGACTTTAGAGTTCCTTTGCATTCATATTACATTCACATTTATAACTTTCACAGTTTTGAATTGTGATTCATAAATATGAGAGCTTTAAACATCTTGTTCTAACAGGAATTTATCTCATGAGCTACAGTATTTACCTCATAATTATGAAAAAACTAATGGGAACTTTATTCGATTTTGAGAAATCCCATAATTATGATAACACATAGCATAATAAAGTCACAAAATATTATATGAAAGTCATAATTCTGAGAAAACTCATGAATGCAATGTTTCCAGGAATGATGAGGTGTCTCCAAAATGTATTAAAATAAGTGGATGAATGGCTTAAGATTCATGTTCATCTGTGAAATATTAAACATCTAAACAAAAACTTGTGTAAAAAATGTAAAGTGTACATATAAACTACATGAAGAATCTGTTTTGGAATGATGGACCAAATATAACAGTTGGTCATGAACAAGGATAGACAGTGGATTAATACAGAAGACATAAGACCCAATATTTTCAAAATAGCTGAGCATTCAAAAATACATTCACCGTGGGCAAAAACATAAAATATTTTGAAATGAACTATCTAGTATGGCCCTGTTCCCATGATTCACTGCAGGACATGTGTGCAAAAACAGTAAACACTGAAAAACAGCTGAAATGTCATTGGCACCAATGAAAGCTAATGAAATGTAAAGTGAAAGCATAAGACTTTGAAAGGAAATCTTAAAGAAAACAAACAACAAAAGGTATTTGGGAAACAATATTGCTTGTTGTTAACCACAGATAGATGAGAAGATCAAGTGCCATCTGATATTGTACACACATCTCCAGTAAGAGATAGGTCCAGGACGTGCTTATCCTAGCTTAGCACGAGACCAGAAGCAGGGGAAAGTGCTAACCTAGCTCCATCAAATGTAATAGGTTAACGGTGGCCCCTACTTCCACTCTTTGCAAACTTTTGAAAGTACTGGAGCATATTATTGTCACTTTTGACAAAATCTAACCCTAGCTTTGTACTAAGATAAGCTAAAAACATCCGGTATCATGCAAATGATGAATGTAATAGTATTTCCTCATGTAGTGTAACTGTGGGCTTTACAGTAAACAAACCTATTTCCCAAAATATCCAACTGTGTCTTTAAAGTAATGAAATGAAGAGATGTGTTAAACAAAAACGACAGCAACAAAAAATAAGTGCTATTAAAGCCACTGAATACCATCCATAGACACAAAACACCATCACTTTCGGTCATATTTCATGTGGGTAAACAAAGGTTAATTTAACAACAGCCTCTCCTAAGTTATCTCTAGACCTTTCCTTACCATTTGGAATACATTGAAAGGTTCAGTGAAAAATTGATGTATGATTATTTCCACTAGTCCCCAGTCCAAGCTGCAATATGTTTTGTGTGTGCAATCTCAGAATCAGGGTGGATATACACAGCTGCTTTTGGAATGGGCCAGAATTAGACTCTACTGCTGTTCTGCCTCGTGAAACCTTTGAAATCGTTGACCAAGTTCCTGAAAGGAATTTAATTAAGGTAACTCATTAATTCTCAGCGTGAATTGAATGATGCAGTTTGTTATAATGTCTAATTTAACATCATCTACAAGCAAAGCAGTTGCCAACCATACAAACAGGCCGAGCGACCAAAGCCTCTGCTGCCCATAACGTACAGGAAAACACTGAGCCAACGATGAAATACTCATCAACTTGATTAAGACATGGCGGTCTCTGTCTCTCTGGTCTACTGACTAAACCAGACACCATTATGTATATCCTCAGGCCCTAACGCACCAGCAAAAAGCTTCAACACACCAGGCCACATCTGGGGAAACTTAATGCAGAGCGATGGAATTACATCTTCCACTATATACAGCTGGCAGAAGTATCTGTGTAAAATCTACTTTTCCACGTGGTTATTTACTTCTGATTAAAGTATGGAAGACGCTGGTTCAAGTCCAGCTGTCTATGTTGTAAAGTCACTCAGGTCACATCTTTTTCATGGCACACTTCTGCTATTCATTGAACTGGTATTTCATCACAAAGCTACATTGAAAGGATTATTCAACTAATATATGGATTACAATTAACATCTTATTTTTTTAGTTTTGGCCATTTTTTAAATCAGTTATAATTACACTTTCCTCATCAAAGTTATTGCGTTCAGAGAGTAAGGTTATAAAAAAGCCAACAGTTTATCCAGATGATCTAAACCACTTTATTTTGAGGTTAAAGCATACCTGAAATATTAAAATATAAAACAGACCCTGACAAGCCAAAATGAGTTGGTCTCACAATAAAGTTGTTCTTAATACTGCAAGTGTTGGAGACCCTCTTCATGCACCTTGGAAGTAGGTGAAGCCAGAAATCCTGACTCTGCTAATGATCCCTCATTGCACAGGAAAAACAAAAAGGTTTGTTTTACTCCAGTCTGTGTGATCAGCTGACTGCTTGTGCTGTGGTTTTCCTAACCACATGCAACAGTGATGTCATGGCATCCTGACACACCCAAGAGTACACTTCTACATCACTGCAGCAAGGTGAGTTAAGTTAGACCACTGGAGGTCAGAAAAAGCAAGATTTTCAGGTGTTAAGTCACTATTTAATGTTGAAGCCCGGTTTCCAGACCTCAGTAATGTCACAATTTCTGATAAAAAATGATGGCCAAAACTACAAAAGTAAGAATCAAGTTATGATAAACAAGAATAATCCTTACAATGTACACCAGGAACTGAGAGCCCTGCACTTCGATGTCAATATTTTTCAACTCAAACATAATTAACTGAACTATGATGACTTTCAAAATATCAACTGTTGTCTGGGGTTGTTGTTGGACACTACAATAAAAGGAAAGGTGCATCTTTAAACTAGCATCATTTGAACAATTAACATCAAAAACTGAATCAATTCATTATTGTGACTGTTGGCTTTCTTTGCACTGATAGTGAAAATATTTGACCGAGGTGGAAATGGTAAACACATCTAAAAAGATGATGTATAGGGCTGGACAAAATAGTTCAACTAGTATCACCAATGGGTGAATGATTCATGACACGCATCCTGGTTTATTTCCAATGTGATGTGTTTTAGACTTGCTAGGGTCAAGGCCAACTAAGACATTTTTAATCATTTGTCAAGTTTTTGCCTTTGAATTTTTAGTGAATCTGTCACGTTTACGTTTTTTTTTATGTAGAGTTGGTAATTAGCTCCTTACTACAAAATGAAAGTCACATCTGTGACTTCATATCCACAAATTAGCTTTGGTCCTTAACAGCGCTGTCCCTTTTTAGTTGAAATTCAAACATTTGTTCAAAGTAAGTAAGTAAGTGCATTACGCTGTGGGTTGCGTACAAATGAAATGGAATGAATTTTGTGTTTGACTTTTTGAAAAAGGGAACGCCCTAGTCCTCAATGAGCACCTGACTTCTGGGTGACTACATTTATGTGCAAAGGTTAAAAAACTCAATCAATTTTTACATTATTTAAAAAATAAAAAAACAAAAGAAAAAAAACAAAACGGCTCTCCTGGAAATTAAACCTCAATTGACTAGCTTATCTGGTGAGGTTGGAAGCCTTGGAAGCATCGTGATTGATCTAGCCACCCTAGAACCAACTGCAGCTGGATTGACCAGCAATGTAGAGGAGATTCTGTTGTGGGCCAATAGCAAAGCCCGTTAGAGGGCTACCCATGTACTCATATAGCTGGACCTGCATCCAGGTAACCTCTATTTATGTTGCTCAACATTTAGCAAACATTGGACAAGCCACTCCTCACATTCAAACCATCAAAGAATGAAGCAGGAAAGAACAAAGTATTAAGTGGAACAGTTATTGTAGAAACAGACCAGTAACTGCTTTAGAGTCAGTTCAGGGAGCTCTTAGACAGTTCGGGGAGAAGAAGGAATGGACCTAAACTGACCCACACTGGCACTGGATCACCTTGTGAATTCACAGCACCACCGTGACACCATCCAGTCAATCTTCCATTCTACAGTCTCAAGCCCAAAAACTCCACGAGTTGTGCTTAGCCCCTTCCTCCCTCACACCCCAGAGTCGGTGTACATGCCGTTGATCAGGTAGTCCACCTGGGTGTAGTCCTTTCTCCTGTAGCTCTCATAGGCCTGCGTGACGAACACAGCCACCGTGACCAAGAAGAAGAGCAGTCCGAAGAGCAGGACAGCCAGTAAAGATGCGGTATCCACCAGCTGAGTGGTCAGGGCAGAACCCGCTAAATCTGCCACGGCTGCCCTCGTTCCAGAGGCACTGGGCTCCTTGTGACTGGTGGGAGTACCGGTAATGGGGACAGTTTTGGTAGAAGGCCATGTAGGTAAAGAGGTGGTCTGAATTGGTGGCATCTCAGTATTTGGGACAACTGGCTGTGGCTTGGCAGCTGATGAGGACGAATGTGGAGGTGACATCTTTTGAGCTGTGGTTGTAGTGACAGTAACAGTTGAGTTAGCTCTTGTAAATGTGGCTGTTTCTTTTGCAGTTGTCGCAGGGTATGGTGCTGCTGTTGTTGGTGTTGTTGTTGTTGTTGTTGTGGACGTTGGTGTTGTTGTTGTTGTGGACGTTGGTGTTGTTGTTGTTGTAGACGTTGGTGTTGTTGTTGTTGTAGACGTTGGTGTTGTTGTTGGTGTTGTTGTAGACGTTGGTGTTGTTGTAGACGTTGGTGTTGTTGTAGACGTTGGTGTTGTTGTAGACGTTGGTGTTGTTGTAGACATTGTTGTAGACGTTGGTGTTGTTGTTATAGTAGTAGTAGACGTCACCAGTACACGGGTTGGGAGTACTTCCCTCACAGGCTCTGTAGTTGTGGATGTAATTGTACCAGTGATGGTAATGGATCCAGTATAAGCAGTGTGTGTGGGCGAGCCTGTGGTGGGAGAAGGAAGAAAGGCTGCAGGCTGAGCGAAGGTCTCTGGTGATGGAATCTCATGGTCTGGTGATACTGGCTGTTGATTGTTTGGCGAGGCTGTGGCATTTATTTTGTGGCTGACTGAGCTGGAGTTTAAATTCTGCTGTGGTGGTTGCGTTCCCACCTTAGTGGAACTGGTCTTTGAGGAATTGTTAATTGCTGTATTTTTACTGCCACCATTATCACCTGGAGAAATAAAAAATATCCATGAATGCCTAAGCTTAGAAATGAGGAAAAACGTCAATTAATTATAAAACATATTAGAGTAAGCAAAATAACCAACGTAAACAGACAGTAACATGGGGCAAAAGAAACAATGATGACAGCAGCTTTGTAAAGTATTTAGACCAGTTCTGTTGACACTTTGTTAAATATTCCTAAAATCAATGTAAATTGAAATGTATTTTGACAATCTACACCAATAATGTACACTTTTATTTTTTCTAAATCTAATTCACATACTTACATCATACATCAATTTGCTTCTGCAATTGAACTATTCAACACAATAAATTAACAATTAAAACAACACACAGCAATGACACAATAGGAACACACGACATAAAACCCCCAATTATAAAAAGATAGAGAGACCATAAGACCAGCAGCTTAAAAAAAACACTTAGTGAAGTACATAACATGACACAAGTGACAGCTGCAGGAAAATTCTGTTACAGCAAGTATAAAAAGTAATTTTCAATGAAGTGCAAAAGTAAAATCTAATCACATAACTGTCAATAAGAAGCTGCAGAAACACTAGAAAAAATAGCTGGTAGGAATTCTGACTCAATGTTTCCAGTGTTGATTGGTCAGTAAAGGGTTGTTGGCAGGTAACATAAGATGTTACACTGATACACTGAAAATAGGTCTCTATATTTCACTTTAGTAAGTTGAGGATGTCCCCTTGGGCTCTGGGAAATTATGGAGGGTATTTTTCACTCTGACAAGCTGACATTTCATAGTTTATACGATTGCTCGAAAAAGGGGATCGACATAAGAAAGCTGCAGCCCTAATAGGGATGGCTATCGCTCAAAGAAATTATAGAAAAATGAAAAATGATACCGATACCCATAGAGAATTTCATTTGATACCCATCACGTGAAAGCATTCAGCATTCAGTTGCATAAAGTGCTTGCTTCTCTCCTCTCTGCCACACTAGAGGATGGCAGACAGCACACATCAGACGTACGATACTGACAGAGGAATTAGTCAGGGTACAGAAGCTGAGATGTGCAGATACAGGGAGCAAATGCAATAAAACTGGCGATTTTCTGGAGACCACCAGTGTGTAGGACTTAGAAAACAACAGGCGTGGGTGCTTGGACACGCGTCCTACCCTGTCAGCTAAATTGCGTTGAGAGGCAAATGTTACGATTATGAAATAGGTTTTTCGCTATGCAACGCTTTTAATTGCTTTTAAATCACTGTTGCTGAGGCAAACAAAGCTAAAGTCAGCTCGATTTGGACAAGCTAGCGTTCTGTAGCTCAGTTTAATAGCAACAATTAAATTAACAGCCACCGAAAACAGTTTGCATCACAAAAGACTGCTTAGCATATTTCAGATGGCATGTTTATATGTGCACTTCTTTGAAAATTTAAAGGGTTTACCTTGTATTCAATAGCTTCCCTGCTCTTTTTCTTTGTTGTGATGGAATTTAAAAATGTATTTTAAAAAAGGAAAACTTTTTTTGGAATTTTTCTCTTATTTGGTTTCTCTACGGTCTATTTAAGTACAACACTGGAGTTGTGACATAGCACACTAAAGCTGGATATATACTTACTACTACTACTACTACTACTACTACTTATTCTGCTGTACCCGGTGGCAATGTGCGAGGTTACACTGTAAGTTTGGGCTGCTTTTGTTTTCTCCTACAAGTTCCTGATGCCAGTAGAGAGAGAGTATGGACAAGATGAAGCATGTTGAAAAAAATGACCCAGTCATGTTCTCCTTTTCAGTAACACACATCAAGCAAAGCTATCACCTCAAACCTTCTGCTGAATGAATAAATGAATCCTAGTTCATACTCACATGCAGTGGAGCAGTTAGCTTGTGTTGTGTTGAGCTGGGTTTGGGGGTTGGCCACAGCTGGGCCTTTTTTAGGTACTGTGGAGGAGGAGTCGCTGAGGATCAGCAGCAGGCAGACAAGGTGAAGACACACCGCTGGACTCAGCTGGAGGGTTGAGGGATACAGGAACATGGTGGGCTGGGGGGGTGGGGTGACACAGACACACACTCACATTCACATACACTACCTTTAAGCAACACACTCGCATAGGCCTAGAGCAAATTTACACACATACACACACGTGCACACTCAACATGTACAGTCAGGTGCACGCACCATCCACTTGCACACACAAGGAGTTGAGGCTCAGTTGAAATGGGAGGATGGAGTCTGGAGACCAGGAGGAAGTGAAGGCAGCATCCACCTGCACAAGACATCAACACAAGCACGTGTCAACAGCAGCCAATAGAGATATGGAAGAGATACGATTATATTTTACATTTCTCCTTCCAGACAGCTATTGCTCTTAGTACATTCACTGCGCTATGAAAATCAACTTGCAGAGACACGAAACTTGGTTGAACTGCAACCTTTTAAAAATAATAAGTCTACTGTTATTCAACTTTTGTGATTAACAAAAACTAGAGGATGTTCTTGTCCGTCTCTTAAAACTTTCTAACTCTGCTGCTCTGTCTGTAGCATTCAGCCTCAAGCCAAGCGATTCATTATGGAGATGTTCATTTTTATTAACTGTTCTCATATTTAAAAAGCCTCAGAAATTTACAGAAATAGCAATACCAATAACAGCTGGTTACTGTAGTTTTTAAACAAACCATATTCAAACAGGAGGAAATTACTTGACAATATAATCTGGTACACCCTGGACAGGTCACCTATCAACGACAGGGCCAAATCCATTCCAGGTATGTTTCATTTCTATGCACGTGTAAGATGGTGAAAATCTGCTGCTGAGTTCTCTCATGCTGAGAAGGAACTTGTTACTGTCTATAATGGAGAAGTTCTGAAATGAACATGTAATTTATCCCAACTACAGTGTGACAACTCTAGCTGTCAATATCTTTCTTTCTTAGTTGTCTGTGCCATAGAAGCAAGTAATGTCCAAATCAATTGGTAGAGATTTGTTTTGATTTTGACATTAAATAGGCTTTTCCATTTATCACTGTCAAAGATGCCCAATTACATCCACTTTGGATAGGTTAAAACTCAACATGAAAATTATCAAGAGGGTGAATACTGTTTTTACAAGCAATGTAAAAATCAAAAACAAATTTTTCAATCCATTTTACATTGTTTAAGTAGGTCTTGGCAAAGTGAAAAAAAATAGGCTTTATATATATTGGAAACAATATCACTGTTCATTTAGGTAAAAACTAATTGTAGTTAAAGCTACAAGGCTTTTGCAAAGATCCTCCATACTAGAGTCAGTCAGATTAAAATTGTATATTTGTAGATCAGGATGAATTCAAAAAGAGCTATGATCCCAAATGATTGCAAACAAACTGCATCCAGCCTTTTACTATAAAATGTAAACGCTTCAAGCAGTTTAAGGCTTAAGGCTTTTTACAGGAGACAGAAAGGAGCAAGTCCACGACAAGACAAATGTAAGGAATGACTGCCATCTAGTGTCAGACCAAGTCTCAAGACCAAGTTAATGCAGTAGAGGCAGCAGTACCCGTCACTATGTTAATTTTATGCAATCAGCCTGAAACCTTCTCAACAGGTGTATTATTTTACATAAATAGAAAAAAATCAGTTAACAATGTTATTTTACTCCAGGCTCAAGTTATGAAAGCATGCAGCTTCCTATATTCAAATGTTAATGCAAACTGTAAATGGAAAATGCAGTTCAACAATAATTAATAATTAGTAATTATGTAAATATAGGGGCAGCCTGGCTCAGGAGGTACAACCATTGTCTAGTAATAAGAAGGTTCCTGGTTCGATCCCTGGCTCCTCCAGAGAAAAGTGTTGAAGTGTCTTTGAGCAAGACACTGAACCCCTAACTGCTCCTAATGAGCAGGTTGGCAACTTGCATGGTAGCCTCTCCCATCAGTGTATGAATGGGTGAATGTTGGCATGTGTTGTTAAGTGCTTTGAGTGGTCAGTAGACTAAAAAGCGCTATGAAAATGCAGTCAATTTACCATTTAATAATAATTGCTTTACATCTCACTTTTAGATGCTGTAGTCAGAACAAAATTATGCAAATCAAGTGAGTCAGTCAGTCACTAAGTAGGTCAGTGTAATATTTCACTTGTTTTTCTATACAGAATGAAATTTTTATTTGTACATTTTCTGAGAAATGAGGATTTAGATTTTAAAGGATTTTCTCTACATTTTGTTAAACAATATTCAAATGGAAAAAAAGGGGAACACCACCATGTCTCACAACAAAATTTCATAAATTGTAAGCCCTTTTAATACATACAAATGAATACAAATCAAATAGCTGTGGTTGTTGATAGTGTTGGAACCTTCCATTTATAAGGCTCTTTAGGCTTTTTTCAGCGTCAAATGTAGTGACCAAGTGTATTACAAAAAACTAATTATTTCGGTACTGATCTTAATTATACTAGCAAAGTCTGCACTGTGGCCTGTAGACTGATCTGCCTGTCATGTGCAGCTTTAAAACACTGTTCTGACATCAAGTTGAGTGGGCCTTTAAAACTGGTAAATTGCAAATTGTCAAACTCAGGCTTTGCTAGGTAGCTGAATGGAGCCATCATTAATGTTATTAGTAACATTAATAATGGCTTACAGGAGACATCTGACTTAGAAAAAACTCTTAGAAAAAGGTCTATCAATTTAATTAATTTTAAAATGGCAGAATCTTTGTGGCTTCCACAAAGGGTATGGGAACCAGTGTAAAGCAGTGGGAATATCATGATCTCTTGACTCAACCCCAACCTCACCATGAATGAATAATGAAGGATACTATGCCCCTAAAATATCCAAAGCAGTCAAACAGGCAAAAAAAAAACAGACAATCCATAGTCGATAATGCCTACTGCAATCATTTGGCCATCATTTGCAATCATTTGGTGACTGTATGACTAGTGTAACTAATGTGCATGACATGATTCAATGATCAGAACATGTTCATCATCATAACGTTAACCAAAAGTTACATATGAACCAAACTCAGAACATAAGAGATTTGGGCACAAGCTACAAAAGCACTGAATGCTGCTGCTCAAAATAATAATAAGAAATGATCAAAATGTCAGTGTTTCTCTATCTCATTGCCTGCACACCCACAAGACATCAGAGGCTTGTTTTGGATCCACAGATTTTGGCCAAAAGAAAATATAATTTAATGTTTGTAACGCCACAGTGCCATGACACGTAGAAAAAAACTCAACAAGAAGAACCAATTTCTGTGCCACCCCAAAGTGAGGACTGGCCACTGCTATGAAAAGCGCTTTCTGTTCACCTCACTCCCAGGACAGCTGTCCTCCAGGAAACTGCAATTTCACAATAACAGGTTTTTAACTATTGACTGTCTTCGTTTGCCTTTTACCTGTAGAAGTAGCATGTATTTCTATTTGGGGCCCCCCACCCATCACTCTTCTGTGCCACCTTGCCAAATCTTCTAGCCGGCCTTATGCCACCCCATGTAAAATGTTCAAGATCCACCACTGGCAGTCACTAGACTTCAAGTCAGCTTTTGATTGTACAACAAATTTTGAAGTTAAGTTACTGACAGGAGTTAACGGTTTATGAAGGCCCGTCATTAAAGTCACTGGAGTCTCAGGATTGCATTAAGGAGGACTGGTTCCTTTCAGCTTCAGCACAACGCTGTGCACAGCGACCTGCCCTGAATGTAAACAAAGGTCACTTCAGATGCCTACGTGGAGACAAGCAGCGGTAGACGCACTGACTCCGGCATTTTACAGAACAAGACTTTAAGGCATCAATTTTTCAAACCACACATATCGTAATTTCGACAAATCTTTTTTGATAATCGAACAATTTCTTCAAACAGAGTGTAACCCAGTGAGCACGTACAGAATGTATCTGGTTAACGTTAGTTAGGTAGCTACAGTGTTGCTCTCAGTAGTTTCTGTGTGCATGGTGTGTCAGTACGCCGAGGAGCAACAACTTATCTGAGAAAACAGAATTATAGCATACTGACGCTACCTACAAGTAAAAACTTGTAATTATGGAAGTCGCCAACGCTGATGTTAGTTCAGATAACTAATCTCAAAGTTTAACGTAAGCACATATTTGACCAACGTTACTGCTAACACGCTAACAGGAACCAACATGTAAATAGATAAAGCCCAGCCTGATAAGATAACGCCTTGGCCAGCTAAGTTAAAGGCGAGGGAAAGCGTTTTAGAGTGCTACAGCTAGTTAACATGCCAATAAACAGGGTGGATGTAAAATGAGTTCACGTCATTGATGAAAAAATATCTCCAGCTTAATAGAAGAGACGGTTAACATCCAACTTGAAGCTATTTCCTTGTTGGTGGTTTATCTGGATAATCAAATGTAACCGCTAACACGGTAACTACAACTGAAGTGACTTCAGAGACTTACCAGCGAAGTGTTGTGGTCGATTTATTGAACACAACAAGCACAGACCACGGTACATGCCAGCACAGACATTCAGGCTGAAGTCAACACTTCCTGTAAGCAGGAGGTAGGCGGTCTTCTTCTTCAGCTTTCTGCCAGCGTCGACTCATCATCGGCGCATTGCTGCCCCCTGCAGTTTCCAAACTGAAACAAGATAAGAAAGGCAACTCTTGCTGCAAATTGCAGCAAGACACTACAAACTACACACACTGTACATGCTATACTAAACACACTACACATATTATACTACAAAAACTACACACACTACACTTACTGTACATTCTATACTAGTCAAGTCAAGTCAATTTTATTTGTATAGCGCCAAATCATAACAAAAGTTATCTCAAGATGTTTTTTCAGTAGGTCTAGACCATACTCTTTTAAAATTCTACACAAAAAAATGGGTACAAATTGCAGTAAGAATAGAGACAATGGGATAATGATAATCCTCCTGTATTGATTTCTCCTAATATTATATTTATGGTGCACAGAGGTTGACCAACTCAACATGTGGGCTATAGAGTGTGGCTTTCCAAGCACAGGAAGCTTTAACCTAAGACAAATAGACAATCTTAAAGTTCAATTAAAGAAAAAGGAAGAAGAAAGTAAAGTAGAAAGAAAGAAAAGAAAAAGATTTTACACAGATTGGGGTGAAGCATATGTATGTTGGTTAAAAGAAGAAACGGCCAGGGACAGAAAACAGAAGGCAGGGACAGATTCACTAATCTCTCAGTCTCAGTGCCTCAAACTAGACCCTGATCTGGTCTCGGCTCCCCTCAGAACACAGCCACCACCACCACCCGCTGCATTCAACCAGGCGGCACAGCCAGGCGCTCCAGACCCACGGGAGCGGCTCTATCCACAACTCAGTGAGCTTGCCCTGACAACAAGGCTGACTGACTAGAGGTGGAGTCGAGGACAGTGAAGGATTCATCTGGTTTTGACGCAATAACAGAGACGAGAGATCAACCTGCACTTCAGACATGTGAGAGCACTAACACACACACACACACACACACACACACACACACAGAAGTTTGAAAACAAATGGCACAGAGAAGGTCAAAATAAAGATAAGCTCGAGCTTGACTGGTTGTACTGGGATGATTACCACTGTGCTGTCTTAGTAGCTCTGACTGACTCACTCTTTCCCACTCTGTTTAAAGTGCCAAACTCTGATCCTCATGTTTCATTGGTCAAGCCTAAACAAAAAAAAAATGGGAATGGGAATTAGTGGCATTGACAGAAGCGTGTAAACATGCTACAGATAAAAGTGTCAACATATACAGTGACAGCCGATACGCATGGGGCGTGGAACATGACTTTGACTGTCTTTGGGCTAACAGAAAAAATTTGACATCCATGGGCAAACCTATTGCTCACCATACCTTGGTTGCTGGTCTCCTTGATGCTGTGTTGTTACCAAAACAAATTGCTATCTGTAAATGTGAAGCACACACTAAAAACATTGATTCAGTTTCACAGGGAAATGCTAGAGCTAATACTGCTGCAAAAGCTGCAGCAAAACAAATACTACTAACAGCTCAGAGTGTTTCTGTGCCTGATTCGCCTGTAACACCTACCGCTGATTTACAAGAATTGCAGACAAGGGCCACTCAGGAGGAAAAGGCCACTTGGAAAAAAGCAGGCTGTTCACTGTTTGACAAAGTTTGGCACGGTCCAGATGGCAAACCCTGTTTAGAAAAATATTTGTTTCCTCACTATGCTAAGTTGACACATGGTAGAGACCATGTGTCAAAGGGAGAAATGATGACAGACATACAGAGACATTGGTTCACAAAGGGATTCTGTAATTTGGGATTCTTTCATTTCTCACAATTTTTTTTGTCAGAGTTGTGTGATCTGTGGTACTAACAACATAGGCAGAGGAATACAGACTCCAGAGGAATACAGACTCCACAAAGCACTCATCCACCTCCTAACAAACACATTGACTTATCACCAAGCGAACACCAACATCAGTAAGTGAACCAACATTTTCCCCCGCCTTGTGTTGGCGAGGAAAAGAGGGGTGTGGATTGTCAGTAGGACCACACATTTCTCAAACTCAGGAAGAGGCAGCACACTGAATACAGGGGTAGATTGAGGACACACTGCTGTTAAGATGATGCCAACGGTCAAACCGTGGCATCCAAATGGGCAATTAGGGTATAGTCAGAGGAAAGGAATATGCTTTTTGTTCCTATTGATTGTCATCATAGTCTACTACATTACTACTGTTGTTTGACATCCATAACGGCATAACGGAACAAAAAGGGAAGTGGAACATGATTTCCCTGGTGTCGCTTTGCAGACATACACTCACGGCCACCTGTGGACCAGCATGGGATGGAGGAGCAAGAGGAACATTTAAAAGTGCATACCCTTACATCGCTCAGCTGAATCTAACCAACACTGCTAGTCTACATAGCGCAGTGGCAACTGGTTTCACTGCTCTCTCCCCTAGCATCCAGGGTCTCAGAAATGTGGCCCTGCAGGACAGGTTGGCTCTAGACATGATGCTCACCAGCCAGTGCCATATCACTGGGCCTGATTGCTGCACCTTCATTCCGGACATTTCAGACAACATGACTCATGTTGTTTCCCACCTGAACAAATTGTTCCAAGAAGAGAAAAGCAAGGACTCCCAGAATCCCACAGGATGGAGTTGGTGTTCTTGGCTGACTATGGGCGGATGGAAAATTACATTGATAAAACTTCTTGTACCTCTGCTGTTGTGTAATGTACATGTTGTGTAATCCCTTGTGTTAAAGCTTTGGTCAAGTCCTCCATTGGGCAATATTTGCAGGTGCCACAGAAAGACATCCCTGATTCATTCCCGCCTCCAGAGTGGACACCACCATACCACATTGATGATTATTCTGATCAATCCGTTTGAAATTGATATTTTCTCCTAGCCAATTCTTATATCAATATTCTAAGATGCCTGTTTGTAATGACAAAAACGTAACAACTATACACATTCTACATAACATAATAATTAATGACTTGATTGTTAAAAAATGTTTTGTGAGCATAAAATGCTCAAAGGGAGGAATGTAAATAGAAATTTCTTACATCAAGTCACAACCAGGTCATGTGTCCATTCAGGTTACATTTCTCTTACCTTAATTAGACACATGACCACTCCTGTGTGTCAGGATGTACTCAGAATGAATACTTTCTGTATTCATTGATCAAACACTACACAAAGTACACGTTATAATACACACACTACACATACTATACTACACAAACTACACACACTACATGTTCTATACTACACAAACTACACACAGTACACATACTATACTACACAAACTACACATGTTATACTACATACTACACATACTATACTACACAAATTAGTCAAGTCAAGTCAATTTTATTTGTATAGCGCCAAATCATAACAAAAGCTATCTCAAGACACTTTTCACATAGAGTAGGTCTAGACCATACTCTTTAAAATATTATTTACAGAGACCCAACAGTTCCCACCATGGCGACAGTGGCAAGGAAAAACTCCCTTTTAACAGGTAGAAACCTCGAGCAGAACCAGGCTCTGGGTGGGCGACCATCTGTCTCAACCGAGTTGGGTTGAAAGGGGAGGAGAGAGGGGGAGAGGGGAGACAGAGCAGGAGGAGAGAGAACAAATCAGACTAATAATAAGAACAACTGCAGCAGTGAGTGTGGAGCAGGAACATGGGGGCAGTAGACGGCCTGCAATCACAGATCCAGAATCTACAGCTCCAGAGGCAGAAATACCTGCAGAAAGTGAGAAGGAGAAAAAGCACAGAAAGCACAAGAACTACCGGGAAGAAGTTGAGTTAGTAACATGTATTAGTGGGATAGGAATGCGTACAGATAGAGAGGGGGAGGAGGAGAGAGAAGCTCAGTGCATCATGGGAAATCCCCCGGCAGTCTTAAGCCTATAACAGCATAACTAAGGGATGGTTCAGGACTCACCTGAGCCAGCCCTAACTATAAGCTTTATCAAAAAGGAACGTTTTTAGCATACTCTTAAACGAATAGAGGGTGTCTGCCTCCTGAACCCAAATTGGGAGCTGATTCCACAGAAGAGGAGCTTGATAACTAAAGGCTCTGGCTCCCATTCTACTTTTAGAGACTTTAGGTACCACAAGTAACCCTGCGTTCTGTGAGCGTAGTGCTCTAGTGGGGTAATACAGTACTATCAGCTCTTTAAGATATGATGGTGCCTGACCAATAAGAGCTTGGTAAGTGAGGAGGAGGATTTTAAATTCTATTTTAGATTTTACAGGGAGCCAGTGCAGAGAAGCTAATATTGGAGAAATATGTTCTCTTTTGCTAGTTCCTGTCAATACACGTGCAGCCGCATTCTGGATCAGCTGGAGAGTCTTTAGAGACTTATAAGGGCAGCCCGATAATAAGGAATTACAATAATCCAACCTAGAAGTAACAAATGCATGGACTAGTTTTTCTGCATCTTTTTGAGACAGGATATGCCTGATTTTTATAATGTTACGTAAGTGGAAGAAGGCAGTCCTTGATGTCTGTTTTATATGGGTATTAAAGGACATGTCCTGATCAAAGGTTACTCCTAGACTCCTTACAGCGGTGCTAGAGGCCAGGGCAATGCCATCTAGAGTAACTATATCTATACATAGTGCGTCTCGCAGGTGTTTAGGACCCAGAACAATAACTTCAGTTTTGTCTGAGTTTAACAGCAGAATTGCAGGTCATCCAGTCTTTTATGTCCTTAATACATGCCTGAAGCTTGGCTAACTTATCAGTTTCATCTGGCTTTATCAATAAGTATAAATGAGTATCATCTGCATAGCAGTGAAAGTTTATGGAGTGTTTCCTGATAATATTGCCTAAAGGAAGCATATACAAGGTGAATAAAAGTGGTCCAAGCACCGAACCTTGTGGAACTCTGTGACTAACTTCCGTGTGCATGGAGGATTCATCATTTACATGGACAAACTGAAATCTATCTGATAAATACGACTGAAACCAGCTTAGTGCAGGTCCTTTGACGGCAATCAAATACTCCAGTCTCTGTAATAGGAAAATAATAGTAATAGTCAATGGAATCGAAAGCGGCACTAAGATCTAACAGAACAAGTACAGAGACAAATCCTTTGTCTGACGCAATCAAAAGGTCATTTGTCACTTTCACCAGTGCTGTCTCTGTGCTATGATGCTCCCTAAATCCTGACTGAAAATCCTCAAATAAACTATTGCTGTTTAGAAAGTCACGTAACTGATTAACGACCACTGTCTCAAGGATTTTGGAGAGAAAGGGAAGGTTAGATATAGGTCTATAATTGGCTAAAACCCCTGGATCAAGCGTAAGCTTTTTAAGAAGAGGTTTAATTACAGCTACTTTTAAAGGACTGTGGTACATAGCTTGTTAATAAAGACAGATTGATCATGTCTACTAAAGAAATACTAACTAATGGTAGAACTTCTTTAACCAGCCTAGTTGGGATGGGGTCTAAGAGGCAGGTTGTTAGTTTAGACGAAGAAATCATTGAAGTTAGTTGGTGAAGGTCAATTGGAGAAAAACAGTCTAAATATAACTCTGGTTCTACAGCTGCTTCTGAGGTTCCTGTAATTGAAGATATATCTGAACTGGCTGAGAGCATAAGATGATGAAATTTTTCTTTAATAGTTAGAATTTAGGTTTAACTCTAGGTTTAGAGTTTAGGTTTAGGGTTGATTAATAAGCTAGAGTTGAAGATGGCTGCAACTCCACCTCCACGGCCAGTGCCTCAAGGAATGTGAGTATTACTATGACTGGGAGGAGTGGACTCATTCAGTATGTATGTATATGCATGTATAACTATATTTAAAAAGCAACACTGACCAACAACATACAATGTCTATATACAAGTCAAGTGTTTCTGTAAGTTGTAAACAATGCAAGTACTGCAAAGGAGTAAATATTGAAAAGCTAATGTAATAGATTGAGAGAAGTTGAGAAGCAGCAGTTCACCTATTGTGTTGGCCAGAGAGTGGACATTCACCAGACGTATTGATGGGAGCACAGGAAAAACTTCTAGCTGTTGCAGTAGCTGCAGTGGTCTGGTGCGGTTCCCCCGCAAATCCCACAGAGAGCTGCGGCTCCCCCCAGCTAACATCTCTGTAAAAAAAAAAAAAAAAAAAAAGAGAACAACCTAAAAACACCCTAAGTGTCACATAAGACACTATATGCTTTTTTCATAATTTACTTCACTTCCCAGAATGCCTGTATATTCCATAAAGTAACCACTTCCTCTCAGGTAGCCTTAGTTGTTGTCTTGGTTAACTGTTTGTCTTTATCAGTTAAACACAGTAATTAGTAATATGAGTAGTATTTTTACACCCTTAATATCATTTTGTTGTTGTTGAATGTTCATTTATAGGAATTATTTTAGTTAATCCTTTATCTAAATAAGTGGTCTCAATAAGATCAACATGTCTTTTTCAAGAGTGACCTGAACAGCATATGCAATGTCAAAGCATAAACAAGCAAACACAATTCAAACACGCAATTATCCCTCTCTCTCACACACGGAAAAATAGTTCCATCATTAACAGTTACAAGCCGCATTCAGAATGCTGAGTGTAATGTTGCAAAATCTTCTGCAAAATCTTCAAATTAAAAGTTTTTTTTATTTTTTTTTTGAATCCTCATCCCCATCACATTACACACATGTAATTAAAAAGGTTGTAATTTAGTCTATATCAAACAAATTTTTTCACACTTCATATAAACATGCTTTTTTTTACATTCAATTTAAACAAATGTTACTTTTTAGATATGATTAAATTCAACTTTATTTCACAGTACAAGTACTGAGATAACAAAATGCAGTTTAACATAAAAAGAAGTGCAAAGAAGCAGTAAAGTGCAGTGTATGTAGGCCTATATATAGTGGTATATATAAATTAAAGGCTTACAGAACCAGAGAGGCAGTGCATGACAGTACATGAGTCCAAATAATCAGGCAGGCAGGCACAGGTCAGGGCAGGGTACAGGTGACAGTATGAAATCACAAGTCTTCACCTCACCTGCATCATTGGATAGACTGTCACTCCTAACTAGGTCACTCCCACAAGGCTATTTAACTCCGCCCTTCATGCCTGTTACTCCCAGCTTTTCCCTCCAAACCATTCCAGGGAGAACAAAGAGAACCAACGTGAGGTTGAAATGGACTTTTATCCCTTATAATATTTGATTTGGTTGACATGGCACATATTGTTTGTAAGTTAACAGATTGTTTTGTACTTCATTATGCCAGATACCTGAGTTAAACCTCCAAATATTAAGGAGAGAGTGACATGCCAGACTGGATGTATTAATGATGTACATTAAAATTATAACCTTTTATTTAGTATTATTATTTGTTTGATACCATTCAGACCTGTAATATATTCTCTGAATATTTCTGTTATAGAGATAAAAATCATCCACCAACCACCATCCAACTGTAACTGTGATTAAATGTGCACCACATCAGATTTTCTGTGAGCCAATGCCACCAAAAAACTCACTTTTTTCAGACAGGGTACAGGTAACTGGCTCGAAACTGGCAGAAGAATGAGGAATATGGGCCAGTATATACAGTATAAGAGTAGCTGCTGAAGGAATGAGGTGCAGGTGGAGAGATGGGCGGGGAAGCTTAGGTGAGGGGAATGAGGTGGCTGCAGGGCATCTCTGTTAGTGGCAGCCCTATGGTCAAAGCTAGTATCCTCTTCCGTAATTACTTGTAAATACTATAGTATTAGTAGTACTGTTTTGTCAGCATTTAT
This sequence comes from Lateolabrax maculatus, assembly GCA_031216445.1. Taxonomy (NCBI): domain Eukaryota; kingdom Metazoa; phylum Chordata; class Actinopteri; order Acropomatiformes; family Lateolabracidae; genus Lateolabrax; species Lateolabrax maculatus. The sequence goes on along the minus strand of CM062214.1, from coordinate 2,324,617 downwards.
GTTAGAGATATAACAACTCCCATTATGATCAGTCTGCACCTCACTGATGATCCGCTAGAGGGTGTCATTACACCTCACAGATAACTGAACTGTCCTGCCAACAAGGGCAACACTATTACTAAAATTACTAATGTTACTACTGCAGCATCAACCACTAGTGGTGCTACTATTTCTACTACTACTACTGTTAAACACGTATTAGCCTACTAATTAATAAATAACTCAAAACATTGCTTTCAGTTAAAATGTCAGTTCTTTTAGATCTGCACCATGAATTTTATCCTTTCTATTGTTTTGCTATTTTGTTCTTTTCACTTCTTCCCCCTTTTTCTTCAGTCTGCTGCTTTTCTTTTGTTCTGTGTCATCTAGTCTGTTATGTGTATCCATGTCTTATATCAAGCACTTTGAATTGATTTATGTGTATGTATGATGCCGCGGTTCTTTTAAGTGAACAAACTTTCTTTCTTTTTTTAAATACATTAACACAAGAGCATAGAGTTCAAATAGAATGATAGGGTGATCCTATAATGTAGTTGTTAAATAGATCCAGACCTCTGATTTAACATTAGGCCCCAAACACTGAGACTTTAGTATGCTGCCTGTCTGCCAACATACAAAACACAGTTCAACACAAGTAACACGTTCCATACACATGTGTAATAATTCTTACTGTTTACTGTATACCAAGCATAATGTACAATGATGGTATTTTGGAAATTCTAAGGGTTAATGTAATTAAACTGAATAACGTAAGTGATGAGCTCAGCAGTCATAGCTGAAACCTTTGCTAAATTTGGCTGAATTCTAACAGGTAGAGGTGTACTGCCGGGCCGGGCCGGGCCGGGCCGAACCACGCGTCTGGATCACTACGAACACAAACACTTTGAAAGACATGACGGATTCACACTGGTGAACTTCATCCCAGTGACAGTGGTGTAATGTAATCCCTGCATGCGACGGAGGCGCGTGTCCTCAGGTGAACCTTTGCAGCGGGTGACGCGGGAGCGCGCGCTGCGGAAACGAGGACGCGCTCCTCGGTCACGGTGTCAGATACCCGGAGGTGAGACGGCCAATTAAATTGCGACGCAGTCTGAGGTCCCCCCCCCCCCCTCACACACATATATCGCGCGCGACACGTAGAGGAAAGTGAAAGTCAGGCCGGCGTCTCGTCAGCAGCACCGACCCGTCGCTATGTCTCTGCCCACCGCCTCCCGGCTGCTCAGGAGCGCGCTGAGGACTCACCTGGTCCCCGTGGCTAATGTGGCGTCCAAACCTGCCAAACACACGCTCTCCGCGGGGGTGAGTTCGTGCTCCTTCTCCTGGCTCCGGGGCCGTTAGCGGGCTGTAGGTGTCCCCGCGGCTCCGCTTCCTCTAACTGCGTCTAACTCACCGTTTCTCGCTTGTCTCGTACTTAAAAAAATATTATCTGCGTGGAATATTGAATATCCCGTTTTTCAACGCAACATGCAAATTAGAGGATTTATAAAAACGAATTGACCATTAAGAGATTGATAAGTGCGTCAGTATTAGGCTGCCTCGCCATTATTGCGCCTAATTCCAACACGTAGACATCTCTGCCAGCTCAGATATAAATAGACTTATAGAATAAGTTTTATACCCCGAAATGTTTACATCACCGACAGCAAACATGTACAACTGGGTGTTTTTTACACCCTGTGTCTGTGTCAGTCAGCACTGCGGGACTTTAATGTAACAGTTTGATCCGGTCTGAGCAGGTGCCAAGTCCCCGACCTTGACGTGGATCACGGTCACACACAAGTCAGCAGGCCGCGACAGATTTCAGATGAACGACTCTAAGAAATGATTGAGTTTAGGGACCAGCGACAACTTTTTGCTCACCCCGACACACCGTAAGTCTCAGAGACAGCCAACTTTATCAGAACATATTGACGAAGCTGCAGATCAACTCACACAGGCTTAAGGACGAGGACTAGGGGAGCCTGGGGTCAGGTGTAACATTTCTCAGTTTCCCCAAGTTAAGCTAAAGTTACTCTTTTTACCAAGTTAGGTTAGCCCACCTGTGTATTGAGGAAGTGGGTGAGATGATTGAAGTTTGAAGACGTTACCAGCAGAAACACTGCATACTGTCTCTGTATTAAAGGTGCCCTGTGATGTTTTCTTGTAAACAAACAAAGTTTCAGTTTACATTCAGTATTTCTCCCACCAAAACACATTGTGTATATCCTTGAGGTCTAACAATGCAATTCCTTCCTGATAAAACATTTGCCAAGCCAATTTTGTATGAGATACAAACAAAACGTGGACCCGCTCATCAAAATATTGCTCCCTGCCACTGATTAAACCACGGAACACAAACAGATGTGAAACAATTTACATTTCATTAGATGTAGATCTCTTTGCAGCCCAAGAACACCTGATTTAATCAGGACATCTCAACCCTCTACTGAAACACCAGTAAGAAGTCGTTGGAGATGGAAAAATATGTTTGAGTCATTGCTTGTACTCAGAATTATTTTAGGAATTTTGGAGTCCTGAAAATAGCATGGTTTAACACAGCCGAGTGTTGTTTTTGGATTGAATCCTACAGAATAGAAAAGTCTTTTTTTGTTGTGTTTCCAGACAAAGATAACGACAACCTTCTACTTAATAAACCAAATACTGTATGGACCAAAGACTAGTAAACAACAACTGCTATACTAAATCACAAAATAAAGCATCACAGAGGAATAGTATTTGCTTGTGCTTGTCAAACTTCTCATCAGATATCGGTAATGTCGTTTACCAGCTGAAATAGGATAGAGAGATTTAAGCATTCCCTTCTTTTTGGTTTGGTGTTTTTAGTAAGACAGTCTGAAAACACTTGGGAGCAAAGTAATGAATCCAACCATCGTGTGTGTCCCTCAGGAGCAGGCAATAGCTATGACAGCCTTGTTTGTGGCCATCCTGGGTCCCTCTGGCTGGATATTGGCTCACTTGGAGGACTATAAGAAGAGGGAGTAGGAGAGGAGGAAGAAAAAGAGGGGGAACAGAGTATCATTCCGGCCCAGATGAAGATGCAGACCAGACGGCCAGTCAGCCCACCCTCCCTCCGGGTCTCTCACTCTGCTCTGTCTTTCTTGGCTGATGTGATGAGAGGCCAATGTTCTTCTTCCAAGTTGTTTCTGCACTTCTGACCTGTGATTATGTACTTCTGTCCATTTATCAACCTCCTAACAATAAATACATGTTCAGTAATCAGAAAACTTGGCTCAGTGTGTGAGGTCTTTGATGCAGATTTTCCTCTGCTTTTAGTAATAACTGAGATGGTATTGATAAGGCATAAAGGATTGCAACTGTAGATTTTTTTTTTCGTGATCGATTCTTCTGTTGAGTTTTTTAATGAGTAGATTAATCGTTACAGAATGTCAGAAAATACAAACAAATCATCCCAGGTTCTCAGTCGAGGTGAAGTTAATTTGTCTGATCAACTGTCCGAAACCCAATGGTATTGAGTTTACAATGATATAAACAGAGAAAAGCAGCAAACCCTCACAGTGGAGGATTCATTTTTTGTCAATCAACTAATGGATTAATCTAAAAAAAAGTTGTCACACTAACAGTGGGAGTGTAGTATCACCATCACGGCGTGTTAATTAGTGCACAGACATGACACTAAATGCAAAAGGGTTTCAGTGGGTTTTAATTTGCATTTAAACACATTTATTATCAATACATCCAATTGTTTCTATTCAACACTGTAAGACACAAAGCTAATGCAGAAATAACATGGCCGTCATGTCATTCATTATTCAGAATTGTTACTCCTGATATATTTTGAATTGTTTGCTTGCCTGAAGACATGTCCAGGCGACCTGCTGTGCATTGAATAAAAGACACTTTATTTTCTCTATATTTTATACCTAATTACATAGTTTATCCTAGGACTTGATTCTGAAATTACAGGATGGTAAAATAAGGTGTTACCCAGTAAGATGAGATAATGTTTCAAACAGTGCAGATGATCATCTGTATGAGTTTTATGAATAAGGAACTATGAATAAACATCATTTTCATTTAAAAAGTTCAACAGCTGGACACAAGATGTCTCCCACTCCCACTGTGTGCACGAAAGGTTTAAAGTTTCCATGACTCAACTGAGATTTAAGGTGAGCACCAAGATACTGTCCCAGGTGAATGTGAAGATATCCTTCTAACAAATCTAAGGGAAAGAACAATAAGCACAACATCTGGAGGGGGGCTTTGAGTCATTAATCAGTCAAAAAATACTAAATATTCTCTGTTTCCAGCTTCCCTTTGTGATGGTTTGCTGTTTTTCTGTTTTATATCTGTGTAAACTGAATATTTTGGGTTTTTACAGTTTTGGTCAAACAAAACAAGACCTTCGAAGATATCACCTTGGACATTTTTCAATATTTTATAAAATTTTAGACTAAATGATTATTGTTAATCAAAAAAATTATAATCAAGAGATGAATCCATTTCTAACTTAAAGGCAGCAACTGGAAACAGAAGCACTAGCACGGAGTAGGTGGATGTGATAAGGAGCTTACAACACAAGATGTATTCACTAAACATCCTGAGGCTAACAGTAGCTGCTGAGTTAGAGAAGTTAGATGTCCACAGGACTGCTGAGCAGTAGAAAAGAAAAAGTAGAAGGAGAATTAGTCCATAATTTGTTGGCAGCCATTTAATAAGGATTCATTCAGCTAAGTAACAAATCCAAACGATCCAGTAGTTGGACATCAGTTGAATACAGTTCACGGAGCAATGATCTCAGCCTCAATCCAAGAATGCTCTCCAGTTCAACAGTTCATCAAGTGCACATTAAATAATCGCCAACGGCAACAAATACACAAATAAAGTTGATTTCATGGTCATCTGTGGTTGTAAATTTGACTGAGTCTGTTCTTCACACTCCTGTGTATTGATGAACATTTCAATCACTGTGGAAGTTCAGTCATGAAGTGATAAACACTTCCTGAAAGCTGTCCTCTGCAGCTCTGCAGAGGAAACTCCTAGTTAGTAAGTTTCATGTCATGTAGGAGGAAACACAGTCACAACATTCTGACGCGCACTTGGATCTCAGTGGTTCATCAACCGTTCAGGCTGCTAATCCAGGCAGTTTATACTGGCCAGACACAACACAGACTTAAAGTGTAATCCACTGATCTGCTGTGTTTTCTGTCAGCTGTATAGTCTTTTCCCTCCATTTTAATTGGTATCAGTGGTATTCAGTGTTCACTTTACAAAAGTAAAAGTGCAGAAGCATTATCAGTTTAAGTATCAAAGGTAAAAGTACTCAAAATAGCCACAGTCAGAGTATTCTCTAAATACATATAGTGATACTCAGTAATAATATTGTGTAACACTGACAGAGAATATTCTGTTCCATCTTTAAACAAACAGCATTTATGCGATAAATGGAGAGGAAGTGTCAGCTCTCACAGACCACCACCTGGAGGTCCTCAGCTCCTGCTGACTGTGAATATGGAACCTCTGTGATCTGAGCAGCAGTCAGTCGACCTGGCTGACTGCACGGCCCAGTTTCTTTGACTGGATGCAGCCCGGCAGTCAAATGGTGACCACGTCAATGCAGAATTGAAGCCATGTAGCTGATGTCATGAGTTACTAAAACTCAGTATCATTAGGAAAGGAAATATTGTCCTTTAAAATTTATTTAATATTTACTTTTAATACTGCAACATCCTTAGAAAACATTTTATTAGAATCACAACCCACTCATTTATTTGTGTTATCATTATACATGGTTCTCAGATATGTACTCTTATACAATCCAGAAAGAGAAACCTTCCATATCATTACAAGAAAAGAAGGAAAGCCACACATTCCTAACTTTTATTTTATTTAAAGTTCTTGTAATTGGTCCACTATCTGGCCCATTGCTGTTTTCAGGATTAAAAAAAAAATGACAAATTCACTCTTGTTCAACTAGACAATCATCTCATCATCATCTTCCCAAAGTTCTCAAAAGCAGTTTTACATTATTTAGGAAAAGATGATGAATACATGTTACATAATTTCCCATTTTGTTATTTATACTGTATCTCATTTAATTGATCTTAACTTGAAAATCAAACTCAAAACTGGGAACCTAACCCTGCCCACTCTGCCTTACACCTCCACTTTGTGATGGTGTCTATTTACTGTACATTTCAAACATATCAGGGAAGGAGGGCGGGCCAGAATAACACAAAATATAATTTGCACCAACAATTGGTTTTTTAACTCTCACTCACACACACAAGTTTGTTTCACTATCCCCATGGGGACAGTCATATACATAATGCATTCCCTAGCCCCTAACCCTAAACATCACAACTAAATACCTGACCCTAACATTTACCTAATTGTAACCTGAACCCTAAAACCAAGTTATAACTTTCAAAAAGCAGTTTATCTCCACGGTGACACAAATCCCCATGGGTTAGTGTGCAACCAGGTTACAGTCCCCACCAGGATATAAGCACAATGTGTACATACATACACACACACTCTTATGTACTGATTAACCAGCAGCCAACAGTCTACCTTTCTGCAGCTGATAACACAAAAACCTCAGTTGACTCCCTCTAACAGCAGGCAGTAAATCAAAGGTGCACTAACTATTTTACAATGACATATAGTTTTCAAATACAACATGTAACATTTATATTCCAGACTCTACAATCTCCATACTTGACTCATTCTATATAAACACCGCTAATTTTCAAGTTACAAGGTTTAAGGAACTTTTATTTCAGCTATAAAACCTGTGTTCATAGAGCTGTAGGATTTTAAAGAATATAAAATCTTTAATTATTTTAGCACTTAGTTGAGCTAAAAGTAGTCAAGTTTAAATATATTCAATGTAAAAACATACTGAAAAAAATAAATGATAAAGAATTACTACTTACCTGCTGTGAGATGCTCTGACATGCTTCTTACAACAGTCTGGTCATTGTTCTTTACTCCTTATACTTAACAAGTTCTACGACAAAATAAACACGCTGTGATGTGGTCTGATTTATTCCTCCTTATGGATAATATGGAGGAATATGGATAAGTTTGTCTTTTGTGTGAAATGGAAACTTTAAAAAAAAAAAAATGAAAATACCGTTCTTACAAGCAGCTTTATCTAGTATCACATTTTGCATATCGACTTCACTGTCATTTAGCTGTAATGTTTGTGGAAGTCTTAAAATGCATTACCAGTGGTTCATTGTTGCCGTTATTTGCATTTCTAAACTATAGGACAATGCGGTTCAATGCTGTTATGTTGTTGCAGCTCCCACTAGTCACCACTAGAGGTGGATAAAGGACACAAAAAGTAATAGTTGAAACATTTTTATTCCAAGAAAATATTAACCATTGGCACTTATTTCACTCTAATAAAATCAACTTCTCAAATCTTTGAATCAGGTAAAAATGGAACAAAATCAGTCCAGGTCAACCATGTGGAAATAAATGGTTCTATTACAGCTGCATTACCTTGACATTTGTCTTTTTATTCAGACGTGTACTTTGTCTGGCGCTTTGTAAAGGAGTGGCTGTCCATCAGAGAGAACTTACATTAATACATCTGGCATGTCTACCATTAAATCAAATGGCTTGTTCCAGTTGTTGTGCACATCTCTCTTTTCAAAACTAATTGTTTGTACTGGCAAGTAGCCAACTGAAAAAGCCCATTTCAGTCAGAAAAAGAAAATGTAAGGAACGATCAAAATTATGAGATTTACTATGTATGTAAATAAAGACAAAAGGATAACTGTGTCTAAATTTGTACATACACTTAGTTTTAGCTAGGTGTACATGAACTAACTAAACAAAGTCAGTCTTACATAGTCCTGCAAAAAAATCCTACCTACATGTAGTTAGATTTATATATCCTTCAGTCACTGATAGAACTGGGATGGACAAAATAATAGAAATACTTCCTGGTATAATGTAATTGCAATTCAACAGCACTTACTATCCGACTGTTGGATTAGACTGCATTAGTTTTAGCTCGGTGTACCTAATAAACTGGCAGCTGAGTGGAATGCTTTAAGTAGCTACATGGACTTTAACCCCACTGGCTGACCTTAGCTTGCCACGAGACAGGCCAGTCATGGACATTTACTGCTGCCTCCAACAGCTCACAGAAAAAGCATTTGATTTTACTTCCAACCCTTTCCTCTCATTACAAGAGTACAGTGTGGGAAATATGGGTTTACTGTCTTAACCAGGGTCAGATGAGAAGACTGATTTAACTCTGTGTCCAGTACAGAGATAGGAGAAACTGCCAGGCTTCCGTCAAACAAAGATATACACCTTTTAAAGGCTCTCAAATCATACTCACAAAATGTGTTGGTGGTTGCTGTAAGTAACCGCGCCTATAGCTGTAACCTGCTGCTGTAATAGAACCAGACACATGCTCAGAGAACTAAATTACACAACCATAAAAAAATAAACATTCTCCAAATTGTACAGCATAAAAGCAAGGCCAAGAGGTCAACAAGACATTTCAAACAAGGCTCATTTGTTTCTGCATCAGACATTTCAGTGAAGTGTTTTGATTTTCCACTGCATCACCAACTCTTTGTAGGAACAAAAATGTATAATTTCAATTATCTCCCCTTAAATGACTGCACTTCCCAACATATGTACTTTTCACAGATGAAGAGAACATCAAAACACAAATGTTCACTGAAATAAGTTGTAGTGGTTTGGTGTGGCAGGAAATCTCCTCTTGAGACTCCAAAAACTTCAGACCCAACATTAAAATGTGCCTACATGAAGACAAAAGCAAATATTTCCCCTCCTGTTGGTCTCTGAGGTCTTCAGGTAACTATCATGTTGGGCGCTGGTCCAGGAACAATTCCTGTCCCATTGTTGGTCCCAAGGGTGCTGAACTTCTGTAGTCTTGTCCTTATAATCTGAGCATGTTGTCAAAGTCGACTCATTATTTTAGATTTTAATTCCCAGAACTAAAGAGAAAAAAATGGTACATTCTAGCTTCAACTAGATTTGTTGCATATTTGCATGCACTTTTGAGAAGGTTTGTTCAGATGTAACAGAACTGAAGTGAGGCTAGTGAAGAAAAGGGCGCAAATGAAGAATTCCAGCCATCTTTGGTTTGGAGGGTTTAAGAAATTCTTTGAGGGGATTATGAGAACTGTGCTGTTTGCTCTCTCTCCTTTCCAATCCATGTTCATAGTCTGTGTGTACTGTGTATCTAACTACAGTTGACATAAAAACTGCTCCACTAGCTTCCACGTAACTGGCTGCAATGATAGATGCAAGTATGCAAATACAGCTGCAGTTCAGAAGGTGATGTTGAGATGTGTCGGATCGTATTTGAGCACTATTACAGGGTGGGATCATTATGGCATAAGCAGGGAAATATAGGTAAACAATATTTCCAATTGGAATGTCATGTTCAATACAATCTGCACCAAAACTAAAATAAACCTTGAAGAAAGAAAATTTTGGATCTGACAGAAAATAAATGACTCAAACTCTGCTCCACAGATTCTTGCCATCTGTCTTGTTTCTGTTACATTCATAGTCGAGACTCGATTCTTAACTGGGTGAAGCTAGCAACTTCCTTCGGGCCCCAGACCCTCAAAAGCTCCAGGTTCACTGCATGACAATTCCTGTGTGGTTATTTGATTACTTGCATATTTACTTGGTAATACTGGACATATCTGAACTCAAATTGTATAAGCCTTAAGGGGGCTCCTGAATTTAACCTAATTGTAAAAGCCCTGTCTTGTAGAGGGACCCCGTGTCTACCTTTAATATTTTACATGATATTATATTATCACTTGAATCTATATTATGAGAGAGGGCATGATAAAATTGTAAAACTTAACTTTGGGAACCAGGGGGGCCCGCAGGTAATCTTCTGCCCTGAGGCCCTCTAGCAAGTTATAATTGAGGCCTGTTAATAGTCAAGCGAAGACACAGTCATCTAATTAAATAAATGTGAATGGAACCAAAACATAAGTGGCTGAAAAAAATTCTTGATGTTTGTGTCAAGATGTTGTTTTGTGGAAATGACCCAATACAGTGTGACAGAAGCAACTTTTCATCAGACAACAGATACAGATACAAAAATCAAATATCAACTCCAAACTGATGTAAAAATCACTGTAAAAAGTGACTCTTGCAGACCTGCCAATAATAAATACATTTCTGGAAGTGGTGCCAGCATCTGGTTTTAAAGTTTTACTAATACAGAAACAGCAAACGGCATCACATTTTCGTACAAATTAAAGTATTACATGTCGAGTTTAGTTGCACATATGCCACTAATTCAAAAGCACTTTTCAGCTACAAAAAGCAACTAAAAGCAGTCAAAGAGACTGTGGGTATTGATGTGATGAGCCCATATAAACTACAATATCATATGCACATTTAGTGCAGAAAAATAAAAACAACAATTCATATTTGATCATAAAGATTGAAAAGCTACAAAGCTACACTGTCACAAAATGAAACACCTGTAAAACATACTATCGTTCAAAGAGAAAAAAAAAGGAAAAGAAAATATATTATTATTATTATTCTCACTATTTGGGTTTGTTCAGTAATCTGTCCATAATGGTGCCCATGTTTAAACCTCTGATCTGTTCACTCGGAATAAACAAAAACCAAGAAGATGAGCAGAGAAACTGTGAAGACATTCTCTACGCTGCATTTTTAGGGCTGTGATCACGATTGAACACATATTGAATCTATAAAACCCTCTTCACTCGTTTGCTTGTCTAAAATAAATTTGCTGATAAGCCAAGAAGGGAACATGTTGTAGGTGCTTGTAACAAATTTGGAATTAACAATAACACACAGGCAGTCAGACTTGGATTCATCTGAACAAAAAAAATAAAATGAAGAACAAAAGGAGCAGCAAGAGACAGAGTGTTAAAGAAAGACAGCCCTGAAGATAAACATCACTTTGGAAGTTAGAAAATAGAAATTAAGGCCTCAAGGGGAAAAGCCAGAGTCTTGCATATAACCGTCATCTTCCTGTCTCAACAGTGCATCAGCCTGCCAGTAATTCTGTCTCTCTGCAGGCATTGCATGAGTTAAACTGTTATCAGACTGATAGTGAAAGAGACACACACATACACAAACACACACTCACACATACAGCCCCTGAGAAAGGTTAGTGTCATCCTGCTGCTAACCTGTAACCAATGGCAACAGGGGAGAACAGCATCATGTTGCCTTCACATCATACAGGAATAATGACAAAGTTACTTAATAATGATTATTTAAGGTTTTCGCAACTTTGGAACAAATTGAAGACACTGCCAGGGTTAGCCACATTTTTAAATAAACTTCTACTGTATGTAGTGTGTGGTCGCCCTGTGATGTGAGTGCAGCATTGTGCTGTCCTACAGTGGACATCATGCAGATGGCTCAACAGCAGGTCAGAAGGCTTAGTGCTGCATAACACACACACACACACACACACACACACACACACACACACACACACACACACAACCACCACCACCAATTTACACACTCCTCTTTGTATGACAGTTGAATAAAATCCATTCACGTCCTGGTCCATATGTAGGAAATGACATCATGTCCCGGGCCTGACTGGTTTACATGTGCCCCAGGATTTGCCAGGAATCTAGTCTTTTACCAAGATAAACTCAGTCCCACCAAGACAAGGTGCAACTGATCAGACTCACCCGGCAGCATCCGGGCCAGACAGGCAGGCCTCAGCACTGCTAAAGGGTGGCAAGTACCCTGAGGAAGGAGATGATGAGGACACAAAACGATTGTCCAACACCAAAAACAAGAGCCTCCAAAGAGATCATCCTCTTCCCTGCTGCCTTGTACACACCTGCTATAGCTGCACCTTAAAAGAAAATAGAAAACAACATGTGTATTCAAGTATTCAACAGCTTTACAGTCTGGTAAGAGACTGATGCCTTTTTAAGCCACAAATTACTTTTCATGACAGGAAAATTTAATGGAATTTAGAAATGAATAGAAAATTATATCAAATATTGAATCACTCTTTACTGAACACACACACACACACGCACACACACGTATTTGTAGTTAGATAGATAGATAGATAGATAGATAGGTAGGTAGGAGGCAGCAGACTTACTGGTGAGGACTCCCCCACAAACTGGTCCCATGATGCCCATTAGGAGGATGGCGATGGGCATGAATCGAGCCATCTTGTGCTGGCGCAGTGTGGCGAGGGAGAGCAGAGCGGCAGGCAGGTGGAAGACCAGAGAAGAGACCGCTGCCCACAGAAACACTCCATACCACATCTCTGGACCAAACACACAAATATATGGACATACATATAAATCATTTTACAATTATGCAGTCACACATGACTTCATACCAATCAAAGAGCAAACGGTGTACAGTGAACTAGGGCAATTTAATTAGATTAATTAGTTATCCAGAAAAATAATCCGTTAACCAATAATGAAAATAATTTAACTGCAGTCCGACATTCTTTGTTCAATGCACTCAGCTGGAATGGTGAAAATGCTGGAAACATCCCTGAAGTGTGAGGAATCCTTTGAAGAGGGCAAGGCAGTATATTGTATACCACAGCACTGCATTAACCACAACCCCTAACCATGGTATATCCAGGCTCACAGTACAGTTCAAGAACAAGATACGTGCAACATAAACACGCTTTAATTACAAAGTACCACATCTCTGGCAGGCCAGTCAACTATAAACTTAAACAGGTGGACTTTGCTGCTCACACTTTGACACAGCCGACATACACTGACACGGCAGGCTTTAGAAAAGCAGTGCTACTGGACTCATATTTTCAACTGTTGTATCCACACTGTATCTTATATAACACAAACAGTGCAGTGGAACTGTGGAAGCTCTGTTAGACCCTTCCACTGACACAACTACTACCCGCTTCTAAACTATATGAAAGAAAAGCTTTAGACAGGTTAGCGATCAAATACTGAATTAACTTGTTGCCCACTTCCCGAATAAAGTAAAAGCAATGGATGTCAAACACTTGAGCAGTACACACTTAAAATAGTCAAGAAACCGCAATGCAATCTTATAATAATTAAATATTATACACGTTTAAAAATCAATCTATGTCCTTTCTAATCGGACATAATACCAGAGATGTGTTAAACATCGCTTGGAGCAAGTTAGCTAGCTTCACTGGTGTAAGTACCTGAACAGTGCTAACGCGTCCAAACTAACACAAACACAAACACAAACACAAACACAAACACACACACATACACTTTCACGGGAATTGAGCACATTTGACCCTTTTCCACGTTTGTTAAAAGGAAATCAGGAGAAACGACTTCGTGTGATTATCCATGCCCTTTACAGCATTTCTGCCAAGTATTTCAGCAGCGATACGCAGCCTGTGCAGCTAACAGGCTCCTAACATCAGCCCACCTGAGAAGTCGCTCAGAGATGTGTCGTTGCCTCGTTGTGTGCCATTTTTTCTCGGCACTAAATTCAAACCGAGTATTTGCTGGACAAATCCTATCTCGTTATACCTGTCCTGCATGTCTCACACTGATACTAGACACTGCATGGATGAAAGGTGGCCAACAACCATGAGAGTCGGTGAGGGACGCAAGACTAGCTAGCATCAGGCTAGCTGTGCTAGCTGTCAACACAACTCGTTTTACGTCATGGACATGAGTACTGCCCTGAGCTAGGTCTGTTAGGCAGTTGTGGTCCCTGTTGTCTACCAAGTTCTCACCGGAGAAACCAAAATAAAGCAGTGGCATGAAATAAAATTAAACTCTAAAGGCTATGGAGTTGCTAGTAGTCTAATAAGAATCTCCCCTAAATGAAGACATTTGGGAAAGCTGGATTTGTATACCGCCAGGAAGTAGGCTGCCTGAGAGGCCCTACCCAGGGAACAGTGGCCGGTGTCTTTCGGATGGTGCACACTGAGTGGGACAACCGAGAGATAGGAAGGTCATCATTAACCTTAACAAAGTCAAGTTTTTATTTCAAATTGACAACTACAAATGTTTTTCACTCACACATAATTAGGTTTTAGAGAAATATTTCTATTGCTATTCACATTTTAACATCATTTGCATTTTTCTAATCTTTCATTGTAAGAATTTTGAGGTAAAACAGAAAGAGGTGTTATTGTAATTCATCCCTGTTTTACGCAGCAGGACCCATCAGTGAAATCATTCAAACACACACTGCAAGATGCAAATGATTACCTTGGGTTTTATTATTTCACCCAAACATTTTTTCCATAGCTTAGTGGCTTTAAGGGGTTAACAATTTCATGCAAATAAAGGTCAGTATTAAGAATAAGTTGTACTTTGTTTCTGTCAGTTGTTGCTTTTAAAATAAAAAAAGGCATCAAATGTTTTGTATGCAATAAATTAAATTGATTACAAATAACATTTATATTATGCTCATCATTTTCAAAAGGTATAACGTGCTGTAGATTTCAAGAGGTGTTTTACTTCATAGACAACCATGTTTTCATTAATTTCAGTAGGATATGAAAAATAACTTGTTGGGACTTGATTCAGGCAGATAATCCATCACAGTGAATATCAAATCTGCTTTTGTTCTTAGTAAACTTACATCATTGTTCATACCATAGTAAAATGAAATATAGTGGTTGCTTGGAAGGGAAACGTACAATAGCACTGGTATTGTCGTTTGAAACTGTACAAACAGGATGGCACATTAACTCGGTGTGACATACCTGCTTGCCTCTGAGAGACCACTCCATGAGGCCCACTGTCTCGGAGAAAAACCTCACAATAAAAGTTCACAACTACTATACACCACCCTGTTCAGCTTTATAGTTCTTCTTGAAAACACGTTCTTCTGAACACCATCCTTAGTTTTACATACCATATTGGTACCTCATTAAAGGAAGCATTTTATCAACTTCATTTGCAGATTGTCATATATGCATTGGGTCCATAAATCTTGTAAACGTCTTATGGTTAAATGCTAAATCCACACTGAACTGATCTCTTTGGGTTTAGACCTGGAAGTAGGATACAACCTGTTTTGGGGTTTGGCCTGAAGTACAAAATGCTGCCGACAAGTGTGGAACTTGGTCAGGTGCACGTGTGTTAGAATGGTGAACCTCCCAGTGCTCTCCAAATTTTCTCAGATGATACATTCTGATACATTCTAGTAAAAGCTGTACTTTTAAAGCCTAGTTGTTAATTCCAACTACTCTAAATGGCAATTCAGTTTTAGCAGTTTGTAGCTTGTACTGTAAAAGGCATTATTTCATCAATGATAAACAGTAACAGACATACTTTTTCCTCTAAGAAATAATCTTTTAAAACATTCAACATAACTTTAATGTCTGCTCCAGGCTTTGTTTGGGCTCAATTTACACCTTCTGTTACCTTTGTACAAAATGGAAAAAAAGAAAAGATCACTGACCTTTTCCAGATTTTCTGTAGAAAAGAAGAGAAGAATTTGCAGCAGTGCGGACATCAGTGCTCTTGAACTATGGCCACCAACAAAATGCAAAGCCCACCCTTTTTTTTTTTTTTTTTTTTTTAAACTTGCATTTTAAGATTCCATATACATTAACACTAGTTTTCAATGCAGGAAAGCCCCAGAGGACAGGGAGAACATAACTGATAACTACAATCTAGTAAGGTGTTACATTAAGAGCAAATTCAGATTCCATTGAAATATTTATGAAAAGACGAATTTTTTATCCATAAATGTGGGTCATTGTACGTGTGTGTGCGCCTGGTTTTCATTGTCTGGAAAAGGACTTTCACAGTCCTATAATGAATGTATTAAATAAACAAACAATCTCCAAAGAAACCTCTGGTGGGATTGTGCAACAGGCCTAATAAAACCTCAGTGATGACAGAGAAGCCCAATAAACCATCTGCAAAGACCAATTAGCTTTAGAAATTACGATGAAATTTAATTAATTAATAATCCGACAAAAGAAAAGTGGGGTGAAGTTGTACTATCACCTGTAAATACCTTCTTCTCTTTCCAATGCTGGTACAGAAAACTTTGGCTTACAAAACCATTTTCTTTGGAACCAAATCCCAACCAGTGAATCATGTGTTGCCAAGGTGAAAAATAAGGGGTTCCATGGAAAGGAGGGAGAACGCAGGCTGCACAAGAGTGACACCTCACAACATATCAATTATTTAAATCCCAGCTGCATGTAGATGTATTTCTAACTGGTCTATTTAGGGCCAAAGTTAACCTGATACGGAGAAACAGATCTGCTGCCAATAAAAATTAGCTCTCTTAGCTGTTCATTTTTGCATTTTTTCCTCGGTAGACAAACAATTGGCCCATTGCAACAGTTGGTCCTTCATTAATAATGTTAAGAAGGGGAAGTTTTGCATCGAGTGAAGACCAAACCAAAGCTAAAAGGCCACATGAAGAGGTAACGACAATGTGTTTTAAATCTAATTTCCAAGTCAATCCAAAGCCTCATGAAGGTGGATTTTTAAGTAGATTTAGAGAAGGTGGTGGAACAAGGGGTGTGCTCAGACTGACTATAGCGCTACAAACATGGACGCTTTACTCAAACTGGATTTCCTTATCAGACATCACTGCACAGCATATTATGGGGAAAGATCTCATAACTCTGGAAAGTTATCACGGTCATTTTATCTACATTTTTAACAATTAAAAGATGATTGACAGAATTTTGCACTTCATCATATAAAGTAATCTACCAGGAATGTACACTAGCATTGATTTGACTGGCCAACATAGAGGGTCATCAAATGTCACATGAGCCTCGCTCAACATCTTGGCCTGTGGTTTTATTCCTGAGCCCTGTGTCAGCACCCGTGATTTACCAAAATACCTTGAAAAGATAGGTGCTGTTTTTTGGGTTTTTTTTTTTTTGCTGTGTCAGTCTGAACACAGTGTAAGAATAAACACCTGTGGTTGGAACTTGGTCAGCAGCTGATATCACAAGTGTCAATGTTTTAAATTAAATAACGAGTTCATTTGAGATACAAATTCTTCGTAAGGTGTTTGAATCACACCTGGTTCCACGAGACTGGCTACTGGCTGACTTGCAGAGGGTAACTCATCTGCAAAATGTGAAGAATTTAATTTCATGTTCCTGTGTGCAGTTTGCCTTTAACAGCCATTTTCACTTCCCTGCTAAGTTTTATAAAACGCTGTAGCTACTTAAAATCTAAGTTTTGCACACTGTCTAGATCCATCTTCAACCTGCAATGGAATTTTCTAAATGTGAACGTGATCTAAAGGGAGACCGCACAAGTTGACAGTCACTGGCCTAAAAAGCACTTCAGATAAAAATAAAAAGGAGTTTTGGGCCAAAGAAGATGACTGTGGGTCTGAAGAAGTTTAGTTGGGAGTAAAAACAAAAGCTCAGAATGCATTTACAGCTCTTAGTTTAGGCTGTGATGATATTGTTTCTGTTTATCCTTTGAGCTGCGAGGTAGGAACCCAGTTAGCATGAATGCAGCCTGCTAGAGGGGGATAGGGTGTGTTGGTATGGCTCTTTAGTAACAAAACATAACCATCATCTTACTTCCATAATAAATAAAAAAGAAAAACAAAAGAGAACTATACCAAAAAAGCTTGTCAAGCCTTACTCAATGCAGAAAGATACAAGAGGAAAACATTTACAAATAATACCTGCAGCAGAATAAAACTTTAAGTGTGGTTTTTAAAACGTTTTTCAATTCAAAAGGAGCAGCTTTGCTCAGAGACACAGACCAATGGTGGGTGAGAGTTTTAAGTATAGCAACTGTTGTATTAAGTGTCAGACTGTTATGCAGGATAACAGATCGAGCAAATAACAACAGCTTAGTGGTTGGTTGGGTCACCAATCAGCTATTCCTGTGGTAATTCATCTTATGTTTCTGTATACATTTTTCTTTTTATAAAATATTTTATTCATACAATCATTTCTTTAACTATAGCAACATTACTATTTAATTTTGAGTGGCAAAGTATCAGTCGCACATCACCTCATAAGAACAATAGAATATAAACAAATGCTGAAAAAAATTATTCTGTATCCATTTGAGTATGTCTCTCATTTTGCTTTTCAGTTCATCCTGTGTCTGTACACCTGTCTGTCTGTCTGTCTGTGATGAGCCGATGGGAGTATTGCTGGTCCTGTTGGGGGCATGTGATTGGTACAGCTCTGAGCAGTGGCCTCCACTGGCTGGCCAGGAGGAGGGCCCTGCAGGGCAGAACAGGCTGGCCATTGGCTGGCACTAGGTGACCCTCACGCCGGTCCATTCACAGCTGGCTCTGAGGACACGGCACTCTGGTCCAGTCTGGGAAGAAATAAAGAATAAAAATAGAGATAAGGGTCGATTTGAAGACAGACAGTAATAAATGATTACTACTTCAGAGCAATAGGATCTTAAGGAGTAGCTGTAGACTACTGAATGTTTTCCCTGAGTAAATGTAACATTGCCATTCTTCGCTGACAGCTCACTGTGCAGCAGTAGTAGTAGTACATTCCTCTGGACATGACATTTGAGGGGTTTCTTGGTTTAGTGGTGCAGCCTGGAAAACTTTGAGCTCCAACTCTCACACATACTGAGCCAGAGCCGTCACACTTACTTGGCCTCCTCTATGGCTGACATTTCCTCTAGAGGACCATTGGGAAGCTCCAGAGTGGGCCGACACTTCTCACTGCTTACAGGACACACAGGAGAGGAAAAAAGTTCACTAAATAGCTAGCCTACAATCACATTAACATAACTCTTGCTGGATAAGCTTTTAACGTAAACCACTGATGATACAATGTAAGTCCAATTTTTCAAGAACAATCATATATAGGTAAAGTTTAATAAGAAAGACAACAAGCTGAGGGAGTTGCACAGTATGATAAAATGTTCCTTATCTGGAACATGCCTGTGCCTAAATGTCACATTACCTTCACAGGATCTATAGAACAGAAAACTAAGATTTTTTTGATGATACCTTGATCTATGTACCCAATACCCTAGACCAAGTACAGATTTGATTTAGTAAGTGTTGCAGATTCAGATTTAACAGTACATTATTTAAGAATTTGCTGTAGGTGCTATGTGTGTTTTTGTGGACAAAGCCTATTTGCTTATGTATGGAGCTTGGAATACACCATTGGTAGGGATGCTCAGATGGATCGGCCGATTTCTACTATAAACTGGCTACATAAAAATGCTTATTAGTCACGGATTGCAAAAAAACAAACAATTGATTGTCGTCGAGCTCGTAGGCAATTAAGCTAGTCTTAGTCTGGTGAAAGAGAGAGACTTGAATTCAAAGGGTGTACGGTTATATTTTTAGGATTGCTTTTGTCCTTGCATGCCAATGTTTCCATGTGCACTTAAGAATTAATCCAAAACCAGCTATCCAGAGTTGTTGAAGTTGATGGCAGTCAAAATAACTTTAATAATTTGTCTTCAAATAAAAAATTAATAATAATTTTGAAACTTTTTTTTTTAAAAAAGGCTTTTAAATCTGACATTGTTTTCCATTTAAAATAAAATAAAATCCCACTGGCAGAGCAACAGACGAGGTTCTGATCTGAGCCAGTCAGAGCTCATTTTGTTGCTGGCTGGATTTTCATATCCAAGTTTTTAATTGCACATTGCTTACATGTCTTTGAATTAAAAAGGCGTGTGTGTGTGCACTCGTCTCTGTCGCTCTCTGTTAAAACACAACTAACAAGTACCTGGAGTAAGTAGGCCTACGTTATTCAAAAAACACAATAACAGAAGTGATAAATATAGTGGATGGGCAGTCATTTATATCGTTTATAATGGATTATCAGTATGTTTTCTTGCCAGATTCACACGCAGCGTGATGGTTCCACTAAGTCTGCGGAGCATAAGGTCCCCACCTCCCGTGGGGTACAGAGCGCTGGTCGCTAATTTATTCCAAGTTTATCAATATTGAATTGATTGCATGTCCAAATTGCACTAAATTCAATACGGCTTCGTTCAGCTCCTTCGGCCACGGCTGTTGCCAGTGCTGAGGCATAAAAAGGAACTAATGTGGAAAAATGAATGATTTTTATTTATTTATCTGTAATGCATCATTTACAGGAAATTCTAACTTACCAATTTCTAATCACATTTTAAAATCATAAATGAATTACAAATAAGTACTGAAAAGTCTACAGTTATTCCAGTGGCACATTCCAGATTCCATTCTAATGGCACAGGGTAATGAAGGGCTTTGGCACTGCTGTTAGCTGCACTGATACGGTAATATGATACAAGTGATGGATTTGCATTTAGCTTGTTGCTCTAAATTGACTCACAGTTATGAAGGAAAGTAAACTGTGACAGTATCTGATTTTTGGAATATTTTACCAGTGATGGACGATGACAAATCCCACACATTTCATTGTCAAAGACTTCATGTAACTGTACATTTCCATTGAGTAGTGCTGAATACTACAGAGCTTGTGCACACATGCTTTTATCCAGTAAATGGTGTGTGTATGTTGTGTCTGACCCTGTTTTGGGACAGCAGGCTGCGGCTGAGCTGTTGAAGCCTGTTCTCTCCGAATCCACACACTCCACTACTGAGTATTTCTCTGAAGAAGCACTCTTCTCTTCATCACTGGAACACACAGGTACACACACAAATATACATTAATACCATGTGAGGTGATTCATACCAACCACTTTCCCCACAGAAAAACACAGAACACAGTGAGATGTGATGTGAACAGTGACGCATGCTGAACTGACTGACAGAGCACACAGTAAAACAAAGGATGAAGGTGTTGAAATGGGTAACTGTGAACAGTATGTAGGAAAAGCATCAAAATGTACAGCAAATGGAGAAAGTCAATTGTTTTTGTTGTTTAGCTACGGTACTCTGTTTACTTTGTAGCTGCAGAGCCAGTAAATAATGGACAGGTCGACAAACTGATTTGGAAACTGATTAGACCAAAATTGATTATGCCAGCCGTCAGTCTTGCTTTGTCCCAGAGAACCACCAATAATCTTGATGAGGCCTCAATCAAAGCAAAATACCCACAAACATCCAAATATAGTCCAACATTTGAGGTGCTACTCAATTTCAGAAAACAAGCCGTCATGCTATAAAAATAATGTGTGACCAATAAAAATTCTTGTTTACTTGTGGAGCATTTAAATTTTTTCTATCAAACGCAATACCATTCATACAGGTATCTTCATGGTTGGTCAAAAGTAGTCTTACTGAGTACTAACAAAAAAAGCACATACATCTTTAATGCTACAAAAAGGTACCCAAAAACTCATAATGAAAATGTCTATGCTAAAGAGTAACGCTTTGTTCTTGTGAATAATTTGGCTGCTACTCCTATGATTGTAAGGACTAAGTTATATGTTTTATGTTTTTGTCACTAAGTTTGTTTTCTCTGACATTCCGTCAGTTTTAATACCCTGCAACGTGCTTACCTATATTTAATATTGCTGCCGGTCATTGACTTACATGTGGTAGAGGCATGCAAGAAAAACACTACGTCCCAGAGATGGCTCTCACGGGTGTGTGTGTCTTGTTATGCACCACAACGATATAAAAATAAAAAATCCAGAAGACATCAAAAGTGTGTGCATTCAAGTCCATAAGTTACAGAGCTGGCTCCTTCAAAATCTCCACCACTGGATTCGTCCGAGAGGACGACGGCGCCATGTCTGGGATTTTAGCAGGTAATGATAACGTTTAGCAAACAAACATTCAGCCAACTTGTACGTGGTTGTTACTAAATTAACTTAATTGTGTGCTGCTGTGATTTAAACAGGGACCCATGTAAGATATTGTTTGTGTGTAGCAGGAGGTAGAGCAGTCGTCTAATCTGAAGGTTCCCAGTTCAATTCCGGATTTTATATATTTTATTTTATTGATATTTTGTTCACAACAGACAACTTCAAGTTGTAATAAACAGGTTTATTTCTTATGTCGTAAAACTGCTTTGAGTGGAAAAATGCCAAAGGCCAAAGACTTGTATCATAAAGTGTACTGTAATTTTCTTTTTGTTAAAATGGATTTTATAAAATTGGTCCTGAAAAAAATAGTGTGCAGGAACCAGTATCGAAGTCAAGGTATCGGTATCAAAAATCTTTGAACAATACCAAGCCTTAACCATGAGCAACGCATATCTTATTCCAATCACAGAAGCTGTATTCATGACATAGCATTTTCCAATGTACATACATTACATTTTTTTGGATTTGATTCAAATAAGTAACATCTGAAAAGTAAAATGCACCCATCTTTCCACTATTGTTGATGTTATTGTCATACAGAGTTTTATTATATATAAGCATAAGTACAAGGAGCCATGTATTAGCTGTTCTAATGTTGCTGCGAAGAACTGTAATGATCATTATCATCAAAATTGATAGAGGAAAGAAGGAAAATGTTTGTCATTATTCATATTAATTACTATGCAAATGTGAGGACATAATATTTTGTACCATTATCATTTAAATACATTTTGTGGTCACAAGTGTGTTCAGTTCAATCTAGTATCGTGACCGCACATTAAAATGTATTGAGCAGTTATACCTTTCACTGTGCATTTTAATCTCAATAACTCACAATCTTAAAATGGAGACAATAGCAGGGGGCTAAAGCAAATATGCTTTAATACAATAACTTAGTTTGTAAACTGTTTGTAACCAACAAAAATCTACTTGTGGAGAGGTTGAAGTCAACTCCACTTTGTGTCAATTTTACTAGGATCATTTCAAATAATAATTAGGCCTCTCAAGATAAAAAACATTTGAAAATTTAATAAACTAAAAACTGCACTTGGACAACACCTTTGGTAAAAACACATGCAGAATGGAGATAATGAAATAAACAAACAAGGAGCTGAAACCAAAGAAGAAGATCAAAATTGGGAAAGAAAAGTTGGTGGTTGACGTGACAACAAGACTACATCACGGCTGCAGGCTGATCTCTGATTGGCTGTACATACCGACAAGATTTCAACACTCTGAAGAAGACCACACCCAAAACGCACAGCAAGAGAGAGAGGAGGGGAAGCTCAGGTTGTAAGTGTCGCTCAGTTCATCAGACAGTTGTTATATACTCAGACAGACAGACAATATATATATATATATATATATATATATATATATATATACAGCATCAACAAGGGGACAGAAGGACAGGACAACCAACTTTAAAACCTGTGGATTTAAGATATGCAAGTATTT
The DNA here is from genome assembly GCA_031216445.1 of Lateolabrax maculatus. NCBI lineage: Eukaryota > Metazoa > Chordata > Actinopteri > Acropomatiformes > Lateolabracidae > Lateolabrax > Lateolabrax maculatus. The sequence continues at coordinate 2,301,479 of CM062214.1, read as the reverse complement.
AACTGTGGAGGCATGGTTGGAACTCAAGTATGAAACAGTCACTCCTTGTAGGACTGAAAGGTTGCTGTAAAAAGTTTGTAGTTCAGTAATATGTGGAGAATGGGGGTTATAGTCAGCTTGAATGACTACTAGGTATTTAACAGTAAAAAGTGTTCATGGTGGAAAAGGTATTTTCATAAAACTTTTTAAACCATTCCTGCAACATAACCTGCAAAATCCCTGTTATTTTGATGTGCATGAGAGCGTGCTGTGTGTGCTTTCTGGGACCGGGCTCACTGGCATATCTATTTATTATTCTATGGGCCATTAGTATTTAAGACAGCAAGACTTGTCTAAGTAGGCCAATTGTATTAGACACACTGCACTATAGGCTAGACAATGTCATACATGCTACAAAGACTTCTCCACTGAAGTTAGGTTTATCTTTAGTTTATCATCACCAGCAGCTCAGCTTTTACTGTTTTTTTCCCCTAAACAAACACCATCATATACACTGGTGAAATGTCAAGAAGGTATGAAAAAATAGATACCACCCAAGCCTAGTGTGTGCAAACTGAAACAGAAGAAGTGTATTTTGCCATACACATACATTTAGGCTTCTTCATTCTGCACAGGGTGTTTCACATGGATACTATGGTGAATTACTAGCCCGTCATCGCAAGACTAATTCGCAAATGCGTATTAGTCTAGAATATCACAAAGATACCTGAACAGCACTTCTCTCTGTCAGTCATTGTATTAAACCCGCCTCCTACTAGATAAACTCTTGTGAATCATTATCCGGATAAATAAGCAGAGAAATCTGTCTGAATGGGAGAGGGGCCAGATGTATATGCCAGAGCAAATGACATATGAGCACGCAGATTCGTCTGGTTCCCAGGCTAGTGGATTATTATTTTAAAACCTAAATATAAAATTACTGCACAGCAGTTCATCACCACATGGCCTTGGCTACGTAATCTTTTTTTTTTTTTTTTTTGCCATTCTGTTATGTGAGCTACAACCACCATTAATTATGAGACAGTGAAAGAATGAGCACATACTGTAAGACTACAAACTGAGTCTGAGGGCCCTATTTTCTTGGCCGCTCAACAATCAGCTCAAGCAGTGCTCTGACTGTATTGTTGGTATTATCCTGACCTAGAAACTGGTTTTGCACATCTGTGTGGCATTTTAGTGCCTTGAGGACATGGTGCACAGGTGGGAGGAGAGAAACCAACAGGTGGGAGGTTCAATCAGATGGGGCAAAACAAAGTAGTAGTTATTTTGGTGGAAATTGCAGGCAAAACTATTTTCATATAACATTTTCCAGCCAGTCGATGTTGTCTGAATGGTCTGGGGGCTGTCTCTGTTCTTGCTGTTAAATTTAACACTGCCATTACAGGAACTGTGACCGAGTGATACTGTGAGGGCACGCGTAAGAGTACAGATGTGACAACACTAATGAGACACTTCCTGACAATTAGGCATTCTGGTATCAAAGACACTATAATGTAAGAGAGCATTCTAGTGCTACCCTCTTGGGTTTTTTTGAATTCCAGGACCACAACTTAAGAATCAAAACTGCTACTAATGACATTTGGTCAATTAGTGCTGTGTGTTTTTTGTGTGGGTGTGTTTGGCGAACCTCTTGAAGACGGCGGTCTCAGTCTTGGCATCAACAGTGAGGCTGACGGTTTCTTTCATGGAGCCATTGATGACTGTCTCTGTGATGCTGCGCTGCTCACAACAGGCCGTTTCCTCCTCTGCTTTAGATCTCCCACAATCTTTCGGTGAGGTGGAGGAGGGAGAAGCCTCACTGGTGCCCAACCAGCCATCACAGTCTGGGGGGTGTTAAGAAAGGCGAAACTAGGTGTCAGATCAAGATCATTTAAGCTGTTTTAACACTTAACAACTCACAGCTACCCTGACAGAAGGTTTATTCACACCTCCCTAATCAGATTTTTGGTTATTTAGGAGCTGGTATTAACATCCGTCCCGGGTGATCTGATCACAAGTGGACAGTTTTAAGTACAGGTGTGAATGCACCCAAGACGGATTGAGGACACATTGAGATCCGATCACTCAGGCCACATTCGGAGGTGGTCTGGGACACTTGTGTCCATATTTTTTCAGCAGTGTGAACACGTACATATTATGTTATGTTCAAAATAATAGCAGTGTGTTTAAAAAAGCTATTATTTCCATACAATCAAATGCATTGGGAACACTGCACATACTATTCCAAATCAAAACATGAAGAAAAATTTCTCAAATTTGTTATTAGTTTACAAAAAATGAAGAAAATGGAATATTTGGCTGTTCAAAAAAATAGCAGTGTCTGCTTTTGTCTTTACAAACTCAAACATTTACTGTATAATCTAAAAAATGCTTGAAGATTTAACTTTCCTGTGAATCACTTATCACTAATATTTAGTTGTATAACCACTGTTTCTGAGAAATGCTTTAGATCTGTGCTGCATGGAGTCGACCAACTTCTGGCACCTGTGAACAGGTATTCCAACCCAGGACGATTGGACTACATTCCACAATTCCTCTGCATTTTTTGGTTTTGCCTCAGAAACAGCATTTTTACAAATAAGGGCCACCTGTTTGACACCAGTTTTTTCACAGAATGAATGACCTCACTAATTTAACTCCAAACTGCTATTATTTTGAACACACCCCTTTCAATTAATGATTCAATTTCACAGAATCAGCAGCATGCATGTCATGACTGTTGGCCTATTGGTTTTCCATTACTCTACTTCACTGACTAGTACATTATTTGCCATGTAGAAATATAATTTCTATCAAAAACAGTGATTGATCTGGTAAGTGATGTTGGACTGTTATTATTTTGAACGCAACTGTATATGTCCTGGGCCACATTGAAGGAGCGCCCACTCAGCTGACGTCCTCTGCGTAAGTGAAAGTTAGTCCCGTCACACAGTGCTCATATAAACAGATTACAACAGTTACCCTGCTGTAACGCTATTGATTTACATGTCTTCTGAAAAGACAAAAGGAAACAAAACTAACATTAACAAGCTGGTTCACAACAAAAGTATTTCATGAGATTAGCCACAGTGTCTGTAACAGCGCTGGTTGCTGTTCCTCACTTCAAATTGGCAGAATTTCTCTCACAATCAGCGCAACGATTAACAAGCTAGCTAACGTTACATCACAACATCACTAACGTTCATTAATAAAGACGTCTGTAATCGTGTTAATATACACCATATGTTTAGAGTGACATAGGTAAAGAAGCCATGGTTTATATTTATAGTGACATATAGTAATATTGTGAAATACATTTGCTGTGAGCACTGAGCTTCTCTCTCCTCCTCTCCCTCTCTATCTGTACGCATTCCTATCCCACTAATACAGGTTACCAACTCCACTTCTTCCTGATAGTTTTTGTGCTTTCTGCGCTTTTTTGCCTTCTCACTTTCTACAGGTATTTCCGCCTCTGGAGCTGTAGATTCTGGATCTGTGATTGCCGGCCGTCTACTGCCCCCATGTTCCTGCTCCACACTCACTGCTGCAGTTGTTCTTATTATTAGTCTGATTTGTTGTCTGTCCTCCTGTTCTGTCTCCCCTCTCCCCCTCTCTCCTCCCCTTTCAACCCAACTCGGTCGATGCAGATGGCCGCCCACCCAGAGCCTGGTTCTGCTCGAGGTTTCTACCTGTTAAAAGGGAGTTTTTCCTCGCCACTGTTGCCAAGTACTGCTCATGGTGGGAACTGTTGGGTCTCTGTCTAGACCTGCTCTATGTGAAAGCGTCTTGAGATAACTTTTTTTTATGATTTGGTGCTATACAAACAAAACTGACTTGACTGTGAGCTGACTAGTTAATGTCAGTTTTGTTTTAACGTTACAGCACGGCAGAGTCCGACAGTAAAACAGACGCCAAACACGATTTACATGCAGCTGTTTAAAAACGTTTCAGTCTTTGCAAAAGGAAATGATATACGTGTTTATGTGCATATAGAGCGGGTAAAAAAGACCCAATCACAAGTGGTCACTCAAGATGCATTTTAATGCCAGGCGTGAACTGACAGACTGAGAGCTGCCCACTTGTGATTAGACCAGCCAGGACGGATGTAAATGACAAAGTACACACTTACATGCATTAGCAAGTGTTAAATTTAACATCTGAACACACATCATGTGTCTGGGTTTAGCTTGTCGCAGTGGAACAACAGGAGAGAGTTAGGGCCACAGATATTTAATTGTTAGAGGGACCCTGGCCTCTCTCTCTCTCTCTCTCTCTCTCTCTCTCTCTCTCTCTCTCTCATGGGTATACATAGTGTAAGTCTCACTAATCTCACCTCCAGGCTGCATTGGTGCATTGACCCCCAGAGGGTCCATTGTCTCTATGCTGGTTTCCATAGCAACAGGAGAGTTGCACCTCAGAGGGTCTTTGGGGCTGTAAGAGAGCATTTTTTATTCATGAAACACTTGTTCTGGTTAAAAGACGACGACAGCCAAAAGCAAGAAAAGTTCTTCTGTAGCTGCAGCAGAGACGCACTAACAGAAAGTCTCTCAGGATGTTTTACCTGACAGGGGTGAAGTTGGAGAAATCAGCCCAGCCTGTTTCAGAGTTGGAGGTTACAGAAGGAGAGGAGCTCCATGATGCCTCGGGGAGGGCTTCTGTGGAAGAGGAGGAGGACAAAGGAGAGGATGCAGCAGAGTTGTTGGGGTTGGAGGCTGGAGCTGTGGATGTACCCGTGTCCATGGGGATGTCATCAAAGTTGGCCGTCCACACTGGCCCTGAAAAATAATAAAGATTATAAAATATACAAAATAAGTCGAAAGAGTAAGGTATTCAGAAACATGTTCGTTCTCTTAACAATTAAAAAATAAAAATTCCGGCATCACATTAACACCAGCATTGAACCATTTCTAATGCTGCCCACTCCTACATGTGTGGACAGAAAACATATTGAGGCCCTTTCATACTTGACACCCACCAACATCTGGCTTTGGTTTTCATTGGGAAAGGGTGCAATCAGCATTCATTCCTGGGTCAAATGACTCAGTGTGTCACAGTAGTCACGGGTATTCATTGGCTCCAGCTCTGATTGGCAGTGACTGAAACATGACACCCCTGGGTGGACGCGCTAATTTTCCCTTTTCGGGAGCAACGCTATGACACGCATTGAAGTTTACAACATTAACTTCTGTGACTCTGTCATCTCAGCCACAAATTCTACCTGTCTCAGGTCATGCAGCGCTCCTTGTTTCTATATGAGTATACCTAAAATAGGCATCATCTGAAGATTTTTATAGAAAGTGTACATTGTCATTGATGCCAACTGTCAATACAATAATTTTTCAATTTTTTTATTATTGATTAAAGCTTTTTAAAAACCACTAGCAGTGCAGATTGGGCAGGATGTACTGATCGAGTAGAGACAATAGATCGAGAGACATTTTATTTTACTTTATTCATCACGCAAGTGAAATTATTTCTCCGCATTTAACCCATCCAGTGGCACCTGTACGAACACACACATGCACATGCACAGGGTCACACAGAGAGACAGGTGCCATATTCACACTGGAGCGGCGGGCAGCAGTTCACAGCACCCGGGGAGCAATTGGGGGTGCGGTGCCTTGCTCAAGGGCACCTCAGCCGTGGCAAGTAGGTGGACTGCCACCCCACCAGATGTCAGTCCACCAATCTTCAGGAGGGAGACCGGGGATCGAACCTCCAACCTTGGGTTATTGGACGACCCTGCTCTACCACTGAGCCACGGCCACCCATTACAGGCGAGAAATGAGTTTTACATTTGTGATTATTGGGTTTTCTGCATTGAGATATAATCTTTTAAGAGAGAATCGCATATACACTCTAATTTCAGTGTAAAAAGGGTATTAAATTCAACTTCATTGGCACTACACAGAGTACAAACACTGAGACAATTATATAGTCATTCCATAACCCTCACAATCGACACTGCATGCAAAAATCTAAACTAAAAATAAACCTAATCATAGTTCCTTAATGAGCACTAAACCCACCTGATTGATTCACTGTGAATAATCTTAATTTGGCTAAATCTCATTTTAATCCGAATACTAAACCAAATCCAGGCAAAAATTTAAACAAAAACAAAAGAAATTCTCACATGGGTCCATTTGTTGTTTTTCTGTCCTTGGGTTGATAAGTAGTGCTATTCGTTACACCAACCTGTGTCAACTTCCATTCTGTCATCGGTGCTGGGGTTGGAAGCTTCAAATGAATCTCTCTTTACATCCTCCTCCTCCGAGTCTGTGCTTTCCTCACTGTCTGTGCTACCTGAGCTCCTACAAGGGACACAGATCAAGAGTTATTTCCAATCTGCATCAGAGTTCATCCTCTTTATACTGGGGAATGCACTAAATGTGGAGCTCCATACTCCACAGCCTGGTTAAGGCATGTCAGCTTGCTCATCAATTATAAAGCAGAAAGTTAGCCAATGACTGTATTACTTAGTTAACTCAGAAATGGGTTTGGTTTTAACCAACAATGAGCGAGGAGGAAATATTTAGGTCATTATTGTTGTATAAGTTTTACAAATCTGATTATAAGCATTAATGCCTTTTTTGGGTTTATCACAGAGCCAATATTGAACGTTATTGGAAATCTTTCCATTTATTCCATCAGGATGTTATACTTATACAATGACACACAAATTCAACACAAAAAAGCCAGAACATCAAAACCAAGAAGTAAAAGATTAAAGAATTACACAATGTATGCTAACTTGACAACTGCTTTACACCAAAGTGACCAGATTACATTTTGTCATAGCCCCTGTGTGTTTGGTTGCACAGACAATTTAAATGTAGTTTTTTCTTTTTAAGTAAAATGATGAATACTTGAAGGTGTTAAAGTCACAAGAGAAGTTTATTCAGTATGACATTTCATAGAGAAACATTTGTGTGTGTATGTGCATGTGGGTGTGTATTATCTGACCTGGGGCGTCTCTGTGCCTCTGGTGCGAAGGTGACATCTTTTTCATCCCAGATATCCTCCTCATCTGAACCAGCATCTTCAAACTGCTGGATTTTCTCCTTACAGCGTGCCTCAAACAAAGCTATGTTAGCCTGGGGAAACACAAACACACGGGCCACATAATTAAAAATACACTGTTATGTCCACAGCACATACACATACAAACTAGGGTTGGATCCTGCAGAACAAAAGCCACTCAGCCGTAAAGCAGACATTAACATGTGTGCCTTACATTTTTTAAACCAGTGGTACAGTATAGTGATAAAATCTAGTTTGGGGGTTTGACTTTTGGGCTTTGCTCCAAGTTTGTGGTTTTATTTTATCAAGATGAATCCTCAAACTCTATACATCTGCCATACATTTGTCATCTAGGAAGAATTTAAATTTCTTATCTCACTTTGTGTAGTCTGCTTCTAACTGAATATCAACAGTGATATCAGGAAATATAACACATGCCATATTAATAAAATACATTTTCATTTTTTTCATGAGCATTTACTTTTTCCTCTCATTCAGTGACTACGTATGAATTCAAGATTAATAATCAAAGTACTTACACTTTCATTTGTATTCAGTGAAAAATTGATGTCTGATATTCTATCAAAGGGAATACTGCAATGTTAAAGAGAACAGAGTTTAGTTTAGTTAGGGTCGTTAGTCATCCACATATATGGCAACACACAGGCAGACAGGCTCTAGCACACAGCTGTAACACTTCATGTTCAACATTTATTCTCACCCCATACCAGGTTCATGGTAACATAAAGATAGGGCTAAAGAAACATGGTTTTTGATAAACCACTTTTGTTCTTTAAATGCACGTTTAGTGTTGATCTGGTCAAACAAAACCAAAGAATCGTATATGGTACAAGAAACCAGGGCCCTTTCACAAGGAAGCCATAATGGTAACTTTGGACACTGCTTAATGAATGGCAGTTACCCAAAATATGGTGCTACATTTGGGGAAGTTTTTTGCCATTTTAACCAAAGTCAGATTAAACATCAGCTCAAGACTAAGCCGAGCTTAGCACAAAGACTGGAAGCCGAGGGGGAACTGCAAGCCTTGCTCTGTTAAAGGTGACACCTTCCAATAACTCCTGTCATAAGTACTAAAGCTGTATATACATTAGAGCATCAACTAACAATTACTTTCATTGATTCATCTGCTTTACTTGTTTAATCTAGGAAAATAGTGAAAATGCTTCAAAGTTTAGATTTTCAAAAGCTTCTTTTGTGTGACCAACAGTCCAAAACCATAAAATGTTCAGTCTACTATAAACTAAGAAAAAGGAGAAGCAGTAAAACTTCACTTTTAGGAAGCTAGGACCATCAAATGTTTGGCATTTTTGCTTGAAAAATGATTTGCAAATTTTATCGATTATCAAAATAGTTGCTTTTTCTGTCAAACAACTAATCGTTTTGGTTTTAAAATAGATATTTATTTTAGTTTTTAATTAATACTATATTTTATTACTGATACATTTTTATCAATGTACTTTACCTAAAAATATGAAAAATACTTACTTTTGTGTAAATTACTGACATTTAAAGTGCCTTTACTTGCATCTGACTTTCTCTTTATATATAGAGTAAAAACTTTCACACAGTCAGAGAAATAAAAAAGTCTGCATCCTGGCCATTATATGGAGACATGGTTTATAAAACTTTGTATCCTGCCATGCTGTTATTGTGTGTGTTTTGTGTACAATGAAGTCTGATGCTTTGACTTAGAAGATGAGGTTCAAATCTGGGGATCCTTGACTAATGATTTGAATCATAAATGTTAAGGAACAGTCTTAATATGTATACATTAAATCTTTAACGTTTAACATGAAGAAACTAGGGGTTGCTCCCTAAAAAAGGTTCATGATTCAAATCACCAGTTGAGAAGCCCTTGAGTCAATCAAATAATTTCAGCAAAAGCTGGTACAACCTCCTCTACTGCCCTCTAGTGGGACTGACTCTTTGGCTGACTGAGCCACTTTTTTTTTTGTTAACTGTGTGGAAATGTGTTTTCACATCAAAGATGATAAACAAAGGCAGTTAAACATAAGTATTGCAGGTAAAACCTGAGACTTGTCATTATGGGTTTAGGGGCAGTTGTTTGTACTATTACAAGGCAGGAAGGTCTACCTGTTCAAATTTCCCCCTGCTTCAAGTTTTTTGGTGCTTAGCTAAGCTAAATGAAAAAAAAAAAAAAAAAAAACTTTTTTTTAATCAGTATAGTGATAAAATCCAGTTTGGGGGTTTGACATTTGGGCTTTGCTCCAAATTTGTAGTTTTATTTTATCAAGATGAATCCTCAAACTCTATACATCTGCCATACATTTGTCATCTCGGAAGAATTTAAATTTCAACACAAAAAAGAAAATTATGGGCCTATCAGTACTGGAAGCCCTTTAATTAAACTAATATTGATGGTCTTTTCTGAACCCAGGAAAAATGCTTGTTTTCCTTTTACTGTTTTAATGAGCACTATCAGAAGATCAGGGAGCCATTCTAGACAGCTACAGCGATTAATCTTTCCAGTGGTAAAAGAAGTGAACAAGGCTGCAATTAAGTAATAAACAGCACTACAATAGGTGACCAAGTCAAATTAAAGTTAACTCACTCCTTTCGACAATCCATTCCATGAACCCAACAATCCCCATTCACATCAGCTCATACCAGCCTAGAAACCCTAAACTCTGAACTTTCTCCATCTAACCACTCTATTACTATTCCTTACTACTCAAAGTTTGGGGATTGAAAACTAGAAATGGCACATATTTACTACAGTAAGGAAAGTTATTGTACCCTAAATTACTCTTCACCTAATCCTGCTTTACCTTCAAATTTGTGCATTCATGATAAACAGCAGGCATCTGACCTGCATAGATTGTGTTTTTCTTAAGCACAGTCGGGGTGCAGGTGATGTGCAGTATACATTTGTTCAGGTTTTGGGAAAGTCCCGCCCCCTCCTTGTTGACCCTTAAAGGACCATTGTGTAGGATTAAGTGGCATCTAGCAGGGAAGTTGCAGATTGCAACCAACTGAATATCCCTCTCTAGAGTCCCCATCTAGAGCCACTGCTCTGTATGTCGATATGAAGGGCTCATTCTAAGCTAACAAAAACTTAACAACTCTTCGTTTCAGGTTATTATACACTAAGGAAAACAAACTATTTTATTCCATTTCTGCCAGTAGAACCCCCTGAATCTTACACACTGGTCCTTTAAAAGGCTAATTCAGATACGTTCCAGGCATTTTGACAGCACATATGGGAAGACCACCAGACAAACCTTAGTCTTAACTATAATGGGAGCATTATCAGTTCCACCAATACAACAGTTCTGTAAATTACTCACTTCAACCTCAGTTACATTTTTTCAAAAGAAATGTGGTCAGATTTTGTCATTGAATTTGTCACCCTTACATTTTCCAACATCAATTAGTAAAATGTAGATCTGACAGACAAGTCAAGACAGCAAGAAGTGTTGTATGTTCAGCCTGCCATTTCAGCCTTGTAGGGTAACATTATTCTCTCACTGAGGAAGGGTACTGTCAATGATGTGGGTTAGAGTTAGTTTGACTCGTATATATATATATATATATATATGTATGTGTGTGTGTGTGTGTGTGTGTGTGTGTGTGTGTGTGTGTGTGTGCACCAGGGTTCCCGTTATCCAGTAATTACCTGTTTTTGACTGGGAAATTCTGTTTATGTCCGACATATTTAAACCTCTTCTGTCATAATGTCCACTGACAAATTATTTGATTTCAAGTCAGCAGTAGCATGCCGTAATTAAAATGTTATAAGCCAGTTAGGCCTAAATGTGTTTTTATGTTTGTTTGCAAATTTTATTTATTTATTTTATCTGACAATATGTAGGCCAGACAGGCTACATTGAACACGTAATGCATACGGACAGTTCACGGAGTGACTCCAATGGGCCAGTCTTCTATTTATATATTTTACACAAGGTGTGCGCACACCCTTTTACACTGTGTGTGTGTGTGTGTGTGTGTGTGTGTGTGTGTGTGTGTGTGTACACGCAAAAAAACACAGAATATTAATGAACATTAGATCCTGACCGATCCTGTCGGCCTTTCTGGAGATTTTAATAATCAATAAAGTTACGCTCTCCTGGAGACGCTGCGGTGGGATCACGCATTTTAGAGAATGCAATTAATTACAGACATATTATTTCACCCACTTGTATACCCCCCGCTATTAACCTGAATGTTAATGATTGTGGCCCGTGGTGCCTGCGGATACAACTGCAAATCAGCATATCACTATTGTGAGCTGATTTGCAGCAAAAAACACAAGGAAGAGAAAGAAATGGATATTGGTAAGAGCATGGGTTGGGATACGCGGCCACCAAGAATTGTCTGTCCTGCAGAGAGAGTTGGAGGTAAATTAAAATAATTTTTTTTAATGAAAATGTATAGCTGCCTGCCAGTGTTGTGGTTCAGCAAGATGACACGGTTACAAATACTGGAAAACCTGTGTGTGTTTGTGTATGCTGATGCATTCTGATAGAGACTATATTATTGTCCCCCTACAAATAGATGCATGATAAGGCTGTTCAGAGAGCTGCAGCAAAGGAGCTGTCATCCAGCCAGCCCGTCTGTCTCATTGACTATAGGCTGTATCACGGCTGCGACACGACCAGATATTTAGCCTGCTAGATATTTTTCTGGCATCAAATGTAAATCAAATCAAATTAATTACATTTACGTGTTGTCCTAATGAACATAGGCTAGCATAATATTTATTTATTTATTTTTTTTAAAGTGTTATGTACATAATGTTATCAATAGTTTTGAAGCTCGATTAAACATATTTAATATTTGACCAGATTTTCTCCCATTTGTCTGGAACATTGAAATTCTGACACGTGGACCGGCACCAACGTAAACCCCGGTTTGCACTGCTGACATAATTGGGACGGATCTTTTCTCGTTGCCGTAGTGCTCTTGCTGCTGTTTCTATTTACCAATTGACTTGAGGAAAAGATTCTGAAAGTTTGTATTTGCGTATTGCTTAAGTTCACCCCTACCTTTTTTGATACACAAGAGACCTCAATTTGCATAGTCTGATAATGCTTAGCCCAAGACACATGTAAAAAGAAAAAGTCCCCACAAACTGTTCAAATTGAGGCAGATATTTTAAATCATTGCTCAACTACCAGCTATCTTAGCCCACAAACTTTGCAGTAACTATAGGATTGTACAAAAGGGACAGCACATGACAACACAAAAGCTGGATATGGTTTCTTCTCTTTAAGCCATATTTTGTAGGTATTATAGCTGCCATAAAAAGGGCATATAATGCCTGAGCAAAATTTTGCTCCAGCAATAACCTTTTAATAATCACTGCAATTTATCTTTTTCTATAGCAAACTAGAAATATAAGGTGTGTGGTACAATCATGAGGATTTAAGATTTATCAAAATAAAGCTGCATGACATTTAGTAGTATTCAGATTTAAATGTCAACAAGACAGCTTGGAATAGGAATCAAACACAATATATGTGTTATGATGTGCAGTAGTATAATGGGGGCAGATAAAAAAAGTTTCTTTTTAAAGTGATATGCAAGTAAATATTCTATTTATTACCAGCTTTGTAATGTCATTAGTTCCCTATCCCTTCAATGTTACACAGTAATATTTAGACAGCAAGTCCTGTCATGCAGGATGAGTACTCACTCCACAACATCGTCCTGATCAGCAAACTCTTCGTCATTGAAGCCGAACTGCTCAATAAAATTGGACGTCATTTGTTGCATCTGATAATCAGAAAAGGCCTGGCAAAACCCAGGACCAACGATAATGATATAGTCTTGGCTCTACACAAAGCTGGTCATTACTTGCAGTACAGAAAATAGCAAATGCATATACGGAGTGTAAAAACAAAGACTGTATAACATGTAGGCTAGACAGGTTAATAGCTAAAAAAGCAGAAACATGCATTTACAGTCAGATGCCAAAATGCTTGAACATTGGTTAGAAAAAAAACTGTCAAATCTACTATATTTAAAGTAACTAACATTTTCTGAATATAATTAGTAGTTAAGTAAATCAAATCAAAACATGGTAGAGAGATTTTCCTGTAAATTCTTACTGTGCATGACCCATAGACACAAAAACATTTTAGGATTAAAGGCTTGTTCAGAGACATGTAGTTTTTGGACTTGTTGAGGTGAAAAAAGTTGAAAACAGTTCAAATTCTGAGGATATATGTCCTATTACACCTCAACAACCAACTAATGACACAGGCTCCAGGAAAACTCATCTGTATTCCCAAGTGGTGATTTTCTTCTTTTTTTTTTTGTTATCAATTAGTCAACTCATGTAACCTGTAATGTCTTCTTCTCTGAGAATTGAAATTCTTGAAGTAGCCACTGTAAGATTTCCCCTTTACATAGAAAGATTCATTTTGCTGCTGTTTGGGGCTGCCATAGCTAAATTATATTTCATTGGCACTTTTTGTAATTTAGGGAAAGGCATCTATGTTTGAGGTATTTTTGGGGGTCTTCCGAAGAAAGCTGACAATTTATTCCTTATCAATGCAAACTGGGTTAAAAATCAATTTTGTCCCAGTAGGATTGATTCCCACATGTGTTTAAAGTATACTATCTAAAACTGACAATATTATCCACTTCTATTGGAGGATTTGCCTCCAATAGATATCCATATGTATCAAAAAGAAAAGCTCACATAGCTTCACAAAGTAAAAGAGCTTCTGTTTGTCATAGAAAGACTACAGAATATTTGTAGATCAGCTAGGTCTGTGTGGCTATGGGCCTGCTTTGTGTGTATGTATGCAATTGTGTGTGTATGTTTAGTTCTTACTTGTTGTAGAGAGGAGTCTTGGTGAAAGCCACTGTCTTTAAAGTCCACCTCATCATCACTGGAAGAATGGATGTGGTGTGTATTCACCTGTTTTAAAAAAAAAAAAAAAAAAGGAGGAAAAAAGGGTTAGCCTTTGTGAAAAAAAGGCTGCCTCCTAACCACACTACAGAACAGCTGTCCAAAGCTGTCCTAACGTGGCATAATAAAATACATCTGTCTTGATGTTTGCTTGTGCTGTGCTACAGTGCATCCTAGTCTAAATCTTTCCGAAATTGTACTGTGCAGTCCGTTGAGTAATTCAGCTCAGATAAATGTGTTGAATTGGATCTATACTCAGAACACTGGATCTGGGAAGAAAACACAGAACTTTGGATTTAAAATGAAACAGTGACTGAAATAGTGTGCTGAACTATAGAGTCAACATAGTAAAAAGAAAAAGTCTTAACAATTAACTGTAAAAGGTCAACATCAGTGTTAATGTGGTTACTCACCAGGTCGACAGTGTTTCTCTTGTTTGTGTCAGCCAGCTGCCCAGAAATAAAGGCCTCCCATTTCTCTCTGTCCTCTGCTGGGAGCTCTGACACACACACACACACACACACGCACACACACACACACACACACACGCACACACGCACACACGCACACACGCACACACACGCACACACACACGCACGCACACACACACACACACACACACACACACACACACACACACACACACACACACACACACTTTAGAGGACATTACATTGACTTACTTTAATTTCCTGGACTTACCATAACACTAACTACTCCTTGCCTAACCCTTACTCTAACTTTACAGCTGGAGTGCAGAACTTTACTCTCCCCCTCTCACTTTTAAACTTAATCCAACACTAGCCTACGAAAATAGACACAAGTGACGCCTCTTGCCTCTAGACTTGAGGAGTTTGGTGGTTGTCTGACAGCTCCGGAGTTGCCTCTCCTAGTCCAGCCAGCGTGCTGCTGTCGGCTCCAGGGAGGTGCCGCCGATCGCTTTCTGTTTTTAACGCTGTGCTTCACTACCAGTGCACCAGTGCAGGAATGTTGCCACAGACACCAGATTTAAAACTGAGGTATACTACAAAATACAGAGAGACTAACCTAGTGGTGATTAAGCTGGTTAATCAACATTATGTATACTCGTTTGGTGACGGCTTGAATGTAACGGACGTTCATTTATATCTTATAGTCCCACACTCCAGCTTTAATCTAAACCTAACCTTAAACCAAGGCTAGGTTTTGGGCACTTGCGCTCTGTCCCCAAAAGGAAGGCGGGTCCCCACAATGTGACCTTGTAAACATATTTGTTCCCACAACATGTGTAATACATGTACACATACAGTCACTCTCTAGCTATCTTCACATCAGAATCACATACTAACGTACTATTCATACTAAGTATGATGTCAAATTGAGTAGGTGATGTGTTCCAACTGCATAGTATGTAGATTTTGTGTATGCAAGAAATGCCCGGATGTATACTAGATAAGCAAGAATTTCTGAGTATGTGCCGTGAGCTTACTAGACATTCACAACCGCCCAAAAATGCATTGCGTCTCTTCAGACTGTCCAATTTTGGACTGCGAAGCAGACTGTTCTAGCACCACACAGTGGCTGTTAGAGGCATGGTTGGAAATAATAATTCCAAATGATGGCGAGTGAACGTGAAGCAGGAGTTACACAGGACCCAGGACATTAATGTTCAGTTAAGAGGAAAAACATGGGAGTTCATATATAATGTACTGTAGAAAAAATTTAACACTAAAATATTTAATAATTTTAAATTGCCTTAAAATAATACTGGAAAATATTACATTGAGTGGAAGAGGTAATGTTGCAATTTATACAGTCATGTGATGGAAAGAAAACGCATTGCTTCAGTATACTTCAGTGTGAACAGTGTGCTGGTAAAGGCACACTTATTTGTTCATTTAGTAAGCAGTACATATCACTTTCGGATTGAGTATGTAATACGCAGTACTTTAGTATGCGATTTCGAACCCAGCCTTAGTGTCAAAAATCACATTTTTGGCTATAACTCAAGAATTAATATGCTGACTTTTGACCACCAAATTCTAATCAGTTCAACCTTTAGAAATTCAAATTCCCTCCAGCGTTACAGAAATTTCGCTGATAGGCTCACCACAGAGTTAAGTGATGCTATATGAAGATTTCCACCCAGATACCACTACAAATATGAGAACGTAACACATAACACAACAGAGTCAACGAAACTTAAAGATGAGAAAGCTAATTTGCAAAACAGATGAGGACAGTGAGTTATGATCCCTCAGCCAGAAGCGGGTGCTTACCAGAGATGATCTGTGCTATCTGTGGTCCATTAGGGCCTTTGTCACAGTTATGAACTATTGAATTGGCTATTCTGGTGAGGTGACCCATGTAGCCTCGTCGCCGACCACCTTCCGCCCTAAAACACACAAACACATCAATACAATTATGAGGATATTCCATTATCAGTTATTACTTTTACCACTAAAGATAAGAAATCCATTAACTAATCTGAACCATGACCAGTAGTGATCATAGTAAAGAAGCAAAGTACTTTTGATTTGTTGTCCATTCCTTTATATTGTACTACAGCAAATGACATCACAATAGAACATTGTTACACCCTGACAAAGTTATTTAGCAGAAGAGCACAGTACTTACTGTTCTTTCTCATTGGAACTCCAAGCGTCTATGATTCTCTGTATAAACTGGCACTTTTGAAACAGCTGATGGAGAAAAATACAAGGAAATTAAATACAACAAAACTGAGTGACTACGATGTCGTGCATACTGGTGTCGCGTCTGTGCTGACTCACACAAAAACTCCTACAGTATATTATGATAAGCTGTCACTAATTGGCATATTTTGCCCAAAATGCCTTGTGTCTCTTTATAAAGGCAGAAAAAATAGGCTGTGTTTTACATGCAGTACAATATACAGTCCCAGCCATGGAAATAAACAGATTATGCCAGAGATTACCCCGATTACTTGTGAAAATGTGATGCAATAATTACCCGTCCGATATGAGTTACTGTCATTAACACTGCATTTATCCAACTTTACAATAAATACAATTCAGTTCTGCATTGGCTTTTACAGTCAGGAAATAACAGCATCACCAACAGTAATGTGTTTACACTAAATGTTCAGTTGGAACACATTTTGCTTTAAGTTAGTATTGCTTTTACCTATGTACACAGTTTTTGTTCGACTGGTTTAATTTAACTGATAAGTATTCTAATCTTACATGTTTGATGAGAATGCTCTCCCTAGCATGTTCTTGCTCTGTGTCTGGTTGGGTGTCAGTGGGGGCGGGGGGCATAGCCAGAATCATGGCTGTGCAAATCTCCACCTGAATGTGGAGGAAGTTGTTCCAGATGTATTTGAAATACATATCCTGTGGAGCAAAACAAAATAATAAAGAGAGAGATTAGTAAATGGTTTGGATAGTTCAACATTGCTGTAACAGGTTTCTAAAGTAAAATTCAGTTATTAGGACATGTGTCTCCTATGATTTCCTATCAGTTAAAGTAACATTTTACTCAGCTAGTTTGTTCCTGATATCTGTGCTGGCAGTGACCAACATAGCCTTATTTGGCCAACTGATCAGCAACTTCAGTGATCAAGCCACCAGTTTGAACCAGACAAAGACATGTGAAAAAGATAGCACAATATTGAGAGATGGAGGTAATATACAGTGGGTACGGAAAGTATTCAGACCCCTTTAAATTTTTCACTCTTTGTTTCATTGCAGCCATTTGCTAAAATCAAAAAAGTTCATTTTATTTCTCATTAATGTACACTCAGCACCCCATCTTGACAGAAAAAAAACAGAAATGTAGAAATTTTTGCAAATTTATTAAAAAAGAAAAACTGAAATATCACATGGTCATAAGTATTCAGACCCTTTGCTGTGACACTCATATTTAACTCACATGCTGTCCATTTCTTCTGATCCTCCTTGAGATGGTTCTACTCCTTCATTGGAGTCCAGCTGTCTTTAAATAAACTGATTGGACTTGATTAGGAAAGGCACACACCTGTCTATATAAGACCTTACAGCTCACAGTGCATGTCTGAGCAAATGAGAATCATGAGGTCGAAGGAACTGTCCAAGGAGCTCAGAGACAGAATTGTGGCAAGGCACAGATCTGGCCAAGGTTACAAAAGAATTTCTGCAGCACTCAAGGTTCCTAAGAGCACAGTGGCCTCCATAATCCTTAAATGGAAGAAGTTTGGGACGACCAGAACTCTTCCTAGACCTGGCCGTCCAGCCAAACTGAGCAATCGTGGGAGAAGAGCCTTGGTGAGAGAGGTGAAGAAGAACCCAAAGATCACTGTGGCTGAGCTCCAGAGATGCAGTAGGGAGATGGGAGAAAGTTCCACAAAGTCAACTATCACTGCAGCCCTCCACCAGTCGGGGCTTTATGGCAGAGTGGCCCGACGGAAGCCTCTCCTCATAGAGTTTGCCAAAAAACACATGAAGGACTCCCAGACTATGAGAAATAAGATTCTCTGGTCTGATGAGACGAAGATTGAACTTTTTGGCGTTAATTCTAAGCGGTATGTGTGGAGAAAACCAGGCACTGCTCATCACCTGCCCAATACAATCCCAACAGTGAAACATGGTGGTGGCAGCATCGTGCTATGGGGGTGTTTTTCAGCTATAGGGACAGGACGACTGGTTGCAATTGAAGGAAAGATGAATGCGGCCAAGTACAGAGATATCCTGGAAGAAAACCTCTTCCAGAGTGCTCAGGACCTCAGACTGGGCCGAAGGTTCACCTTCCAACAAGACAATGACCCTAAGCACACAGCTAAAATAACAAAGGAGTGGCTTCGGAACAACTCTGTGACCATTCTTGACTGGCCCAGCCAGAGCCCTGACCTAAACCCAATGGAGCATCTCTGGAGAGACCTGAAAATGGCTGTCCACCAACGTTCACCATCCAACCTGACGGAACTGGAGAGGATCTGCAAGGAAGAATGGCAGAGGATCCCCAAATCCAGGTGTGAAAAACTTGTTGCATCATTCCCAAGAAGACTCATGGCTGAACTAGCTCAAAAGGGTGCTTCTACTCAATACTGAGCAAAGGGTCTGAATGCTTATGACCATGATATTTCAGTTTTTCTTTTTTAATAAATTTGCAAAAATTTCTCCATTTCTTTCTGTCAAGATGGGGTGCTGAGTGTACATTAATGAGAAATAAAATGAACTTTTTTGATTTTAGCAAATGGCTGCAATGAAACAAAGAATGAAAAATTTAAAGGGGTCTGAATACTTTCCGTACCCACTGTAATTAAACAAATAAAACTGAAAAAAAAAAAGATTATTTGTAAAATGTAATAAATAGAATTTATTTTTAAACAAAAATCACAAAATCAGCCATTCCACTGTCTGGAAAATAATTTACAGGTGAAGAACATTTAAAACAACTGCCAACATGGCCAGGTCAGGCCGTCCTAGATAGTTCAGCCGAAGAGCAGACTGCAGGACGCTTAAAGAAGTCTCCAACAAGCTCTTGCCCCAGTTGATGTCAAAGAACGTGCATCTACCATCAGAAAGAGACTGCACAAGTTTGATTTTCATGGCAGGTGTGCAAGGAGGACCAACAAAAAAAAACGAAACGCATTTGAGCACAAGAACCTCATACTCAACTGCGAAGCATGGGGGTAGAAATGTCATGGTTTGGGGCTGCTTTTGTGTAGCAGGGCCTGGCCAGCTCATCATAGAATCAACAGTAAATTCTCTATTGTACCAGTGGATGCTTGATGAAAATGTTATCTCTCCAAAAATGAAACTGAAGCGGATGTGGACCATGCAAGATTCATAACATTCAAAATACTCCAGTAAATCCACCAAGGAATGGCTCAAAAGAAAGAAATGGAGAGTTCTGGAACTGCCAAGTCAAAGCTTGAATCTTAATCCTATTGAGATGCTGTGGGGTGATTTGAAACGGGCTGTGCACGCAATAAACCCCTCAAACATCACATCTGAAAGAATTCTGCATTGAGGAGTGAGAAAAACCTTGTCCCAATCGATGTCGAAGACTGGTCGACAGTAGGGTTGCCCCGATCATGCATTTTTAGCCCCCGATATCGATTGCTGTCTATGAGCCATATGGGCCGATAGCTTTTTTGTTTCGTTAAAATAGCTGGTATAGCAGCATTACACAGTAGGCCAGTTTGACTGCTTTGTAGAGTATTGGGATCTTCATCAGTTGGCAGCATAACCTAGGCTATAAATGCTGTGTGACTGTACAAGGAAAAAAAAAAAAACCTTAATTCACAGAGTTAGATGTGAAAATATTCTGGGTCTATACACTGTTTTTCCCAGCTGCCTCTCTCTGCCGTTGCCGGCCTCTTTAGGTCGCTGAACAACAGTCTGTTGCTGAGCAGCAGCTCTCACTCGTTCTTCGTAGGAAGACCATTAAATTAGCAAAAGCCTTTAGGATCATAAATCGATTTTCACGATCGGGGATAAGAAAGCATTGATCTCGATCGGAGGCCAACAGATCTGGGCATCCCTAGTAGAAAGTTATACAAAACATCTAATTGAGGTCATTTCAGCCAAAGGGGGCAATACCAGCTATTAGGACATAGGGTGTCCTAACGTTTTCCTCAATAGGAATTAGCATCTTGTTTCATTTTTCTAGTAGGCCTTTCTCTAATAGGCAAAACCTATTGGATATCCTGTTCACCCTGAACACCAGAACTCCTCAAGGACTACACAGATTTTGACAAAATACCTTTTCGTAATGTTAAATGTTGCCTGTCCTCCACTTCTTTTTTTTTTTTTTTTTTTTTTTGCATTTATTGATTATCAATCATCGATGAAATTGGACATTTGCAAACTCAAGTGTATGAATGTTTGTTCTTTTCTTGTGTGTTGAGTGTTGAATAAAGAGATCTGTGAAAGGGCCCAAAAAAACAGGTGGTACTCACTAGTATGACTCCCAGTGTGTTGAGGTTAATAAGTTCTGTGTTGATGCTGTGTGTGTTGCTCTGCAACAGGCTGGCCACCAGTCTGACCACATTGAGCCTGGTGTTGCCCACAGGAGGATCCAGCACCCCCCACGTTGTCTTCATCACATTCCTCTGTTGGTGGAGAATAAATAAACAAGTGACTACTACTGCTACCAATTCTGTAACATCAGGACCAACATTGTTATTGACAAATGTTGGATAAAATATACAAATTCAAACTAAACTAAAAACAGATGATAATGTGTTGAACAAAAAGGATTAAATAGTCCCATGCAGACATTTTGTTATTTAAAAAACTGCTTACAGCTGTCTGTACGGTATTTACCTTTGGGGGTTCCAGTAGCAGCTGGTGAAAGTCTTTGAGTCGGGGTCTCACAGCCTCCAGGATGCTGTGGTTGACGGAGAACGAAGGGTGGGACATTCCAGGGGGGCAATCCATATGACCCTCAAACCTACAACATAGAAAGGCATAACCTAATAAATTAGCTTACCAAACACAATGTCGTAGCGCCGATGAGGGCACTGCTGATGTTTCTGTCGGACTTTGTTGTAGCAAAGTGGTCGTGTTTCCAGATCTCAGCAATGACTTTGGTTATAAAACATTTAATTACGGAAATAAGAAAACTAACTGTATTAAATCACAACAATCCTTTACCAATTTACTTTAAAACCTGCAACATAAATTTCAAATGAACATACAAAAAACATATATAACCAACAATTTCTCAACCTCAGCTTTTTTCAGTTCATGTTTAATTTATATGAAGGATCTTTACTTAATTTGACATTCTCTGACAATCTCATAATTTACTGTGTATTCAATGTCAGATTAAAATATCAAGAGTGGCAGAGGCCACAGGACGTACGCTGGTCTCCTCGTCTCAAACAATGTAAGGAGGATCTGGATAACACTGACAATTGCAGATTCATTCTTCTCCTTGTCGAAGATATTAGACAGCAGCTGCTCCACGGTCTCCTGCCTGGGGAGGAGGACAGACATGAAGATGAAGAGAAGGCTGGCTTCAGAGTAATTTGCCCGATCAGCAGTGCAGTTTGTTTTCAATAGCCTACTAGGTGAAAATGATAACAGCGCTTGTTAGATAAATGTATTATTACACACTGTGCAAAATAAACTAAACAAAAGCAAAATAAAATAGCAAATAAAAGCTAAATGACTAATCTGTCAGACATTAAACTCACTGGTACAGTAATTAGAACCTAAGGAATATTTAATAAGCTGCAATAGTAGGTGTCAACCAACTGGGAAACTAACCACGTTTGTTTTCTACACTACTGACTATAAGAGTCATTGGAGATAAACACATAAATACTTTTCAAGAGTTGCCAGAAGCGGGTCGGGCTCCGAGCAGCCCTGGACCTGAAACATCTGGTCTCTGCTCAGTCTGATGATCTCACACAGCGACTGGGAGGCATTGGAGTGTCTCTGTATCAAGAAAAGTAGACAAAAAGGAAAAATAAGACAATTGACCATAAATCTGTGGTCTTGACATACATTACAAATGGAATCAATATAGTATCTATAATATGATTTCACAACCAAAACAAAAAAATAAAAATTGTCACAAGGAAATTTTTATTTTTATTTAGGCTAATATAACAAGGGTTCCGTGTAACTACATCATAAGTAATGTTAGTCAATTTAAGTTTACAACGTTGCCTCATGAATTATCTCATGTTCAAAAACAAATCCAAAAGCAAATTGTTTAATTATGTTGTGGTTATAACAGTATTAACCTTGCTACTCTAAAGTATAAAGAAAATAATACCATTAGGGGCTAACGTTAATGTTAAGTTGAGAAGCTCAACTTATGTTGTAATCGTCAAAATGGTCGTAGTCCCAGAGCCTTAACGTCAGTAACATTATACAAGTGGAATTAGGAATAACAAGTATGGAGGCAAACATTAGACTACATGGAAATAACATTAAAAACGTTACAGTCAAAATTGTGATGGCTAGCATTTGCTAAATCAAAACAACTCAACCGTATCAGGCTAATTAAGCTTGACATATCATCATATAAGCCAATTAAGGTCATCATAACGCTACTCTAAGAAATTACTACCATAAGGAAAAGCACGCTGTCAAAAATTTTGGGGGGAACTGATCCTTAAATATAAAAATGGGCTTGCAAATTCTCTAACAACCCATTTTAATACATATTAATGTTTTCAAAGGTTAAATGAAAAACAAACTACATGTTCCCTGGTTCATCAAGCGCCCACAAAAGGACTTTCATATCCTGGTAGGCAATAGAAGAAACAGTGACTACGTTTACATGCACTAAGTATCCTGGTTTTTCCCCTCACTTGGAAAAAGACAATATTCCTACTAAGCTGTTTTACATGGCCATGCATACTCTGACAAATGTAAAACGTCCCTATGACGTACATCCTACGGCTACGGCGTCCAAACCTGTTGATATCAAAGTCTTTCAAAATGTACCCCAGCCTGGCACATTGTTGGTCAGTTGGTTTGTTTACAACACACAGAGCTGACCATAAACAAGCAAAAGGGCGTGTGTTGCAAACTGTGATAAAAACCCCAACTGAGATGGATATTCTGAATGCGCTGTGTGTGTGTGTGTGTGTGTCCCCAAAGAATGCTCCTAAAACCCGAATAATACCGGCATATCCCTCGTGTCTTAATTGAAAAAAATGCTACATTCAGAATAAGGCTTATTTCAGAATATCCAGAGGGAACTTTCAGGGAATAATAGTGGAATATTAAGTGCATGTATACGTAGTCAGGGAAGTGTCCGTCACTCACATCCTCATCTTGAGAAGGTTGTACCATATCCACCAGTCTCTGAATCACCTTCTCCTCATTCAGCCACTGAAAGAGGACAGATAGCAGAGAAGGTTTAGGACAGCACAAAATATTAGGAGGATAACCAAGAGGCCTTCAATTCAAAGTAAAAGTGATATGTTTACCAATTCATAAGTGTATTCATGTAGCAACTGGGAAAATGTTGTGTGTTAAATAACCGTTTCAAAACACCAAAGTTTATTCTTTTTATTTTCTGGCTATATACATACCAAATAAGAAGCAATTACCTGTTACAAATCCATGTTGCTACTTCATCCTACTTATTTATCTCAAGAAAGCACTTAACCAGCATATATAATGCAATCTCAGCTTTTGAGATTTTATTCTAAACAACATTTACGGAGACCTGACTAACCCTGATGGAACTAAGTGATGTAGATACAAAGTTAAGCTGGATTTTGTATCTGCAAAGTCTATTTCTCCCTTAAAATGTATTTAGAAACATTTAAAAGGTGGCTAGACATCTAAACTAGCAAGACCAATGACATCACAACACCTGTTGGGCTTGTCCAAGTAGAAAGGCACCATGTTGATGTGTCAGGGAAGAATGACTGCATGAAATGATCTTTTGTACATGATACTCTAAATGAAAACTGTCCTCGACAAATGTTTACTGAGCCATGCCACATCACAATGTGCAAAACTGAATTTGTTGGCTTGTTCTTTTTTTTTCTTTTTGTCCAATTTTGACAGCTTGATAAGTAAAAACAAGGGTGATCATTTTTAGCACAGTTGAGAATGTGGTGTTCTGCTACCCACATTGAGAACATCCTGTCGTAGCTGTTGTGGTTCGATGCAGGTTAACATTCTGAGCAGGAGGTCCATGATGGCAGATGTCCCAATGTGTTTGATCATCAAGTCTACAAAGTCCTCTTGCTTCCGCAGAAAATCCACTATCTATAAACACAGACAAACCATACACACCTTAAAATCAGTACAGAGGATAAACTGCTGTGTCCTACGGGTCTCAAATATTCAGTTAGAGTGAAAAAGAAAACATTCAAACCATGTCGAGGCCACATGGTCTGATTTCTTTTTCTAACAGAATACTAGTGATTACTACGTTTTGGTACTGTTTCCAGAAAAATCATATCAGATGACAACTTGTATCACGCTCTCCCATACCAACACCCACTTCTTGCCAACTTACCTGTTCAGGCTTGCGTCCTATAAGAATGGAAAGGACCTTGGAGAAGAAGCTGGCCAGGAGTGGGTTGAGAGGCGGCTCATTTTGGAGGAAGCTATACAGTTTCATCAGCAGTTTTTCATCTTCTCCCAGTCTGTCGTTGATCTGGCTCACATCTGATGTAAGCAGCTCACAGGATATGTTGGGATATCTGGAGAACAAAAAGCTGCTCATTACATTTCTCCAGTACAATGGTTGCAATACTGTGACCCAATGTTTACACTGGATGAACTGCTACTATATAGACATTTCATGATAGAAGCAGAGATTTTAAATACTTCGACTACTATAACAAACTGCTAGTAGATGCCAAGAATCATTATGGAGGGAGAAAGTAAGAATAATAACAACAACAACAGGCACCGACCGATAATGTTACATTTTAAGTCAAGGGACTTGTGTAGTTTACAACATCTTATTGGAATCCCAATAAGATGTTGTAAACTACCTTGTTCTTCAAATGTTTTTCTGTAACGAATGAAGACTACAAAAAGTTTCAGTTTACAGTTGATTTATGTCTGAATGCAGAAAGAACTGCAGACAAAAATGTTTGACAGGATATGGTTCTGTTACTTTCAGTGTTTAATTAAAAATAAAAATACCCCAGTGCCAAACAGATATTCACAGGCACCAACATTATCATGAATTTCTCAGGAATCATTTCAGTGCATAATAAAAACAACTTTGACTGCTTTTCTCCCTGCTCCGCTATCTTTATATGCCGGGTCTATTTTTGCCAGAGCAGCTTGCGTCTCTGTGCGTGAAATTCACTTCTGAATGTACATAAATGCCGGTCTTTATTGGCAAATGACTGTAAATGTAAATTTAATTTGTTCTTGACTTTGTCTTCACACGTACAGTGTCTGTAGATAGTGGGAGTGAGTGGAAAAGTGATCAAAGGAGCGAAACATCAAACCTCTCTACTGTCGCTTCCTGTGATCACCTATATTGTGCTTTAATATTGCCAAGCTCACGATATATAGAACTAATTCGCTCAACCACACTTCTACGCACACACGTTACGCATTGCCCTACTCCTTAAAGAGGAACCCCTCTTTTCCCCATTGACCGATCGATTGGTTCAAGAGTAAGAAGAATTTCAGTCAACCAAAATTTTCTTTGGTTTACTACAGTCCTAAACAAAAGACTGTCATATTCAATTAAGCTACAAAGCAGCTGTTACCATCTAAATGAGCTATAGAAGTTATTACATGATGGTCTGATGGCAAGTATTTGAGCTGACCACGATCATTTTGCAGAATCCTTAGATTCAACAATCAAGGGAATTTTAAGCCTGAGTTTTGCTGGACATAATTTGCATGTTACTAACTACTGCCCCCATGTTCCTGCTCCACACTCACTGCTTCAGTTATTATTATTATTAATCTGATTATTATGTTGTCTCTCCTCCTGCTCTCTCTCCCCTCTCCTCCTCTCTCTTCCCCTTTCAACCCAACTCGACTCGATGCAGTTGGCCGCCCACCCAGAGATCGGTTCTGCTCGAGGTTTCTACATGTTAAAAGGGAGTTTTTCCTCGTCACTGTCGCCAAGTTCTGCTCATGGTGGGTTTTCATGGGATGGTGGATCTCTAAATAATATATTAAAGAGTATGGTCTAGACCTACTTCTATGTGAGAAGTGTCTTGAGATAACTTTTGTTATGATTTGGCGCTATACAAATAAATTTACCTTGACAGTCCTTTGCTGCTTAATGTCAGAATGTTTTAACCTAGTTTAGAATAGTTGTGCAATGTAATCTAACCAAAAAGCTTATCTGTCATGTAATATTCACTATATATATATATATATCCAACGACAAAAAGAGAACTAAGCAAGTTAATTGAAAGAGATAACATTTAATTTGCTATTGTTTCCATCGTGATTATGTTGAATACCAATACTCTTAACATGTTGTTTTTTTATTTTTTTTGGAGACAGGCGTTTTAAATCTCCTTTTCCACCTCTGCATGTCTCATTTGCATCCTTTCATTACATCCATCGGAGCAGCATTACAGTGAATACAAAGAACACAATAATTAATGTTATTGTTTCCTTGTGTGTTAAAATTGCAATGTCTTTTAATCTGTTCTTAGTGTAATTTGCCCAATTTTCAAGATTCTTTTCAAGATTTTTCAAGATTCTTGAAAATTGCCTGTTTGCTTTGCCTGTCCCAACAACTGGGAACCACACAAAATATTTTGTGGTCTTCAAGTGTGGTGGAAACACAAACAGGAATGTGCAAAAGGGACTTTTAGCTCCCTGTTTTAGTTCCTGTGGCTATTGTTTGTTCAAAAACTGAGTTACAAAAGACAACAGGGGCTTTTGTAGCGCAGGCTAAAATTACCACAATTTCCCCATTAATACTTTTAAACATTTTGTGATGGCCAACATTGTGTACGGCAGTGATCCACGAGAAGTCAATAAATGAAAAGTTCTATACTGTATAATTCAATTGCAAGATATGCTGTCCTTTAGACAAATGCCTACAGTTTTGCTCTGTTTTTCTGTTACCTTGCACAACAATTAACAGCACATGTATCAATAATAGCAAAATGAATGGTTGCAATACAGCACAGAGAGAGAAGTTAGGCTGTATCTACATATTTTTTTGTTGAATAGCAAATCTCTCATTTTTCTCTCAAACAAGGTCATTTTGATCCCACCTTATCCTTTGCACAATTTTCTCTTACTTGTATTTAACCTTCTCCTCAACATCAGTACTGGGTTCCTGTGTGATGAAAGTGACCAGATCTTCCATGCACTGTGGTCTCAGCAGGAAGTCAACCAGTTTGTGGTTCTGGGCCTTGCACTCCTGCAGGACATCATCCTCATCCATAACCTCTGTCAGCGTCACATCCTCCTTCTCTAACAGCGTGTCAATGTGGGATGTAGTGTGGAGGTCAAATTTCCAAAACATGTTGGCTCTATAAAAAAATAAATAAAAAAGAGCAAACATTACCAACATGCATCATTAAAAACAATATAAAATAACATCTTCCACTGGATGTTATCAGAGTATAATGGATGACTATATATTGACTAGCTGAGCGATCATTTAACACGTCTTTCTTCTTCCTACCTGTGAGTTTGCTGGAGTCCAGATGGCGGAGCTCAGGTTATAAAGAGGTGTGTTCTAGTTTTATGGAGTTGTGGCCCATTCCAGGCTAGCCGGATGGACAGACAGGCAGACAGCGGTAATGGACAGACTGACAACTGGCACACATACAGCAGTTCAACAGCACACACCTGTGGGACACAGAAACAGATAGAGACGTCATGAAAAGGAATGTTCCACAGCTTTTGGTGTGGATAATATAGCAATTTTGATTATCACTTGTAATTACAAGAAGACACAAATCATTGACATAAACCCATACAATACTAGCTGAGAAAAGACATTTTTTTATGTTTCTACTGTGCTGAAATACCCAGTACTCCTCATAAACATAACATTCAAGGATGCAGCTCCTTCACATGCAGGTATGCTATACTTCTAGCACTGTTACAGCATACAACAACCAATTTATTGATGCTTACATAATGCGACTGAGAGGCATAAAAATCCCTTCTTAAGACCACGTTCAGACCTACTTGAAACGTAGCACTCTCATTCATTTGGATAAAGCCAGTCCATAACCCAGCAGGGGTGCCCACACAGGGGACCCCTGCAAAACAGTCGCCCCAGCAATAAAGTTGTTCCAAGCCCAACTTTTGCTGCACAGCTACGCTACAACATCTGGCACAGCACTGCATTAGCCAATCAGATACATCAACTTTGTAACATGAACACTGTATTTCTTCTGTTTACCTTGTAATCATCACAATAAAAGATAAAATAGCTGCTGCTGTGATGAATTTCCAGAGTTGTAAAATCATGTCTGTGAGTATTACAAATCGTTGATTGTTGTTTTGGCATCTGATGAGCCTTAATACTGATGTGCATAATCTGTTACTTAAAGTGGACATCCCTGGTTGTATTTCATTGTCTTTCTGGTACCTTAAACAACACGCCCCCCCAATCGCTCTTTTAACCAAGGGCTGTTTAAGGTCTGAAACAAACCAAATTCTGCTAAGCAACAATCATTATCAGCAACAAGAACCACATCTACAAACAAGCAAACAACATGACTCTGCTGGCCATATGTTAAAATCATATAGCTTTACTTAATTAAAAAACCCTAAACTTATATAAAAAAAAAATATATAGGGCTGTCACTTTTTCCAAAAGTCAAGTTTGAAAGAATTTGAAATTTGTTCAAATAAATTTAAACCGGCCTGAAATTAAAATAAATGCGTTTACAAATTTGCAGTTGTATTACACAGGAAAAAAAATAATTGGACACTAATGGCAATAGGAATCAGAAGAACTTATTGATAATGTCCTGGTTAAGCAGGGGGGAAAGCTGTGCTGTCAAAAATAGTACTAAGATTATGATTATATTTTCCAGCCACAAGCAGTAACACTAGTCAAAACAGCTAAACTTCACAAGACAATACCACACACTAAGCATGGATTCCTCAATTAAAGTAAGCACTTGGAGAAAGGGATTAAGTGAATCTTAGGTACAGCTCAATTTCTACTGGAGAAACCTAATTTCTTGGTCGTGCTTCATCAGGTCTCTAATGGGAGATTTTACAAGAGTGCATGTAAATGGGACAGGATAGCAAAGGAAATACTGGAGGCTAAAAAGAGAGATTAATGCTTGTAGCCTTTTCCAAAATTATTACAATCCAAACTCCGACTACAACTGAAACTGAGGTAAATAGGTCTACACAGCATTTACAGCAACTCAATGTGCCACCAATCCAAATGCACCAACAGAATTAAAAAAAAAAAAACAATCTCTTCAGTCCGCAGCTTCAAAATCTGCTTACTGACCAGCCGCAGGTAAACACAATGTCAACAGATTTCTCTCAATAACTTCTTTTCTTGTTTAAATGTAAACACAGTAATTTGCTGTGGACTGCATAATCCACTTTCCTACTTATACTGAAGAAGAACGAGATTGTATCAGACTGTTTGATAAACATAACAGATCAATACAGCTCATAACTATTTTGAACACTGAAATGTGGCTAGTCACCAAGTACATTTGTGTTGTTTTGGCCTTAGGTTGTGTTTTTATTTGTATTAACTGAACAACACCTGACAAAGTATTTAAACTATAAAATGAGTTCATAATCGTACAAAGTCTCGAAAAATCAAAATCAAGGAATAGGATGTATCCCTATCATGGTGAAACCTTAGGTAGCCCCGAATACAACAAAATAACAGTGAGACATATACCAAAGGCCAACAGCAATAAAATATTCCAGCCAAGCAGAACTTCAGAAAAACAAACTTTTACAGCTCGGACAAAGTGCCTGATTGGATGCTCGAGTACACCAGTCGCTGTCACGAGACCCAAACAAAATCGATCTAGACGCTAACCAGCATACTGGCAGTTTACATTATTCTGACTCATTTCGCAACCTACGTAGTTTGCGCATGTCCAAATAAAAAGACAACAACGGTTTCCTTACTTAAATCAACAGAGCTGCTACAGCCTATAGCCACAGAATTATAATGTACGCTTCGTTTTAGTTGCTAATCCAGAACCAACAGACTGAGCTTGTTGAAGACGCAGCTGTCTCAGAGAATAAAAACTTGGTAGATCCAAATTATGAACATTAAAGATAGTTACACGATTTTCCAGCTATCCACCAATCGCACGCAAAGTCGACATTCCTGGGAAAAAAAAAAAAAAAAAAAAAAAAGAAAAAAAAAAGATGGGCCCCTAACATACAGTTAGTTAAACCGATCAACGTCAGAAATAGCTTCAGCGTTTATTTAGACTAAACAAACATCTGATAATTCAACATATTGCCAGGTTTATGTAAGGTAACACTGGCTAACGTTATTTGCGTTTTGCAGTCAGCCCACTTACATACCAGGGCCCAAACAGACTACTGCTAACGCCACAGAAACACACCGGCTCAGGGCAACTGGCTAACGTCACTAGCTATCCTTAGCTATTGTTAGCTAGCCTGGCCACCTTTAATGAGGATCTAACTAACGGTGGAGACTACGACGAGTTAACCGCTGTCAATGAGCTGTGACACTAACGTCAATTGGCTGACAAGTTGGCCAACTAAATATCGCTATGACTTCACGGTACCTAATAACACTGATAGGCAATGTTAACGCTCCCCCCGTCCTAGCTGGAGATACTCAAACAGCCTGACAGCGAAGAGTTAAGATGGCCAAGTATGCTTCTCGCTAGCAGGCTACCGTTAGCCGGCTATCTGAAGACTGCTGGCTAATCGTCTCTTCAGCACCAACCAAGTGCTGGCAAGTGTACCTACCGATAGACAACGGTAAACGGCGAGTCTCCAGCATGTAGCTTATCTTGCCATTAGCCCCAGGCCTTAACAAAACGCACACAGCGATAACACGAAATTCCGGTAAGGAAAGTAAAGCGTTTAAAACTGATTCTGACAGGCGCGAAAAGGTAGATCATCGGAGGGCACTTTTCAAGATGGCGGTTCCGTCAACTTCAGCAACCCCTTCCCCCACTACAGCTACAGTGTTTGTCACTCAAACAGTCACAGTAAAACTATTGGTTATAATCCCATCGCTCAAAACAAACCTTGGGGTTTTATTGGCTACAGAGCGTGCCACTTCACGACGTCATTTAATGGAAGCTGAGCTAGTCGGTGGCCCGGAAGAACGGAGTTTATACTGTTTTATTACCGGTATATATTTAGTAAAACCCGTGTGGTAACAGAACAAGTTAAAATGTATTTCAGTGTTTGTTATTTGTTGTATAATCATACTTGGGTGAGATTCGGTTCATATAAAACATTAACCCCGCTCGCACATTTGCTTTGCATTATAAATCGAACATACTTGCATAGTACGTGCACGCCCTCGGCTCCTCGACAAACGCCCAATTTATGGTGATGGATCAAAGATAGTAGACGGATTTTGAGATGATTTAGACCTTTGGCTTTGTCTCGAAAGCAAATGCAATACTTCACTTTGGGTCCTGATGGGGACTCAAACCCATTATTTAAACTGATAAATATATAATAAGCTCACTGCTTCCTGACTAACATTAAACTATTATTGTAGGCTGCAATAATTATAAAATTTTGCCATTGTTGTCATGGTTGTATTATTGGACAATAAAACAATCATACTCTTTAACACGACATATGTGACAATTTTGAAAACACGTAATTTGTAAAAATCAACAAATGTGTGTGTTCTCACAAAGAAGACAAACAAAATTGATTGCAATAGTCATGTTTTAGTCAGTTATTCATTAATTTCTTCTTCTTCGTCTTCTTCTTCTTATTATTATTATTATTATTATCATTATTATTATCATTATTATTAATAAATGTATTTATTCGTGAGGCTTAAAGCAAACCAGAGGATGTAGTGCATTTAAACATTGTAAACAAAATCTATTCATAAAACTTTTATAATATAAGTACTTATCCAATATAATATATAATATAGTATAAACTGATCCAATTGAAACACTCCAACACTCGACCAACCAATGGTGTGCCTTCATCACTCACTCACTCTTTCTCACTCAGTATGTCAGGTACAGACCACTTATGGAGCTAACCCCACGTTGCTGTGGTCCAGCCAAAAAGTGTTGTATTGGCAGTAGGTGTGTGCATTTCAAGGATTATGGGGTGTTCCACATCTGATGTGGCTGAAAAATGTCCTAAAACTATCAGTGAACATCTCTCCAGTCAGCTTTGGAGTGCAGTGTTGTGTTAAGCATCAACACAATATTTGATGTATAAGGGGAATAGCCTCAGTGTTTTAACCTGTAAAAAGATTTGAGTTCATCTTTTACAGTAGGCTACATAAACACAAGTTTGTGATATGAAGTGAGGAAGAGTTGGCTTTGGTCACAATGAATACATGCATTATATACAGACCTCACTTTCCTCCTGGACTGTGTATAATATAAATGTACAAAATTCATCATGTCGGTTCCATTTCAGTGGACATCAGTTATACAGTGACATCAAAAGGCAGTTGATGACACTAATCTGACGGTCCATGAAGTTATAATTATTTCAGTCATAAACAAGTTTTTTCAGCAGTTATTTTAGATGATGTCGTGTTAACATTCAGTTTATCACTATCCCAATTCTGTCAGGATTGGGACAGTAGATACATTTAGACATTAGAAAAATACAAAATATTTAATGAAACAAGAAACCTAATGATATGATGTGAATAAGGTGCAAGACATACACTTTTTTTTCTCTAACTTGGGTCAGTGACAGTGGGGGTGTTCCTTTGGTGGCAGAGGAGCTGCTGAGGTTGCATAAACAGACGATGATATGGAGACAGAAGAGATGGAAGAACATGAGGAACAACAATAAATAAATATAAATAAATAAAATATAATAAATAAATATGAGGAGGAGATTAAATAGTGTCATGGGCCATTTACAAGCATAGTTGAAGTGTGTATAGTTAATGCATTAATGCTTTAAACAACCACAAATGGGAAAATGTAGATTACCATGTTTAAAACATTTATCACTCAGTAGAAACGTCCACTACATCATGTAGGCCTACTTAAAAACTCCCTTCCTTCCTTACATTATGATGATGAGGCTGATGACGATTAGAATTACTAATACATCAAAATTTGTAAATTGGAGATGACCCTGTGAAAGTTAAAATTAACTGCATTTCCAAAAAACATGCAAGTACTTCAATCAGGAAATTCGTTTCGTCCGTCTTTCCCTGGGACACCTGAACGCGCCACTTGCTTTGCACTAATCCCCTCCGTTAATCGCCCTCGCCGGCCGGTCGGGATTCAGACATCATGCAGTCATCTGTGGGTGGTGACAGACCATAGCGTGTATATACAATCTGAGCGGCAGACAGACACACACGAACACAGAGTGCTGCTCTGACGGGGAGCTCAGGAGGAGGTTGCACACAGCTCAATGGCGATGAAAATGGATTTAAATACCATCATAGAGCAAATGGAGACGGGAGAGCAAGACACTGCTTTGACGGCTCTACAGAGCTACAACAAGGAGGTAAATATCAGCACAGCAGCAGAAGGCTCTGTCCTTACGTTCATCATGAACGGTTATGTTCTGTAAATGTTTTACTGCTACAGTTGAAAAAGCTTCTGCTACAAACACCTTTCCAGTGTAGATGGTGATGCTGCCATCATCCCTGCCAGGGCAGACCGCACACTGAATAGGTTATTATGGCTGGAAAGCTTAGGGTCTTCAATGCATCACCTGGGATAACAAACATTTGTTGGCTTGATAATGGTAAAATATTATGACACAGTCACATGTGACACAGTTTACTCACAGAATAGTGAAGATTTCAAACTCAAACTCAATGCTTTTTACAGTAAAGCAGTTTTAAAACTGCATTTTCTTTGACCACTTGGGGGCAGCATAACAAGCTGTAAACACAACGTTGACATATGACATATAATATTGTAATGTTATTATAGCAAACATGTTATTAAAAGATTTACACAGGAGCAGACACAGAGCAGCATTAGCATTATCATGTTTGTGTTCTATTCTCCTCCTTTTCTCCTCTGAGGAAAACTTTGTCTCTTCAGCTGCTAAATGCTCCAACATGTTCACCAGCTGGTCACTGGCTGTTGTGTCTGCTGTTTGCTGCTTGGCAGGTAGAGTCAGCGGGGTTTGCAATGCTTCTTCACTACAGCAGCCTGCTGCTGCTGGAGACCAGGCTGATGAGAGCGCTGAGTCTGAACCATGAGAGCAGGTTACTGAGGGGAACTGCAGAGTAGCTGATCATTCTCTGGGTTTGTCACTACAAGCAACACCTTTCACATTACACAGTCATTTGATAAATTGTGATTATTGCAGATTTAAGATAAAATATGAAAATACTCATAGCTCATATTTATTGATAGTATTATTCAGAGTTGCAGTAAATTTTATTGCTAAACATCTTCTGATTTTAAGTAGCTGTTGGAAAAAAAAGAATGTACACATACGCAGATGTACGTACCTCTTTTGTCTTGTTTGGATGAACCATTGTCTCCCTTACTTATGTGAGTTGGACTTGCCTGTAATTTGAGTACTTAAAGACAAACTGCAGCTTATTTGCATTTGATAAAGTAAAACTACACTCTGTAGCACTACATAGGAAAGAAAAACACTTTTGTAAAAAACACTTTTGTGTTGAGAATAATGGGTTTGTTTAAAGGTTGACAAAAGTGTTTAGAAGTGGTACATACACCCAAAACTATCACCACCTAAATGTGTGCTCATTGAAGTGTGGGAGGCTCAAAACAGCAGGATACACTTTTGATTGGAAGATCACAGTTTAGCGCCTCCTAACTTTTCTGCCCTACATGGAGCCTTACACCCCCACGCCCCAAACAAAGACACTCAAGATGGATGTAATCTGGTCACAGTTTTTTCCAAGAAATTCGTTTTTGTTAGCAGTATAATGTTTTGTCCACCCCCAATTTATATGTATGAAGGGGATAAGATATTAAAAGTACCTGACTGTACCATTTTAATTAACCACTACATATTTAAGAGTTACACAAGTGAACACAGTTAGAGTAACTGCATTTCAGCTCAGTGTGTACTGTATACTGAGAACATTAAAGGATAATTACTGTTTATTACAACTACTTTTAGTAGTTTTAGCCATAGTTTCAGGTTTGACTCCTCTTTGTACCACATTACCTACCGTTGACAGCTGTGTCCAAACATGGATCAGTGGATTCAAGTTTTAAATCTGTAGCTGAATTATGTAACAAAGGAAGAATGCAAGGTATGATGGAAGTCAATACCTATTGTCATTGAAGACATGTGACCCATCATGAGACACATGTAGAACAGCAAACAATAACAAACCTCCATCACGACTTTACATAAACTAGTAAGCACTTTGGGTTTGTTTCAGAAGTATAGATATACTGTATACTGTATATATACCAGTCAGTGTGTCATGATGGGGATGTTTAAAGGGGATGAAAGTAGTGAGTGTGATTGGCCATGATTGTTACAACCTCACCTATAATGTATCACAATGTATTTTTTCTGATCCCACCCCGTATCCAAGTGTGCCACAGGGGAGCCTGGCCACAGAATAACAAGAAGTGCATTTGGCCTCCCCTGATGCACTGGCCAGGCCACACTTGACTGTGATCTGCTTCTCGTCACTGGGTTCATGAAAACAAACCCTTCAATCTCAAAGTGGGTGCACTTCATTAGTCTAACTTGCCCCTTGAGCTTTAGGACATGCCAGGTGAGCACTGCCACAGAGACTTTAGCTGTGTGGGAGTTGATCTTGAAGGCAATAGGATTAGATTCCCTGATACACAAATAGACAGCCCAGTCAAATCCTGCTACAGAGCACTCAGAGATGAGGAGCTTAGCGTTGGAGAAGACTCTGCCATATAATATGCATGGTCTCTGTCATATACCTTGCTCAGTATGCTCAGTTCTTCTCTGCCTGCATCAGAAGTCACACATAAAATACACAATGAGCAACTGCACTGGGAATGAATTTGTGTGGAGTAACTTTTTGTACTGTTTGTAGTTCTAAATGAATGCGCCAGTATTATACTGCAGGTAAAGACAGCGGCAGTGAGGTTTGCTCAAGAGCTTGGTGCTAGTGTTATTAGTGAAACCACCAACAATCACAGAAAAGAGGATAAGAAGCTCCTCAGTGAGAATCAAGCAAATGTAGATTTTTGATGTGTTATTTGCACAAATATGGACGTCCAAATCAACTAACGGTCAGAGGAGGAAACAGAGGAGTTTTAAAAGAATGTCAGCTGATGAAGCTGGTAGCCTGAGTCTGACAAAAGGGAAAGGTGAGGGGGCGAGAGAGGAACTATGACCAAAAGACAACAGAAAATAAAGAGCATGGAGAGGTAAGAGTGAGGGAATGAGAGACACAGCAGAGACACAAAGTCTGTGTGTCTGACAGAGGGAGTGGGAGAGCAATCCAGCATGTCTGTTATATTCTTGAGATTGACAGCAATCAGTAAATTGCTCTTTTTTTGCTGGTTTTAAAACTTTCCAGGTTGGCTCATTCTTGTGAACCCCTTCTTTTTTAGATGTTGACTACAAACACAAATTAAAGAAATTCTGAGGTTCAGGAACTATATTTTATGATGTTTAAAACAGGAAAGCATGATCAAAATTAGTTGTATGTATAAATGAACAACTGCTATTTTTGATTTATTTACATATGAATTTTGTTTCCAAGTGGTCATGGTATCCTCCAA
Organism: Lateolabrax maculatus; assembly: GCA_031216445.1. Classification (NCBI taxonomy): domain Eukaryota; kingdom Metazoa; phylum Chordata; class Actinopteri; order Acropomatiformes; family Lateolabracidae; genus Lateolabrax; species Lateolabrax maculatus. The sequence continues at coordinate 2,264,325 of CM062214.1, read as the reverse complement.
GTTTGTACATACCATGATTGTAATGGATTCTATGGAGGCAAACTTTAGCTCCTGCATTCTTGGCCCACAGACCAACCATTACAATCATGGGACGTACAACTTGCCGGGTATCATCCCTTACTTCACCTGTGGAGGAATTTTCCTTCTTGTATGTTAGACTTCCCTCTTGTAGGTTAAAGGTAACATAAGACAGTGCTTCACAGGTCAGGTCAACTGTCTGTCTCTGTTCGCCTGTCTCACTCTGTGTGCCAGACAAGGCCGAGTTGGCTCTGGCCTCTGGTAGACCAAGGTCTGCTAGAGCTCTTCTGTTTTCAGGTTTAGACACAACAGACTGGTGCCTGGTTGTTGACGCTGGATAAGAGATAATGAAGAGAGGCTATGCTGTTGCAAGGACAGCTAAGGTTGACGTCTTTCCTTGTTTGGATCTGATATCCAATAGAGTCCTCACACATGCCAGGCTGAGTTAGAAATAACCCTATTTGGATATAGTGGAACTTATCAGTTCTGGGGAAGGTTAAATACTGAGCTTCAGGACACCATCTTCAGATTTGGGTAGCAGTACACTGTGATTCACACGTGGTGTTTCCCTTTTCTCCTCGATCGAGCTCTAATAAATATTCCTGTGTAAGACATCCTGGTTTCCTGAAACTTCTTGTTAGAGTGAACCAACTCTAAGATTTCCATCACATCACTAATACATCAAATTACTACATACAGAGAATTATCTGCAAAACTAACTCAAATCTGCAGTTGCCCTCTGCTCTACAGAGCTGTTTAGGCTTGTTTTGATCATTGTTTTAGTTTTTCAGCTCGCTGGACTTTACTGTCAACTGCCTTGTTTCCAGCAGCAGGAGGCAGCTGTTTTCAGTGACAAAGTTCTGATAAACCCCCTGTAGTCCCAGCACCACACAGCATCAGACACAGTTAAGAGCCTAGCTGCTGAACATAATGGAGCATTTAGCAGTTTAAGAGACAGAAGTTCTTTTCAGCAGTTGTTGAAGACCAAACCAGTGTAAAAGTGAATATTGGACAGGTGGACACAAATACAGTTTCAAATGAACGTTGACCCTTGGTAGGAGATGGTATGTCAATTGCAGTGTCCAGTGTCACAATCACACATCACCTAGAGATTTTAGATGTAGAGATTTTTACGTGTTTGAAAAAATGTTAAAGGCTCTCGCTTTTCTGGCTGTGACAAACACACCAACTTACTTGTTTATGATTTCTTTATTTCTTTCCTTCCTACAGATGAACCAGTGCTTTACATTCAGCAAGGAGGAAGAGAAGGACAGAGAGGTATTCCTAACATTTCCATCTAAACACTGACTTCTTCCTGTTAGCCAATGAAAAAAACTCCTATGTCATTAGTTAAGATAAGTTTCTCTTAAAAAGGTTAAGTACATTCCCTCATTTTGGTTGGTCAGAACGTCTTTGTCACATATCAAATTTTGAGGATCATACTGTAAAATCTTAAATCTTGAAATGTGTAAGAAAAATGTGACTTACAAGTCGACTCTGCATTTATACATTTGTATACATTTATTTTAACACGGAAGTCGCCAGTAAATGAACACATGGAAATTCACGCTAGGCTTTTGTAACACTGTCTCACCTCCTCTGTATCATCTATCTCTCCCTGCATGTGCATTTCCAGTGCTTTAGAAAGGGAAGTTGGAAAGGTCTGAATAAGCAATGTGCAACATGTTGTGCTTCTCCCTTCAAAAAACAGAGCCCACAGTTCATCTACAATTTACAACAGATTTTTTTGTTCAAACTTTTGGATAATTCCCCATAACCTATAATGAACCCTCATCATATTATAGAATGTAAATGACACAAGGGAAATGAAGACATCATTGAGGACGCTGCTGGTCTTTAACTGAAATTACAGCAGCTGATTTAGCTCTCCAGGAATTGGAACCTTATTTATGTTCAAACTACCAAAAATATGACAACAGCTTGTGTAAAATTTGTGAACTTACTGCTGATAGTGTGCATGCAACGTTATTAACTGACCTGCGTACATGAATGTGAATATACTATTTACTAAATTGGGAAAGTTACACAGCACTCAAAGAGGCTGTCAAAGAGGACATTGAAGGTTCAAAATCAAATTTTGCCAATTCAGGTGAGGCCATCAACCTTCTGTCAGTTGAACAGTGTAAACAAATTATGAATCACGGAACCATTTTGTTTAGTTTAGTTCAAAGATTCATAGTCACTGAGGATGAAATGATGGTTCTCTGAAGATTCAGCAAACATATTGGCGGGTGTGTGCAGAGAAGTGTGTTATGTGTAATCAGCACATTGTCATTGTCATTAGCATTGTCACTTTTTGAAAAAATCAAGGTGGAACAAATTAGAACTCATATGCAATTTTTTCTGATTAATCTGAATGCAACCCACCTATTCTAATTGTGAACTGCATTGTAGAATTTTTCAGTTGATCTATCGTGTTTTCACTGTTTCATTTAAGGGGCAGTATGTAACTTTTATAAAAATAACTGTTTGTCATATTTGCTGAAACTGTCATTATATCCTGACAGTAATATATGAGACTGATAATCTGTGAAAAAAAATCTGGTTCCTCTGACTCCTCCTAGTGCTCCTAATGGCCTTTGCAGAAATCCACCACGCCTGAACGATACAACCAATCAGAGCAGGAGTCTCTAATGCAGTGTCAATCATGCACACACTGCTAAGCCCCCCTTATGCTCTCAGTCTGTCAAGCTCAATATCTTCAGCGCAGAATTTCAGGAGCCTTGCAAACACAATGGCTGAGAAACATACAACTTTTCAGACTATGTTGACTATAGTTCATAGCGTTAATTCTGAAGGGTTATGAGTTTTTTTACCTTTATTTATTCAGAGGGGAGATTCACTGAGAGCAATGCTCTCTTTTTCAGGAAGACCCTGAACACATTCAAACAGTTACATATTCTCACGTGGAAGCTGTATGCGATATGGAGCACAGAATTTAGCAGTTCAGAAGGTCAATATAAATTACAAATCAACAAATCAGGGTAAAAGCACATTGTGGTAACCATGAGCAATCACTTAGTGGAAGCTGATAGGGTTCAAATAAAGAATAAAGATTAAAACTGTCAACATCCCTTAAAATTGTATTTTTGTGCAACATTATAGTGGATGAGGTGAGATGAGACATAGTGCTGTTTAATGAATTGATTTGCTATAGCACTGATCCAAGTGGCATTTGAATTGATGCCAATAAGAGATGAAGAAGATTCTGATCAGATCCACTATACATGAACATACACTATTAAGGAACAAACAGCAGTGTTTGACAAATATTATTTTTAATCCAGACTATCGACAAGTTGAAGCCAAAGCAGATTCATCCACAGCCTAACCCTAACTCTTAAAGAATGTTTATCAGTATAGAAAAGCAGCTTTCCAAATTGACCCTTGTTAAGTTATTGCTTGTTCAGTTTAGTTTATTTTACAACGGATAAAAATGGTGCATGAGTCTAGAGGCAAAAAAGAAAGGTAGGTTAGTTCAGGGTTAAGTTTAGTTCAGGTTCAGCTTAGTTCCCAGTGCGTGCCTTCATTATCCAATACTGTGCACACACTGAGCAACACACAGGCTGCAGGAAGGTTTTATGCAGCTTACCTGATGCATTTACCAGTGCCAGTTTTATCTGCGTTCACCTCAACCAGAATATATAAGTGACTTTGAAAATGTTTTATAACCACTGCATTGTCAAAAACCTGATTCACAAAGTTATTTTTGAAACCTCACCTTTTCCTCTCAAATATCATAATGTAAAATAGAAAGACAGAAAGCTGTTTTAACCCAGCTTTCTTTATACTGTTGCAATGTAACCGAGTGTGCTGCTCCTGCTGCGGAGCAGTGTAATTAAAATACAATGTTAAATGAAAATATTAAAAATACACTGAACATAATGTACTTTGGGGGAGTGAACATGATCATTAGTGGGAGTTGTCAGTTTATGTAATGATACAAATGTTTGAAACTGCTGTTCCTAATAGATTTGGCCATATAGCAGCAGTATTGTGCAATTAAATTTACAATTAAAAGTAGCCTTTAAAATATATTGAGCAATCAAAACTGTGACCTGGTTAATTTGGAATTCATAATCCTTCATCCTTCCTTCGTCATTTCAGGTATTAAGGTGAGTTGAATGCCACATATAATTAAGCATTTCTATTATTTAATTAACTAATTAGTGAAATAAACATGGAAGTGAATAATGTCCATAAAGATTCAAATCTTATACAGAAAACAAATAAATACCTAACAGTGAAATTCAACCCTTACAGAATACATTTGTATAACAGAATTTAAAGTACTGGAATATTTTATCAAATATCAAATATATATATATATATATATATATATATAAGTCAAGTCAAAAAATCCACTTGCTGAAATAGGTTTGGTTAAACAAATTCAAGATGTGAAATGTAGAAATGAACATCTGGAATACCAAGGATAAGCGATCAAGCCTGGATGGAATCTCTAGTCACACCGCCTCGGCATGTGGAGAACTCCAAGCTGATGGTCACAACAATTCAGACCATATAAATTAAGATATATGGTTTTAAGTATTTTAAGTAAAATACCTCAGAACTAGACATTTTGTGGTATTTAATTTTAAACATTACGTATTCAGTAGTAATTCATTTTAGTTTTCAAATTACTTAAAACTACTTGTAAGATTCAAATCCTTATGGCCCCTGTTTGCTTCCATATATAGATCTAACCTGATATATGTGATGTGTGATGCAGCGTCTGGGGGAGTTGGTGCTTGGTTTCCTGAGCAGGGAGTTGCAGCCTTCCTGTCAGCAGGCCTGTCTAGAAACGGTTCGAATCCTGTCCAGGGACAAACATTGCCTGGATCCCTTCATCAGCCGCTCTGCCATGTCCACTCTGGCCCGCTACGCTGGCATCGCTGTGGCCGGCACTGCCACACCTGCCTGCAGCCAGCCGTTGGAGGGCCAAGGTAATTCCTGCCAAATCCAGCAGGTTTCACCAAAGTCAACAGTTTCTGTCTTGGTGCTTCTGTTTTGTTGTTTCTCCCATGAAACTCCCCTAAATCCCCTGAATTTCAAATATAACATTGAATTCCATTATCTGAGTTCAAATCATGTTTCCTCATTTTTCCGCTTTACACTCGCAGCTACAATGATTGTGGGTTGAGCTCTCTATAGACGAGGTATAATTATATTAAAGGTAGTTCTGTTCCATTAAGTGTCTCAGGAAGCACTTCCAGAGGACCAGCATTTATCAATCCATTCATACAGTCATCATTAATGTTATTAATTACATTGGTGCTTTTCTTGCTACCATGAAAAAGTTCTATAAAAGCCTTAAGGTAACAGAAAATGAGGTCTTAGTGTAATTAAAGGATAATTATAACACAACTTTGTAGTTTTGGCATAACTTCTATCAGTAATAATACCATTGTACTCACCATAGTAACTGCTGAGATCTGGGAACATGATGACATTACCAAAATGAAGTCTGGTTGGGAGAAACATGAGCAGTCAGACGATCTGACAGATTGGAAACAAACCTCCAGGTTAGACAAATACAGCGTCTGTCGTAAACATCCATCTCAGACTAACTTTGACCTGCTGTACTTACTGTAGTTGTGGTCACACAGTTCTCCTGTCCAGTGAGGGGGCGTTAACAACATTTGGTGGTCACTTTCAGTTTGACCCCAGATAAAATGTTTAGAACCTGGACAAAATCTTGGGTGTTTCCAACCTGTCTGATCCCCTGTCATATTATTCAGATGTGAGTGATTACTTTGATGTTTACAGTGTTATTATTCCTAATAACATGATGATGGACAAAACTTCAACTTCAACTCCATTAATCTCTTTTTGTCTTTGTCTCTGCTGTTTGTCTATTGTCCAGCTATTTTTTCCTGCAATTCTATTCCATGGTCTTTACTAAGTAGGTGCTATTTTGAAGGAATCTCACTTTGCGCACATTCCCACATATTAAGTGCAAAGAGGGCTAAAGTTCACCTACAAACTTTTTTTTGCTGTGAGTGTGTTTAATTCTTGTTGGTCTATGTACACAGGACAAGAGTAAAGGTGTGATTTACGTGCATGACAGGGCAGCAGAAATTTATTCTGGAATTATTAAACAAAACATCTAAAGAGATGAAATAGAGAGAGAAGAACTAAAGCATTAGCAGCTCCATTGTTCACATGAACCTTATCTAAATATAAGTTAAATGTGCTTCCATGCCATTCTCTTCCTAGTGGAGGATAATGGCAGAGAGGCAGCAGAAGTATCCAGTGAGGTGGTGAAGGAAGCCTCCCCTTGTTCAAAAAACCCTGACCAGGAAGTGATTGTTGAGGCTCTCAAGTCCATCTGTAACATCCTGCTACACAACGATGCAGGGCAGGTCAGTCTGCTGTGTGTCCTCTCATAAATACATTTACACAAATTCCTCAGATAAATGAATTGGTTGGTGCTAATTTATGAAATGTATGTTGGATGGATGGATGGATGGCAGGTGGTAGCAGCAGATCTGCAACTGATAAAGGGTGTGGCAGAGAGGCTGAAGCAGTGTCGTGATCCTACCTGGAACCATGAGGTATGGGCATCAGTTATGTAGATGTTTTAATGTGGGAGTCAAATGAGCAGTGTGAGAGTTAACCTGACAAAAACATGTAATTATCTATGGGAGGTAAGATTGGACTGTAGCCTCAACGCAAGAAGAATAATAAATGATGATGTGTTGATTTCCTGTGTTTTCATTGTGAGTCTATTCTACCTGGTTTCCTATCACAGTTGTTTGAAAATTTGCTTTCTACCACTCTGGAACCCTGTCTCTGAAAAATACTTCATATAGTACTGGTCTGCTATGGCAAATGCATTTTGGGTTTTGACCATATTTATGACTTTTTGTAAGACAGGAAACACCCAATCAAAGAATAACTATAAACACAGACTGACACAGCATTCATTGTCTGCTTTTGGTACTAGTTTCTGAAACTATAATTCTGATAGTATAATAGCAATAGTTATATTCCAGTTTGTACCAAATAAGAATTGAGGTTCGATGTCCAGCCCTACTCTGGAGAGGAATAAATGCCCAGTTCATCTGCTCTGTCTGTCCAGGTACGTTTCTTTGACTTGCGCCTTACCTTCTTGCTGACTGCCCTGAGAGTGGACATCAGGGCACAGCTGGCTCAGGAGCTTCACGGCATCAGTCTGCTAGGTAACTGATTTCTTGTGTAATCCTTGTAACTACTGACCTGGGAAACCAACGTCAGCTCTCCAGGTTATTAGTCTCCAAGATAACCAATGCTAAGAGTCAACTCACCTTCCAGGTCATCAATATCAGTCACACCTAGGATATTCTGAGGTCCAACAACCCATGAAAACTCTATTAAAAGACATGTGAAAAATAATCACCCATAATTTGACAAGCATTTACAAAAAGCAAATATATTTTTGTAAACAGAAGGCATAAATGTGCTAAGTTAAAGACCATAAATTGATGACTGTCTTGTGTATGTTCTAGGCAACCAGTTGGATGCAACACTGGCTGTGTGTTGGCCAGATCCATTGGAGACGGCCAGGGAAGGATTAGAGGGCGTCCCGCCGGAAGAACTGCCCCCACTGGGCCGGCAGCAAACAGAACTAGCCATGGAAATATTGAAAATACTGTTCAACATCACATTTGACACAACCAGGCGCAAGGTCGACGAGGTACTGAAGAAAATCGTATAGTAGTATTAGTTTAGCCATGTGTTAACAATATTTTACTTAATTGTGAATTATGTTGCATAATATATAATATAATAAATGTATGTTAAACAGAATTACTCTTTTCAGAAAAAGCTGCTTTATTTGAGCATCAACACATCAGGAAACGCCAGTGTCTTATTTCAGAGTGTGTACCAACTCTTCAGTAAAGGGCTCCTGGGGTTGGTGCATCCAGACTCCTGTACCTTGACTAGCTCTTCTGTCTATATAACGTACGCTGGATCCAATTAATACACATCCTAATTTACATGATGTAGCTGGTGTGCATTTAGGAGTGTACAGCCTCTCTAGCAGCTCTGTGAGGCCTTAACTCAGCTGTCCTTAGGCTAACACTGATCAAGTTCACCCTCTGAGTTTAGTATGCTTGTATAGTAACATTTATTTACATGCTATTTAGCCCTAAACAAAAACCATAGCTGAGGCTGATATGTGAAAACTGTTGTCAGGGGGGAACAAAGTTTCCTCTGCTCCTGTTTCCTGAGGCAGTTCAGTCTGCTCCAAAGCAGTTGACTGACCTGCTGGCATAGGAAAATGAAATGGCAACTAAGTCACAGTAACAGGAGCACTTGTAATCAGTTGCTTTCCGTTCTTGTTTAAAAATTATAGATCTTGTTGTGTTTGTGCTGCACATGCCGGAAATGTTCGTGCTGTCAATTGGAAGATGTGTTCTTCAATGCAAGTAACATTTCCTTGTTTTCTACATCAGAGAACAGAATGTTAGTCGGTCAGTTTCCTCTGCCTGTTACACACAGGCAAATGTCAAGACACACATTCACAGCGAGGAGGATTCTCTTTTGGAGCATATAAACAATATGTGTGTAACGTCTGTGTGTGAAGGAAGAGGCAGCAGAGTACAGGCATTTGGGAGCCATACTGAGACACTGTCTGATGAGCCATGCAGAAGGAGAAGAGCGGACTGAGGAGTTCTACAGGTAGGACGACTCGAACTTTACTCGTATGTCTGTTTTTCTGCTCATTTGCTCACTTGATTCATACAGTCATTGCTCTTCCATAACCCCAACCTCCTAACTCCCCCCCTTTTCCTCAGCCATACTGTTAACTTGCTAGGTAACCTCCCCCTTCCCTGTTTGGACGTACTGTTGATGCCCAAGGTGCAACAAGGCTCCATCGAGTACATGGGGGTCAACATGGATGCTGTAAACACGCTGCTGGAATTCATGGAAAAAAGACTTGATCGGGTAAGACAAGACTCTATGTGTATGTAGATTCCACCAATACTATAATAAGAAGTGAAAAGGCATGAATCATAACCTGAATTACATGAATCAAAGTTTTTAAATGAGCTAGAATAATATTGACATTGTAATTGTTTGGTTAAATGATATGCATTGCTTATATCGTGGGAGGTAAAAGGAAAAGTTGGTTATTACTACATGGCCACACAAAGTAAGAGAAGAAAGACAAGTGAAAGGAGAAAGGAAGAAAGGGTTGTGTTACTTAACAAGTCTTAATTGTAAGGGCAAATGTAACCAAACAAGGAATTTGCTGACAGTGTTCCAGTGTATTCCCAGACCGTCCTCCCCTGGAGTTTCTCCCATCTTCATGATAGCAATCTCAATCTCAGCCTGTGTAACAGAGGCATCAAGCAAATACCTACAATGGGAGTGTGATAGGTGCTCTGTAACACTGTGGAGACAACCTTGCTATTAATTAAGACTTATTTCATCTAGTTTTGGTCATCAGTTCAATCGGTAATAATAACATGGGCTAATTAAGTTCATTGCTGAGATCAGGGAACACGGTGACGTTAACGCAACAAAATCTGGCTGTACAAGAAACACCAGTAGTCAGACGATCAGACAGGTTGTACATAAACCTCAACCACCACAGATTACAGACAGCTTCTGTTCTGATCTTACCTCTGCACATACAGCTTTCATGTATAACAAGCAAGGCTGGATTGTCAACAGCAAAGTGGGCAACTGCCTCGGGCCCCAGATCCCCGGGTGCACCAAAAGGTCCAGGTTTACTGGATATCAGTGGGTGGGATTTGGCAGTTTGATTAACTGTTTATTTGTTTATTGTTTGCACTATTAAAGTCTAAGGTAATATCAAGAAAGGCAGCTCCTACTTTATTATCTAATTATGTGACCCTGTCATGCAGAAAGGCCTTGTGTTAAAATTTGTATTTGTATTTTGTTAGTTTGCTAATACTGTGTTCACATGGTGCATATTTCTAAATAAAGTTGTGTTCAATTATATTACCACCAAATAACTGACACAACCACTAATTATTTTTCTCATAATGGATGTGTTTGATGAAACTGACTTATGTGCTATTGCAGTCCAGCTGATTGGTTGTACTTATCATGAAATTATAAAAGTTTGCTTCTCTATCTCACAGGGACATAAGCTGAAGGAGACCCTTCTCCCATCACTGAACTTGCTTACTGAGAGTGCCCGCATCCACCGAGAGACCAGGAAGTTCCTCAGGTCAAAGGTCAGTGCGGGGCGGGGGCAAAGAGACTCCATGATCGAGAGATTATAAGTACTGTTGGTGTTTTGATGGCTCAGGTATTCATGTATAAGTGTGTGTGTGTGTGTGTGTGTGTGTGTGTGTGTGTGTGTGTTTTGTGTGTGTGTTTAGGTGTTGCCCCCACTGCGTGATGTGAAGAACAGGCCAGAGGTGGGCAGTGCTCTGAGGAACAAACTAGTCCGTCTGATGACACACATTGACACTGACGTCAAGGACAGTGCTGCAGAATTCCTCTTTGTTCTCTGCAAAGAAAGTGGTGAGGGAAATATCTGTTTGTGGATTTTTTCATTAAGACTTTAAGCCCATCACTGTAACATCGACCATCTTGACTGATCAATTGTGTTCACAACATTTCACCGATAAAATTAGCAATGGTTGAATGACTATGTGATAAGACTTAAAGCCCATTCCGAAGGAATTAAATCACTGACCAACGCAGAAAATGTTAGAATCCCCCCATCTCCCTTAGAGAAATAAATCCAGTCCAAAGGTAGCTTTAGTGACCCCACAGAGGTCAAAACCTAAGAGGTTCTAAGGTTGTCGTTCTAGATGTCATTCTTAAGATGCTCATAGATAAAACATTTGTATTTTTTAAAATCTAGTGAGTGGAAGTAGTTAGTACAGCTAACACTTCATGATGGCTGATGTAAAGACCTGAATTGGATAAGGTTTGTTGAATCAGTTATGTTGACATTGTATTTATGTATTGGTGTCTTTTAATGTGTTCAACTACTGCCATATTAACTAATATGTTCTCTATCCAGTTTCAAGGTTCATTAAGTACACTGGATACGGCAACGCTGCAGGTCTGCTGGCAGCTAGGGGACTGCTTAGGGGGGGCAGAGACTCTGGGATCTACTCTGAAGATGAAGACTCTGAGACAGAGGAGTACCGAGAGGCCAAGGCCCAGTTAGTACCACCACAACACCATGTCCCATTAACTCAGTGCCTGATGTTTCAGTGTGTTTCATTCCTCCCTCTCTCTCTCTCTCTCTCTCTCTCTCTATTTTGTCTCCAGAATTAACCCAATAACAGGAGTTGTAGAAGAGGAGCAGCCCAATCCCATGGAGGGAATGACAGAGGAGCAGAAAGAATATGAAGCCATGAAGCTGGTCAAGATGTTTGACAAACTGTCAAGGTCAAAAAAAGCAGGACACACACAAGCACACACACACATGCAACACATGTACTGGTCACTTTTAAGTGATACACAGAACATTCTGCTGTAATTTCTAATTAATTTCAAAATTGTTATATTTCACAATAGAAAGCATTATAATAGCTATATACAAATATATAATTTAAGGTTAGATTTACTTCATTTATGAAAATCTGTATTTTGTGTATTTGTCAATTTATTATGACTGAAAATGACAAAGAACAAGGAGACTGACTCAGTCTGTACCCATACATGCACTTATTATTGCATTTAAACTGTTTCTCTCTGCAGGACCAATGTGATCCAGCCCATGCAGCTCGGTATGGACGGGAAGATGAGAGAGATAACTCCAGAGGATCTGCATAAACTGACCCACAATCCTTTGTTCCAGCCAGAAGAGCCAGCTAATTCAGACAGTGAAAATGAGGCTGAGTAAATACAGATTTCTGACGTATTCTGATGGGAGGTGAAGTTGGGATTTGTTTAGTTAAAGTGAAAACACAGCATGGAGTACATAGGAAGCAGTTTAAAGGACCATATCACTGGTTTTATATGTGCTATCCTGTACAGCAAATCACCAGTATTTTATTGCTGACAATTTTGCAATGAGTACCATTAGTTTGTTAAATTAGTTTCCTTCCTCCCAGACATTTGATTCAGTTCATTTCAGCACACTATGAAAACCAACTTGTGTAGGGGCACTATGGAGCACTATAACAACTCAAGAAAGGTAAACAAAACAGGTATTTGCACTGAAATTCATTCAAGGATGGTTTCATGTTTACTCATAACATTGTTCCTCAGTCAATTCAAATAACCAACTATATCCAAGAGGCTCCCTCGTTTGATGACAGCTAATGTTAGCTTTCATACACTGAGGGGGCAGCACACGTCAAAAAGTGGTGCAGGATATTCTTGGTGACTTCAGCATCTAGTCCCCCCAGACTTGTTTGGACCTGCTTACAGTTCCATTGTCACATGACCAAACATCACTTTTGACAAAAATGAATAAGCTACAGTATCTGCAGCAAGTTTAAATTTCTATGCAAGTTGATTTTCAAATTATAATGACATGACTTATGGCTGTCTGGAAGGTGGATGATCAGACTAATGGTTTCTGGTCAATAATCATGTGATGTGATCTGCAGATGGCAAAATATAAACAAAGCATCAGTATGGTCCTTTAAAACATTCCCCCTTTTAGATAAACAGACACTTAGACTTAAATTATACACGCAGCTACAGCACAGCAGTATTTGTTTTCTTTCTGACAAACAAGTATTTATTTATTTTATTTGCTCATATCTTGCTATTCCTACTTTAATGGGATCAGTTATTAATTACACTTTATGTTTCTCCACAATTCTGTTGAAGTGTTTCAGTGTGTTTGAGCTCTCAGTGTATGCGCAAGTCCTGTTTGATTGGTCATTGGTATTTTTCAGTCTCCACACACATACTGTATGCTCTGGTTATTGTGTTAACCATTCCTGGCTCCAAAACCAATCAGCATCTCTCTGACACAAAACCTGAACTGTATACCTTTGATACGTCTGCCCCCACCACAAAACACAGAGGTGAATGGAATTAATTTTGTAGTCCATAGAGCTTTGAAAATTACATTAAAAAACTCAACAGTCTTGGCAGGAACAACATCCCAGTTATGGTTACTGATCTCTATCAACAGTCTGCATTGAGAACTGTTTACAGCAGGAAACAGTTATGTGTTCACAGTGGACACTAGTCTCTATTTGAAGTAGGAACATTTTTAAAGAATGTTGGAGCTCTTTATAAGATGAAGACGTGTGAGGAAAATGTATGAAAGCTAGCCAAAGAGAGTTTTCAGTTTGTGACGTATGAATCAACTGTATTTTTGAAAAAATAAACAAATTAATTTTAGATGACTGTTGTTTTTCATAAAGCTCTTCAGATGTTTTATTTTTAGACGTGACACCTGAAACTGCAGACATATTAGTTATAATTTTAGAGTGAAGATGAAATATTCTTTTGCAAAGAAAAGTCTATAATCTGAAACACATTATATATTAAATGTATACTCCTTTATATTGTTATTGTATAGCTGCCAACTCTATCGTGGACTGTAATATACATTAAATGTGTTTAAATGACAGAGTTGCCTCATGTCTTATTTTTGATGCAGTTGATGCACTGTGCTAATTTGGAAAGGGCCAACAACACAACAATGAACAATTGTGTCCCTTAAACCTTATATTGTTTTTATTTGTGATATTTTGTAGCCCTCAGTTATGATAAAATTTTGCTCGTATCTACCACTGCCAGTTTGTGTAATTACTTTCACTTTCACATGGTTTTCACTTCCAAGTAAGTGGACAATGCAGTTTAATTGTAGGCTTTCTGATATCTCATGTTGTTATGCCTAGTGGTGCACCCTCCAAAGCTACGGTGGCCCTGAGGTCAAGTCAAGTCAATTATATTTGTATAGTGCCAAATCATAACAAAAGTTATCTCAAGACGCTTTCACATAGAGTAGGTCTAGACCATACTCTTTAAAATATTATTTACAGAGACCCAACAGTTCCCAACATGAGCAAGCACTTGGCGACAGTGGCGAGGAAAAACTCCCTTTTAACAGGTAGAAACCTCGAGCAGAACCAGGCTCTGGGTGGGCGGCCATCTGCATCGACCGCCTCCACCATACCCTCTCCCTCCACCAAGAACAGTCAAACATACACAAACTGTCTAATGTCTAATGTAAACTAATGTTGTTGTTATTATTATTTTTATTATTATAATTCTTCTTCTTATCGTTCCATCAGTGATTATTGTTGCATTTACGGTTCCAATTAACAATGTTTTTAATTGATTGATTTGTTTCAGCCTTTATTATCATTATTATTCATTTTTTTTTATTTCTTGTTTTTTTTCTTTTTTCTCCTGCATATGCACATACAAGCTGACACACCCATCACATATACATACCTAATTACACACCAGCCATTTGTGACCTTCTATCTTATTAACATCCTTCTGTTACAAATACTGCATAATATTATAAGATCGATCAATAACGTTTTATTTATTTACTAATGTTATTTTTTTCATTTTATCTTAATTTTAGTCTCCTATCTTAATTCAAAATTTTTTTTTAGATTTTTTTTTAAAGGGTTGCTGTCATCAACTATTCAGCTATTCATATATATTAATTAGATTAACTAGATTTCCTAAAAACTAAAATATTAACATTATTACTGTGACCTTACACAAATCGATCCACACATACACAAGCCCTTTTCTCTTTCTTTTGTCTTTCTCTTTCTCTGAACTGCTACTACTTCCTTACTTTACTGTTTTTTCTTCTCCTTAATTAATTTCTTATTATGCATTGTCACAACTTTTCCATTTCTTTGTGTCTTTTTATTAACTTCCATATTATAGTATTTACACACAGAGTTCTAATGAACCAGTCTAACATGGGAGTGTTATGGCCTGAGGGCTTGGTCCCATCGAGTAACAAAAACTAGAAAAATAACTAAAATATAATAACTCTTACAATGGACTGGTTCCACCCAGAGGGTCGGGGGCAGCCCAATATGAGAAGCTGGGAATGACCTGCAAGGCGGTCCAAGGCGATGACAGCCATGAGAGAAAGATTAGAAAAAAAGTTACTTGTTTATTTATTTAGTTACTTTTTCAAAATAATTATTCTTATATATTTACTTAACTGTTTTATCAACAGTATTTCATTACACTCATGTCTGTCTAATTTGTCACTCATTTGTACTTCAGGACCACTGGTATCTTGTCAAAGTCTGTTCACCAGTAACTGGAGCTAATGAACAATAACTTGGTATAACAGTGTTATGAAGAACAGTTTTATGAAGATGATGATGATGATGATGATGATGATAATGATGATGATGGCGCAGATATTCCCTGCTATATTTTACCAAACACAATTTGTTAGCGAGACCTGTGGGAATCAACATCTCATTAATTAGATCATAACATCATATTGTTTTCTTAAGCATTCTTTAATCTTTTACTTTTTCAGGGGAAATGAAATGATCAATGAGGAAGAGCACACCTCCCTGCCCTTCCATGCGCACACATGGAAAGCCTAAAGCAGGAAGAGCAGTGGCAAGAACACCCCCGTAGGGTACAGAACAGAGCAGGCATCAATGCGACAGAAATGACATTGATAAGTCAGACACAGCATGAAGGGAGGCGATGGGGTGGAGGTGGGTTGTGAAGCGGCTTGCGGAGGAAGAAGCAAGGATAGGCAGCTGAAGCAGCTTAAATAGGGCGCTCTGAATGAGATTGCCAATAGATGCATAGAAGGGAATCAGCTGATCCATCAGCTGATGTGGCTCCTGGATTGCAATGGTCAGCTGATGTAGCTGGGATATTGAGCTGAGCTTGACTCCGTGGCCTGCCTGAACTCACGCAATGCTCAATTTGTGGGAGCTTTTCAGCTTCAGGTTCAGAAGTTACCACATTACTCAGCATGCAGAGCAATTAGGTTTGGTACATTACAGTACCTGGTAATAACCTCTGGTTAATAACGGGTTAAAAAAGCTAACTGCATCTTGTGCAAATATGCTGCACACTGCAGATTTTGAATTCATATGATAAGATTTAAAGATCCAATTTAATACTGCACTTGGATAAAGCTGACATTTAAAAAATGGTAAAAACTGCAAAAAGCTGCAAAAACACTGGAACGACGTTAAACAATGTTCAAAAAATTCAAAGTTTGTAAGGCAGGCATTTTGTATTTGGGCATCTCCAAGCCTTAGATAATGTAACCCTGCTGACATCACTATGAGGACAGAAGACATTATTAATGAAAATAAAACAAGAGAGCACAACATTATGACACAACTCATAATTTTAATAATTATTAACAAGTATAGGTATGGATTTACACTCTGTTCATAACTTTGTTTTTGTATGCTTTATGTAGTTTTGTACATATTCTGTGCGTGCAAGGCAAAGATAAACATGACAGTAGAAAATAAACTCTCCCCAGGATGAGACGGAGGTTCAGGTCGCTGACAGCACAGGGAGCTGAACTGAGGTCTGCTCTTACAAAACACACACCATTCTCCACAACCACCCTGAGAGTTTGATAGACTGAATACACTTGTGTTGTTATCTCACACAATATCTGATCATATATTGGCATTTTATTAGGATCTTATTTGGTCCTCCTGTGATACGGAGGACATGGTGATTACATACATGGTTGTTTAATGGAAACCTGAATTGATTTGAATGTCAAATACTGGTGTGATTCCACAGAAATATGCAGAAACATGCAGAGCTTTAGTGTCACATTTGTTAATCTGGAGATTCTAAAAGGCTTAATGTAAAAAAGGTCTTAACAAAATGAAAAGAAATACTATAGGGAAAAAAAGGGCATTTTTCCACAATGATGGCATGAAGGGACAAGAAATGAATTAGACATAATTGTATCATCAATTATCAATGCATAAAAATTGTGAGAAAAGAAAAAACAGATAATGGGGCTATTTTTCTTTAATTAAAATATTTTTTTCAAAATGCTAGGAGCCACCTTACCTCTGAATAAGAGCGGAATTTGTAGGAAGAATTTGGAGGTAACATTAATAAAATCTTTTAACATCAAATTGAGGATAATTACCTTAAGCTTTATGTAGCGTAATCTTAGCCTTGTTCCAAACCTCCAAGTTGCCACCCACATTTGAAATTTTACTGAGCTACTTTACTGAGGTCTGGTGCTGTTTTCCTGATTGTATGTCTTCCCTGTTGGAAAAACAATTGAGCCAGTCAAGCCTTTGTGAGCATAAATTCAATTGGAATAATCCCTAACTTTGGAGGCAGAATTAGTATTGTGACAAGCTTGGATGAAAGTGACACAGCTATCGAGACTAAATGGACTGACTCAATTAACAGCCCTTGAATGAGAACATTAAAGAAAGATAGTTTTGCTGTTCTACTTGTTGGTTTTGAAAAGCCTTGAATTTATTGGTTGGCCCGTCTAGTAGACGAGGAAATGGGATTCAAAGCTTATTGTTTTCTTCCTTGATGGTTTTAATAGAAGGTAAAGAAACAGAAGTAACTGTCACTGTGCACTATTGAGGTCCTGCAGTGATGTTCCATTTAGCGCCATGTTTCATGTTGAAGGATGGATAGAATGGTTACTTCATTGTTCGTCAGTTTCTACCCCCTGTAATAATAATGCAAACAGCCTCTGTCTCGACTGAAAAAAATGACAGAGTGCATGGATGTCACAGTGATCAGTTTGGGGCAGGAAACTTCCCAAACAGCTAGCAGAAGCCAGTGTAAGACTGAGGCAATTCAATATGAAGAATAGGCAAATGACCAAAACTACAGAGGATTAAAAAAAGGGATTAAAGGTGAGGTTTAAAACACCATGCAATCCAAAATTGAGTCATTAGGATTTAGAAATAGACCCCAATTGAAAAACGAATGGGAGCAAATGAGCTTAATATTGATTCATCTCTTCAATCTAAGTCACAATGAAATGTTTCAATGTAGTTGAAGAGGCCTCTGGAATTGAAAAATAATTAAAGAAGGCAAGGTGAAATGATACAGAAGCTCTACTATCAGCATCTTCTAGCCATAAACTACATCATGAAAACCCTGTTAAATAATGACAACATGTGTAAGCAGATGACATAAATGTGTGACGTGATTTGTCAAAACATGTTGATGAAACACACCCACAAACGTGTTGTAATATGAGCTGTCCTTCAGTGGAGAATGTGCAATAAAGATTTGACAACCAGTTAATTCATTAGCTGATGCTAGCCGTGTCCCACTTCAGATTCATCCTCCTTGGAAGGATTCAGCTGACACTGAGTCTTAGAGGTGTTTGCATGGTTGCATATAACTCAGTGCAAAGATCGCCCCAGGTGGTGTGAATTGAGTTAAGCATGTTTCAATTTGAGCGAATGTTTACTGCTTATCCTGCAACTTTATGACTCATGTTCATTAATGAATAGAGGTGAGAAAATAGTGAGTCTGGAGCAAAATAACAGAATGAAGGTCCTGGTCCTTTTTGACATCAGTCAGAGGATGAGCTGTCAACACACACAGATACACTCTGCAGACACGCTACAGCTAAAGTCTGTACATTTGCTGTTTTGGGTAGAGAAGCACGGGCTACAAAAACAATCCAGCGGTCAAATTTGTACAAATAACACACACAAACTAAAAGGGTGGTGTGATTGGGCACTCCTAATCAACTCATTGATCATGTTACTCCAGTTTATTTTCAGAATGTTGCCCTCAGACAGGTTATGGCCCAAAGATGAAGTTTGTTCAGTTGCCTAAGAACATGTTCTGAGAACGTTATTCACTTGAATTTCACCACTGGACCATTTGAGCAGTCTGTGTTTATCCACCCCAAACAGCCAATATACCAGCTGTATAGACGTTAACTGTACACAGCAGCTGTATTCTACAGGAGGGTACAACATTCATGCTACTCTCAGACCTTGTATGCCCTGCCAGTTCCTGATCTCAGTGATGTCACAGACCCCTCCCTCCTCTCTCTCCAAGGTGTGCCTTTTCTCTTCAGTTAAGTCCGTCTGTGTGTGTTATTCAGGCAGGGGGGGCTCAGTTCTTTGGTCTGCTGGCTCTGCCTTCGTTGTGTGCTGTTTAGAGACTGCCTGTGTGCTGTTTTTCAGATCCACTGTGGCTGGTACTGTGCCAGAGCCCTTCTCCTCGTGGGACATAGGACTCACTCTGGGGTTTTCAAACACAGCTGGGATTGTGCTGGGGGTCTTTTGTTGGGGTGGTAGGGACACCAGCAGTTTTTCTAGAGGTTGGGGCAATGCTGGGGGTGTGCTGGGGCTCTTTTTCTGGGATGTGGGGGTTACAGGAGGCTGGGTTAGTGCTGGAGGCCTCTCCAGGATGGACAGAGCTTTGTCAAGGGCTACGGCTGGACTGACGAATCGGGGTGCTGATGGTTCACGCTGAGCCTGAACGATAGAGGAGGGACATCCTGAGCCTGGGACTTCATCCTTTCCTGGAGGGGTTTGCTTTGTTTCACCTACCATCCCTCCACATCCCATCCTTCCTCTCTCTGCTTTCAGCTCCTCCCTCTGGAAAGCCTCCTTCTTTTCTTCAGCTGTCTCTTTCCCTGTGTCACTGGCTGGGTGGATGACAAACATATAGACAGATGGAAGAATGTGTTTAGATGCAGAAAGACAACAAATCAAGGATACATTAAAAAAATAGAAAGAAAGTTATGAGCATGATAGATGACCTCTCTCACCCTCCTGAGCTCTTTGTGCTTCTTCCCCACTAGATGGATCTTCAGTGCATGTGGGCAGGTCCCCTCTGTTGCCCCGGAAACGGATGGGAGACCTCTGTAGCACTGCCTTCAGCTCTGAGAGAAATGGAGACAGAGATAGAGGGGCTTGAGACTTACTGGAGACCAAGAGCTTATATTTAATTAGTACTGTGTGTGAAAACAAACTCTAAATACCAACCATACGTTAGAGGACACAGTCTGACACACTCATATTTAAAGCCACATTACTATTTATGAATTTGCAGTTATTCTGTCAAAAATGGGTTCATGAACCTTAACAACTGTGTGTCACAGAGATCTAGAGATCATCAACTTAAGGCTGTGGTATGCTCAAAATGAACTAGTTAATTTGATGTGTTGTCTGATCTCATGTGTTGACAGCTGGGAGAGGCGTGATAATCGGTCAAATGGGGATGACAGCCCACACTTTCAGACAATCTTTCCTTGAAGGCATTCATGGTGTTGCACTTGTTTTAACGTGAAAACTGATGGAAGTAGTTTTAGTACAGAATGACTGCGCTCCATGAAGCGATAGGTACAACGCTGGATCTCTGTCAGCTGATAATCAAACAGCAGCAGGTGGTGAACATGCTGTGGTAAACTTCAATTTCATCTTTTCACAGCTTTTAAGTGTTGGCAGAGGCACTATAGAACCATTTCTATTTGGATTCAGCCATTACAAGCCATGTGAAGTCTTTTAGTTCACTGGTTCCCAACATGGGGGTCGGTATCCTCGCAAGGTTAATCTGAGGGTTCTGTTTGTTTGGCGATGGTCTGTGCACATGCATAGCTGCATTTATTACATCCTACTAAATGCCATAATGGCTGCATTCTCATTATACTCATTGTGATCTTTCAGGAAAAAGTATTAGCTTAAGGTACTTGGCTCTTTTTTTTTCATTTTTATTACCATTACACACTCACCGGTCACTTTATTAGGTACACTATGTACCAAATAAAGTTGCCCAGTGGTCTACTGCTGCTGTAGCCCTTCTGCTTCAAGGTTAGACGTTCAGAGATGCTCTCCTGCATACATCAGTTGTAATGAGTGGTTATGATGGTGAGTGTTTTCTGTAAGGCTGTAGGCTACAGGCAACATATGGAGTAGGCCTAGATTTGATAGCGCAATTCAAAGTACCGATTTATTGTGCCCACACCTAAAAATCTAATGTCCCCCCTTCCTAATAATCCTGCCACTGGGTCTGGTTGAATCAATTCTCAGTGGACATTATCCAGACTTGCATCTTTTAGCAAAAAATTTGCTCATAAAATGTAGCCTGTCTTTGTCAGGCTACCTAAGCGTTAGTTAGGTAGCCTGAAGAGTGAAGAATCTGCAATTCACTTCATTAACCTTTCACAGACTTTTGGTTTAATGTAATCTCTCTTACATTGTTTTTATATTCCTTTATATTATATTTATATTCCTTATTGTTATTGTTTTTGGTATTCAGTGTTACCAGTATTTAGTTGTTGTACGTCTCCATTAAACACTGGCAGAGTCTCACCTTGTGTCATGGCCAGAGTGTCCTCGTGGACAGATACAGCTCTGCGTTGTGGAAGGGGCTTCATGTGTTGCCGTGGCATAGGAAGACTCTCTGAAAGTATGAAAATACACACACACACACACACACACACACACACAAAGCGCTTTAAATCAACTTTTTGGATCTTCAACTACTAGTGTAACAGCTGCTTTAAAGTTGCTACTAAACCTATGTGCTGTGCAGATTGAAAAGAGTGAGCAAGAAAGACAGACAGATAACCAGAGGAAAACCTGAAATGATGGATTATACATTTTTAAAATCATATTGTAACATTATTCATTGATTTAAAAGTAACATGCAAATGTAACCAAACCTAACTGATTGCAACCTTCCTAAGTAAAACTTAAAGGTACTATCGTTATAATTCCATCTCTCCCTAAGTGGTTTTACAACATTGAACACCTTGAGCCACGTGACTCATTTACGTTTCACAAAGGTGATAATGACCGAGAGATGTTAAATGCTTGGGGCTGTTGCATGGGATAGGGTACAGACTACCATGAGCGTCCTCTGATACACAGAGTCAACAGTTGCCTCTTCTCAACTGACAGTTTCAGGGTTTCCCACAGATCCCCCCTATAAGCACACCATACTGATATGACCAAACCTCACCTGATTACTCATAAAAGCTCTTAAGCTTTAATCAGCTCAACCCTAATTTGGATGAATTATTTGGTTTTAATGTGAGACGTCAGACGTACCGTCAGTCACTGATTGTGCTTTCCCAGAGCGATCCTGTGTACTTGGACACCTCCATGGAGACAAGGCTGGAGGAAGCAGCTCTTTCCTGGAGGATAGAGCTGTGGCTGCTCCCCGGGGACCCTCCTGGCTTCCATTCTAGGGATTAAGATCAGAGGGTGTTGAGTGGGATGTGAAATGAACAATATGACTGCGATGTCATGACTGATATGAGCATATGGAGGCAGAGAACAATTGTGCCAATATGGATATAGGTAGTGGTTTGTGGTGATATTCAATAATGTATTTATTAGCTGCACCTAGCTAAACAGGTGCAGTCTAATCAACAGTCCTGCAATAAATCCTACCTTAGTCTAGTCTGTGGTCTGAATTATGGGGCGGGGGAATGTTGTACTTTACGTTCAGTTATTCATATAGTTAAAACATACAGTTAAAAAGGTTAAATAATATGTATGGGCGTTAAGGTGGTCTTTTTAATATTTTCCCATCTGACGTGCATGTGGCACAGGATCTATTTCCAAGAACAGTTCGTTGATCATTCCAATTTTCTGTCATTGACAGGGTGCTGGTAATATTTCCATCTCCATGTGTGACGAGCAGCATGAAAGAGCTTAGATGGCAAAGAGGAAAATTGCTTTCCAAATTTAAAAAGGGAGCTGGTGTCAGAGGCTGATGTACTTCCAGTTCATTATAGACAAAGGTTAGTGGTCTTGAATTGATTGTTGCCTTCGCCTCCGCCAATACAAATGATAGCTCTTCATACCTCAGAGGGGCTCCTCCCATCACTTTTCTCAAAGATATTGTCACTCATCGATGTCTATCAAAATCAGACAATCCTACAGAGGCCTCGTCTAGATATTAATATCTTAAATGCCAGGAGGATTTTTTTAGGTCCATTGCCAATACCAGGTGAACTTCACGGTTCACAGCATGGCTAAATCATGCTATGCACACGTTTTCCACTATACTTTTGGCCTTGACATAAAGAGGACCTGCAAAATCCACACTAACAATTTCAAAGGGAGGTGATTCTGTAATCCAGTGTCAGCAGGGGTGCTGTTATCTGCTGCATGGATCTTCCTCTGAATCTCTTAAAGGTAGTGAAAGCTGTAATTAACTTTTTTGAACTTCTTTTGTTAGGCTTCTAATATTTGGAAAGTGCAAATTCATCAATTAGATGGCACCAAAATATATGGCGTAAAATATTAACTGGTACACAAGATGGAAAAAACTGACTATCAGAAAGAACATAATTTAACTTCCTTTTAATTCACCTTGGGGCACCACAGTTAGAAAAGGGAATATGATAGCCAATTAATTAATTCATTCTCAATCTGGAGGCAACATCAGTTCTTGGCTTATAAACAGTGACCGTAATACTTCATACACACAAACCACATAATCAAATTCTTTATCAAATCAATTAATTTTCTTTTATCTAATTTAGTTACAGTAGTTCTCCAGCTTTAATAACAGATCTGGCGATGTCTTTTCTGTATTACTCAGTTGGAGTGTGAAATGGCTTGACCTAAGCTCCGCCTCGTCTTCACAGATATTTTCATTAGATGGCTCTGGCTGTATGTTGAACTCAGGAATGGGGACCCTGACCACCAGAGCTTCTCTTCTTTCAGTTTTGAGGCTGTCTGAAGCTCTTATGGTGAGATCGGTTGGGTTAA
Source organism: Lateolabrax maculatus (assembly GCA_031216445.1). NCBI lineage: Eukaryota > Metazoa > Chordata > Actinopteri > Acropomatiformes > Lateolabracidae > Lateolabrax > Lateolabrax maculatus. Next base: position 2,240,674 of record CM062214.1, on the reverse strand, counting down.
GCTTTCCACTACAATTTCACCATTTCTGGTGTGGGCAGTGACTGTATCTCTATCACTCTATTAGCGACAAACTGTTTCTGTCTTTGTGCTGAACAGCGAATCCACTGGATGAGTATCATGGAATCTGACCACATGTGGAATTTAATTAAACGCATGTTTATTGCCTTAGGTTGTTTCCCATTCTAGGTGCAACCACAGCCCTGATTAACTCATGACGTGGCAGGGTGAGCTTCTAAATGGGTGCTAGTCTTGACTTGGACATGACTTGTCTGGTTACAGTTCTTCCTTTAGCTCTCTGTCCTTGGAGATATGCTGCTGCTCTATAGGCCTTCCCACTTGCATCACTAAACACGCTTGTCAGTTCCATACCACTTGGGAATGACTATTGATGCAACTGATACAGCTCCATACACCACTGCTGCCAATTTTAAGAGAAGTCATCTGGTAGCTCCTCATCCCAGCTGATGCCCCTTCACCACATATCCTGAAAGAGACATTTCACTATTATTGTAAATGGCCTCAGAAATCCCATGAGGTCAAGTATTTTAGCTGGTCATCCTCTTTGTATTCTCCTTTTCTCTGAAGGTGTCCATTAGATGTTTGAGATTGAAAACAAAAGACCCCATCTCTGGCCTCCATTAGACTGAGAACCTTTAACAGATAGCCATGTGCTTCAGGTTCCAGGGTGAAGTCAAAAGCCCTTTGGAGCCACCGGGCCTTCAGTTGAAAGGAATTTTTGGTCCACTTACATAGTTTCATGCTAGTTGTGGACAATATTTCCTTTGCACTTGTGTGCACTTAGTGCATAAGCGGCTTAAACATCACTTAAGCTGGCAATAAAGTCATCAAAATACAGGTTGTCTTTGATGTCTGGTATTTCCTGATAATTCTGTTTCTTGATTATAGCTGCAAGCATGAATGGGCTTGATGACATTTTAAACAATACACAAGTAATGCTCAGTGTGCATGATTTGGTGTCCTCAGCATCAAGGGGTCCTGTGAACTGCAGGAACCTCAAGGTATCTCTGTCCTTGTCAGCAACAGATATCTGTAGGAAAGCCTTTGTCATGTCTGCCATCAGTGCAATTGGATGCAGCCTAAATCTCACTAAGATGGTTAGAAGGTCTGGGTTTAAATTTGGTCCAGTAAGCAGACAGTCGTTAGGAGATGGACATGCGTCCTCGTATGAAGAAGCGTTGAAATCAACTCTTAACTTGATTGTTGCTTTGTCCTCCCTGATTACAGGGTATAGGTGAGGCAGATAGTATCTGACATTATTATTCTCTGGGATATCTTCACATATTCCTTGTCAAACATAGTCCTCTATCACATCATTGTATATCTTGTACAGTGTCCCATAGTTTTCTTTTCAGCCCTTTGAATCTTTTTCTTGGTTATTGACTGGGAGTTCTGGTACATCTTGTGGCCATGCAATTTAGCCATGTGTGCACTCACAAGTAGGTATTTTCTTCCAAATTTCTCCATAAGCATGTCTATAGCTACATTATATTTGCACGCTGTTATTTTTAGTCCTGTGACGGCTCTTGTTGCCAGACCTGCGAGATATGACTCGACATATGGAAACAGTTGTTCTCAGCTCTGTGTTCTCATGAATTGCAGTCTCAAACTCATAAAATCTTTCACGATGTGTCCGAACTCTTCCATTCGTATGACCTCTTCAATTCCCTGTTTCTATTTCTAGGAGATTCTCTTCCTTAACTGACGACATGGACAGCAGCTGTACTTGCACATTTCCTCTTCAATTCACCCTGTAACCTGTCTCAATGCTTGTTAATGCTAATACAGAGTCAATACATAAGATAATGTATTAATCTCACTGTTACATCTGTTTGTGGATCTTTTGTAAAACTCTGTAAATAGTCCATATACTTCCAGTCCCTCTAAGTATTGTATTCACTATTGAAATCAGTGGTTTTGTTACTTTGCTTAATCTTAAGGAGTTCCAGATCTACACATGAATGTTCTAATACCTGGACAAGCTTAATAGGCCATACCACAGTGGGGCAGAAATCTTTATCATTTACTCCCATATGTCTTGCCATATGATCTCCTGTCCAACCAAAACTTGTATTTTGTGTCCTTTCCCTGACCAAGCATGGATGCGAGACCCTTTTTTTTGGATCTCCCCTCAGATCCAATAGCTGACAAGCTGTTTTTTTTAATGAACACACACACCACACAGTGGTATTTCTCCAACCTCAACTTGAAGTGCACACAGATTTGCGCAATAATTGACCACTATTGTTTCATTTATGAAGAGGCATTTCCCCAACATCCAACTGAACAGTGGCGTTGACTTGACTGCCCCACAACACAACCACAATGCTTGAACCTAAATTCTACAGTATCTAACCTTTTTAGAAATGTACACACAGCTGGAATACAATACAACCATAATCTAGAACTGACCTAATTAATGCAAAAGAGATATTTTATTTCATATATATAATTTATAGAACTGGTCTAGTTTAAAAATTTCTGCCACCTTGTGGCCTGTATTAGTCACTGTGTCAAATTTTAATTCACAAAACAAACAAATGAAATGTTTCCATAAATATAATATTTAACCCTTTGAACTGTAGGTTTTAACTATATGAATAACTGTATCAATAACTGTATCAATGAACTAAAGATACAACTACAGGTGCAAATCGAACTGTTCTAACTGATGTTTTTTTTCACATTACATTCATATTAAATAATACATTAGATGAGATGACCACTGCGTGTAAAGCCTTACATCAAAATTATCTTCCAGCATTACCTGTGCTGTAGTCTGCCCTGGCCTGCCATCATGAGTGTGTGCTCTGAGCTGGACTCTCTCTGCTGAGCTGCTGGAAGGAGGAGCAGAGGAGGGACGAGTTGGGTTAGGGAGGGGAGGCTTGGCTGCTATCACAGGTTTGGGGCCAATGGGGCGCTCAGGGAGGGCTGGCTTCGGGTGAAGGGGAAGGTCTGGTCGGGTGGGGTCCATTGCTCTCATAGGATGCCTGGGGTCTGCTGTAAACAGAGGGTGAGAGAGACAATGTGCAAACACAGCAGCAAGATTTGTGAGCTGTTGTGACCAAAAAAGGGCGTCAAATGGAAAACAAGCACCATGAAGACTGTCAACCACATGTATTCTTGCACCAACCATCTGCACTGCACTGTAAAAGTTGTACTGTTTATATAGCTGTATTTATATTTTTAACTACAAATCTACATTTTTCTATTCTATTTTAAGTTATTTTTTACCTACATGTATATATTTCAAACATCACAATCAGAATTCTTTGTAAATTGTTGTTTTACACTTGCTTTGGCAATGTAACCGTCTATTTCCCATGCCAATAAAGCTCTTTTGAATTAAATTGAATTGAATTGAGACAGTAAATCAGCGGTAAACACTCAGTGAATGATTCAGCTTGGTCCAATCAGTGACTCCAGATTGGACAGATGTTCAGGCAGATGTAGACTAAAACACAGAAACTATTGCACCACAGCAGAGATCCTCCTACATTCTGTTGTCATAGGCCCAGAGACATCAGGAAGGTTGTTCTACACACAGACTGCTACATCACACAGGTCAGGCCAGGGGCCATGTTGATGACGTCATTGGCTGTTTTCTATGTTACACTTCCTTTGCTCCTAATAATTGTCGGACAATTGTAAATTGTAAATAATTGTAAATGACATGAATGTACAACATATTGTACATTACAATACTGTGATTGGAACGTGTTTAAACATATAATAGAGCATTTTGTTGTTCTTTTTAATATATGTCTTTTATGTTCTACTGTCAGACAGCTTTTATGGAAACCATGAAGACAGGTTGATATAGCTGAATTGTTGCTAATAGAATGTCAATGGATCATCCCCCTAAACCTCTTAAGCCTTAAAGGATATGTTTGGTGTTATTATTTTGATTGTCAACAATCCCATGATAAGACCAAAATCAACCATGTGTTGCATATCTCAATTTTTCCCTACCCTGTCTATACTTTTTAAATATATAAGTAATGGCCCAGTAATTTCCTAAAACAGCTGGACACTGTGTATTCATGGTCACCTAGTGAAGCTCAATGATGTGTTTTTAATAGTTTTTGGACAACAATGGAGCTCCATGGCTCAGATGGGTTAGATCGGTTATAACACATATCAGGCTTTGATACACTCACAATACTTGTTATTAGGATCAACTCATTATTAATATGTTTTTATTGAGAATATTGTTATTATTATCATCTAGAAATGGGCGTAGATAATATAAACAGTTCATACCTGATGAAGTGGACATGGTTCTGGGCTTCATATACGTGGGAGGTGGTTCAGGTTTATCCAGGATAGCACCTGAGGGACAGAGACAGTAGATGGTAGTACAGCTGAAGGGCAATCTGAATCCAAGCTGTACATGTATACAATATGAACACTGGGCTCAACCTAAGACATTCTATTAAGTCACACAGCTGTAAGAGGTAGGCCTCTAGACAATTTTCCATGACGATGACCAGAGTCCAGAGTTGTGTAAAAAAAAAGTCCAGTTAGAGCATGAACCTCAGTCAGATACAGTAGAAAACAGTGACACACTGACCAAAAGAAAGAAAGAAACAGACATAGGCTGTTATCAAATCAGTAGGGGGTTAGTTTTTGTCATTTGCAGGGTTAGTTTTGCTTCAGAAAACTTTAATAATCTTACATAGATGTTACACAAATTAGTTCTCTTATATGTTTTTGCATTTAAATCACACTGACTTATTTGTGCAATTTTATTTGTGCAATGCTGCTCAGAGAAGGAGAACTTATTTACAATTAATTTTGTTACTGTGTTGTCACATTAGCATATTCCTACATAACTTTGACCAATTAGAACATGTACTTTATGTGTTTATTTACCACCACAACTCACTTTGGATTTGCAAGAGCAAAAACATTTTTGATTTTGAAATTTGTGAATCACTTATTTCATAAGATATAAAACGCATATGTGATTTATCAGGTTAATTTACAGTTTTAAAATATTTCTTTTGAAAAGAAGGTTAAAAATAAATAATTAGACAAATTCAAAGTGTTATTCAAAAGTGCTATAAATTCAGATTTGGAAGATATATATAAAATTATCTACTGAAAACCTAAAATGTGATGTGGCAATGATGGAGATACTGTATACAAAAACACACTCGTTTACCTTCAGAATTGGCCTTTCTCAGCTCCTCATCTTTATTCTACAACAGACACATTGGACAATATTAAACAACATTTGATCAACAAGTTGCTGTTGCACTTTGTAATCACTTCTCCCATTCTTCTTGCGAAAAAAGGTGCCACATATATATGATATCCAGAGAAAGATGAAATTACATCCCTGGACAACATATAGACTGGTTTCTCTTCTACTACGATATGAGAAAATGATTCAGTTATTACAGCCTGGGTCTGTTTGTTGTTTTGACCATTGTTCCTATCAGGTATGATACCATTGTACTCACCCAGCTAACTGCCGAGATCTGGGAACATAGTGACATCACTACAGTACAACAAATCCTGACAGGTCAAGAAACACAAGAAGTCAGATGATCACACAGGTTGGAAACAAGCCAACACTTAATTCAGATTATCTAAACAACTTTACTTGAAGGTAAAACTGGAAGTGATGCACCTCAACTGTTATTCATGTTAGTCATTACACAACAAAACTATGCACACGACTACAGTAGTTGAAGCAAGAAGTGTGTCTGTAAACTATGATGGATGTTCACAACATGAGTGTTAGTTTTACTGCTCACCTTTGTTTCCTCTTCCAAGAAACTTTGTCAACCTGTTGGTTTGTCTCCAACCTGCCTGACTGCTTGTGTTTCTGAATTCTTTTTAGTTATGTCACTGTGTTGCCAGCTATTAACTTGACAATACCATGACAATAAGACCCAAGCTGTAATAAAGCAGAGTTGTTCTTTAAGTTGTAAGGAGACCCCTGGGCAAAGTGTATGTGGAGTCCCCTCCACTTGACCTATCCAAAACCAAATATGATTCAAATCAAGCGACCATTCAACCAAACAAATATTGCACTGATGGTGATATCAAAGAACATGTGTCTTTACATATCACAGTGTTCTTTGGGACATCACACAGCAGTATTACTTTTTAACACATACAGTATGCTGAAGGGGTCAGTCCCAGATCAGAGTGTAACACCTCATCATGTTGTGTCTGCATTACAGGGCCAAGTCTGTACTTAAATGTACACAACCTGGATTCACTGAGAACTGGCCAAACACCCAAAAAAACATTTCACATTATCTAACTATTTATCAAATCAGACTGAAGTGCTACATTTAAGACACACAACAAGGAGCCTCCACAGACTTCACGGCCAGGGCCAGCCAAACCTGTTGAACTGTCACTGTCACACGCACGCACAAACACTCATACCCATCCTACCTGGCTCATCTTGGTGTCGGCAGGTGGCGTTTTGGCCACTCCCATTCTGTGTAGCATCACCTGAAGCCTCTGTTCAAAACTAGATGTGCTCTCAGACGCATGTTTCTGGAAGACGAGACATGAACATTTAGAACAGTAAATGCACACACAGACAGCCAGACACGCACACACACATGCACTGATTTTTATTACCTGATTACTATCCAGGGCAAATACCTGTGCATGTGGTGTTCCTGATGTAGTTGTGTTTTATATATTCTGAATATATTATTTCATGTGCAAAAAAGAGAAACACTATCATTTTCCTACCATAATATCACAACTGTAGACCGAACTGATGGACGTATCAACACAATAAAAAGCCAGCAGAAAATGTTCTGACCAACAGCAATGTGAAAGCTGTAGTTAAAAAAACGGAAACTGCTGCCAACACTCTTCACTCCTGCTCGAATTTCAGCTTTTGAAGAATCCAAAAGACATGTTTCAGCTGCTGCAGACAGATGCGATCGCACTAACTTACAGATAAGCTCTTGGCTCTTGTTACATCTCTTATCACTCAACTCTGTCAATCTGTGCAAGAATCTGATTATGAGCTGTTCAGTCTTCAGTCTAGACTGTCAGTCTAGGACAGTATCAAAGGTAGTATAATAACCCTTTATATTAATAGTCAACTACAGAGCTGTGGTCATTAAGAAACATGTGTCACTCCCAATGGCCAGAATTGTGTGGTACCAGACCAGCCCGCCTCTCCCTAATTTTGCTGGTTCTGCTGCTCTGCCCAGACTTGTGCCACTGCAGGCACCGTACAATCACTGGACTGACAAACCAAACTAAGTTTATTTACAGCAGCCCCCAGTTTGTTTATACTTATACTTATTATATTTGAGAGTGCATGGTGTAAGCAGTACAGCTATTTTACTACTATACATACTGGTACTGTACTTATTATTAATACAATTCTACCTAAATGGTTACTTACTGTTTGAAATCACATTACAGTATTTATACTTATTTAATACCTATTTATAAGCTGTTTAACCAGCACAGTACATCTGATTCCCCATTGCATATATATTTATATGAAACCTGTCTATAGTATACCGGTCCAGGTCTCATTATGTATTTACTCTTACCCCATTATTGCACAAGCTATTAACAGTTTATACATCTTACTATTACTCACCTGTCTAACATAGCATTATATTATATTTTATTGTATTTTATACTTTACTATACTCTAATCCCATATTTTAGCTCCTGCACTATTTAATGTTTATGTTTATGTCTTAGATTCTTAAGTTTTGTTTCTGTGATGCATGTAAGAGGATGTCAGCATTAAGCCAGTTAAATTTCAAAACACAGTGTTTTTTCTCTGTTTTGGACCTCTGTCCACAGAAGAACTGAGTTTTTCCCACCAAAATAAGAGTTTTTCTAAATTGTTCTCTCAAATGGGTGAATCTTTTGTGTTTTATTGTGTATAGGAAAAAGATGTTATTGTATAACCGTGATATAATGATATGAGCCTGCCCAGTGAAGGATGGGAGTTGTGTGGCGGTAAAGTTAAGAAGAAAACCTTTAGTTGCCTCAAACCTTCTTAAAAGTGATCACTGATTTTAAATGTTAACATTGCCGAACACACAACACAGCTGTTGTCATTAACCTGGATATATGTTTTCATAAAAAGAGAGTGTGCACTCAGCCAATAACAATATCATTAAGGATTATTTATTGACACTTACAAGAGTATTAGTGTGTTTATGTTAATTTTGTCAGCAACATGCTTGATCAGTTGTCTGACAACAGAAACAGAAAAAGATGTGAAGTAAAACAAAAAAATTGTCTCTATGTGAGCCAATATTATGAGGTTTTATTTGAGAATTTATGATACCTGTACTATCTCCTATTAGATGATCTGTCTGTGTGTGTGTGTGTGTGTGTGTGTTCTGTGTATTGTCAGACTGACCTTAATGTGTGAGTCATCCTTGTCTTCAGGCTCTAATCCCGTCAGCAGTATGAGACTCTGGCTCTTCCCTTCCCTCAGTGACCTCTTGGTCACCTTCAGTCTCCTCTCTCCATATGGAGTCCCTCCCATCTTCATCTCCTTCATCAGCACGCCGCTCCTCTCCTGCTCAGTTAGAGAAGAAGTGACCACAGGACTCGGGGTGCAAGCTGGCAAGACAGAAACTGTGCCTTCTTTCAGGTTGGAAAGCATAGCAGTGGTGAGATCGGGGCTTGTGGTGATGGTGGGGGAGGGAGTGGTCTCACTGGGAGGCGTCATCATGGTTAATGTCTTGGCAGGCGCCATCACTCCCCTCGCATCGCCTGCAAGATGGTGGCTGGTGGCAACGGTTCCTTCTGTGGTGGCGGCATCATTAGAAACGTTAGCATCCTCCACTGACCTTGCCCCTCTCCCCTTCTCTCTCTCCTTGTCCCTCTCCCTCTCTCTCTCCCTTTCTTTGGCCTCGCGAAGGGGTCGAATGAGGTCTGCAATGGAGGTCCTTTTGACCTTCACCCCCTCTCCTCCTCCTCCTCCCTCTCCCCCTCCTGCCTTGGCAGCTCGGCTGGCTCGAGCCTTCTTGAAGGCAAAGAAGTCGCCAAACTTTTTCTTGATGTTTTTGGTGGGAAGTGTGGTGGTGGTGGTGGTGACAGAAGAGGGGGCGGAGGTGGTGGATGTACAGAGGGGTGGTGCATCAGTGGATGTAAAAGATGTTTCAATAGATGGGACAGAGGGAGAGGTGACAGTGGTAATGGTGGTAAAGGAGGTGATATTGTCAGACGAAGAGGAGAAAGGGGTTGAGGCTGAGGGGGTGGAGCTTGACTCTGAGGGAGTGGCTTGGGCAGGGTTTGACTCCTCCCACTGGCCTTTTCTGCAGCGGGAGACAGCAGAAAGAGCAACAGACAAGAAGAGACACTCAGTACTACAACTACTCTTACAAGACTCAAGACACATGCTCAGTTCAGGTACACAACGAGAAAAGTCATGCAAACAGCACACAGCGCAAAACACCTCTCAGTAATGACTATTTTAAACTCCACTAGAGGCGAGGCCTGGCATGGTGATGTTGGTCAGTCCATCAGTCAAATCAACACTTTGGTCCAGAGCAAGATATCTAGATGACTACTGGCCAGATAACCATGACATTTGGCCTGGATATTCATTTTCCCCTAAATGTTTTGGTTCCCCCCGACCCATTGTCTAGCATCATTGTCAGGTCAAGATTTCTGCCGGAGGAATCTAATCTTGCCTGTAATTCCGCTACAAGGCAAAAATGTAAACTCCGCATATGCAACATCTCTTAATCTAAAAGCATGGCTTTGATATGCGCAGCACTCATTCAGGCTTCCAAGTGGTTAACCCTTCTGATTTCAGTGAGTCATGGAACAACGTGCACAGAGTTTCTAACACCCTGTCTAAAGAGGACACGTCAGCCATGTTTTTTGGCTGTCCGTCTGACAGAGCCACACCTGTAACGGAGCTGGGCTGTGAGGCGATTTTGGTATAAAAATAAAGGATACCGTTCTATAAATTCAACCATGAAGGGAACACATATGCTTCCATTGTAACCACTGCTGCTGCCTACACTGGTTGGGGGTGGAACAATTTTTAGGCTTCAAATCTTTTTTTCTCCACTTACAGGCAGAACTACAGGATTGTGTATTGGGCTTTGAACGCTATCACTCGGACACGAGTCCCATGGATAAATAGCTGCTGCTGATGTTGTGCTGCTGATTTCTGCTTTTGTTACGTGGCTGGTGTCAACAAAGGTCATAAATGAAGATGTAAAATGGACAACGGACATGGTTCTGTTCATACTAAATTGGATGTCTGACAATCCCTGATACACAGACACGGAAAATTTGTTGCCATAGCACATGTATTAGTACTGCACTTTGCCACAGCTAAGACAGCTTTGGTGTGGACTGAAATTGACATTGAGTGGACATCAGCCACAGATATTAGGGCAAAATAACACACTCCCAAACAGAAACTGGAACACAAACACGAAGCCAGTGTCAGAATGACTAACTGAGTAACGACAAAATGGCAATTTATTCTTAATTCTGGCTATAAAATTACAAATCTTAATCATTCTGTGTTTAGTGCACTGAAACTACACGAGTGAGTGAGTCAGGCAGGTCCAGAACAGAATTCAAACAAGGAATGTGTTTTTAGTGTAATGTGTTACACCGAAGGGACACAGGGTTTGTTTAACAGTACAGAAACATTCACCATGCAGTCTACACATACAGCTATTAGGCTGAAATCACAAACACGTTTTTTACATAAAAATACACTCTTATCTAAGCAGCTATTGGCAGTTATCAGGAGAGGTTTGGCCTTTGCTTTCTTGAAAATGCAAAAAAAAAGAAAAGAAAAGAAAATGGAAGCTCTCTGTTCACTCACCAGTTACAGTTAACAGTTATTATCTTAAATGAATCAAGAATCAAGAATGAAACAAAGAGAAATTAGGGGGAAATGTTCATAATCAGATCAAAATGGTCCCAGGGAGAGCTGGGACACTGTGAATGTTGGTTCGCCTCCAAATCATGTTCTCAAAGCTTTTCTGACTGGACCTCGACAAGAAGTACATACCACACTTACTATACTTGCCGTAACAAAAATTTCAATCTTGTTTGAACATTTTTGCAACCACCCCTGGTTTCACAGAAATTCATTTAGAGGGGCACTTGATTTAGTATTTAGTATTTTCATAAATTTCCAAAACAAGAGACAGATTTTTAGACAGATTTTTAGTCCAATGTATGGGTCAAGCCCAAAAAACACTGGATCCTACATTTTCCATAATGCAATGCCGTAACATATTTCATTAGACCCTCCCTGCCTGGAAAACGCACCCATCTTTCAAACTCCACTTCTCTGGTTATAATGGTAATTGCTCACACTTGACAAAGCTCCACCAGAGCCACAGAAGACATACAACTGTTTTCACATACTGAGTAGTGTACTCCTCATAACAAGTATACTGAGTTGACAGTATGAGTTTAACCATACTGAAGTTAATTGATTAAAACTGTTCAAAAATGATTGCATTAAACATAATCTCAGGCTTTGTTGACTCCAATTGCAACTTTCTGTTTGGTGCGTGGGTTGGGGAAACAAACTCTCTAATGAGTCAGGTGTGTGATCTGTAAACAAACACCTGAGGTATTTCATTCATTTCTTATTTTGCCACACTGTCATTCTTTGACAGCTGTGAACTTTTATACAGTTATATTTTATACTTCAATAGACTTCTTTTATAGGGCGTTACAGGGTGACTTGTTTGCAACATTAATAGGAGTGAACAATATCACAAATTTTCATTTGAGCTGATACAGAGTACCACCAGGGTGGGTAGATGTTATTCCAATTCTTTTCATTAACAATAACTTACTGTAATTAGGAGTAGCCTAAATATATGTACATGCAAACAGGTAGCAGGCAAGTATTGTGATACACACTACTGCTGGTAGTTGTATTAAGAGCTGGTGTTCAGAGCTTAGTAATCAGAGACTTCTTCAAGCTAACTACTTACTACTATAAGAAATCGGGTTCATGTTATTATTCATGTCTAAACACTAGAAGTTATGGCAGACTTAATATTAAACACTGTTAAGAATAATCCCATGTCTGACATTGTCAGCATAAATCATATAATTGTATCAATAATTTTGAGACATTTATTCCCTAAAAATGTTATCAAAAAGAAATGATAAAAATAATATCACATTCTGTCTATTTTATGTAGAGTAAACCTATGTGATTCTGATTGTAACTGTAATCATAATGATGATCCTACTTATTTCATCATTACGTGAAAAAACAACAACAACAAAGCATTTCATCTTGACAAACCAGGTTACTCAGGTGATTAGAGAACATTTAATTTAATTTGGTCACCTGTCAGTGGCGTCATATCCCCTTTGTGCAAGCATCACTGTGGTCGCCTGCCAGAAGCTGTAGCAAATTGACTGTTTATCCAGTTTTAACTCACATTGTTATGATTCACTTTTTGGATCTTGGTTGCTTTTAACTATATATTTTATGGATGAAGGATTTTAGTCATCGGACATCTGGAGCTTATGTTTTCAGAGAAACAAGATGAGACCCACCCCAGTGGGAGCGACTGGTTTAGTAGATGGTTTCGGTGAAACAAAAGAACATTTCCATCCAAGCTGCCATGATTTTCCATTTAAAAAAAGATCAGGATCAGTTCTGCTTACTGATTGGCTGTGACATTCAATCACTATTCGACACAAGTAAGTGGGCAGAAGCGTATTTGTAAGATTTATCAGTACTTTCATTTAACAGTCAATCGTGGCTTTCAGTCATTATTAAAATTCCATATTGATATCAATATGTTCAATTAATTTCAAACACTGTTCTTAGTACATATCAATTAATGTCCACTATACTGTATGTATATTTGAGAAATAATATTTTTTATTTGATATGATGAAAGTGTGTTTGCGTGTGTTGTGTGTGTGTGTGTGTGTGTTAGTTCAACTCACAGTGCATAGTCAGGGATGATTTTCTTGGTGAAAAACTCCTCTACTCCTTCATCCACTCTGCCCATCCCTTCACTGGCCTCATTTTCTACCTTTGAAACCGGCTCCTGTAACAAAAAGACAATATAACACAATATAGTGTTATATAATATAACTCTATTCTCGCTTTAAGCTTTATAGAGATTGGACACACCTCACATAGAGTATGTTTACCAATACAGACACATTCAGAAAGAAGCACATATGTAACAACTGAATAAATACAGGGAACACACTGGATGACAGGCATCATGGGCTGGAGTCATATTATGAGGCAAGTCCCAAATTGCTGCCATAAAACAGAGACAAACATTCATCAAAAACAGCTAGTATGCCAAAATTGGGTATAACATGAATAGAAAAGCCAAAGGACAAGAAGAAAACTAAATTTAGATAAAATTGTGGCTGGACAGATGTGGACGGGGTCTGTAAACTTTACAGAGAGAGATGGAGGACAGGGAACTTCAGCTGACTTTTGGCTCTGACCTAAAACGTCATCAACTGGATTATAGAAATATATATAATATAATTAATCAAATTTAATAAAACATAATGAAAGGTGTTCAACAAGGATCAGTCCTCGGACCGCTTCTATTCAGTCTGCTCTGAGTTGCATACTCTGTATGCAGATGACACGATTATTTACACCATAAAATCTCTTATTTCTGAAATTTAGTATTCACTTAAGTAGGACTCGGAAAGCTGGCTTCATCCCAACAAACTGTCTCTTCATAAAAATAAATCGTATAGTATGCCTACTGGAACCAAGCAGCCATTAAAAAAACATCCTCAAATATATTGTAATTACTTGCAGTTATTTGTCCTTATTATCACATTTCTCGTTGACTCTATAAAGTATCTTGGTATTCTTTTGATTCACAGCTCTATTTCAGCCTCCACACACAGTAGGTGCTCTTATTCTGTTTGAGGATCCATTTGGTTGGAACAACTTACTCTCATACATTTAATCCATAACAACTTTTGTATTATTTAAAACAAATCCTTATATTTGAAATAATGTTTTTTTCCCTTTCTTTTCTCAATGTTCTTGTATATTTATTTTTCATGCACCACCCACAGAATAGTTTGTGAAATGTAAAGATTTGTCAGGACCCACTTAAAAAAGAGATGAGGCATATCATGGGGCTTAGGCTATGATCCAAAGTAGGCCCAACAATCGTAACGTGTGTTGCCTTCTCCAGCTGAAAGTATGTCCACCAAGTACCACAAAACACGGCTGCAAGCTTACCAGTAACTAAAAAAACATAATTACATTACTGCAAATGTATCTTCTGGCAAGGCAACTTCTGAGTTTTAAAAATATTGTTTTGTCGTTTTAAGGTGCAGGATGGCCTGGCTCCTCCATCAAATAATATGGGTCTATAAGTAAAGAAGCACAATGTCAGTCAGTGCAGCTTAAGTTTAACCTGTTGTAATGAAATGGAGAACATTTTAGGGTAAATCAATACTGAGTGCGGATGTAAGTTTCCCATCCTGTTAAAAAGTCCAGAAGTCAATCAATTTAAAATCCCTTATATCCTAACTTTGGGGGTAATTAATTTAATGCAGTGTAGTAATTTGAAAAAACTGTAGATTAAAAGCATTCTGTTGATTTTTTAAATGGACCTGCTCAAGCTGCTTTGAACTAAGCAATAAGTAGCTCCAGTTCAGGACAGTTGTCATGTGTAAGCATTATTCTAACTGGGTCAAGCCCAGTCTGCAGAAACACACTTGTATTAGTGCCTTGTGCTAACCCTTTACAACCCTTTACAAAGTGTAAATTTTCACTGTTCTGTCTATTTCTACATGTAGCAACACACAGGGGGTCACTTTAACTAATCTGTGGTGTGATCAAGAAGGCAATCTTTCGCTTCATAACACTGAAAAATACTTCAGGTTTTTATTTGAATGCAAAACTGTTCTTATCAACCTCTAAATTGTAATCATGTGTTAGAGATACAGTATTGGACAATTTTGTCAACAAATGTATCTTTTGCTGCCATAAAATATCTCTTATTCAGAGGCTGATTGAGCTGCTGGTCTTGCATCTTGTTTTACAGTAACACTATGTCTCTGCCAAGTTACTAACAGATTTAAGGACTAAATTCATCTACAATTCCACTGAAAATCAGACAAGAAGCAGCAACAAAACAGCAGGCTGTCAACTATCTAAATCTTCCTCTAGACGTTATTTAAAGAAATATTATTGCATTAAAGTTTTAGCCCCTCATCTCGAGCTAAACCCGTACACTGAACAGTATTTTAGCGAACAGAAGGATCACGCTACTGTGCATTTAAAAACATATAGTTGTGCTAACGTTAGGTGAGCAAGAATGACAGTGAGTGAGCGGCTCTGTTCAAACAGCAGAGTTTGTAATGACAACTGGATCTACTGAGGAGAATGACATGTCACTGTGTTCTATTATCACAGTTACAGCCTTTACATTCTGGTAGAAACACTGCCTTTTCTGCTAACCTCGCCATAAATGAGAACATGTGTAACCATGGTAACTGTACACATCGAGGAGAGCAACTGTGGTGTAGTAGTTAAGGAACCAGCCATGAACCCATATGTCCTTGGTTCAAGTTCCATCTCTCTCCCCTCATTCCCTGTCATCTCTCTACTGCCAGAGTCTCTAAGAAAGCCATAAAAAGGCCCAAAATATACATGTTAAGAACTGTACACATCCAAGATGGTAACAGCTATAGCCTTAGAATGCTTAGAACAGACACATTTTAAAAAATACACAAGACAAAAATTTCACAAATAAAAACTAGCTTTGTTGACTAAAACTTTGAATAATCAAATGACTAAAATTTGACAAAAAAACTAATTTGCTTTTTTCAATAGACTAAAACTAAATCAAAAGCTCCAAAACAACAATGGAATTTTTGCCTGTCCATAAATGCAGTATTATCTCCATCTTTCAGCTCGTTCCAGCTATCCCTATCATCCAACGAAAATAATGTGCCTCTCTTTCATTCTCTGCCACCTCCTTTACAGCCACCTGTCTCTATGTGCTACATGCCAACATGGCACTTTGTCACACACAATTGTTGGCACACTCACTCACTCACTCACTCACACACACACACACACACACACACACACACACACACACACACACACACACATACACACACATATACACACACACATACAAAAAAATACACTTGATACCAAGGGGCAACAGAGCTGTCTCCACACACCAATCTGTACACCCACACACCCATTTTGTGGATGCGGATGGTCATACATATAATGGCTGATGAATAAAGACAAAATAAAGCGACATCTACAGAATCTAAATGGTGTCCATCAATCTTTGATATTCTGTCAAACATTTTTATTTTTTACTGGTTATAGAGAGATGAGAGATGTTGATACAGTTAGGTTGGCGTCTATGACTCTGCATTAAGCTGCTCTCTGCTTACCCAGCAAGCATGTTGAATGAACAGCAGGGGAGTACACACAACTCCTCCCATGGGCACACAGACAGATGAGCCAGGGCACACTGTACACACCAGAGGCCTAACTGGGCAGACTAGAACAGGTTGGAGTAAAGCTTTACCAGGACAAGTTGGTGTTGCAGGAAACAGTGGGAGAAGAGGTCATTACAATAGAACGCCTTGTTATTAAAATAATATACTGACTTCTACATGTTGCTTTTCATGATCTACTTACTTGTCAAGATGCAGGACTACTGAGTTCATTAACTTATGATACATCCCATACATATGCATCAGATGCATATGATGTTCTCTGTCTTGCTTTGTGTGGTTGATGTCATTTTCCACACCTGGTTGTACCACACCTGTCCACTACATGTCCTCACTGAGTTTCCCGCCTTTGTGAATCACATGACTGTCCTTGTAATCAGGGACCTTCCTCATGGCGCATGCTCATTTGCTCATACAGTAGGCCTACAGTGGGAAGATTTTCTTTATTTTGCCAGATCCTCCAATGCTGCCTTGTGTTCGAGCCATCTGTTACCCAGCCCGCCTCTCTCCTTGTTCTGAATACTGTTAGTCTGCTTGCGCTTTCTTTCAAAACTAATAAAACAATCATTGTTATCTTCATTAAAATGATGATGTGATCGCTGATTCATTTGCTAGTCCAGCAAAATGACTTCCATGTCCATGCCTGAACTAATGTCACTCCTGTGCAATAGGATATTGAAAATGGGACAAAATTCCCTAAGTTAACATAAGTTAATTCTTTCAGGACGACAGAGGACTGGAGTCCCTTCAAGTGCTCATGGGTACAATGCAGGGAGACACGCATCATTGATTGGCTATATTTTAGCCAGTCCTTTGATTTATACAGTATGTCTCCAGTCCACCTAATCATGAGAAGAAACCCAGAGGAAAATGTGTAGAAAGGAAGATTTCACACAGAGGCACCAGGAATTGATCCCCATCTTTCTGGCTACAAGGCCACACAGTACACAGCACAGTGCCTGCTGAGCCAGTCAGTACTGGGTGGGATCTAGATTGTAAACAGAAATAATGTTGTCAATATTGGGTGTACTTGCATTATTGTTCAGGATCGGCTGCTATATACACCAAAACATTAATGATTCTATAAAGCCCCGGTTTTATAAAAATAAACAAAAGTAAGACCTCACTGTGGTTCTTAAAAAGGTCTTGAAATTGTGTCATTTTGGAATGGTGTTCTTCATGGCACCATCAATGTTTTATGTAGAACCAATTGAGCATGATGCTATAGAGAACCATTTTATAAAAAGGCTTGCTCTTAGCAGCACAAATGGTCTGCTGTGGTGCAGTCCAAACCTAAAGAAAAACCTCTTGCTACAACAATCCCTTTTAGCTAACAGTGTCAGTTATGCTGAGTTGCCTTTTTACATTTGTTCCTGAAACAATTAGTGTTCTATGCACACACACTCATTTGGAGCCCTCTTTCGGGGTGTAGGACCCCTTGTTTAATATGAAAATAGTGCCCATTAATCAGCCTTCTGTGGATGCAGCTCCTCTTCTGGCTCTTACTGGAGTCAACAGCTTGTAAAAAAAACAATGGTTAAGAGAGATCCCATATCTAGACCTCTAACTTGGTTACCTCAACTGTTTTGATTAGAGACTGCTTTATCACTGACACATCTGACTGATTTTTTGCTTTCGTTTCAGCTTTTTAGGAATGGTAGTTACTAGCTTGTTAGTATCCCGTCTGCAAACCACTACTGCCGATTTCAAGTTTGCAGTTCATGATAAAACACCCTCATTACTAAAAGTCTTCATCCCTAAACGACAAGAGATAAAATGCTAACCCTGGTCTCTTCTGTGTGTATGATTTAAATAAAACACCACATTGAGTGGTAATCAGCCAATAGACCTATGTATTAACATATTATGTATGATATGTTATATTTAAGATTTTATTTTATTTTCAGTTGCAGTTTTAAGTCAGCAGCAGCTGGGTTTGTTATTTTAGATTTAACTAAATGTAGGCTACTACATCTGTCAGTTGTTTCTTGTAAACATTAGTTTGTGCGTGCAAAATATGTTCCCACACATGTTTCTAACAAGTCTTGGAAATGTGTTCTCAAAACGCTGAGTACAATAAAGTATTCAGAAACAGACAGCAAAATTTGAGGGCCTATTTATTGTTTTATTGGTATATTTTTTGATAGTTAAACTTTTTAAGCTGTAAATGACTGGTCTTTTTCAGGAAAAGTAATCATTTAACAGAAATAGCCTAAAGTTCCTGATAAATATTGCTGTCACATATGAAGATTTCAATAGTGCTAACATTTTTATCCATATGTGATTTAAACAGGCTCTAACTCGCTAAACAGTTAATGCCACATTCCCGTCATGTGGGATGAAAGTTAGCGATTGGAAACATTCCCATGCTTACAACTACGTGAATATTCATATCATTACTTTTTCAGACACTTCCATATTAGTTAACACCGAGATATATCAGAACTTTAAAAAAAAACAGTTTTTCAGATGTAATGATGACGTGGATGTTGACAGGAACTGCCAGTCCCACTTGATGGAACACAGTATAATACAAAGCCCTTCTTCCTATTAGATGATATGATGAACGTAAAACTCAAACTTGCATGTTAGCAGGCCAATGCGAGCCTCTCCTCTCAGTTAGAACTAGCAAAGCACACTGACTAGCAAACAGTAGCTATTACTTTCCAGACATGCTAAATGAATAAATCATTCACTCTTCTCTTGTCTGTTAATCTGCAATCGGAAATATCTTCCATCATGTTCCAACCACTTAAATTCCTTTTTACAATAATCATATTGTCATTGTGTAGCATGCTGGTAGTTAATGTCAGTAATGACTAGTATTTCATTAATAAAATCTAACCCCTGAGGACCAATTTGCTTACCACTCCCTGACAGGGATGACTGATGTATGCCAGACTGTACATCATCTAGGCCTACTGTAGCCATGTCTCATATAGGACCAAAAACAACATGCGACTGTTTGTGAAAATACCACCACCTTACACTGACACCTGCCAATCAATAAATCTGTATCTCTCAAAAAGAGAAATCACACACAAGACACAACTTACACACACAAGGTCACCACAGATGAAGTGAAATCCTCTTTTTATCGTTGGTACAGCACAGAGGAAGAGACCCCCATTAATGTGAAAACATGAATAATTGAGTCAGTGAAAGCATTCCCAGGAGAGGGAGAGAGAGAGAGAGAGAGAGAGAGAGAAAAAAATCAGCACTGGGAACAACCCAGGGAACACCACTCCCAAAATGCATGTGCCTATTCTCATACACAAACGCTGAACACGACTACATGGAGCAAGAGAATGCAAAGATAAAGATGGCTACCATTATTACTACACCATTATCGCACTGAAAGCAAGAGAGCAATGGATAGATAGATAATAGATAGATAGACAGATAGACAGATAGATAGATAGATAGATAGATAGATAGACAGATAGATAGATAGATAGTAGATAGATAAATAGATAGATAAAATGTGGGTATTTTGCTGCATTAACGCAAGGATCCCAACCATGAGCATTATAACCTCTATCCCTCCCCTCTTTACGTTCCGTTTTTCTCCATCATGTTGTTTTGATTTTCTCCATTTCCATTGTTTTTTTCCTTGGGGATGCCTCTGTAGTCGTGCAATTAGCTTCCTACTTCATCTACCCTTACTTCTATCCTTCATCCATCTTTCCTTTCCTCCTATCGCTCCATCTTTCTGTTCCTGCATCCTGCTTTCTACCGTTTACTGTGGCTGTATTTTACTGAGCATATATGACTGTACAAAGCATATTTTGTATGCACATATATTGTTGTGTGTATGAATAAATGAAAAATTATGTGTAATTTCTGCATAATTATACAAGTGTATGTGTGTGTGGTGTGTGTATGTAAGTGTGCGTGTATGGTCATTGGTAAGTGTTTATGGGTATGTGTATGTTCTTACCTGAGGCCTGGAGGAGGGGGGCTGTGTGTGTGTGCGTCGCGGCCGTGGTCGGGAGGCAGTGTAGTGCCTTAGAGTCTGTCCCTGGGTGGGTAGAGGCTCCATGGGAGAAGCGGGGGATCCAGAGCTGGGGAGGGGGCCTGGGCTGGAGCCGCAGTCAGGGAAGGGAACCTCTATTCTGGGTAAGACTGCGCGGCCAGCAGCCTCCTCCTCTGGAGCTCGAGCGATGGAGTAAAGGAGGGGGAGACTGGGAGAAGGAATGAACGATGCTCTTCTCGCTCCTGATTTTGCTGCTGCAGCATCCACTGCCTCTACCTCCCCCTCCCTCCGCCTCCTCCCCCTCCGTCCCGGGGGGGAGGGGGACGGGGAAGTGGAAGGGGAAGGGGAGGGGCTTGAGGCTGTGACTGACAGGGGGGTTGCTATCGGCAACCAAGGGAGGCCACACCTTCCTCCTCCTTCCTCTCCAGCACCTTCTCCCCTCTCTCTCTCTGCTCCTCTGTCCCTGGTCTGCTGCTCCCAGTCTGCATCCAGGAGACCTGAGAGTGAAGCAGTACGACTGATGAGAGGAGAGATGATGAAAGAGAGAAGGGAAAAAGGGAGGGAAAGATAGGGAATCGAGCCCACGCAGTAAGCATGCTTTTTGCTGTAATGTACTGAACAGTATGTATGTATATCTAGGGCAGGCAAAGCTGTATTGAGAAGATATGGAGATAACAGAGAGACACAAAAAATAGAAAAAGGAGATGGAGGAGGTGTCAAGAGACTAGGGTAAAGGGGGAGGAGAGACTAAGCAAGGAAAAAAGGGAAACAAAGGGGGGCAGAGCAGAACATACGAGAGAAATAATCAGTTAAGCCTAGACATGCAGAGAGAAAAAAGAGAGGAAGCATAGCAGTAGATGGATGCTGCAGTCATACTGTACTGCACACAGGAACACAGCCTGACACACAAAGCTAACAGTGTCATACACACAAGACAAGATAGAATATGGTAGGGTTAAACCTACATTGTTCTTAATCTCTCAGTCTAAATATTTCAGAGGCCTTTGAAATGCAAATTGATGAATACAATTTTAGAAATAAAATGCTCAGATTTAGATTCTTTATAAAGATACTTTATAAAATATTGACCTAATTTATTTTATGACCTACGTCTGTCAAACAGAAGTATATAGAAACACAAAATTATGGTGAGCAACTTATTGCTTTTATATATTATTTTGTTTTATTATTACTTCTTTTAAAGCTATTCTTAAACAAACAAAAGAGGCAGGGGTGGAGTGCCATGAGCTGGAGCGCCCCAAATCCCCCCATGTTTTCCCCCTCTTATCCTCCATCTTCTCTCCATCTCATCTCTTCCATGGTGAAAGTCACTGGTGTGAAAGTAAACAGGCCATGCTCCAATTAGCCAAACAGTGCTGTCTGCCACAGAATGGTTCATGGCACAGCACACATGAAGAAGACAGCGGGACAAGATAAAATGCATAAGAGGTTAAGATTTATACCTGAGCTCAGATGTCATACTGGATTGCTGCAGTAGCAAAACAGATTTCAATTTTATTTCCAAATGCTGTTGCCAGTGTAATATTATCATCACATGAATTAATTAAATGCTGATTATTCTTTCATAAGTAGTGTTATCTTTTAAAAAGGATGTCACATTTAATGTAATCTTTCACACTATTACATACTGTACCTCTCATTAAGTCATTTCATTATTCATCAAATGTGTTTGGTGGTTTAAATAACTTTAAATGCAAAGGTGAACTTCTGTTTGCCCTTGGTGGAATAACACATATATACAGAAAAGACTGCATGTCTTTTCTTTTAATGCCAGTCTTTGGAGCTTTTTTATCTACTCTACTGTAAAGCAAAATGAGATTATGTCATTATGTTGCACGTTACATCCAAAACGTCTTGTATGGTGAGAAAAAATATAAACTAATCTCAAATTACTAATCAGTGCTCTTCAAATGCTTATTTATTACAATCAATGAATTTCAGATGTACAATTATTGAACTTCTGCTCTTCAATTATTAATTCTTACTGGCGAATAACATGTCTCAAATATCTTAATTCATACTTTAAAAATACTTATTTTGTGCTTTCAAAATATGAATCTGTGATGCCAAAGTATATAATTTATACTCTCAAACTACTACTACAACTACAACAAATATCATTAGGTTATCACATTCATTAAATTTCTCCTTGACCCCTCCACATTCATTTTTCTATAGTTGTGATGTTACACTGAATGTCGTTTCAGCAGCTAGCTAGCTGGCTATTTTAATTTGTGCAATGAAGTGACAACAATATGTTTCAGGTTTCAGTGACAAAGCTCTGATAAACCCTCTGCACTCTACCTGCTCAGCAGCAGACAGCAGACAGACACAGTTAGAGACCAGCTGGTGAACACAGAGGAGCATTTAGCAGCTAAAGAACCAGATCTTCTTCTCAGGAGTTGGATGAGACTAAAACAAAGCTAAAAGAGAGTGAATCTTACATACATTCACCAGGTGGATACACACATGACTCCAAACTAATGCTAATATTGTTCAGTGTAAATAGGCAACTGTTTGCCAAAAGGTTCACCATAACAAC
The DNA here is from genome assembly GCA_031216445.1 of Lateolabrax maculatus. Lineage (NCBI taxonomy): Eukaryota > Metazoa > Chordata > Actinopteri > Acropomatiformes > Lateolabracidae > Lateolabrax > Lateolabrax maculatus. Next base: position 2,217,650 of record CM062214.1, on the reverse strand, counting down.
ACAAATGTATGCTATCTTCGGCATCCTTTAAAATATTATTGTTTAATGCTATGTTATTTTAATTTGTGCAAATTAATACTTTGTGAGGAAGAATTAAGTAATTGAAGAGCACAAATTTTCCTCGATGACACCTGCCGAGCTCCATTCTTTTGTGTTGTAGTGTGAACAGTGATTACAGCATTACGCATATGAACCAAAGAATGTTTAGTCTTGTAAGTAACTGTTTTATTATGTTGTTATTATTATTACAGTTTGCCATTTAGTGGCTTTTTGCAAGAAAAGCAATCACCCACACATGCATTTGAATTAAACTGAACTGAACTGATTCAGATTTGGGAGAGACATTTTTGGATTACATAATAAAAACAGTGGTTGTATCTTACTCTTAATTGAAGGGGCAGGCCTCAGGCTCTTGGAATGGAAACTATTTCTCCAAAATGCTGGACTGTACTGGTGATGGACAAAGTGAAAGTAAAAAGAAGAACAAAAAATTTAGCACATAAATGAATGAGTGAATGACAGAATGAATGAACAGATAAATGGGTGCGTGTCCCTTACATCATCAGTTGGGAAGTCGCTGTCGACCAGTCGGAGCTCTGGGATGTTGATTTTCAGAGCAATACATGAATTTTCTTTTATAAGGCAATCCTAAACGGTAAATAATGAAAAACATCACCAATCACAAGAACATATTAAACATATACGCACAGTGTATGAACAAAAATAATATGTGATAATGTTTTCTAATATCATGCACAATAATATCAGTAATAATGCTGTGTAATTATAAGGACAAGTAATAATTCCTAGTGGTGTTTTCAAGGGAAGGCTAACAGTACAGCATTTAAGGAGATAATCTTGTGTTTATACAGAGTGACATTAAGAAGAAGCATTGGATTTATTAGAAGGTGTACTGTTTCACTTGTTATGGAGCTTGCAGTTAGCTAAGCTAAGCTAAACACATGCTGGACTTATCCCTGACATGAAACTGATATTATTCTTTACATTCTTTCCATCCATCGCTGTGCATAAAACTGCAAACAAGCATATTTCCCAAAATGTTGAGCTTTTCCTTACTGTTGCAATTCCCACTGGTGACCAACTGAGGTCAGTAGAAATTGTAAATCAATGAATGTGTCATTAAATGAAAATACTGGGCATAAACTGTCAAAATATAGTGTTTTGCCATATAATACATATACAGCAGTGCAGCCATCAACACTTTACCACACACACATACACACACACACATATATATACATATAAATATAACACACAACACACTCATTTACCATTTTGTCCTGTGCCATTGTCAGATCCTGTAGTACCTGTCCCATGATGCTTTCAGCCAGAGAGACACTCAATGTTTGTCTCAATTCACTGGATGGATGAAAAGAGAGAAAACACCATTTGATGATTTGAATGAATCAATCTGTTATTTACAGTAATAAAAACATAATATTAGAAGTTAATATCCATATGGTTGTGTTTCACTGTGAAGGAATTTTCCTTCTTGTATGTTAGACTTCCCTCCTGTAGGTTAAAGGTAACTTAAGACAGTGCTTCATAGGTCAAGTCAACTGTCTGTCTCTGTTCGCCTGTCTCACTCTGTGTGTCTGACAAGGCCGAGTTAGCTCTGGCCTCTGGTAGACCAAGGTCTGCTAGATATCTTCTGTTTTCAGGTTTAGACACAACAGACTGGCGCCTGGTTGTTGACGCTGGATAAGAGAGACTGTAGAGAGGCTATGCTGTTTCTAGGACAGCAATGGTTGACATCTTTCCTTGTTTGGATCTGATATCCAGTAGAGTCCTCACACATGCCAGGCTGAGTTAGGAATAACCCTAATTAAATATAGCAAAACTTAACTGTACTGGGGAAGGTTAAATACTGAGCTTCAGGACACCATCTTCAGATTTGGGTAGCAGTACGCTGTGATTCACACGTGGTGTTTCCCCTTTCTCTTCGGTCGAGCTTCAATAAATATTGCTGTTTAAAACATCCGAGTCTCCTGGAACTTCTTGTTACAGTGAACCAGCTCTAAGTTTTCCTTCGCAATTGGGACTTGAACACATTTACTGTAGTCCAAACTTAAGTTAGAGCAGTCCAGACACACATCTATCTGTCTGTCACATCCATGGTGTGTTTAGCTTTTCTTAGCTAAGTCGTGTCTTGTTAGACAGCAAACTAGTCGATGATACATCCAAGAATTAACTCAACCTATGAGGACAGACCTTTAGAGATGCAGCAAGTGTGCCAGAGGTTGTTGGTCAAGAAATGGTTCCAAGGCTAACTGTCGCTAACCAAAATGTCTTGTTTTACATTTCCATTTTTTGTACCTGGTTATTGAACAAACCTTGTAGATCATTGTACACTGTAATGAAAATAAATAGAGTCCTGTTATTAATGTATGCAATTCTAATTATGTAAATGACTCAATATTAGCAACACATTTCCAGTACAGTTGCATTTGAGTCAGTACAAGGAAAGGCAACCAAATTCAGTTTGAAGCTTTTTCAATTTTACATGGACGCAAAATCAGTTAATTTATTTGATCAATGAAGGTCCTCCTATAGACATCTCTAATCCTGAGTGGATGTGCAGTAAATAATTATTACACTGTTAAGTGAATCTATTAATATAATGTGCTGACCAGTAATTCATAGTTCCTGGTTCAACCATAAAAACTTTTGCACACAGCGTTTCTACTGTAAACGTCCTGCACGCTCTCCTCTCATTTACACACAAGTCAGTCGGATCATACAGTGTTTGAGGTGATTATACAGTGTAAATTAGGTTAATTAAACTGACTGCAATTACACTGTCTTACATAAATGTTATTACCGCAGTCTGTTGCTGATGATCTGCCCTGTGTTCTCCACCAGAGTGTTTCTCAGGAACGCGTGTGTCTGTCTGCTTCTTTTGGATACACACTCTGATAGACACTCGCACACACTGGACCGCTGGACCAACCGTGGACACACAGCCTCTGCACACCTCATCAGGCTTTGAGCCAACTCCTGGAACACACAAACTGTGAATTGAGCATGGCCAAGACTGAGAATCGTTAAGACTGAGTCAAGGCCGTCAAAAAAGAGTCCTCTCCCAACACCAAGCTTGAACTGGGATCTAACCTGCACCCACTGAAAAATGTTTTATTCTGTTGTTTTAGAGATTCCCTCAGGACGATCCATTGGATATTACGGTGTAACTGGAACATGAAATCACCAGTGCTGAACTAAATTAAATGTTGTAAATTATTATGGTTTTACTAGAAACTGAACCAATCCAGGGGCCTCATTTGTTTCTTTATTGTTGTTCACTACCTGATGGTTACATAGCCTCTGTTGTAGTTGAAGGAGCTGCTTTCTCAGAGTCACCATCAGGGACCATGCCTTTTAGGAACACCTTTCCAATATTTGTTACTATTTTGTCATCTCTGGATGACACTGCTCTCAGTGTCTTCTTTGTGCATTTCGCCATCACATTAGCTTTAACCATTTTTTCTTCTTTTTTCCCCTCACTTATGCCAAATAAATCATTTTGCTTTAGTTGAACCTTATTTAGAAGTATTTCAACTTATTGTCTGCAACTTGTGTCTCAAGGGATGTTGTTGGCCAAATATGATGATTTGGGGGATGTAAAAGAAAGTTTAATATCTACATAGTTCATTACACTTATTTGGTAACTACAAACTTTATTGCATGTATGCTAAATCTATCTTGCACATAGATTTAGAATGTGTTCTGTGCATGCTTTGATGAATTATTCTCCAACTGAGCTTGCTGCACATACTCACTTAATTATATTCAATTTACAGAATGCGTTTTGACTCACTGAGGAATGAGAGGAGAAATGTTTTAATAAATGCTGTGTGTGGTGAGTGATTATCAGTTGATTTTACTCTTTCTTTTTATTCAAACAGGGATGGTTATGTTATAGCCTGGGAACCAGACGAATCTGCAAGCTCATGTCTGCTCTGGCAGATACATCTGGCCCCTCTCCCATTCAGACAGATTTCTCTGCTGATTTATCGGGCTAACCAATCAATACTGTTGATCTAGTATGACGCGGGTTTAATACAATGAATGACAGATACCGTTCAGGTATCTTTGTAAATATCCAAGATGGCGCTCCCGATACCGAACGTATTAAACGCACTGGACGGTAAATTTTCAACAAATGCACTTAAACTTTATGTTGATAATAAATATGTGTTAGCTGTACTTCAAATAGGACACACCGTCCGACAGGACATACTGGCCAACAGGACGGCATTTCATTGCTCTGATTGGTTGTCTCCACCCATTGATAACGTCCCTTGGAAATCAAAAATGAACTGAGATTGCATAGCTAGCCTGGCATTACCAGACTAATTCTCAAATGCATATTAGTCTGGCGATGCCAGGCTAGCTATGGAATCCTCTATTCAGAAATACGATGTGAATTCCTATAACTTTGGTGGTCTCTGCCTTTTCACCTAGCACCATCATCACATTAAACTTTAAATTGCCCAATTCCTTCCTTTTATGCCCAGGCTTGTTGTATAGAATGGTCATAATTTCTAAAATAGTAAAACTAGCCTACACATGATTGAAACCTTTGTTTTAATCACTGAACAGTATGCTACCTTTTGATTTGGCCTGTGTGATAAGGTGTACAGAGGGTGTATTTAAATGTGTACCTGTATGCTTCTATTGAACTCATTAGTCAATGCAGTAGCGGTGTCAGTGAGGATGCAGTTCACCAAGTCTCCATCAGAGGCACACTTCCTGCCTGCCTCATACAGAGAGGGAAGCAGCTGCACAGGGAGAGCCAACAAAAACATTAGTGGCATAAAGCATTATCAACATTCCCACCACTTTATTAGCTATACCTCTACAATCTAATGCAATCAAGTACAACAGCTCTGCCACATATTCTACATTTATAGGTTTTCTTCCTGAACTACAGTATATGTACAGTACTATTACTGAGGTCGTAGGTAGTGGTGGTGTTGTACTGGACTGCATTATAATGAAATGTGTTTCTTATATTCTTTCCCCCTCATGTTTCTAAATGGGGTTAGCAAAACATTAGAAACACCTCCTAATATAATGCACTACAGTTTAACAACCTCAATAATAAACATAATTAATACATCAGAGCTGTTGTATTGGGTTGCATTAGATTTTACAGGTGTATCTAATAAAGTAGCAGTTAAAGTGATGGTTATTTTGGGCCAAAATGACTTAATTCATGGTGGTTATCCAAAACCATCTGAGCAGCCTGTACCTTGAAGGACTCCCTGGTGTTGTGCAGCACCTCGTGTGCTGCCCGGATGTCAGCCTGGACCTCTTGATTGTGGTGGTTTAAACGTTGAAGGCTGTCTTCCAACTGCCGACACATACCCTGGACCAGCTAAAATGAAGGACAACCGAGACAGAAAGAGCTGAAAATAGAGACAGAAACTGGCATATAGGGCCAATGTAATTTTTAATTAACCATCATCAACCATCATCAATCAACCATCAAATGAGTCCCACCTTTGGTGTGATTTGATTCAGTTTGATTGATCACATATTTATTGTACAATACATCAATAATACACCGTGCACAATGTCCCCTGCATGGTATACATAATGTTCTACTATATTCATTGCTGTTAAGATGTACAGTATTCCCAGAGCAGAGAAAACATATTACAGAGTAGAACCATACTAACAAGTCAAACTGCAAATGTAATTTTCAAACTAGGTCAAACAAGCACACTTATTTTTATCAAACTCAAAATTGTATTCAAATTTAAGTCATATTTAGTTGTCAAAATAATAAATATTAGAACAAAAAAATCTCAATCATCAGTCACTTATTACCTTTTCAGATTGTTGAGCCTTAAACACTTGCTGAAGCTCCACTCTGTCAGACTGTCTCTGGTTGTTTCTGTCTAAACACTGCTGAATCTGCACACACACACACACACACGTTTGTACTTCTATACTTGTGAGGACATTCATTGACATAATGCATTCCCTGACCCCTTACTCTAACCGTAACCATCAAATCTAAATGCCTGACCCAAATCCTTACTCTGACCTTAACCTAAACTTTATTCTAACCTGAACCTTAAAACCAAGTCTTAACCCTCAAATAGCCCTTTGAAGGTCTCTCTGAAAGCGAGGGCCATCAAAAATGTCCTCACTCCAATGATCTAAAACTCAAATTGGCTCTCACAAAGATAGATGTACAAGTACACACACACACAAACACCAAAACACACAAACACACAAGGTTTACACTGTTTTGTTACACATGTTAGCTAATATAGAGATAGCTAATAATACGTTTTTAACCCGCATCCCTCACCACACCTCACACACTGACCTTGTGCAGGGCTTCTTTCATTCTGTCAGGGCTGCTGCGGTAACTCTGTGTGATATCAGCCAGGGGGAGAGACATCTGCTGCAGAGTGAAGTTGCTGCACAACATAGAAACCTACCATCAAAATTCACATCTATCCAAATGGGTCTGGGTCTGTCTATTGGTCGGTCGGTCCACCACTTTAAATATAATAATAATAATAATAATAATAATAATAATAATAATAATAATAATAATAATAATAATATAATAAATATCTGAAATATGTCAACCACATGGGTTGCCTTAAAATTAAAAAAATTCATGTCACCCTCAGGACAAATAACTTTGATGATCCTCTGACTTTTCATCTAGTGCCATCATCAGGTCAAAATTTATTTTAGTCCAATACTTTGCTTTAAGACCAAATACCTGCAAAACTAATGGCATTCCCATCAGCCTTAGCTTTACTTTGTGTTCAGTGTTATTTAGCAAATGTTATCATGCTAAACTAATATGGTATATATTATGTATGTAAATAACTATATTGCTTTTATTTCATTTTATATTTGAGCTTGTTCATTCTAAATGATTATCTGTATCTGTAATTATCTGTATATATGCTTTATGTTTGTGTAGCATTAAGGGGCTACAACTTTCATTTCATTTTGCAACCCTGTGTTGTAATATGACAAATAAATAAACCTTGATGACTGAAGCCAGCAATGGCTTTCTGACATGATTGTAGCAGCAGCATGTTAGTATCTAGCATCAAACTAGTTTTTTAGGATTAATCAGTTTTTACTGTTATGTGTGTGTCTGTCTGTGTGTATATATGTCTGACCTATCCAAGGCATCAGCCACATCCTGGAAACCTCTGGCAGTTACATTGTTTCTGTCCCATGTTAGAGTCCTAAAGAAAGAGAGAGAGAGGTTGATTGACAAGTACACCATGCAACATCAAATGACAAAGTGAACACATTAAATAATAAACACTCTTGCAACCAATCAAATACTGAATGTTTGTTTCAAATAATGAAATGATGACATCTAGTGGCAAACAGTAAACCCACAGAATAAAGTACACATTTAAAATGTGAAAGTGTCTTGGGACAACTTTTGTTAAGATTTGGCGCTACAAAAATAAAATTGACTTGACTTAAAAAAGCGCTGATAAATAATGGATTGTTTGTAATGCTGTGTTGACAATGTGGTGTCTGTGTGAGTGTGTGTGTGGGTGTGTGAGTGGGTGTGTGTGTATGTGTGTGTGTATGTGTGTGTGTATGTGTGTACCTCAGTCTAGTGTTACTCATCAGGGCTTTGGCCAGCATTTTGGCTCCAGTATCTCCAATGTTGTTTCCACTGATGTCCACCTTAGCCAGAGCAGCATGGCCGCCCAGAGCGCTCAGCAGGATGTGCATCCCTGTCTTCAGCTTGGAGTCACACACTGATAGAGACTGTAAGGGCTGTACACATACACAAAAATATATAAGAAACTGGCATTCTACTCTGTGGACATTGGGAAAAAAACATTTATATTGAGAAAATTAATTGAAATATGTCCTGTGATTGTTGTTTTGATAATTATCAAGTTGTATGCAAGTAAGTATAAACATTATCTACATTCCACTGATGTACTGTATCTAATGCACTGCATATGCACAATTCACTGAATAGTAAAAGCTAATATTAATGACTGACAGTGAATGAAATGAGTGTCACTCACACACTCTTCATCCTGGATGAGCTGAGCTATACGATGAAGAACATCAGTGAGAGCTCTGGTAGACAGAAAGAGTACATATCAACCAAAGAAAACAAGAAACATGACAGACAAAAAAGAAAGAAAAAACTTGAATAAAGGAAAGAAGGACAGAAGAGAAGGAGAACTATGTCAGTAACATTTCAAAAAAACATTTGAAATCTACAATTTTAAAACGAACATGCTAGTTAGATTTAGGGAGTCATACTGGAGTCAGTAGATGTGAGCAGAATTTCAAGAGCATATGTTTGGTTTAAGAAGTAGACGGGACAAAATCACGTCTTGGGGACAGATGTATAAATGATGCGTATGAAGAAAAAAGGCCATTTCCCAAGCTGGCATATATAAAAGAATGTGTGCACCTCATGCATTCTTCAGACCATTTTACAAACGGGTTTTCTAGAGATATCAGCGGTTGATTAAATATGAGGTGAGAGATTTAACCTTATAGTAAAACATTGTCTGTTTAGGTTGTTTGCTAATTTCACCAATTGTTATTTTTTTGCAGTCTACACAGTTTTCTGCCAATCAAAGGCACATTTAGAAATATAGTTGTAAATTGTTTATGAGCGGTTAATTTTATCATTATTTTTTTTTTTACATTTGAACCATAATTTCCTCGTTGATGTTTTTTGAATTTTATCTTAAATTGCAAAGCACTTTGTAAAGTCTGTTTCAATATGAGTTCTATAATTCTCTTCTGTTCTGTTGGAGAACCTCGGCACTGCAACACGCTAAAGCTGCCGTTTTTCTTACTGACTGGTCAAACAATGGAGTGGGCAGAAGTATCGATATGCAAACAGATGTCATTTACGCAGAACAAATCCACGTTGCATTTTGTGCCTGCTTCTAAGAGACTGTTGCTAACTTACTTCGTAGCATTTTTTCTGAATGCTGCGCATGTATGAAATTGGTGAAGATGTTTTCTTACTTTGGTTGGGTTTTGTCTATTTGCATATGTTTTCTTAAGCTACAGTGCATTAAGCTCTTCACTTCACTTGTCTCCAACTGTCTGTGTTTATGCATAAATGTTTATGCATATATATCCATGTAATGACCTGATGTTAGGAGAAGACATGGTGGTAGAGTAAAAGGATCATGCACAATGGAGTGAGTAAAGCATGGCTTTGTATTATGTTCCCCAGACCTTGACTTCATGGCAAAGTTTTTCCCCAGTGCGAGCTGTCGAAGAGAGTGACACCGACCGACAGACAGAACCAGAGTCACCATGTCATTCTCAAAACCTACAGTCAAACAGGGAGGAGAGGAACACAGAATTACTCTGTCAACATTAAGACAAAAATGGAGACAGGAAGTGAGAATGGGTAGTGTGCAGCTGTATAGCAAAAGGTTATTCCAGACAATAAAGGGGACAATCACATCACAAGTATTCTGACTCTCCACTTGGTCATGGATAATCATTCATTAAATAATTTCATTAATTAATTCCTGGTGTAAGTATATATATCCATATATATATGGATATATAGATCCATATTTCAATTAATCCTGTAGGTCAGAAATGAGATGTGTAAAATTAAGTAACATTAGATTAAATAAAATGCAGCTTTACAAACCAAAACAATGATAAGTATAGGTTCTTACATCTGCAAATAAAAACAACGTATGGTGTTGTGTTATGAAGGAAGTAGGATGTTTCTATAATACAGCAACAATTAATGTAAATATAAATGTAGTCTCCCTCAGTAACCTGTGGCTTTAGTAGCTAACTTTCCGATCAATATTTGGGCAGCAGTCCTTCACGATATAAAAGAGTTTTTTTTGGAAACAAATAAAGATGCTACATTTGATAAAATAACTTTATAGCCCACTTCAGGGGCAACCTCACGTTTATGTTGGCACCAGGAAGTCACTGCTTCTAGCCAATAAACAGTCTGGAAAATAAGCCCCAATAAAACCACAAGTCGTTTTGGCTCTTCATTTTGTGTAAAGACAACAAATGAAATATAAGGTAATAAAATGTGAGCTTTAGAGTTGCTAATGGGTGGATTTAAGTCAGGCTAGCTGACACTTGCATCCAGTTTGGAATGTTGGTGCATGGTTTAACAGGAGATTGGCAACTGTGCTGCAGCAGTGTGGAACAATTGCACCAGAAACTCGCAGCCTTGGTCTTGTTACATGTAAGCATTTTTGGATTGCATGATGAAATACCCAGAGTGAGTTTTCATTTGGCATACCGTTGTCAGAGATATCCAGGCTCCTGATAGCTGTAGCTTCAGAGATGTGCTCTTGTATCACCTGGGCCCCTGCTGAACTTAACTACACGTACACAAACACACACACACACACACACACACACACACACATAAAATATAGTTTATTACTGTGGCTTCTGCTACTCATCAGCAAAAAAGGTGTTTTTTTGCATTTGTGTGTGAGTGTTTACTGTACCTCACAGCTACTGAGGTCCAATTCTAGCCCAAAGAGACGAGTGTTGGTCGCCAGACCCTGTAGTAACAACCTAGTTGTAAAACAAATACAAATATGAAATATACAAGTCTATATAAGTTATAGCAGAGCTGATTTGGCACCTTTCAGAATCATATTCAGGTTTATTGCCAAGTATGTTTTCACATACAAGGAATTTGCCTTGGTATTTTGGTGTATAACAATGAACATAGAGAGAGAAAATAAAAAAGATAAAAAGTCCAGATTTAGAAAACAGTTTTAATAGTTTTCTGTTAACATTGTGGATAAAGCATATGATGGAGATCTCTGTTTGCATTTTGCAAATTGGGGGTCACAATATATTTATTATAATTTCTTGCTATTTATCCCAGAAACCTCACCATGGGGACAGAATGCAAATTTTTTATTTAATTTAATTTTATTTTCAGGAACAATTTGTAGTGTAATTTAGATATAGTCAAACAAAAATTGCTAAAGATCCATAAGGGACAATGGAAGAAGGAGTCTTGGAAGAAGCCAAAGCTCAGAAAGTACATTCAAATTAAAGAAGATTACCACACAGAACCTTATACAACATTTAATTTAAAGAAAGTGCAGGGGTCCCTATGTGCTCGGTTAAGAACTGGTACCTTACCAGTAGCAATTGAGGCAGGCTGATATAAAGGCATTCCTAAAGTGTGTGTTTTTGTGATCTTGGTGTTGTATGGGATTAATTTAATTTTGTGTTTCACTGCCCCATGTACAGTGATTTGAGGATTCATCTGTTTGAAAAACCTCATCTGTTTGAAAAGTAGCTCTTTAATGAGATTTTCATCTTAGCAAGATTTATAGAAATTTACTAAGACAGAAAACACTGTGTACAACATAGCAGGACATTTCTGTCATGGGAATTGAATGTTAGCTATCTCTTTTTGTGGAAGAGAATTTGTGGAACTGTATATTATGATTTGTCATGTGAACATCTTGGCTGTTGTTGTCTGTAGTGTCTTGTGACACTCAAATAAACACATCAATCCATCAATATACATGCATATACTGTTCATAAACACCTAGTTCTCTGCCATCTGATGTCATTAACACAGGTGACAAGAAAACAGGTTCCGGTTTCCTTGCCTCTCTCTCAATACTGACAAATTCATACAAAGATAACTCATTTAAAAAAAGCAGAGCAGAGATGTATGCTGTAGCAGACAATAAAAATGCAGCTTGAGTTAATATTATTTTGTCAAACTACAATTCCAATGGTCGAGAATTAACTTTCATCTTAAAAAAAAAGAGTTAATATTATGTTATGCATTTGGTTGGGAGTAAACAAACCTGAGCGCTTGTGGAGGTAGTTTGGTTGCAGATAGGCCCACATATTTCAGCTCACAGCTCTGACTGAAGAACTCTCGAATGCTCCTGGTCACCCCCCGCACCTTTCTTCACAGGCACAAAGAACACACAAAAACAGTCAGAGGCAATTTTATCAACCACACCATGAAATTGTGCATGTGACTCCACCAGCTGGTTCATTAACATTTCTAGTGTAATAATGTCAGACTGCACACAAGCCACTCCTTTGCCAGATCGTCTATGTTGCTTAAACGTTCCAGCCTTAGTGCTGTTGTGTCTGCTTGCCTTTTTCAGTGCAGACCTTTTTGACTTGTCACAGCAAGAAAAGTACCAGTGTAACCGATTTGCAGTTTATTAATGGCTTCATTTAATTTAGGCATGTCCGTCACTGGGCTCTGGTACTATGAATGCAGGCTCATTGACCTGGCTTACTGGGACACTGAAAATGGAACAAAAGCATTGTTAAAGCTATTAGTTCAACCATGTCTTCAGACGCCTGTGAGCTTCAGTCAGAAGTGTGACAATGTGATGTTCATTCTATCGCCTAATTCTGTGTACTCCTGGTGCTCGGGGTAATGTGCATACAGTGAAAACATAATATAACACAAATTGATGAACAGCACACCATTCAAATGACAAAAGTTTAGACAGTTTATAAATATATATGTGGAGCAAAATTAATAATTTTAGATTTTCTTTACTAAATAATTTAGAAGAATTACTGAATTTATTTTCGCTATTTCTGCATAGGAGTAAATTGGAACAATTCAACTAGAAAAGTAGAAAACAGACAAATAATAAATACAACAAAATTAGAAATTAAGGAAATTACTTTGAAAAGCTATATACATGTAGTAGAAAGGGATGCTATAGTTGTGCAAATATCACTGTATGTGCTGAGGTAATGAGTCCTTTAGTGCAACGAGACTGACTCAGTAATTCAGAGAGGATGTCAAGTTCACAGTTCACACTTTATTGAAATGGAACAGTGGGACTGACCTGTGGCTGAAGGGATTCCTGGCCAGGTTCAGGTGCATCAGTTTATAACAACATCCAGCAGACAGGGACACAAACAACTGCAAGTCAGAATGAGTGAGTGTTATGTACAGAATGACGAGCAAAGAAGTTCAATACACAATTAATAACAGGGGCGTAGCACAAAACTCTGAGAGGCTCTGCTATTGTTTTAGATCCATTAAATAGTCTATTAAACAATGTATTCATTCAGCCTTTCTGCTAAGTAAGGTGAACCACGTCATAGATCTACATTAGCTCTCTCTTATGACAGCAAGCTGATTTTCCAAATGTTTGATTATTCCTTAAAGTGAAATCAACCAACCAGCCTTAGAGGAGAGGAGCGGATGCAAAGTTTGTATAAATTGTCTCTCACTGACCGTGTCCAGAGGGCAACTAGTATCACTGAGGTCCAGATGAGACAAAGAGTTAGTACTGGATAGGAACTTGAAGAGAAACTGCAAGACATGCACACACACACACACACACACACACACACACACACACACACAATTTATATACAAACAATGTAGCATATGTTTAAGATGTATAGGCATTGTTTGCTGCAGAGAGTGCACAAGGATGCTGAAAAGTAAGCTAAATGTTATTCTCACAAGCCAGTGTTAACTGGAATATGTATAAGGCTCATCCCTGCAAATATGGGGGGTTAACATTCCGTGAAAAAAAGGAAATGCCAAGATTAAAGTCATAATTTACGTTTTTTTTCTCTTTCCATTTTTGAGTTTTGAGCACTCACGCAAGCACTCAGCTCTGTCGGCTGAGTCAAACCTGTCATCCAGCTGGAACTGTACCGGCCCACCTGGATGATTCCAGCACCCCGGGATTACAGCCCAATTTCTGAATGTGTACGTACAGTGTGTGTATTGTATATGTATCCATGTGTGCATTCCTCGTATGTCACATTATCTGTCTTTAATCCATAACTTTTGACATGAAACACACACGGAGCTGAGTGTACCGTGGCGTCTTCAGTAACCAGGCTGCCGGGGTTAGCAGACAGGTCGAGGTGGGTCAGCGTTGCAGAGAATAGCTGAGTGGAGGATAACAACTGACTCAGACAGCCAAGACCTGGAAACAGATAGATCAGACCATACACAACTGGTGATCATGTTGTTGGAGGAGGAGAACTGGATGTGTGTTTAGTGTGAAATGACAATGATGGTTGCAGGCTGGAGATCCCAGCACTTTCTGAGAAGTCTAAGGAGGAGGATGTGGTAAATGGAGGTGTATGATGTCATACACGCTGTACAGGTGACATCCACCTGTGGGTTGTTCATGTATGTTGGAAGTTGGTGTTGTGTTTTTATGTGTGGACCCCAGAAAGAATAGTTGATACCCTAGTATCAACTAATGGGGATCCATGTTAACAAACAACAAATAAATAAACTAATACTGCTCTTCCCTCTGTTTTAAACACTACAGTAAAGAACAGAGTGGGGATGTTATGTATAGTGTGTGTGTTTGTGTGTGTCCGTCTGTTTGTGTGTGTACCTCTAGCAGTCATTGATACCCGGGATAGAGAAAGCTGCTTGAGTCCTTTGGCTAGATTCCCCAACTCCTGACTGAGAGCTATAACACCTAGGAAGGAAAACACAACACACACAAAAAGAAAAATGTGTAAAATATAAAAAATATGACATCACTGATGTTCATTTCAAATGCAAGGCTAATATGAATACAGTCATCTAGTGATGTGAGGTTCACGAACGAATCGTTACTTTTGAACGAGTCTTAAAGAGGAAGGAGTTACCTGATCGCAAGTGGAAGTTAAGTCTTGCCTTTGTATGGTGCGCGTGCAGTTGTGCATAAGAGCTTGGTTAGCTTCCAAAGTTAACCTGGCTTAAACTCGTTGGTTCTGCACACGCTCACTGAGCAGAAGAACGGATGAAAGCCACTGCTCAGCATGTGATACAACATTCCTTGTTGTATCACATGCCTATTGACCCTTTTTACTGCAGATATTGTTGACTTGAAAAGCACAGGTGGAATTAACATGCATTAATATGCAATCCATACATTTTTTCTGGTGTTGTGCATGCTCACTCCCTGACATGCCTAAGGGAGACTTAATGGAATGCAGCCATTGCTAATGTTATTTCCAGTGTTTTTCCTGCTTTGACAAAAAGTCTGCTGTGAAAAGTGTCTATTATACAAATAATAATATCTTAATTGTATTAGTATTAGTAGTATATTAGTAATAATAGTATTATTTAGAAAAACAAACACTGTTTCATGTATGGACCATGCTTGATTGTCTATTGGTCTTTGGACTACTGTCCTGTCTATTTAGCTGCAGATGCTGATGCCTGCTTCTCCTCGCTCTTTTTGGATTTTTGTAAGTTTTTTTGTGTTCAATAAACCTTTTGAACTTTAGTTTTGTGTCTGCAATTGGGTCCTTTCCCTGTGTCTCTGTGTCCCCATCGTGACACCCAGGATATTCCAGGGATGGATCAAACTTCAAACTATCTGCATGGCTAGATACAGCTAGAGGTAGTTTTGTCTTTTGTAATTTGGGTGAACTGACCCTGCTGCATGCTAGACTCAAGAAGATGGCAAATTTCATTCCACCTCAGCCACCCCTTTTGCTAAGTGACAAAACTGAGAAAGGCAAACAGTAAAATTGCCACTTGGCTCAAGATATAACACAATACCGTGCTTATACCACATGATATATAAAAACCCACCTTTGTCTTCAATTGGATTTCCTGAGAGGTTGATGGACTGCAAAGCAGACGAGGTGTGCTCCCGCAGTGCAGCTGTCATTTTCATTGCAAAGTCTCTGCAGCAGAATAACAAGGTCACTTCTCAATCTCAATCAGTCCATGTAAACCACACTTAGACCTGAAAGCAGCCTGCTTAGATTCACGTTGGATAAAATTTGTTTAAATCTTTCAAGTTGTTTATTGTCATATGCTCAACAACTACAGTGAAGCAGCTGTTGGCAACTCTCAGGCTCCCTCTAACAACGCTCATACAAATATGTATAAAAAAGAAAAGGCTTAAGTAACATTAGAAGACATAAGGCCGCCTACAAACAAGCCACGGGAGATTCTTTTTCCTTGTAAATTTACCTCTTTAATCTCATCTGAGTTTTTTTTCTCAGAACATTACCCCCTCCACCTGACTCAGTATTATTTATATTTTTACATATGATGATGATACTTTTAACTAACAACTCCACATCTCTGCAGAAGCAGCTTCATAATTTTCATGATCAGCAAGGTTAGGTTCAGTGAAACTTGATACAGGACCCTTGAGGAAAACCCTTCTTTATTTGTGGAGATGTTGCTTTCATAGCTACTTATACTGTGACTGGCTCAGCTGTTTTACAGTGACGAGACCAGTGATGTGACTGGCTGACAGTGTATTCATCAATCACCCTCCGATCCATATTTCACTTCACCCAGCCCTTTAGCACTTTGTGCTGCTGCGCATACATGAATGAAAATATCAGGTGGAGACGCCCACTGACTCAGTCTGTGCCTACCACTTTGCACTTGTCATTGCACTTGCATGATTAAAATAGGTCCTGTAATTCTACTTTATCTCATGTTGTGAACTCTAGCATCATATTGTCAAATATGATCAGGCATGTAATGCATTTCAGAAATAAAACATGAACCGCTAAAAAAACTGCAAAGAAAGTTGGAAAGGAGATTACGATGGACAGGATTAATGAGCTCCATGGTCTGGGCTCTACCACATAAAAAGTAGAACAACAAGTTAAATAACAACATCATTAGATCCCAGTTTTAAAAAATCTCCCAATCCAGGGCCCCACTGCCTGCAGCCTAGGTCAGCCTGTGCAACGCCTCATCTCTACAACTTTAAATCTCTATCCAAGGAAAATCTTAAAATTGATGCACACATTCCACTGCCAGTACAACCAGTCTCAAACTGTGGGTCACTGAGCAGCATCCCTAAAGAAGTGGAAAGCCGTTGTTGAAATGCACCTTTACAAGTCTTGTTGGGGGAGGTTTGTTTGCTTTGCCTACCTGCTTTTCTACATACCAACTTATCTGCACACACTCACACACACACTCACACACAAACTCACAGTTTGAGTCCACTGGCCTCCAGTGAGAGCTCCTCCAGACTGGGAGATCTGGACAGCAGGAAAGTCAGCTGCTGCTGGACATCTACTGACTGAAGGGACGAAGAGACAGGCAGTCAAGACACATTTCCAGGCTGGTATTACCAAATTCAATTTTTACACTTCCACACAATGTGTGGAGACTATCCAGTGTGGAGAAACATGGGGAGACATTTCCTGTAGATTCACAATATACATGAATCCAGGAACTCGGGAGACTTTTTCAGCCTCCTGGTGGGATAATGCTATGGAAGCAGTAATGTCCTCATCTTCCTGTGAATGGCTGTGTCTCATTCAATATAAAATACTTCTAAGTCCAGCAGAGCAAAGCTAAACAGCATTAATTTGCTCTGGTGCTGTTCTCACAAACTCTGTGCCATCCTACAGGAACTCTGGGTATGTCCCAGTCCAGAGGATAGGTTCACATTCTCACAGGTATCTTCTTATATATCTCAATAATCTCTTGCTCTTTGTGTTACTATTCCTCAGCTCAACAAAAAACACTGTCTGGGAAAACACAAAGAGGGGTTTGGTACTAAAGACTGTAACTCTGAAAGACTTTGATGTGTCTAACTCAGACTGTTGAAGCAGGTTTTAGCTTCAGCTGAGCTTTGCTGTGCTCCAGCCCTGTAAACACAAAAGTCTATCCCTGACTGACTGATCTACTGAGGGATGAAGTTACGCCATTGGTTGGTAGAGTACTAGACTTTCCCCCTTGGCCGATGCATAAAAAAATGCAGAGGCACGTCAGTCCTGAATTACGTCTTCAGGAGGCTTTTATAGCAAAGCACATTAATATTACTGACACTGGGTCTGTGTATCATCCCTTCATTCAGCTATTTCATTCAACTCAGAAAAAATGAAAGATAGAAACAAAAACAAAAACAGCCTGCAGTCTGAGCTGCAGCGTGCACTTACATGCAGATTCAAGGGAAATTTTTCCAAAGCATTTTCTGAATTAAAATGAAGGTACATTTTAAGAATAATGACAGACAGACTGTAGCCTGTATGAAAGTAGGAGTGCCTAAGTGCACGTTGTCATGTTCCCTACAGTGTGAACGGTTTACTGCATTAAACTCCATCTGTGAAGTCTTTTTATTTTTCGTCCTCACCGATGTTATTGAGCGTGGGAGTTTAGACAGTTATTCTCCGGTGCTCTATGAGTGGTTTAAGAGGAGACAATAACACTCCTGAATCCTAACTGAGACTCTTTGATTTGACACGCTTGGGTCAAACAGCGACATCTAGTGGCCGTGATCGTCATCAGTAACTGAATCCCTGTGAGATACTGAGACTGCCTGACTTGGTGAGAGAGTATAAAACCAAACCCTGGATGTCTTTCCAAAAGTTGGCCTGTCAACATTCGGCTAACAAATTTTATTTGTGACACCTAGAGTCCTTCATCACCACCAAAACTCATGTACTGGTCATCCTCACCTTCATCAGTGGTGGTGAGGGTCAAATAGGCAGCATCATGATCACATACAGATCCACTCTAGAGGGATTATGTAAATTACAGGTAGTAGTCCTCTGAATAGGGATTATTTAAGAAAGTTTCCTGGGAATTAACAAATTCTGCCAGTTAGGTAGTACAAAATTAAATGGAACTACTTTACAACAGACAAGTAAAAAAATGTGTAACTTTTGTAACGCAGCTGAGGTCTCATTACAGTGCTGGGCCTGCTGTAGCCCGTACCTCATGAAGAAGGTATTCCTGGTCTAACAATGCCTGGAGGATTAGTGTGCAGGCTACAGGCCGTCTGCCAACACTGGTGAACAGTAAAGGTTAATATCTGTCATAAACACAAAATCTCCTCAGAAATAATTAAAACATCTGATATTATTCCACGTTTCCACTCCCTTTAGGTGCCCATGTAGGCAGTAAGTGCCATATGCAGAAATGACATGAAGTCAGGTGTTGCACGACATTTTAAAGAAGCTGGTGGTCCAGTCTTCCTAACACTTTCATTCTGTGCCATCCAACAGATTAAAAAAACTACGAAGAGGCGTCAAAAACTACTTAGAACTGAATGCAAATGGTTTTCTATGAGAACATGTCATCTAGAGGGTCTCAGTGAGGAATTCTCTGTAATGGTTTACTGTTGTCCATGTAGTGATTAATACTGCAGCTTGTTTTGTGTTCATGTGAAACACCTCCTTGCCTCTCACTTCCCTTCTCCTATCTGCCGTCACTTCTGTTAGTTTAATGGTCTATTCATGTCACTTGAATTACATGTTCTACAAGTTGATAAGACGATGGTCCTTTAAAACCAACATTCACTTTCTGTTACATTCTGTCACTTCTTGCACACAGTATGAAGTCACTCTTTTTTGCAAATGAAGTACCTCATCTTTTGGCAGTTTGCAGGCAATATTTTCTATAACTTGGGATTGTGGACTTTAACAATAGAAGAACACATACAGATTAACTAATACGAGAGTGTACCAGTTTGAGCTCTTTGCAGTAGATCTTGGTAAACCACTGGTTGAAAGACAGAGCTGCTACTGCCAAAGCCAAGTCCCTGAGAGGAAAGGAGAAGCAAAACAAGGAGAGGAATTTAAACAGACTATGTAACGTAAGACTGGAAGAAACAGCACTGTACTGTATCTCACCTGCTGTCTAAGTGGCTGAAGTCCTGCAGGTTGAACTGTCTCCAGTTGTTGATGTGGTAGATGTTGTCAACATCCTGCCAAAACAGTTAGCCATGCTTTATTTGGATACACCAATGATGCTAAGATTTTGTTATAGTCAAGAAGCTATTAAGTGTCACTTAAGTAGTTTATGGCAAAACAGGTCCTTGTAGAAGTTGGTACTTGTGGCATATTAAAGTACAGTAGAGACTCACCCACTGAATCTCCTCTCTAAACGGCATCTCATTGAAATCACAAAGAGCAGCGTAGGTATCAGAGAATCCTCCTGAGGAACATACATTCACACACTATCTATCTGCAAATACGTAAGTTTCCTTGAGATGTAAATCTGATCATCTTGGTAGATTTACAAGTCTGTTAAGAAGTGTTAAGAATCATCTTGAGTGTAATGAAAGGCACATACCACAGGGGCCAGGCTGAGTATTTAGCTGCTCTTCTACCTCACCAGTCAGAGTGAGGAGTCTCTGCTGGAGATCTGGAGCAATCATCTTCAACAGCTTTCTGGAGATTGAAACAGAACAAATATACTATTTAAGACTGACATACTGTATAACAAGACTGAGAGTCTGCAGCCATGCCAGCAGTTCTGCCAGGCTGTGCTTAGACACAATGGTGCTTTGAGCTAAATGATAACGTCACCATGTTAACATGTGTACAATGACAATGTTAACATCCTGATGTCTAGCAGCTGTAATGTGTACCATGCTCACCATCGAGTTTAGCATGTTAGCATGCTAACATCTGCTAATTAGCACTAAACACTGAAACACAATCTCATTAGTTTTGCAGGTCATAAACAAAAGTATTGGACAAAACTGAAACTTTGACGTGATCATTCCGTATTTAGTTTTTAAGTTTTTACAATCCATTCTGAGGAAGGAATGAATTTGCACACCAAATGTAATAACAATACATCCAAAAGTCACTTAAAACCGCAAATGGCAACCTCATGGTGGTGCTAGAGGAAGAGTCAGAGGATCACTAAAGTAATTCAGGTTCATCCTCCGGGAAACACTCAGACATGGCAGTCCATACAGCCGCAAGTTCAGCTAAAACTGTAACATTTGGCCTGAGGGTATTGCTAAAGGGAAGTTCTTCGGGTCATCAAAGTCATTGGTGTGTATTCAGACATCTGGCAGGTTGTGGAGTGAGACCCACCCAGGAGAGGAATCAGGGAAGATCCTCTTCAGTGAGGCAGTCATGTGACTGACCATGGACTCGAGATCCTCAGTGTGCAATACACTGAAAGACAGAATCTGCCTGTCTGTTTCCAACACCATCTGCAACACAGACATTACGTCATTCATGTATGATGCTTGTATGATACACTCAGCAAAAGCATATAAAACATAGCCTGATTTTAGCTTAACATCTTTAGAAATTGAAATATTAATTCTTACAATATTTCACAATGATGACTATATATTGGAATAGAATAGAACTGGGTAAAAATATATAATAAAGAAAAACTTGATTAAATATAATAAGCAAGTATGATTTTTGATAGAAAAGACAATGAGAGTGTACCTGTGTGTGACTGAGAATGCTGATGGAACAAATCTCCAGGTAGCTAAAAGAGCTCTCCACCTGTACACATACACACAGACATGTATGTTAAAACATACACATATAGACATATATTTCCCATATTTCGGCCTTTACCACTGTACAGATGAGGTGGATGCTATTTAGACTGTGCTGCTCTAAGCACTGCGAAACAACATTCAACAGGCGCATCTTTATCCAGAAACAGTGTCTCAGTTACTCTGGATAATCCATAGAACACACTGCAGACCAAGTACAGAGGAAACATTTTGTTGGTAGAAAGTAGTTCCAATAAAACCTATTATCTAACAGGGCTGCTGTTTCTGAAAAAGTGTCTTTCTACAAACTAAATTCCACTCACCTCCACTGTATTGGGGTGATGACAGATGGATTCTGAGGCAGATATCTCAAGACCTCAGCACATGCATGGCTAAATAACTATTACAATAAAGCCTTAAAGCCTTGAAATACAGCAGTATGTGTTTACACACCCTCATCACAGGTTTCAAATGTCTATTTTGAGATATGGAGACCATTTTCATCAAACAGTGAGTTTTCCCTCTGAACTTCTCCCTGCAAGTCATGTGAATAAATGTTAAAGGCTTGAAGATGTAAAAATATTGAATATTTCACATAGAAATTTGAAAAAGTCCAGAAAATGAAAAGAAATGTCTGCAGGATAACCCTGCAAACCCTCACATTTATCATTATCATAAAGTGTGCTAATGGGAGTTTGTGTGGTTGGTATGGTTTAAAACACATGTTTGATTGTTGTGGTTTACCCTGACAGGTTGCTTGTTAATAACCAGGTAACCTCTCCATAGACTCAGTACCTAAGACAGAGAGACAAAGACATTAGATACAGTATGGGACTGACTGGATTTCTGCTTGTTTGATCAATAGATCAGACCCATTTTGCACTTAAAAACTCTGAACCTGTCATAGCTGGTTTCCGTATACAGTAAGAATAATAAACTTAATATATACAAAGTTATTTCCTTCACTCACCACAAACCTGTTGGCAGATCTCCCACAGGCCTGACTGGAGTGGTTCAGAACAACAGGCGTCACCAGACAGACTCTGTGAGGTTTCAGCAGCTCTGAGATCTGATCTGTTTACAGGGTCACGCACACAAACAGGATCTGTCATGATGACAACTGCTGAACCTTCATCACACTCTGTCCTCTGCACAGCTCATATGATTAGGCTTCTTGCATTCCTTTCAGAACATCTGAACAATTTGATGGACAGGACTGAACTATGAAGCGATTGAAGTGAATGAATGAAGTGATTTTCTGGATCAACATAGACATAATACATAGGAAAGAGTTCATTTTAGCGTTGGCACTGTTTTATTTTCATGACATTTCAGTTACTGGCAGGCCAACTGGGCCAGAAAAGGGGATTTTGGCGGGTTTGGCTTCACTAATGCACCAGGGTCATATGTAATGACTGACTGAAATATTCCATTTGCTCAAACTTTGCAAGGCATTTCTCAGAGTATTGCAGGATAGAGACAGAATTGTTTCTATGAGTTGCCATCACAGATTAAGCAGCATTGCTTAGGGGTATCACACATGCAGTGACAAGACTGGATGAGATTTTCTTTAGCCTACAGTTTGTTGCCTCTATAAGACATTGGGCTACTAGCTAGTAGTGCCGGCCAAACTAAATGTAATGTAATGTAGCATTGTTGTCATATTTCACCATTTTATTCTATTAATACTTATTTGGAATGAAGGTCTACTCATACAGCTTTTATAATGGAGTTATTGTACTTAGTGCATGTAAGAGGACCTTTGCAGGGACCAACTATGGAACAACAAAAAGTGTGCCCGCTGTTGATTACTGACTAGGAAGCACTGCAGGAGGTTTGGTACAAACAGAACAGTGAGGTGTGTCACTTAATCTTTTTAAAGGCTCAGTCAAACCAACACAATCATTTTGGGACCAATTCAATTAATTTAAGTGGGATCACCTGAATCAGTGGAGGCTAATGGAGGCAAAAGTATTTGTGTAGAGTTTGTGAACTTGTGAATTTCTAATGTTAATCTGTGATATGTTGATTCATGAATTGGTCCAATTGTATCCAATTTTCTATAACCATGCCCCTAAAAAGAGGTGCAGCATAGTGGGCTGTCATTTTTGAGATAAGCGTTCATATAAATACATTCCTTGAACTAATCACTAGTCACAATGTTACCAAGCCTCCAGCACCACCTATCTCTCAGGAACAGAAAATCCCTTCTTCAGGAACATTTTTAGTCCTTGTTTCTGTGGTTCTGGCCATCAGGTCACAAAGGTAGGTAACTATATTTACTGTAAGAGACAACTGAGGGTAAACAACCCAGTCAGTTATAAATTGTAATAATTGTTTAATAAATGCTACAGAAAACACATTTTAAGTGTTGACTTGTTACAGCCTCTGTGATCCCTTTATGCCTTTAATACCTTGAAAGGAATACATGGAGCTGTTAAACCATGGAGAACTAAAAGATGAATATCAAGAACACTTTTTTTTACACTTTCAGGGCATTGAGGTTGTGTCTTAATGTGCTGTTTATTTCATTTCAATTTTCATTCCATTTAAATTCCTCAACTGTGTTTCGTTCATTCAATAACTTTGTTCATTCAATAACTTGAAATAATGCACTGAAATTTCTGAAACATTCACAATTAAATTCTGTATTTGGCGCAACCAAGGTACATTCACAATTTACACAAATGGAATAGTTCCTGGCATCAAAACCAGAAATAAATTCTACAGCAGGAAATTAAATGATCGTCGTGCTCAGAGAGAGCTGGATTCACGCAGACATTACATCTGTAGCCTCTTCTGTCCCTTAACTATTTTTGGGTATGGAGCTTCACAGACGTGTTCATACTGTGTTCATCTGACATCTTGGGGATTTCACATTTCTGAAACACTTTGCTCCTGCTGTTTCTAAACTCTTCTGGACATTTTAGCTGAAAGTGTTGGTCTTGATTGCAGCAATAACAGGAAAACAATTTCAAAGACTCCTGTGGTCTCTGAACTCTTTCCCCTCTCTTTGCTCAGTTCATAACATTGTTCACAGGCCACAGATTGAGTCATGTTTCCTTCTTTGTTGTCACTGACTGTTACAATGGAAACACAGCTGTTTACCCATAGGCCTTAAATGTACTTTTGTGCAACTGACTCATTCACATTTGACCTTTGTAACAGCAAACCTAAGCCTTACTTAACTCTGTAAACCAGTCCAACTGATGCTTGAAAAACCAGACTTTGGTGCTGCAAAGTGTGGTCTCTCTCCAATACGACTACAACTGGTTAACAGTTATCCCCTCACAGTCTCTGTTCCAAAAGCTTTTACAGTTACATGAAAAAGTCAAATGCTTTCATTTGTGTTTTTGGCTTTTAAGTTGTCAAAAATCAGCATGTATGCATGGTTTAGACCATAACCCACAAATCAAAAATTCTTCTGATATTTAGCCTACCTCTTGATATACAGTGGTTGACATATTAGAAACACCTCTCAGTATAACATAATGCAGTTCCAAAGTTAGCATAATGTTGAATCAACACCTGAATCAACTGAACACTATGACCTTCATGAAGGCAGGATTTATTACAGGGCTGCATCAGTTTTAACTAGGTGTACTTAAATACAATGGGAACCCAGTGTTAATATAGAAGATTTGTAGTACCCAGGGTAAAACATTGAAAAACACTGGTATGATTTAAAAAGCTTTCTTTTTTTTTAAAAAAAAAAAGCATTTAAAAGCCATTGGTTATTGGCACTGAAGATCAGCTAATGCTGTATTCTGTCACTGACATGAAAGAGCACGAGGCTGCTGTTGAAGTTGGCTTATCTTACCTTGCAGGTTCTGAGAGACGGGGTCCATACTGTAGAATTCAATAAAACGCTGGTATTAATGGACAAATGCACAAAAACTCCAGCTTTGATCATCTACTGCCCCCTCACTGTCCCACCTCCAACATAAGTGAACTATCCTGACTGAAAACTGGTCAGGCTGCCTGCAGTGTTTAACACCACATTATCAATACAAAAGGAATAAATAATGGAGGGAAACATGAATCTTTACATGAAATTAACAACTCTGCACAGACCTCAAAAAGATAAATCCTATCTGAATAAGACAATCAGTATATATCTCTAATCATTCAGTGCTGACTGAAGAGTAAGACACCAGAGGAGGAAGCTGTTGGTACGTGGCAGCACAAATCGAAAATGCAGGGTGCAGATACCACAGGTGTGAAGACCTACACAGGCACACACATACACACATACACGTCCTTTCTCATAGATGCACGTCTGCATATAACCCACTTTCTCTTTTACGCTCATGCAAGCGTGCACACACACGTCACCTTTTCTTGCTTATTGTGCACACACTTTTTGCTCATGAACTTGGACGCACACATCCTGTTCCATGTTGTGAGTCACTATTGTAGAGAAGACTGAGCTAGCAGGAACCTGGTTTTTCCCTCCCACACTAACAAACACACCAGTCAGGAAATCTGCACTTTCACAAAGTTGAACTTTACGTTTACAGACCTGTCAAAGCATTGAATGCTTAATGGGATTACACTGAAGAAGAAAACATGCTGGCAAACATAAAGGGAAAAGAGCATCACAGTTGTTGAAGAACATCATCAGAAAGTCAAAACTGACAAAGGTGGTGTTCATTTGCAGAGACATTAGTACTGTGGTACATGCACACCGCGTGCAAGGCTGTTGAACTGACCTTTAACCAGCAGGGGGCATCAAAATATGCATTACAGAATGACTCCAACATACATTTCAAACATTTAGCCTGTTGGCACCAGTCAGGCAACAAAGGTTTTGGGCAGATACAAGTAGCCATATAAATCCTCCATTACAGGTTCAAACCTGTACTTAAATAAAAGTACAAAAGTTTTAGCTTTAAGATGTACTGACATATAAAAAGAGAAAGTATGTATTATACATATACAGTACATTGTACACACAAACTACACATTTTGAATTTTTATTATGGACTTGGAGGCATTACAGTGTTGTTTCTGGTTGAGGTGGAGCTACTGTTGGGTGATTTAACCTATAACAATACATTGTGTTTTACGTCTTTTTTACGTACGATTCTTATTTTCCACCACTCGTTTGCACATTTGTACACATTTTCAAAAATATCTTTTAGATTTTTGTCTAATTGTTGAACCAGTATTCGTTTTGTCATCTGGCTTTATATTACAAAAGGTAAATCTGTTTTTTTTAACATAGCTAAGATATTTAGAGATTTATGTTTATTTTAAAGTCTTCGACTCAGAAAATGACTTGCTTATCGTTTCCCTACTTGGATGTTTGACCTTCACTGTGCAGAATGATTTCTGAGCCCTCTTCACATTCATCTGAGGGGGGCAGCTCAGCTGAAGTGTGAGTGAGGAGGATTTAGTCACCTTACAACCAGTTTGGAAGCCAATGGTTAAGTATGCATATTACACAAGTATGGTGTGGAAACCTGAAGCCTTCAGTGGACATTCACTGAGGGTGGACTTTTAGTGAAGCAGGCAACATCTTGTGTCTGTAGTTAAACTTTAGACATGAGAAGTATGTGCATACAGAGGAGGAAATGTAACCTTTATCAGACACACATTATTATTCCAAGTAGAGAATCTTTTGTCTTACAACATGTTTGAGGGGATCTTTAAGAATGTAAATCAATGCCTACCCAACCTAATGCATTATCTATCTGTATTACTTAGCATAAAACTATAAAACATGTCAAATGGGTTTTGCGCTTATTTCAACCTCCATCAACACATTGACTCCCCAGCTGTAGAACTAACAGAAAGAACAGAAGCATGCAGCAGTCATGGGCCCATTAGGATGAATTTATTTTTCATCAGCTGTACAGTGTCTCACCTTCAGAAATGACATGACAAAAGGTTTCTTGTTTCCTTGGTCTTAAAACACGGATTTTTAAAACCATCTTAAAACTGTTCTCTCAATTCTTCTGCCAAAACAAACAAGCAATGTGCAAACAAAAAGAAAAATCAGCCCTGTTACTATGAGAACAGTCAAACATCCATCTTCCATCCGTCCGCCTGCAGAACAATAACATGATAGATTGATAACAGAACATTTTATTTTGTTCTTTGTTTTACAGAATGAAATCTCTGACCACAGCAGTACAGTCACAGAATTGATGTATCTGAATTATACTTACAAGAGTCAATTTGATATATGAACAATGATTTCCTCAGACACCTATCAGTATCTTGGCACTACTATCATTCTGTGGCCATTTCTGTATCCATGGTTCTTTAAAGCCTGTTTTTTTTTTTTTTTTTTTAACAGTACTAGGCATTGAACCAGTTATGTTACAGAGGAAATGGTTCCATCTAATGATAACAGGTCTTCCTGCAATAAAAGGAAGGCCACATCATGTGGTCAAACTGTCAAGGATTAACATCAAGACACTCAAATAATTTGATTTGTTGAGACATTTCCTCTTTGTTATCCCTGATAACAACCAGGGATAACTCTGACTTGGAAAGATTGGCCTGGGCAGAGGTGAGGACATACCTCACTATCAGCTGCAAATGGACACTGGCTGAAAGCTCAGAGCTAGTGGACTAACAGGGTTCGTAGTCCACGATCTTGATTACTAATTAAGTCATATAATACAGCAACAAAATACACAGCTTCCAGAAACTGTCATCCTTCCAGAAACAGTATTAAAACCTGTGAAAAAAAAATAAAATAAAAATAAAAAAACTGAACAAACAAAAGGCTGTTTTGTTGTTACGTACAATTTAAGAGCTGAACTTCATTCTGTTTTTATGATTATTGTTATTATAATATATTAGATTAGATCAGATTTTAAGATGGGTGCAGTTTTGTTTTTTTTCCTGTATGGATGAAACTGAGCTCACACCTTTGGGCCAAAGGAGAACAGAATAAGACAAAGCTTCTGAACTGAATCAACTGCAAAGAAACATAGTGGTGACTACAAAATGGCCAGAAATCAAAACTGTATAACAGTTTAAAGCAGATAAGAAAATGGCTTTGAGCAACACAATAGACAAAGAAACGATAGTGGTTCAGATAAGTTCAATTCAGTTGGTTGGTTAGGAGGGGCTCATGTGCGGAAGGAAAGCAGATGGAGGTCATTTACCCAATCACCTCTACAGGTTAAGGACATGGAGTACCAGGTATGGCACCAACACCGTTACTGTATCAATGAAAACCTCAATGTCCCTTTTAACAAACACATCTCCAGATCAGCCATTTAAAAACATTAAAAAAAGTTCACAATAAATCAAAAAGCAAAGGGTTTAAAATGTGTATTTACATGCAAACCATCCGCCACAGTTGGTGATTGTTGATTATTTTGGGGGAGGGGGGTTGTTTATATGACGCACTAATTCACAATCTGGGTTTGGATAGCTGTTCCAAGCACATTCTGAATTTGGAAGTGAATGCAGGAAAAGTAAAGAGTGGCTGGTATTACCTCCCAGAACAATGTTTGTTACTTCTGATTACTTCAAGTGAGATGATTCAAATGCTGAGACATAATTTCATATTAACTGAAGTATTTGGAATGTTCAAAACCACATCTGCAGAACAATGTTTTACCAACTAAATCAGAATCAGGTTATCTGTACTTTCTCCAACCGGCAGTGATAATTCAGTTTATCCTTCAAAATGTGTAACAGGAGGAGGAGGAACATTAGCTATGAATGATACATGTAAGTGGGTGGGAGAAAATAGAAAACAGTTGAAAAATAACTTAATCTCAAACTATGTTGGTGCTGGGAAACTAAATTAGCAGTTATCTCAATTATGTAATTTGCATGAGCTGACTGAGGGCACGTTTCAACTAGAAAAAGGTTGGGTACTGATAGTGTGTATGTCAAACAGATGAACTAGAAGGCTGAACAACAGTTATCTCTGACTGCAGTTCATTTGACTGTATTTGCCGTTGCCCATTTGCTCATGTATAAAGAATAATCCTTCTGTTAACTTCCTACTACAAAAGCCTCCAAGTTCAAACAGCCAACTAATAACACCACAACATGGACCAAACAGGCCAAGAAGGAAAATCATACATTGGGAAAGAAAAATATACAGATCATATGACTGAGAGCAAGTGGTATCTCAGAGGCAAACTCAAGTACCATATACTACGTTTCATTAGGAAAAACTACATTTATATCTATATATACACATATATAAAGGCTTGGGATTTGCTAAATCAGCATAGTTGCAAGTACAGCAAGCAGGACAGCAGAAAAACAAAGTGAGAAGTGAAGGTAGATCAAATGACAGAGTAACAGAAAGGAGCTGTGCATTAACTGCAGTGTGGGTTGAGACTGACACAGGATGTGGCTTTGGGTAGAAACAAGTAAGAAAATACACGATTCATTCAGAAGACATTCAAACTGAAAAAAGCATTTAAGAGCAGAGAGTCTGTCATTAGCTTGGACGATATCTGTATATGAAGTGGGAGATGACAAGTATGTGCAGTGGGATCTGGTATTGTGTGTGTGTGTGTGTGTGTGTGTGTGTGTGTGTGTGTTAGAGTGAGAGAGACCCACAAACATTATGCAGGTCGATATGGATGTGAAGTTACTCTGTATAAGTATTTACATGCGGCTTCCCTTCTTTGTGCATGGTTGTTTTTGCTGCCACCATTTTTTGCAACCACTTCAATGGAGGCAAAATGGCTTCCATTAAAAGCTTAAACAGATGGAACATCAGGTGAAGGCCAAGGATGTGGAAATGTTAATGTGTATTTGCCAGTTTTACTCATACTTCGGCTACATGTTTGTGGTCTGTTCACCGGTCCATCATGCTGAGGATCATCTCTGGTGTCAGATCACCGTTGGCGGCAGCGGCCGCTGTTTCCTCGTTCACAGCCAGCTCTACAGTCTCCACCCCTTCCCCGTCTAGCCCCACCCCCTCAACGGTCAAGGACACTCCCTGCTCCAGAGGTGCTGCAGAAGCATCGCCATCCTCTTTCTTCACTATAATGTTCTCCACTGCTCCAGTGCTCTCGTCCTCCACCTGAATGATGGCAGCAGCTGCAAAACACGAAGGCAGAGACACACTTTAGTGCTGCATTTAGGGGTTACGTGAATTAAAAAATAAGTGACAACCTGCTGCAGGAAAGAATGGACTTGCCAAGACAATGACTGAATTACCTCTGGTCTTTATCTGTAGGTTGATTAAATGTTATAATTTTATAGTTTTGAACAGTGAGCACACATTCAGATGCAGAGCATTTCTAAGATAAGCTTGTTTACAATTAAGTTGTGATTTATTCCCTTGTGTTTGTTTCTTTATTTGAGTCCTTGTGACTTACCCTCTCTTTTGAGAGAGACAATACCAGCTGAAACAAAAGAAGGTTTGTGCCAAAGCGAAGTGCAACATCATGATGCAATGCAGTACATTCTAGGTCTTATAGTGCTGTACACAGCAGTGTATAATTTCTAACTGTTTACCTTACTAAGATTGTAATGAAGGTGACAATTACCACTGCTATGATTTCTTTCCAGAGTTGTAAAAATTACATTACATTAAAATCAAAACCCTGTATATTATAGGATAAACGGAAAGGTCCAAGAAACAACCTAAGACGTTTCATTTTACAGCTCTCTGACACATGTAATAAGAACTCTCGATACACAGACTCACTAGAGATGACCTGTGTTTATGTATATTCAGTTAATTAGTATTTAAGGTAAGTTATGGTATGAAATGTTAGATTCAGTAAAACAACACTCAGTCTGACCTTAAATCTTAAAGTGAATTAGTCATTATCACCAGCTACAATACTTTGATAGTGCCAGTCAGCAGTTTGACTGACGAGAACCACACTAATTATAGAATTTGGCAAATTTTTTAGCAGCAGTGCATGTTCTTTTACAGAATTTAAATATTACACGTGAACACTCCAACCCCAAAATTACACGCATCCCGTTTTCACGTCAACCAATTTAATTTTTTGTCCGATACATTTGGTCATTGTTCTCACCAGAGGCAGTCGTCTTTGCAGCCACCCTGGCTGACTTGCTAGGTGTTGGAGGCTTGGGGGCATTCTTTGGGGGTCGGCCTCGTTTCCTCTTGACCGGCGGCTCATCTGGAGCTGGTACTGGGATGGCTGCGGGGGCCTGGTCCAGTTCCATGCTTTCTGCCTCCTCCTCTTCCTGTAGCAGTGATGATTCTTCCTCACCCTCCTCCTCCTCCTCCTCCTCCTCCTCCTCCTCCTCCTCATCTGGTTCAACGTGATCCTCCTCTGAATGACACAGAGATACAACAAAGACAGACATTAGATAAACTAATCAGAGCTGAACAAACACAGCCTCATACCAACATACAACAGCAAATCTCACCGCTGTCATCCTCATCTCTCCTGCTCCTCATCTTCCTCTTCCTTCCTCTCCTTCCTTTCTTCGGGGTTGGAGCTCCATTTTCAGCATCCTCCACCTCACCGCTGCAGTTCTCAGCATGTCGAGCCATGGTGTTCTACAAGAACACACTGTTAGATAGTCTAATGTCTTTTATAATCATAAAATGTCATTAGCCTATGTTGATCAAACGAAGAGTTCACTTCAGGTCTGTAACAGCTTTAAAAAGAAGTGTCCTTACCCTGCGAGTGAAGGTCTTGCTACACTTGGGGCAGACGAAGGCGGTTGGGACAAAGTTTGGGTCGTGATAACGTTTGAAGTGCATGTCCAGCAGTTGCTTCTGTCTGAAGGTCTTCTCACACTGGCTACAGGCGTATGGTTTCTCTCCAGTGTGTGTTCGACGATGCATCACCATGTGGCGCTCCTGGACCCACCAGCATGGGACACAGACATTACTATATATTCATTCTAATTCAATTTTTAGCCATGGTGACGGCAACGTTCTATGGTTGGCAATGTTAAACTATTAGTGGGTATGCCCACCGCTTTGGTCCAGACTGAAATACAGGGTTGCAAACTCATCAGGAGTGAAAAAGGTGTCAAAGATGTCCACCTAAGAGGGTCTGGGGTCAAGTTTGGAAATATCTCAACAACTACTGAATGGATGGCCATGTCATTTTGTACAGACAGTCTTGGACCCCATATAATGGATCCTAATGACTTTGGAGACCCCCTGACTTTTCCTCTAGCACCAAGAGTAGGTCAAGCTTTTCACTCATACAGCAAAATTCCTTTTTATCTACCAACTAACACGCAAAACTAAGATGAAGAGGTGAACATGATAAACATTATTATTTACAGAGCTGTTACCATGGCCTGTAGATTGTTAGTCGTGTTACTAACCAATTTAAAAAGTTAAACATTTTACTGATTTTTGATCATTCAGTGGTACTGGCTTGGGTGACCCACACCGGTCATTAAAATGAAATTACTTTTGCTACCAGGAGTATGGTAACCCAACACACACACACCTGGCGGCAGCAGTAGTCACACATGTCGCATTTGAACCTCTTCTCATTCTTATGGGACTTCTGATGCTGGATAAGAGCGTAGCGCTCGTGAAATACAGCGTCGCAGTAACGACACTTCTTTCCAGTCTCAATAAATGAGTGCTGCTTACGAAGATGGACACCTGGAGATCCACACAGATAATGAGAAAAACATGACAGGTGAATGAAACAACATAGCAAAGTAACAAGTAACTCTTCTAAGTTTACACTGTGTGTGTGTGTGTGTTTTTGTTACCCAAGTCACTCTTGCGTGCGATAACAGTGTCACAGTGTGGACAGTGGAATTTGGCCACATTCTCTGTGTGTTTCTGCAGAATGTGCATCTTCATGGTTCCGCTCTGGGTGAATCGGGCGTGGCAGATGTAGCACTCGTATGGTTTCTCTCCTGAGAAGAGGATTGAGCAGGTACACAAGATTAAAACATGTTGAATATTTTTCTAGTTTCTAATCTTACAGAACAATAAAAGAATACAAAATAATCCTAAAAGGTAAGAACAGGGTAGGAGGTATGCAACACAGTGTATGAATTACCCCAAAAGCATAGATTTTAATAATAATATAGCCATCACTTATTACAAGAGAAATTATTTATTTGTAGTTCATAGTAGTTCATAATTAATGGAGAGGGGGTTTAGCAAAAAGCTATCCTTTTGTTTTGAATACATTATTTGCTGGAAAACAACCTCTTTCATATTAAAACATGGACAATTGATATGAAGTTTTCTCCAAAGTAAAAACAAAAAGACAATACTGGTACTATATCTCTGAAAACTGACATATGCCACTTTGTCCTCCTTCAGTGCTTTACAAAAATTAGAAAAGCAGTTAAAGTGTCAGTTTTACCTGAGTGTGTCCTCATGTGTCTCTTCAGCTTGTATGTATCTCTGCTGGCGTAGCTGCAAAGACTGCACTGGAATGGACGCTCACCAGTGTGGGAACGAATGTGCCGCTTTAGTTTGCTCACCTACACAGCAGTCACACATAATCACACAGTCACATATCAGAACACTACAGCAATCTGCCATTTTACAGGTCCTGCAGTTAGTAACTGTTTTGGACTCTGGGACAGTAGATATATTACTGCTCTGCTGTAAAACTCAGAGAACATAAAGAAGACAGGAACTCATCTTACCTCCACACTGGCATAGTCACACATGGAGCATTTGAAAGGTTTCTCATGTGTGTGCTTATAACGACGATGACGAACCAGCTCTCCACTAGTCACAAAAGCCATATCACAATCTGTGCACTTGTGTGGACGAGTTCCTGGATAAATAAAACAAAAAAACAAGGCTCATGTAAGCTCCCCTGGCATGGTATTGAAAAACTCAACCATTCTTCAGTCATCTCTTAAACTGCTATGCGTTTTATGTAGATGTGTATTAGTGTATACCAGTGTGTGTATTAAGATGGTTTCTTAGCAGGGTGACCGTCCTGAAGGCTCTTCCACACAGGTGACATTTGTGTGGTCTCTCGTCAGTGTGGCTCTTCATGTGTCTGTCCAGGTTGGAGCGTCTAGGGCACGTGTAGCTACACAGCTCACACTGAAAGGTCTTCTTCACTCCTAACACACAACAATGACATACACAGACCTTACATTCAATTCAGTGTTTCTATCACAATCCCACTGCATCTGTCTTAGTGCAAAACAATGACATACTTAGTTATGCTTTAGCTGCAATGCTAACAACTAAGCATTAAACAAAAACTTCAATAACTGATTATGTTAGTTCACAAACCGTGTCATTCCTATCATGCCCTGATTCCAGCACAGTCTCACCTTTCTTCTTGATTTTGGTTGGTTTGGGTGGTTTCATGTTGCCCACCACTTTCTCCGCATTGACCTCAGACAGAAGCCCCTCCTGCTGCTCCTCTTCAAAGTCATAGACACTGACATCCATGTCCTTATCTCCTTCAGCATAACGCAGACGACTCTTTTTACCCTGGAAAAACAACAAGTCATTAGCCCTCATCATCAGCTGATGACAATTTAAGATACACCTGTCAGGATGATGTACTAGTCCAGTTCAATTACAAAGAAGAGTCTCGCATCCAATAACAAAGACATTGATAGCATGCGACTATCTTGCCTTTTTAGACTTCTTGACTGTTCCAGATGGAGGCTGATAGTCCGGGTCTTTAGCCCAGTTTGGATCGTCATTTGGAGGGTGAGTGGGCTCCTCCTCCCCTTCTTCCAGCAGCTGGTTCCCCACCTCCTCATCTTCCTCCTCTTCAGGGTGGGCTTCCCCTCCCTCATCCTCCTGTTCCACTGTCTCCACCTCCCCATTAGCACCAACCTTAACAACCTACACATCAAATGCATTAATTGTTTAGTCAATGAATCACTACAGACAAAAAATAAATACTAAAACTAATAAAACTCTCTAATAAAGCTCTCCTAACACTGTACTACGATACTAATACACTAAGATTTGCTAAGCTCCAACTCTAACTTTCTCTCTCATTAGCAAAAAGCAGTGTACAAAACATTCAGTTAACAGCTTCTCATTTTTAGCTGGTGCTGGTCACTGTCTAGCAATTAAAAAGACAAAACGTCCGCAGCAGGTTATATCAACTGTCACTAATCAGTGTTAATTTTGTGAGTGACAAGCCAAAATGAAGGTAGGCTTTTGTCTGGTTTGTCAGGCATAAGACATGATAACTGAGTGGTAAGTCTATCACAGTTGTCTTAGAAGGCGGAAAAGGGGGTTACTGTTTAACATTTTGCTGCTATGACATTTACATTAATGTGACCGCATTTAACACTGTGTTGAAGTCTTACAGAAATGTTTGTAGGTTTGACCTAGAAAGATTCCAATAATGATTTTACATAAAAGTGAACTCAAATGTTTGACTAAGACAGATTTACGTAATGATGTGCACTTCAGGCAGGGGCCTAAAAATAAGAAGTGATGCAGTTAGGCATTAGTATTGTACATCTAAGTTAAAGCCAGACAAAAGTCTGTTTACCTGAAAGCCCTCAGGAAGTGGCAGGGTGTGGCAGATGACTGGGTCTCCATCCTTTGGCATAGCGGTGGTGTCTACATAGGTGCCTTGTTGCAGGGCCTCCACAGTGGAGGCAGATACAGGCACCTGAACCAGCTGGAGCTCCCCCAGACCCAGAGCCGCCTGCTCCTCCATGTTTACCACCTGATGACAGAGAGAGACACCATGACATGGGAATCTATGGGATATCTATTAAGACAAATTCAAGACCTGAGAGTGGACACAAACCCTCTGAGAATGTAACTTCTCAAAGGCTTACAGACAGCTTGTGTAAACAGGGATAAAATAAATTAATTAACTGGAGGATGCTATGATGTGAAATGGCTTCAAAAGAAAACCTACCTGTAGTGTGATGATTTGAGTCTGGTCCACTGTTGTTACAGTTGCTTGGTGAGCGGCACCCGCTACCCCTCCAACAACACCAACTGTTGCAGATGATCCCCCCACCGCAGCATCTATAACCTGCAAATCAACTTTATTTTAATGTTGTTACAAGTTTGTAAGTAGAACTTTTTTGAAGTTTTGGACGAGCAACACTGTTAGGTGTCCTCAGTTCCAGCTGATTTCAATTCTAAAATTTGACTGATAGCACAAATGAAACATTCTTGTGAGATCAAACCTGTGTTATTCTTTGGCTGCCAAGACTGGGCAACTATCATGTTACATTAAACACAAAATTCTTAACAGTGAGATTACCTCCGTCTTCATCTGCAACAGGGTGGGATCCAGTGAGTCCATAACCATCATTTCAACCCCTGCTCCACCTTCCACACCAACCCCCACCCCAGCTTCCATCAGCTGCTGCTGGGCCTGGCTGGCTGCTACCATTCCTTCCCCGTGACCTGAAACACAAAATTGCCGGTATTAAAACATTTGACCACATTCTCCACAAAAACTTGTCTACTTGCAATGGAAAGCTATACTACTCAGTAGTGTTTTTACATGTTAACTGTGGGACCATTTCATGTCCAATTAGTTATAACCTTGTTCCAAGACGACTCCAGCTTGTCCTTCTACTACGCCCCCGGCCTCTGCAGCTTGCTGAAGGAGGTCAGCCACCATGTCATCCTGACTGTGAACGGCCTGGATGGAGGGGAAGTCTTTGGTGGGAACTTCCACCACGCCTACACCCTCAGTTGGCCCTCCGTCCATGTTCGGTAGGAACTGAAATATGGCGTTATAGAAACAAACATTATATAGCAGTGTTACAACCCCAGGCTTTTTAAGCCATCCACTGGAAACATGGTGTTCATCATGGAAAAAACATGCAGATTTTCACTGCAACTCTACACTAAACAGCGAACTGATTAGGACCTTCAAAAAACAGCAAGAAAGAATGAACTAACCAGTGTACCGTTTCAGTGGTGTATTTGTAATATAAACCTGCTGACTCTTTAAATCACACAGGACTGTACACCAACTTGTTAAACTCTTAACTCCCAAAACGGAGCTGACCCTTGACCCAGACCTGACTGTGTGTCTCGCCATACTTGTTGGTGATGAGCAGGATTTAACATTAAAAGTTGAGCCTTTTGCATTTAATTCTTGACAAAATCTAAAATTTCTGCTAGGAACTGAGTTTCTTTTGTTTTGCAAGTGTGTGCTTGTGCACTTGTATATTAACATACTGAAGATGGTTATATTGCTTGTTCGGTTCAACCAAAGTCCAAACCCCCAAGATATTCAATTTAGTATAACAGCATATAATCACATATCCGAAAATTCAACCATTGATATTTTAGGTTAAACAACTCATTAGTAATCAAATCTGTTGCCATTTACTTTTCTGCCAATTAACTATTTAATCACAGTTAATCAACTAATTGTTTTGGCTCTAATACTCTCTTATATAACCACAGTCAAAGCAATAATAGTATACCTACAGTACCTTATCATGGGCCAGTGTAGAATTGCATTTTAATTTGAACAAACGCCATTCTATGACTAATGACTTGTAGTTGTTTTGTTTTAGGGCAATAATTCTTGGATTTCCAGAGAAATAGCTATACTTTACCAGGAAATATAAACTTTTTAAAGTTACAGGAAACATTAAACCTTAGTGTTGAGTGGGATTTATGCTTGTCGGGAGCGACAGTCAGAACGTATACGCCAAATACAAGCTCTGTACATGCTCGATTCACATAATATTGAATCCCCACACTGTGATTTGACTGACAGAGCTTAATTCTGCACTGTGTTCAACTGCTTTGAATCTCTTTGATTAACGTCTTCGGTTTTTAAACGGCTCACTGCACATACAATAACCATTCACTGCTGACTTCTGACCCACAACATTGGTGAAAAGGGTGTGTTTTAGGGAACATCTCTAGAAAGTGTGACATATTTCAAACAACCCATTGTCGTAACTTAACTCTACTACTACTACTACTACTGCTACTATTAGTATTACCTGGAATAGCAACGATAAATTGGCTGTTTTCATGATTTCTGTAGACTGGGCTGCAGTCTGCAGAGCTGTGATACTGGTGACCTCCCTTTTGCTTTGCGGCTAAAAGCCCTGAGCTTTGCTGAATCAAAAGTCTGCTACCTCACTGTCCCTGTCAAGCTGAGGGAGGGAATGGGGACATGTTACACAGCTGTACTTACACACTGAGATATTTCTTTCACATAGAGACATGGTAACTTTAACAGCCTAAACATTCTGACAATGATAATTATTCAAGACACTCTGCTCACCTGAGGCTTCAGGCTGCTACCTGACTGTGAACCTGTAAGAGGGGAGGGGGAATAAATGATCACAGTGTGATAGGCAGATTGATCATTTATCATATACTGTGTTATTCTGGGTAGTCAGCACCTTATTTTATTTTATGGCACTAGCTTGATAAGTAGGGACAGCTAAATGCAGCAGTTTAAGTTTACTTTAATAAGTATGTATTTTTTATTTATTCATTCTATTGTTATTGTTCATTTTATTTTCCACATTTAATACAAAATCACAATACTTATTGATTCGTCACCCAAGTATCGTGAAAGAATCAAATCAAGAGAAAGGTGTATCTTCCAGGCCCAATTAGGCAGGCTAAGTAATTAAATGGATTATTTTTTTGTCTGTTTTTACAGTTGGTAGTCTGCACAGGATATTTTATTTTGAAAAATGACCTGATGCTCTATGGCACTGTCTGACTTCCTGCCCAGCTTGATCTACGGCTTCCTTCATAAAACAGACTTGGCGTATTTGAACCAGAGCATAACAGAGATGCTCTTCTGAAATCGCACTATGGCGTGTCTGGTGGAATCAGAAGGACCGTCTAGAGCGGCGAGATCAGCTCCAGCAGCTGCCTTGCAACTGGAACACAGCATTCCAGTACTGATGTGGACGTCGATTACCATGGCAACGGTAGAAGCTCTAACTGAAAGATCATTTTTGTTTAGTTTTTACTGATATTTGAAGGCAAACTTACATTTATGCTGACATAAAACTGTAACACTTTTTTATTTGGAATTATACGTTCTTGAAATTAGTAATACATTTTAAAGATTTTTTTGATGTCGTCAAGAATATCGTTATAGCTAAAATACCCTGAAATATCGTGATATTATTTTAGGGCCATATCACCCACCCCTAATAAGCAGAACTGCTTTATACCAAGAAAGACTTAGTTTTAGACACGCTGGTGGAAAAAGATGGGCTCAAATAAGGGTCCACATGATTTTGAGCTTGGGAAATTATGTTCAAAAATAATTTGTAGACCTGTTGTTTGAAATCATCCCTTTGTAAACCTGTGCAAAAAAACTGCCAACGGAATTTCATGTTTGTGAACGGGCAGAAATGATCTGTACAACTTATATCAACGCCCAGTTTATGCAAAGACTCTGTGAAAAGAAAAAAAAATGCTTTTGTGAACATCTGATGACAGATTCAAATGAACAGCACTAAAAGTTCAGTGTCACACACAGTGTGGGATATGAAGGGCTGTTAGGGGCATTATTCAGAATTACCATGCATATATACATGTAGTTTTCCTCTCACATACACATATGAAACAAACCTCACACACATACAAGTGAAATGCTTTTACACACACACACAACTGAAACATTCTATACACTCCTACAACATACTGAAATTCATATAAAATCTGTTTTCAATAGTAGGCCTAATGTGAAGGATTTTCAATAGTTTATATAAAAAAGGTTTTCTCAATACTATATGAGCGCATTTTAACAGTGTGTATGAGCACATTTTACTAGTATGTGTGAAAGCACTTAAGTAGACAATATAAAAGATTTTACTAGTTTTTATGAGAGTTTCAGTTGTGTGTTTAAAAACATTAGCACACGCTTTTATGTTTGTGAGATTTTCAGTAAAGTATGTGAATGACTTTGGTTTCATATGTATATGTGAGAGGAAAACTACATGTATATATGCATGGTAATTCTGAATAATGTCCCTCAATGGGCACTCCAATCACACACCCTACTATATTGTGAGAGTTTTCACTCTACAGCCAGGCTAATATATCGGCTGATAAGTAACAAGAAATTGCAGCAGAGAAATGCCAAAGTAGGTTTGAGGTCATTTAGAAACCATGTTTCCATTACAAAGTTTGTCCACTCGGAATTTGTACCAAGAGTGATTGTTTGTTTGTTATGCGTTTGTTTCTAAAAAATAATATTGATCGATACATCAATATCAGATATTTGAACCTCCCAAATACCAGTGAGTATCAGCCTCCAAAAATATGGTATTGGTCGGGCTATTTTGCATCTGTACTCGGATGTTCATAAAAGTTGTTTTTCCTCAGTATTTGTATAAAATAAGAATTTCTAATGCAGAGGTTCCTTTCTCCACAGGTTTTTACAAAAGGTGATAGATAGAACCATATGCTTTGAAATGGTTTCTTAACATTTCACAAGCACACATAAGTACACAAAATCCTATATGCCCTTTTTGAGTCCACAGATTAACTGGTGATTTTGGACCATGCTGAATTGCCACACATTCACCCTGGTCCAAGAACTGATGTGTGTCTAGATCTGAAGACAGTAATGGTCATTGAGTAAAACTATTTTAATATTTGGTCAAACCGTGATTGGACTATTTGACATTGTTTGTGGCATTTCCCAGTATATACCAGTTACAGCAACATGTTTCATATTTTGGGTGTGGTGGCTATTAACATGAACTACCAAAGTACCAAATAAGATGAACTCTGATTGAGTGTACTTCAGACATTTAAAAACATCAGAACTGCATTCTGTTCCTAATAGAATTAATAAAAAAACAACTTGGTGAATGTAAACTGTACCGCTTGTAACGTTACTGACCATGAGTAAACGCTGCAAAGTCATGTTTATGACAATACCTAACATCTGTTTGTTTTTTGATTCCCATGTCCACTTGTCTTTAGGTTGCTAAATGCGTGGAAGCTGGAGAGGCTCTAGTAAAGGCCTTCAAAGACCCTTTGACTTACAGTACAACACATTTACCTCAACATGGCAATGATACTGAGCGCCGAGTCAGGCAGCTGTCGCCTCCTTGCGCAGCATTTATATAGCGGTATTTTTGTAGCTCTCCAAGCCGAATCGTAGAGGGAGCTCTCTGCTATAATA
The DNA here is from genome assembly GCA_031216445.1 of Lateolabrax maculatus. Classification (NCBI taxonomy): domain Eukaryota; kingdom Metazoa; phylum Chordata; class Actinopteri; order Acropomatiformes; family Lateolabracidae; genus Lateolabrax; species Lateolabrax maculatus. The sequence goes on along the minus strand of CM062214.1, from coordinate 2,176,411 downwards.
TACATCTGTGGCTATGATGCTCTAGGTGGGCTTAGAATAAGAGACAAGCGGGCGACGGGTGCAATAACAACTGCCAAGTCCGATCACGGCGTGATGACAGAAAAGAGAAATGCAATACTCGCAATAGAAGATAGCATATTTTGGGAGAACACAAATCGTGTATTTGGTCTTCGTGAATCAGTGGCCACTGATCACCGAGGATCGTTTTGCTGTGAATGCCTCGTCATTCTCTTTTCCGTGGTGGCCTTAATGTTCCAGTTTCCGTGTGTGTAGTTACCTGCGTAGCTAATTGTCACTGTAGATGCAGCAACTGTCAATTCAGTTAAGCTAAACTAAAAATACTAAAACTAACAATTGCTCTGGTTCCTTTTGGCGACTCGACACTTACAGACGTACTCAGCGGACTGGGTGGGGAAGGGCCTTGACTCTGAGCAAGCTAAGCTAACTGTTGGCCAACGTCAGATGCTACATTGATTTCTTCTAATACAGTTCAAGTTTAACGTTAACGTTATGACGCTAAAGCTCACAGTGACATCAGCTGGGTCAAATGTGGGTAGGTTATTTGTTTGCAGCCCCGTAGTAGTGTTACTGTTCGTGTATGACTGTTTGTTTGTTATTTGCTTGGCGTAGCGTCACATTAATGCAACAAGCTAACGTTAGCAATAACTTAAACCCGCCAGTTTCCATGTCGTCAAGGCTGTAAAGACGGGAAACAAAGAAGCGAGAAAATGGACGCCTCGGCCTAAACTCTCCAACCAAACCGTCGAAGTATTCGTAACTTATTCTCGACGATGTTTTAACAAATACGTGAAAAATACAGCGGGGTTTGTATACATTTATTAGAACTTCGGTTATTTAAACGTATTTTGACGGGTTTTTCAATAACGATAGAGGGAGACAAACACTCTCCGACGAGCTGCCCGGACCAAGAGCCCCATCGTGACACCTAGAGGCCGATTAAAGATCCTGCAAACTCCCCCCTTATCAGAAAAGTAGTGTTACTTTACCTCTTTTTAGTGTGTTTCGCTTCCCGTTTAACTCAGCCGAAAGCAGAGAGTCTCTGCTACAAAGTTTAATAGGCTGGTAAGAAATGCAGGCTTCTTCGCAGTTTGTTTTAATCCCTCTCCCGCTTTAGCAGAGTAGCCTCTGCCACAAAATGGCAGTTGGGAGCTCAGTGCGCCTGTGCGGCCGCTGGGGGGTGGTGTCGAAGCTGCTGCAGACACCCTGATTGGCCAGGAGGGGCGCCCCGTTGGAATACATTGAAGCCCATTTATCAGAATGTTAAGAATAGGGCCGCTTTCATGACCCTCGGAGATACGAAATTTTCTACCCGACAATAACCTCGACATGTCAAAATCTATTTGAAAGTACGCATAACAAGTACATTGTGTTAATGTCAAATAATAAAAAAAAAGATTTACCTTAAATGATGTGAGTGCATCTGTTTAATGCCATGACATGACTTGACCATGACTTAGTATAATTGTGATATGTGGTCGACTGTAGCATTTGGTCTTCTGTATAGCAAAGTCACATCTATCAGTTATAGTGCGGGTATGCTCATACTGAGATGGTATAAAACGACTACGAGAAATTCAAGTCCACATAAATCTTTATTCACTTTCTTTGGAAATCTTTAATTGGTTTGAATGTACAATCACGTGCAGTATGTCCATCAATTACAAGACTTCAATCATTTTTCTCGCGATTTAGCTTCACATCTGATCTAACAGGTATTTTCTGCTTTCAATATGGCACCCAAACATTCATACATGCCCTGAATGCAGCATACATTACATCTCGTGCTCACAGGGCAGAATACTATTGTAGGCCTACATTGATGTTCTACAGTACCACTCAGGACACCCCAAAGGCGCTCGAGGTTCTCAGACAAATGATCATGAAGTGAATGTCAGGAATACTATATAACACTTGGTATTACTGCCAACCCAAGAAATCATACATCTGTTTGATGAGGTAACTGTCCTCTGTTGTAGCATCAGTTTTAGGAGAGGTAAAGTCAGCTGATGCCATCACAAACTAAAACTCTCTGACTATCTAAACAATTGCCCTAACTTTATGGAGGCGCAGGACAGGTCTCTGCCAGCGTATCTGTGTGTTATTGGTGTGTGTAAGCAGCTCATGGTATAATTAACAAACAGTGGCAAATGAGACAATCTTTAAACACATTTTTAATAGTTTGTATATATTTGACACCAGAATGCCTGGAAATATATTTTAGAAAAAAAAAAAAAGAATAAAACATTTAGTTTCCAAAGCTGCACAATTAAAAAAAAATATATATATATTGTGCTGCAGTGGTTTTCCACTGCTTCATACTCTTCATTCTCAAATAATAATCTCATCTATGTCTTATTGCATCTCTCTTACTATCAAACCTTGAGGCACTTTAACACTGTGAGATGCTTTATGGATGCAAAGGTATAGCTGCTGTCCTATAGAAACAAATAGTGATAAATGCATTGAATACAGTGGTAGCCATCATATATACAGTGAGTCCGCCCACATGACATCAGTCCTATATTATGATTCCAGTGACACTGCAGTCTGTCACTTAAATAACTAAACATCCAAACTGAACACAGTATACAACTAACTACTTGTCTGTTCACCCCTCATCTCAACACAACAGTACTTTAGTAATTCATTTTTGCCTTCAATAAATATGCATCTACAATGCATAAAAAAAGAGGATTAGGGCTATGTGAAAGAAATATTTCTGTTCTGCTCTGAGTTCATAGAGGAAAAAAAGTCGGAATTATTTAATCTCAGTTATTTCTCTGCCCAAATTCTGATTATTTTTTTTTTTATTTCTAACATTAATATGAGGATTCTGACTTTGATCTTAGAAGTTCCTTTTCCTCTGACATATTTTTTAAGACATGGCCCTAATCCTCTGTAAAGATGGTTTCATCCTCACAAGCATAGCTACTACTGATTTGTTTCTCATAACAGTCTTAAAGAAGTCGATTCTCAATACACCTCAGTGTTGCGAAGAACATCTAAGTCAGTCTAAGGTAAGTAAACAGGGTTGGCACATTGTATATCAGGAACCTTAACCCTCCTGCTTAAAGACAACAGTTGTGTTCCATATGCATACTCTACACTAACTACTACTGTTTTGAGTATGTAGCAAAATTACAGCTAAATGACAATGTCAGCATGCTAACATTTGCTCATCAGCAGTAAACACAAAGTACAGCTGAGGCTGATGGGAATTAAATTATTCTGAAGGTATTTGGTGATAAACCAATTAGACAAACTGAAATTTTGACCTGATGCTTGCACCAGAGGGACAGTCAGAAGATCATCTTAGTTGTTACAATTCATCCCGAGGGGAACATGAATGTCTAAACCAAATTTCACGGATCCATCAATTATTTGTTGAAATATTTCAGTCTGGACCAAAGTGGTGGACCTACCAACACTGCCATAGAGCCCTGACGGCAGCATGGCTGAGATTTAGATATCATTTCATGTTAGTACTAAGTTGTTGTTGTTGTTGTTGTTGTTGTTGTTGTTGTTGTTGTTGTTGTTTTTTTTTTTTTTTTTTACTGCCAGTGCACTGTCAAAATCAATACATCATGTTTACACCATAGTATTATTATACAGTATGAGACAGGGACTCGTCTACATACTATCACTAAACCAATGATATACCATCATCAGGCTGAGATGACCTTCCAGTAGAAGTATGGCTCAGGAAATAGTGAAGGCAGAGTGGCAACATCCCTGTCAGCAGTGAAACTAATCAAACAAGATTACAATAAACAACTGGAGTCGCTGGACATTTTGGCATCTTCACTGACATTGGTAAAGAAAATGTATGATGCTTCAATGCTTTATGTGATTATAGTCTCTTTAGAATCTTGCCACTGTTCAAAGGACAATACCAGTGTTTTTGTTTTACACATGTACAAAAACACACACTCACATCCATGCTAGCCATTTTCCTAATCTTGTAGTGTTGTACATTTTTGAATGTGTACAGTATAAATACCAGTTACAAAGAGCTGAAACTTGCTTGAGGTTGGTAATCACAGAGAACATCAGCTCTGTGTTCATTTTTTTTTGTTGGTATTATTGTTGTAGACATGATGGTTAATGTGATGATCCCGTACTTAAAAATAAGCAAAATAAAATCTACAACATTAAGCTACGCTTTGGAATGGAAACACACTATATTCACCAAACTAAAAAAACTTAGGACATTAATTATTACTTAGTATCTCATCATTATGAGAAAATATATCAAAATAATGAAATCCTATTTCATAATCATGAGGAAACCATTTTGTAATTACAACTCGTTATTATGAGTAACTAATTCCTAATTATAAGATACACATCTTGTAATTATGAAATGCTGAGTCATAAATATAAAAACAGACATCTTGTAATTATAAGGTCACTAATTACAAAATAAAGTATTCAATGTTTTTCTTTGGTGAATGCACTATGCTTACTTTTAACAATGGCCAGCAGCATTGTAAAGATTTAAGTATGCAATTTGTAGTATATGACATTAGCATGCAAAAACACTGGTATGGCCCTTTAATAATTAATGATTCGGTCTGATTCAATCCAGGTCTATTATAATTATTCCTGTTCAAATGTTTGAGGATTCCACTACTAATACAACAGAAACAAAAGAAAATTCTTATTCTTTGAGCTTTGAGGTTCAGCTGTTATTGATTTGAAGTCCTCCACAAATATTCAATAACTCCAAACAGAATGCCAGCCCATTTACAGCAAATATGTCAGTGGTACAGTTAAGTTCCACAGAAAGTAATGTAATTCAGTTCATCAGTTCATCAGACGAATTGGTTGAATGACTGAAAATAAATTGCATTATAACAGTAAAAATGCACCTCATAAAACAAAGTATATATTTACAAATTAAAACTCTGCTAAAATAAAAATTATGTACAAACACAGAATAGTAAATTCAGTGACATATAGTCATATTATATGTATTTCCATAACGGATAAGATATGTCATAATAGAAAAAGAAATGGCACTGAATTGTTTAAACCATTATCGGTGTAGCTTAAAAAGTGTTCTATAATCTCAAACTTTTATATTGAACTACAGTGTGAGTTATACGTTTCTTTCTTTTTAATCGGGTGCCAAACTACTGACAACATTAAACATAAAGGCCTACTATCTTGTGAATTGGAAGACATTTCACAGTTAATAAACCAGCAGTAGCAGTGTTGCAGATATGGGATGGAAAGCAATGTTTTTTTTAGTTATCTGTGGAAGTCTGCCAGTTGAAACATCCTGCTAGCCATTGACTGCAGCTGTCTTAGCTGCTGAATCTATGGTATCCAGGGTTTCCTCCCTGCATTAGCCACAATGTGTCATCCTGAGCAGCACAGTGAAGCCCTACCTGCTCACCTGTTACAAGTGGCTTTATAATAGATTTGGCTAAAGGACTCCAGCTCCACTGGAGAAATAAAGAATGTAAAAGAACATACAACATATCTTTTCCCATCATATCAACAAATACAATCCAATAAAAATCTCATTAATTTCTTTGCTTCCCAGGGTGTGGCTCTGTCTTTTGATGCTTTTGTTGCTCATGCATGGAACATACATGAAGTTCAACTCAGTAGGAAAAAGTAATGGCATGTAATTGAAACTAAAGATCTTTTAAGATGTATTCCAATTTTTTCGCATTTTGTATATTTCTTTTTCAATGCAGGAACAAAAAGTGGTCTTTCCCGTGCTACCAGATTGGAAACTGCTGAAGCCTGATATTCACTAACAAATGCATTTTTGCACAAAACAAGGACAGTGAATTCTGTAACCCATCTCTTAAGGCCGCAGTATTTTGTATGTTTCTGACACCTGACAATCACATCCACCTCATGCAGTGATTGGCCAGGTGTTTGGAGGTGTCACTTTTTGTGTTAATAGCTCTGTAGTCTGATAAAAGAGATTTGAAAAATTCTGAACCTACTCTTTTAACCTTGAGAGAGATACTTTGTTCCCTACTGATCTTAATGAGTTCACAATCTCAATAATCTGCTAGTTGTTCCTGCAATGAAAAAGGAATTAACATTAATACAATCAGGATATCTATATTTTGAGAACAAACCAATAGCTTTTCCTATTTAAGTTACTTAATCACAGTTTCTATGCACCCATCAAGCATGGGCCTGCTGATTTCCTCTACAGATTCAGCTTTTCCCTTCTGAAGCATTGTACGGTGTTGCAGAACTGTAGTACTGGAGTCTTTTGTCTGGACTTGACACACATTTTGACTTCTGTCTCTGTTGTGTGGTTGTTTTGACTGGTACTCCTACTTTTGACTGTTCTTGCCTCATAGAAGACGGTAGTTCTGCTGTCAGTCAGCTTTCATTTCTTCATAGAGACACTGAGTTCTTTAATATGGCCATATCTGTTCTGTCATTTACAAGTACAGGTAATGCTTACTTTCCATAGTGTGTCTTAGCTATGTTACAACCAAGGATCCTCATTTTAGACATGTAGATTCATGCGTACATATGTGGACAGACGACATACACAGAAGTGTAGTAATCACAAATCACTGTTATATAATGCAACATTTAGGCAGATTTACATTCAACAGTGAGACAAAAGTATTAATGATTTTTTTTGGATCTGGTTTCATTTGGACTAGCATTGACTCGGCCACAAAACCAATCAGAGATGGACTTGTCTTAAGTGGTCTTGACTACAGCCTTGGTGCAAATACTGCAGACAGGTAACCACAGCCACCTGGCAAAAAATACAATTAACAAGCAGAAGTAGAGCCAATGACTCTAAAGGCAGAACTGTATGAGGAAAGTCAATTACTGTCATTAATGTTCAGTTTGCAGGCATGTCACTTCACAGAACAAGCTGCACATCTGGAGCAGGATTGTTCAAAAACACCTTTTAGCCTAAACTAGAGACAGCAGTATCTCTTAAGAGAAGTAGTTTTATGTAATGGTAGGGGTAGCATCATACTGCAGAACAGAACATCTCTAACCAGTCAAAACCACAGGGAGTCAAAGTGAGAAAACTTATCAAAAATACAAGAAACTCAACATTTTGGGCACTTAGAAGGCTATGAAAATGGAAATTATATAACAAAGTGACCTTAAATAGCTTTCTTAACTGTTGCAAACTTACTTCAAAATAGTGTATTTGCGTCTGGGCCATGAAGGACAGGACTGCGATGGCAAGGAGTTTGTCGAGTAATTTGACTTGAATATGACTCAGGGCAACGCAGACATGTTCCTCCATGTCCTCTAAACTCCTCCACATCTTCTTCCTTCAGGATCCATTTCATCCTTATACTCCTCCTTTTATCCATCCTTCCATTCAAGCCTGCTCACATTGTACATTCTTCCCAGCATCTTTACAGTCCAGCTGATTTTCTCAGAGTAGTTAGCACAAGTTGACAAACATGGTATTGTTTGTAGCTTACTGACTTTAAATGTTGGCCCAGTGTTAAGTAGAATTGCTGTCCCTGATGTGAATATTATGGCAGCCTCTCTGACAGTGTATATTTGTCTTTGTATGTTTTAGTGGTAGTAATGGCGTAGAAGAACAGCATATTCTATATTTTCATGACATTATTTAAAGCACAACATTCATATTGTGTTGCTGACTTTCTGGTTTTGCATGTGTGTCTGTGTGTGTAGTGTTAGAAAGCAGTGCTGGCCATGCTTCCTGGAGCGAAGAGTCTTGGTATACTGTCCTGAGACGTCTCCACATGTCTGTGGGCCATCTTCCCCTCTTCGCCTGTTCCACACAATGAATGGAAAAACAACAAAAGTGAATGAAATAATGGACAAATAAAATATGTATATTTCTTATTTCTGCCTTAATTATTGTCTTATGTCACAAATAAGACAATAAAAGAAAAAATAAGACAATCAAATTAAAAATGAATGCATGAAAAAATACAGAAAATCAATAGTTAAGAGTAAATATAAGAAGCAGCAAGTGCATTATATGCAATTACATTAATACACATCCAAGTTTGAATTAACGCAACAAATGTCATTTAAGGCAGTTAGTATTTCTCAACATGGGTCTTATTTTCATAGCTTTAGTCATCATTACTACTAGTTATGAGAACATCATCCTGACTGGCTTTAATGCTGAAATGTGGGTAGGACAGCTTTATAAATCCTTCCTTTTTGCTGTCTTTATTTAAACTGGTGTTTGTTCAACACTCTGTTGTCAACAGCCTTTATTACTTACAACTTACCTTTGTTACACTGGCTGACAGTTTGTTTTGGAACTGATTTTAAAATTCTTTCTATTACCTAGAAGTCATTACATTACATTGTTCTCTTTATTACTGTGTCAATACATTTTAAAATGTTTGTGTCTACATTTAGAGTAAGATAATCACAACCACTTTCCCTCTGCTTTCTGCTACTTATAGCCAGCCCAACAGTTTACAGAGGAAATGTATTGTCTAGCTATCATTCTAACTAATATGATGGTTATTATTACCGAGCACTAGCAGCGCCTGTTTGGCAGCATCACGGACTTCCTCCTTGTCTGTCCGACAAAGATACACCAACTGGTCGATACTTTCTTTGGCCTGGAAGGACAACAGATGGAATACAGTGGTCTGTACATAACATATATTACAGTACAGACAAGCTGCAGACAGACATATTTTTTATTTTTTTATTTTACCACCCTAAAATAGTATATTGACAGTATTTTGACAACACACAACAGCTCTGGATAAGTACACCAACTCTGTATGTTTTTGTACCTTGAGACAAGCTAAGGCCTTGCATCCACAGACTCTGGTGTCGACATTCTCATCTTCCAGCAGCTCCAAACAGCTGACCAAAGCCTGCGGAGGAGAATGCACAGTGTTAACTGTCTTTGATAGACCAAGTATGAGGCTGCTGCTGGCTTCTGCAGTACGTTATTATGTACTGACTAATCACATGATGAAGCCCTGCTCTACATTTTTACATTGCTGTTTGCCTGGTTGAAGCCTTATTATTAGAACCCAATCAATATTATCAGCCTATTTTATCTTATTACAGAGTATTAGTGTTGCTGCGTATGCAGGCTGATAATAGGTACAAAGTTGAGTCAGTACAGACAAGACACAAATATGTATGTGTGCTGAAATATAAAAAAATGTTATCATTAAAATCAAAGTTATAAGAATGATATAGATAAACACATAATTTTAACATTAAACAGTAAAATTGCAGACATCACCAGTATCTCAGAATAGATGACATCAGACAGAATATCAAAAACAAATCAATTTAGTAACAAAAACAATAAATGTCAAATATGTTTAAATATGGTATATTCTAGCAAGATTTTGGTGAACATATGAGTGTTTGAAACATATTGTGCATACATCCATACACAGTTCACACACACTCTGCAGTGTCCTCCCACCTGCTCTCTCTGTCTGGGCTGGGCAGCCAGGCTCCTCAGTACGGAGCTGGCAGAGGCTGACACTTTGCCTCGTGGGTCTTTCAGTAATTTCGCCACAGCGTGAAGTCCTTCTCTCCTCAGGCTGCACTCTGCAGGACGTCGCAGAGCTTGAACAATCGCATCCTGGTCACATGACGCCAGGCTCTGCACCAACCACACTGTCGGAGGGATGTTATCACTGATTGTCACTGATCAGAAGTTTTTCTACATTCATTTAGCTTTGTGTGTGCGTTATACCTTCTTCTGCCAGCTCGGCAATGTGTGTTTCCATGTCACTGATGTTGTTGGCCTCCAAGTAACTCCACAGCTGGAAAAGTGTCACCATCACTCTGTCTCTGTTGCTGTCTCGTCGTGGTAACCTCTGATCCAGCAGTCGCTCAACCAGACACAAGAACACTGGACAAACACACTTCCATGTGTTAACATGGCCCACACACTAACATGTATTGTACACACAAAGACGTTGTTGTACCTGTGTCTGCCATGTTGCTGGTCCTCTCAGGCACTATACTGGAGTAGACTGTAGACAGCGTAACCAGGAAGCTCTCAGCAGAGACGCTGTACACACTGCCCCGCTCCATACACTGTTGCCATAGGGACACAGCACCCAGGCACAGGCCCAGCTGTGGGATCACTGTGACGGAGAGAAGATAGGTCAGAATAAGAAAGAGTTATTCTTTATTCTGTTATTTTTGAGCGAGCTGAAGTGGTTTCTTTAGTTTGAGCATGGATGTTCATTCTTCACCTTGTGTGAAAAAATTATCTCAAGTCAAAGGTCCACTTGTGTAATGTTGTGGTTGAAAGCTTAGAAAAGGATAGTTTCTTTAGCTATTTATCTGAACACATCAGAACTTTCTCCACAAAGTTCCATGCACAAAGAAACATGCAGAGCGTACCTACACACAAAGAACCTTTTATTTTTTTTTACTAATTATTAATTAGTAAGCAACATGCAATGTGTCCTATAGGTAGTCATTCACTGTGGCTTTTTATTCAGGTAACCTGTTCAATGCACTGATCTTAATCTGATCAATTGGTCACTTGCTATCAGTGGATAATGTCCATATGTGACACCACTGTGACTGATGATACTGGCTCTTCTGCATATAGAAGTAATGGTTGCATGTAGTGTTCAGACAGCAGAGGCCCAGACAGATGTGTAGACACAAGAGCTTACCTTCAGCAGGCTGTCTCAGGCGTTTTGGGTTGTCCTTGGTGATGCGTCGGATGATTTGGATGACTTGAGTCTCTCTCAGCAGTCTGTCTAAGGCGTACATCTCTCCACACCGCAGAGGACCAAACGTACCCAGACGCTACAGACAAAATGCCATATATAACTTTCGTGTACAGCCACTTTCAGAACAAGAGCTTTGACATAACAGTACGTCTTTTCGTCATTACAGTCACATCATACTCTTAACCATTTTCATCTTAAAAAAATATGTATTACACATATTTAATAATATTCTTTCATATTCTGTATCGTATATATTTCTATTCTTATTTTATATTTTATATTTATGCTTATGTTGACTTTTGCACTACTTGTCTCCTACTTCTACTTTCTGATTCCTCTTAGTTTTATTGTTATGCACCAATACACCACAGCAAATTCCTTGTATCTGAAAACCTACATGGCAATAAACCCGATTCTGATTCTGATTTCTGCCACGAATGTGGTCCTCTGTGATCCATCTCTAATAACTTTAATATGATGCGGTTTTAATGAATGTTATGTTTATACTGGAACTGACCAGTCTTATATTGGTTTTCCACAGAAAATCAACCTTTACCAATACAAGATTTAGTGTTACAACTATCACCACAATTATAAATGATACAACAGCTACATCTGCTACTGCTTCATGTTGTATTTTAACAGAGACTACATTTATATTTCTGCAGTAGTCAAGTCAAGTCAATTTTATTTGTATAGCGCCAGATCATAACAAAAGTTATCTCAAGACGCTTTTTTAAATTTTTTTTTATACATACAGTAGGTCTAGACCATACTCTTTAAAATATTATTTACAGAGACCCAACAGTTCCCACCATGAGCAGCACTTGGCGACAGTGGCGAGGAAAAACTCCCTTTTAACAGGTAGAAACCTCGAGCAGAACCAAAGCAGTGACACCACGACTACCATAACTATCAACAGTAGAACTGCTAATGCTACTTTTTTAGGTTTGTTTAAAGAATGTATTACTTTGATTTATTAATTTCTAAAGGTGACAAAAAATTACTCCAGATGATCATGCCAGAAAATCAAAGCTACCATTTACCGCTACTATTGAAAATAACACTTGTACTTCAATACTTAAACTATTAGAAAAACAGCCATAGCGAGTACTAATTCAGCTACTACAGCTCCTTCAACCTGCTTCTTCAGAACACAACTTAAGAACTGCTTCAACTGTTGAATTATGTAGATAATAATCAAATTACTTCTGTCCTCTATGCATAATTAGCATAGCAAGCACCTCTCCTAAGCTGGAACCTTGACAGACTGAATTCAAGGTAACAATGACACATAAGCATGAGCATTAGCTCTATTTGAGTGTGGGAAATGACTCGAGGACAATGCTACATGTCCCTACCAACAGCTGTGTGCTGCAGTTGTTCAGGTGGACCATCAGGGAGCAGTCTAGAGCTGTGCAGCCTGTGGTGAGAGAAGAGGTGGGGTAGGAGGGGGTGTCCCAGCCTCTGTCCTGCAGAGACCTACACACATACAAGAAGAATTTTCAGTGACATTCACAGTGTTATGGTAGGTTTCCATTAACACTGTTAACTGGATTGAGCTCATACAAGTCAGTTCAGTTCATTAGTTCATTTCTGTCCATCAATTGGAAATCTGTCTCTCAGCATGGCCAATACAGACACACAGGATAACAGACAATATAAAGCAGGCAACACATAATCAACAAGCAATATATAAAAGCCATACAACAACGTAGTGGTAGAAATTAATACATAAAAGTGAATATTATTACACACTAAGAAGGAGTGTTTGTGTGAACTGCAATCTGTAGCTCTCAAGCAGAGAGTTGGAGTAAATATCATCCCTGCCTTTACAAAGGACTTTTTTTTGATTCTCCTTTCAAATATGTTTGACTACAAGAACACTAACCAACACTAACCCAAACTGTCTACTGAAACCTTATAAAATCATTTTTAACCATGCATGGCTCTACGGCTAGCAATGCTCTGTCAGTCTGTCTGTTGGTTGCTAATATTGAATATTTGACAAATATCACGGGAAAAAAAAGTTTTTGTGTTTTTACTGCCAAGATTTTTTTTCTGCAACTACACTGCTTTGATATTTGAAGTGGGTTAATCAACCATCAGAATTGTTAAATCAAATTACATGACTATAAGGTGTCACTTCTGGGGATGAAATGATTCAATAAACTGGATTAGAATCTGTGTCAGCAGCCTTATTAATTAGATCAGGTACGGACCTGGAGTGAGTAATCCAGAAGTAATACTGTTTCTTAACTGGTGTCATTATAAAATTTGTTACAAATTTATTAACATCTAAAACAATATAATTGCAGTCCTCACAAGAATGAATTAATGTCTCCACTTATAGGTAAGAAATGATAATGATAATCACCCCAATCAATTTCTTACAAGACTTCTTTATAGATCTGTACCTGCCATCAACCAAGTTTTGGACTTCACATATCAGAATGTATGCAGGGCCAAAAACGTCCTCATGAAGACATATTTGGATATTGTCTTATTTCAAGGAATTTATAAACGCATAAGAGTTTTTGCATGAGTTATGCTCTCACTGCTGCAAATACCAGTTTAATCAACAGAACAGTGATGCTGCGCTACAATGATAGAACAACACAGCACCACTAGATGGCAGCAAGATGCTACAATAACAATGTGATTCTTCAACAACAGGATTTTGATGTTACTGGATGTCTGCTTACTGTGAACAAATAACATTGTGCAATAACAGAGAGGTTGAAAATAGGATGACTTAAAAAAAAAAACATGTCTCGAGTCATTCTTATGTATGTAATATATATTGTGACAACTATGTTAAGGTCATTTCATTTATTTTACTGACTGATGAGGAGTGTGTGACCTAATGTGTCACCTCTATGTGGTTTTGATAAATCACAGACCTTAGGAACAATGTGAAGTTTGCAAAATTGGTTGTCCAGAGGATTCGGTTGGGTTTCAGTGTATTCACTAACAGTTTATTTGTCAGCACTGACCTGCCACTTCTACTCCTCTTGTCGCCCTTCTCATCCTCTTCCTCCTCCCAGTCAGACATGTTGAGGAAGTCAAAGCTGCCCAGAGCTGTTTCCACTGTGAGGCTGACCACACTGGGTGAACGGCTGTACTTACCACCCTACACACACACACACACACACACACACACACACACACACACACACACACACACACACACACACACACACACACACACACACACACACACACACACACACACACACACACACACACACACACACGTCAGGTGTCTTAATATGAACAGAGGAGTACAGCTAAATATATGCACATTCTGAGTGGGCATAGACTAACACAGTCACACAACAAGAAAACAGTCAGGGTCAGACTATACAAACCTGGTTCCACCTTAATATCAAACACTGATAACAGACAATAGTCTCAATAATGGATATTTTCTACTTGCCATTTCATTTACTTCAATGATCTAAACTTCAGTGTCAGGGATGGTTAACTTTATGATGTGCTGTCCTTACCTCTATTCATACTCAATTTTTCTAATATGTATTTGAATTACTGTTCAGATTGTACTCTTGTATATTGACGGAGTATGATTTTATTTATTAAGGTTTTGTACTTTGGGTGGGAGGGGCTCCCACCTGACCTGTGGCTCCCTGTGATAGGAACTGCGACTTGGGACACCTATTCTGGAATTGTACAAAGTTTAAGCACAATGCTGACTCATATTTACTTTTTTACATTATAGACATGGTCCATGCATATCTGATTTTCAAAATTATAATATGTGAGACAACAAGCAAAGAATGTAAGTAAAAAGTGTCTTAACTTATTAATGTTTCTAAAAGAGTACAATATTAATGTAATATTTGGTGATCTCATTTAAGAGATACAGAATGGGAACATTGTCCTGCTGCATAGGTAGCAGAATCAGGAGATGTTGTTGTGACATTTCATCACAAACTGACCATAAGTCACTTCCTTACCTTTACCTGAGGGAGACTGTCTGTGGTTGAAATAATGTCAGTCATATCCCACATAAAATAAACTGTGGGGAAATGGGGAAAAAGACAGCTGTGTGCCTGTGTTTTTTTCTTTTACTTATTAAGTTATGTGCTAGTCAAGTCGTTTTGATGACCACTTATACCTCTTCTTGAATACTTGTGTCAACAAAGTAACAGCACTTTTATTTAGTAGTTTTTGCTTACTCCACCCACCAGTGTAACCTGCAGTAGCTTCAGCTCTTGTTCCAGTAGTTGTAACTCAGGGAATTGTCCCCTGTAATCATCCAGAGAGGAAACTACAGATCCCAGAGCGTCCTCCAGCCCGCTGTCCACTGGACCATCATCATCTCCTGACAGACAATCTGCTCCTGTACCCGGCATCTCCTCCTCCACCGACACCCGCCGGGCTACATACATCACATCCCCACTCTCTGGAAGTGTGTCGCACTCTAGGTTTGGGTGTGTGTTCATTTGTGACGGAGTGCTAGGGTCCACTCCTTCAGTCCTGGGAGAGGACGATGTGAGGACAGAGCTGGTGACATGGTCAGCTGTTGTGTTATCTTTGACAACGGCGGGTCTCCTTGGTGACAGGTAAGTGTCTGTGGCAGCAGAGCTGGGCAGCTCAGGAGTTCTGCTGGGTATCTCCATTTCAATGTCATTGATTGAGAGCCCGGACACCAAAGACATCACCTCCCCTGATTCACCAGCTGACCTGTCTGTCAACACAATGCCATCGGCACTGCTTTCACTAATGTGGCTCAGAGAGCGCGAGTAGCTGCGTGAGGTGTGGCTGTTGGTTACCACCCCATCCACTGCTACTATGGAAGGCTGTTTCCCAGCGTCCTCTTCCTCACTGTCAGGTTTTGTCATCACAGTGACTGTCTTCTTCTCCTCTTCCCTGTAAATCAGTTCATATATCAGTTAATCTAATTATTGATAGAGCACTGCATATAGCAGGCATGCAAACTCATCCCTGCACTTATGGGAAAATGTAACAAGTAATCAGTCAACAAATAGGAATTCAAAAAATTTTTTACCTATGAGAATGTAGAAAAAAAGCACAAAAACCCAAATCCAACACACCTGTTACGCTCTGCTTGTTGTTTGGATATGTTGGGAACCTCACTGACAGTGCTGACTTCGTGGGTACAGTTTGGAGTTGAGTAGTCTCTGAAGCAAAATGAGATGTCAGGCTGTGGGGAGGAATTTCCTGTTACAGCTGGCTGGATCTCTGGTGTCACCATCACTGCCTAGAAAGCAAGAGATACACGGACACACTGAGTCACAGGGAGGGACTAACCCAACACACTAACAACTAATAACTAACTTTTAGGCTCATTTTAGCCAAAAACAACTAGGTTGTAAAATGTTTTCATTGTTTCAGTTTAGGATATGCACTTTTAATTGCTCTGACTCTCGAGAGATCTCATGTTTTCATATCACAGAAGAGGTTAGCTAAAAGTGCAGATACCAGTTAAATTTATGTATAATCATATATAATAATATAGCATACCTCATAATTCTAGGTAGGGTTTATTGATGCATCAGTAGTGTTAGTATTTTTAAACAAAATAAATTGAAACACATTATAGGGATTGTACTATCTCTATACAATATCTATACAGTGTTGTCTAATGTAATCTGTAGAATAACAACATTTAAACAGAAGGTCTCATGACATAATAATGTATGGAAAAAAGTTGTATTTGTAAGTGATGGTAAAACTGAGATTCTCGATTCTATTGCCCCTATGAAAAAGAAGATAATAAAACAAAAGAGGTTAGCTCCATGGTATAACTCCTTAACCCGCAAATTAAAAGAAACATCGCGAAAATTAGAAAGGAAATGGCGTTCCACCAAACTGGAGGAATGTCATTTAGTTTGGCAAGATAGTCTTAGAATATACAGGAAGACCCTCCTTAATGCCAGAGGAGCCTACTACTCCTCACTAATAGAGGAACATAAGAACAACCCTAGGTTTCTTTTCAGCACTGTAGCCAGGCTGACACAGAGTCTGAGCTCTGTTGAGCCATGTATTCCCAGAGCTCTCAGTAGAAATAAATTCATGAGCTTCTTTGATGATAAAATTCTAACTATTAGAGAAAAAATTCATCATCTTTTGCTCTCAGCCAGTTCAGATATACCTTCAAGTACAGGAACCTCAGAAGCAGCTGTAGAACCAGATTTATATTTAGACTGTTTTTCTCCAATTGACCTTTACCAACTAACTTCAATGATTTCTTCGTCTAAACTAACAACCTGCCTCTTAGACCCCATCCCAACTAGGCTGCTTACAGAAGTTCTACCCTTAGTTAGCACTTCTTTACTAGACATGATCAATCTGTCTTTATCAACAGGCTATGTACCACAGTCCTTCAAAGTAGCTGTAATTAAAACTCTTCTTAAAAAGCTTACGCTTGATCCAGGGGTTTTAGCCAATTATAGACCTATATCTAATCTTCCCTTTCTCTCCAAAATCCTTGAGACAGTGGTCGTCAATCAGTTATGTGACTTTCTAAACAGCAATAGTTTATTTGAGGATTTTCAGTCAGGATTTAGGGAGCATCATAGCATAGAGACAGCACTGGTGAAAGTAACAAATTACCTTTTGATTGCGTCAGACAAAGGATTTGTCTCTGTACTTGTTCTGTTAGATCTTAGTGCCGCTTTCGATAGCATTGACCATCGGATCCTATTAAAGAGACTGGAGCATTTGATTGGCGTCAAAGGACCTGCACTAAGCTGGTTTCAGTCGTATTTATTAGATAGATTTCAGTTTGTCCATGTAAATGATGAATCCTCCGTGCACATGGAAGTTAGTCACAAGAGTTCCACAAGGTTCGATGCTTGGACCACTTTTATTCACCTTGTATATGCTTCCTTTAGGCAATATTATTAGGAAACACTCCATAAACTTTCACTGCTATGCAGATGATACTCATTTATACTTATCGATAAAGCCAGATGAAACCGATAAGTTAGCCAAGCTTCAGGCATGTATTAAGGACATAAAAGACTGGATGACCTGCATTTTTCTGCTGTTAAACTCAGACAAAACTGAAGTTATTGTTCTGGGTCCTAAACACCTGCGAGACGCATCTATAGATATAGTTACTCTAGATGGCATTGCCCTGGCCTCTAGCACCACTGTAAGGAATCTAGGAGTAATCTTTGATCAGGACATATCCTTTAATACCCATAATTAACAGACTTCAAGGACTGCCTTCTTCCACTTATGTAACATTATAAAAATCAGGCATATCCTGTCTCAAAAAGATGCAGAAAAACTAGTCCATGTACTGTTACTTCTAGGTTGGATTATTGTAATTCGTTATTTTCGGGCTGCCCCGATAAGTCTCTAAAGACTGCCATATTTCTCCAATATTTGCTTCTCTGCACTGGCTCCCTGTAAAATCTAGAATAGAATTTAAAATCCTCCTCCTCACTTACAAAGCTCTTAATGGTCAGGCACCATCGTATCTTAAAGAGCTGATAGTACCGTATTGCCTTTAGTTATCAAGCTCCTCTTCTGTGGAATCAGCTCCCAATTTGGGTTCGGGAGGCAGACACCCTCTCTTCGTTTAAGAGTATGCTAAAAACGTTCCTTTTTGATAAAGCTTATAGTTAGGGCTGGCTCAGGTGAGTCCTGAACCATCCCTTAGTTATGGTGTTATAGGCTTAGACTGCCGGGGGATTTCCCATGATGCACTGAGCTTCTCTCTCCTCCTCTTCCTCTCTATCCGTATGCATTCCTATCCCACTAATACACGTTACTAACTCCACTTCTTCCCGGTAGTTCCTGTGCTTTCTGTGCTTTTTCGCCTTCTCACTTTCTGCAGGTATTTCTGCATCTGGAGCTGTAGAGTCTGGATCTGTGACTGAAGGCCGTGTACTGCCCCCATGTTCCTGCTCCACACTCACTGCTGCAGTTGTTCTTATTATTAGTCTGATTTGTTGTCTGTCTCCACTCTCCCCCTCTCTCCTCCTCTTTCAATCCAACTTGGTCGATGCAGATGGCCACCCACCCAGAGCCCGGTTCTGCTCGAGGTTTCTACCTGTTAAAAGGGAGTTTTTCCTCGCCACTGTCGCCAAGTGCTTGCTCATGGTAGGAACTGTTGGGTCTCTGTAAATAATATTTTAAAGAGTATTGTCTAGACCTACTGTATGTGAAAAGCGTCTTGAGATAACTTTTGTTATGATTTGGCGCTATACAAATAAAATTGACTTGACTTGATTTGACAGCGCTAATTGCCATACGCAGTAAAAGTGAAAATTATTATCACTTTAGAGAATTAGTGGGTAACTAAAGCGCATTTAAAAGGGGTGTCACGCCCAGACTCTCAAGTGATGCACTCTGTAAATAATATTTTTACATTATTATTAAAATTATTATTACTGCCATGGCATCTGAAGGTTGATGATTCCTTGAATGGGTGGTAGCCCATGGTGGTTTTTAAAATGCACTTGTTTAAACTTTGAATAATTTAATGTTCTATCCGCGGCCGCAATCCATTCTTTGTGAATTGGCCCCAGAGTATCACCAGCCTTATCCTTTAAACTGGTAACTATTAATACTTGTAGAGATGAAAACAAATATGGATAAACAGATTTTGCGTTCTAGAACATGTCTGTAACAATAATGATTACGATTAATATCACAGTCACTGGTTGTGGCTTGTCAGCTCCGTGCACGTCTGCTGACACGAGAAGAGAACAGGCACGGACCTGACTGGGCTGTCCCAGCCATGCAGTGGGTGAGCAACACTGCAGGGAACAAGTGGAGCGATGGCAGAAAGTTAGTTGAACTTGAATCAAGGCCGGCATTCTTTCTTGTGGATTGACAATCAAAGGCATTTCTCATATGTATGGCCTATTAGTAGCTGGTACGGCCATAAGGCTAGGTGGTATTTCAATCTCCTAAACCTAACAACAAATCATTTTACCTGTGCCGTGACAATCACTTGTGATGAAATCTCATTCTTTACTTTTAACAAAGAAGTTAAAAGTGAAGGAATATAATATAGACACATAATTTACAAGGTTTAGTTTAGTTAGACCAGCTATCATGCATGCATGGATCACTACGATTGAGCAGCATGCAGAGACATTAAAAGGCATCCACAAGTTTAAGCAGGAAAAATGATGCCAAAATGTCCGTTCCACTGTCGATCTAGCTTACAACCAATCCTTGACCAAGATAATGATACTTTCATAAACAGCGAAGCGAGCTAGATAGAATCATTATATTACAATCATATCAGCACAAGACTGCAGATCATAGATAAGGTATAGTGTCTCGTGTGTTACCTTAAGATCTGTAGAGTTGCGTAGCCCTCCTGCAGACAGCTGAGGACTGGAGGAGTCATCTGAGGATTCAGATGAATTTGACCACGCTGTTCCATTCTCTAACTCTTCATGGCGCCGGAGCATGTTCTAAAAGGGCAGATAGATGGAAGTTTGATTAAAGTGGCAACAGACAACTTTTGCCCGTAATACCCCACTAGCATTTGTGGTAAGTTGTATTATTGTTTGTGCCGCTGTCACAAGTAGACAACCAGACTGCTTCAAATGTTCAGTCATCTGTCTGCTCATCAACTCCTTGATCATAACAAAATAAAGTAATTTTCACTGCTCATTTTACAAAGAAAACATGTTCTTTGTTGCTATTTGACAAAAATGGAGGCCCGTGCACAATGCCAACCTCAGCATTTCTAGATTCTGTGAATTAGTAGTTATCTACTTATTTGTTTCATGTCTGTTCACTCAGAACAGTCTTGTGAATCCAGAGATTACCAAGCCAACAGAGGCTACCAAACCGGCTCCGCCGAGCGGAAGTCCTGGCAGGCTGCATGGAGACCATAAACCAACCTGAGGGAAGAGCAAGGGCTAAGGATCACCACTAACAAAAGGATTATGGACTGCAACATCATTATTTTCACGGAAATATGGCTAGTGACTTACTGCTAGAAGCCTGGCTACTGTTTAAAGCAAAAAACAACCGTAAGAATCCTAATTTGAACTAGAAAACCCCAATGTCAGTGCTATGTTAATGGTAAAACATCTGATAGTATTAATAAGTGGGCAGGTTATGTCACTTTCTGATCAAGTAGAAAGAATGCCTCATGCCGTGAATAGAACCTTACTATTTCCAGGAAAAATTGTGCCCAGTGGCAGACAGAATTACATAGAGAAGTGAGGCAAAACCCATTTAAATGCAGATAATGTCATTATTCTAAATCCATTACACTGTGCAATCAACATTTACGTCATAATGATAAGTTAAAGCAAAAACGTTGTTTATTTCCATTAAACAGAGGTGGGCACATTCTGATCACAATAGTGTCTTCGACATGCAAAACAAAAGGTTGTTTAAGATGTTTGAGGAGATTAGTCGTTGTTGAGGGGGATATGCTGGAACCAATTTGACCAACTACTGTTAATCCAGCCGCTCAGTATTTCTGTGCAGCGTTTCAGCCTTTAGTGCAGGTTGCCAGATATGGTCAGTAAGTACAGGTTTTGGGTTTGGTTTCTGTAAAGGCACGATGGTACCAAAACCAGTAACCTCAACATAACAACAAGACAAGTCACTGCACCCGATTGTTCACAAAGAAATAGTTCCAGCATATAACTCCCCCTAATCCCACAAATTATGTTGGTGTACGGACTAAACAAATGAGATACGTGTATTTGGTTTGCTTTAGAGGTCTTGGTCATCACACTTCACTGTGTATGACGTGGACTATTCCTCGTTGGTGATCAGTCACATATCAAAAGCTGTCAACTGTCATGAAGATCATTCTATGATCAGATTCAGTGATTTAGTATAATATTAAGCAGACTGCATTGTTTTAATGGATAACAAAGTAGGATCAAAATGCTAAGTAAAATGTGGAAACAGTGATTCAACCTTCTACAAAGTGTCACTAAATCTTGGGGTTTTGGAGGAACTTGTGTGACTCGAACCACTCCAGAAAAACACAGCATTAATAACATGGTTTTATACGAATCATCAGTCGTCACACTTATCATGACATTATTACAAAAGGCTTCAAACAAGATCAACAGAATTTGAAACCCGTTTTCAATAGTGGAATCGAAAGTTGTTGTGCCCGAATTTTCTTTTGTAACTTTCTGAAAAAGACAATATGACAATCATGTCCACTTTGCACAGTGCTTGACCAGGTGTACGTAGGTGTGAAAAGAGATTAGGTTTAAACTTTTCTCTCAAGCTTAGTTTAATTTAGTTTAGTCATTCTTCATACAACTACTTCCATCATTTATGTGTACAGAGTGCAACACCATGAACGAAAGTTCTTGGAGAGAGCTCGGGAGGCAGTGGGATGCAGCCAAGAGGACGCTATGACAGCAGGCCTTTCATCACGCTTTCCAGTGTGGCCATTGACATGGTCGGATGACATGTCGCATGCGACCCTTACAGTCATGTGGGGTTCAAAGACCTAGCTTTTATTAGGTATTTTCCATCATAATTCATATCAAACAGCAGAACTATAGTTTGACTAACAATCCTGACTAAAGGTCCAAATACGGAGTTCTGGACAAAGCTAGTAAGTGAACCTTTTGTTAAGATTGTTTGGACAAACTACTGTTTCCAAGGTCAAGAATGAACCTTCCCACTCTGCATTACTATAGGCGTTCAAGGACTAAAGGATAATCCCTGTTTTTTACGACTTAGGTTTTACAATCATTGTTTTGATTGAAACGTCAGACAGGGATTATAATTTTACCGGTCACCTTATTTCTCTTCCGAACAAGTTCATGGAGGTTTGTTTTCAATCTGTCTGACCGTCTGACTGCTCATGCTTCTTGACAGAAAGTCAGACTTCTTTTTATCAATGTTGCTAAATTTCCAGATCACAGCAATTAACTCAGTGAGTACAGTTTTATTATTACTGATAGCCAAAATTATGAAAACTTGACCCAGGTTGTGATCAACCACAATTATCCATTAAGACTCCCATGAGGTTTTTCTCATTCACAACTAATGCCAGTAGATGTTTCTTTATATCCTTTACAGTCTCACACGTTTTACATTGTCATAACTTACATCCAGTGATAAACATACAGAGTTATAGGTCCACGATTCTCCAAGGTTTATAATCAGAAATTTACTGAAATGGCTAAAAAACTGTCTAGGTTCTGTCGGGAGGTCAGTGGTCAATTGCCCTCTAGGTCAGTGGGGAGTCATTTGTGTGCAGATCTTCAGTTTGAGAGATTTCTAGTTCCTGCTCTCAGATGGGAGCCAACAATCGGTGAAATCAGCTGGCGAGCTGTTTGGAAACCTTGCATACATACCTCATGGCTCCATGAAGCCAAGTGCAAAACAAATGGAGACTACTGTTCTAGGTTTCTAATGTTCTACAACATCATTACTGTCACTAGTCAATATACCAGTGGGCTCTGTGTTCCTACATTCTCCAGGGGTTTTAGTCCATAGAGACTTACTGCAGTGGGCTGTCTTGTTGGTGAGTTGTCACTACAGGAACAGCTTTGGCTAAGTGTGTCTCTGAAGATGTCCAGCAGTGGCCAGTGCTGCCGCCTGGTCAGAGTCCGAGGCAGAGACTGCACGTCAAAGTGGCAGCAGGTGGAACAAAAAGCAACGGAGCAGTTAGGAACTGGTGGTTGGTTAAACTCTAATGCGCCCTCTACACCAGTGGTACTAAACCACATGATCTTAACTATGTCCTTTTCTCCACACGTATACAAGGGCCAGTTCCAGGCAGGATGAATCTGACAAATTCTTTGATGAGAAATATAATTTTTTGCTTCTCCCTGTGTTTTCACATCAATTACTTTTAATCAGAAATCTACAAAAAATCTGCTAAAAGGCCAAACTAAATGCATAGAGTGTATGTCTAAGAGAGATCTGGTCATTCCTCAGTTGTCAGCATCTCTCGCATTTAGGTTTTTAATAAAGGTATAAATATAACCCTTATATATCATTACCCTTATATAAATATATGGGTCATGAATAGCAGCACAAGATACCAGCCATCAGCAGCTTTAAACCAAATATTCCAGTACCACTCTTTTGAAAAGTATCAGTCAAACTGAGAACAGTGGTAAAAGATGCAACTAGAATACAGAAGAACTTACATAGAAGGCTTGTTCACGCAAAGACGGTGTGTCAGGTGGACTCTGGTTGAAGATTGTTGAGAATCTCTTACTGATGGTTGGAGCTTTGTTGACAGTGCTTGGCACTGACCCCTGGTCATCTTTATCAAATGGACTGACAAGGGGAAGAGGGAATGGAAAAAGGCAGAAACAAAATACATTCAATATAATATTTAAGCAATGTTCTCTTAATGAATAACACTATTGATTCAATTAAGAAATAGTACTCATAAAGCTCAGTATAATTTTCCATACACTGAGAGTATGGTTGGAAAAACTTACCTCCAGGTGACTTCGAGGCTTAGTTTAATAGTCCCAAGGTCATTAATATCCACAGCAACCGTCTGGGGAAGTGCAGCAAACAGGTCCTTAGTCTCGCAGGAAACACTTCCTACAACCACGTGATTGGCTAAGCTCTTCAGCTCTGTCACCTAGGAGACCACAGAAATACAGTTTGATCACGCTACCAAAAACTTGCTGCCTTCAACAATTCACTTCCTGGCAATCATTCAGAGAAGTAATAAGAACAGAAAAAGTTAAAGATAGGACTGACTAGCCAGTACAGAGTCCTGAACCATGGGCACATTCCCCAGTAAAAGACACAAAGGGATAATATGGGTATATATAAGTATGCATGGGCTATTTCATTACCAGGAGTGGTGTTCCAGATCACATCCCCTTCATTGACCGATCAGAACTAAGCATAAATAAAAATAAATCCAAGATAATTAAAAAGATTGACAAAAGACATTGGGAGGGACTGACCTTCACCGAGAGGAACTCACTGATGAGTGGCAGAAACACCATCTCTTCACTGTCCCACACCTGTTTGGCATTAATCTCTATTCTGCCTCGGAGCTTCCACCGCTGCCGACCGAACTTCATAAAGATCTGCGCACACACACACACACACAGTGTGAGATGATTTTGTTCACAGTGATCTCAATTATTATTATAACCTAATCTCTTTTCACACCTACGTACGCCTGGTCAAGCACTGTGCAAAGTGGACATGATTGTCATATTGTCTGTATTTTTTATGAATTGGTTTGTATGTTTTCTCGTATACTCCTCATAAAAGGATTCACTATGAATGTACATGGGTGGCTGACAACAGATACACTTTCATATACAGGATTATCCATACATACTTGCACTCAGGATCAAAAATCATTACACACAAATACAACTGACAATAATCGAGGAGTCCATAAACACAAATAGATTCTGAAAAAATTGGACAAATCAACAAAAATAACACTATACAAAGAAGTTTTCTAGTCACTAACTTCTTCCACGTAATAGAGCTACGAGTGTCAGGTAAATCATGCAGGCCTCACTTAGAGACCATTTTCATTTACTGTAACCATTTTATTCACTGTGGGAATTTTCCTCCTTTATTCTGGGTATTGTTTACATCCCACCTCAGGCCTGTCTCAGGAATCTCATTATCTAGTCTGTTCTCTGTACATCCATCACTGTCTGGTTTGGATCAGCCAGGACAGGACAGGACTATGAAATAAACTGTTGCATGTTGTTGTTGTTTTATTTTTCACCTACTTTTTCGTACATAATATGTCTTTGTTTTTAACTGTATGTCTATATTTATCTTCCTGGCAATTGTTCTTGGAGCTGTGGGTGCATTGAGAGCAACGAAAAACTGGAATCAGATTCTTGGCCAATAAAGTTGATTCTGATTTTGATGTGCAAATGACAATAACTAATAATTCCAACAGAGCTTAACAAGGCCAATTTCCATTATTTTTCAAACTCCAAATACAATGAATTAAATAGTGGCTTCATCTAAAATAAACCCACACTCGTACCATTGCAGTGCCAAGCAGTAAGTAAAGAAAATAGCCTTACATTTTCTGATGTTTTTTTCTTTGTATTGCAAACATTTGGTATGTTTTAAAACTAATGACAATGAAATAACTTACATATTATATAATTGCATGTGTGTGTGTGTGGGGTGTACTGACGTACTAACCTCATACTGATCACCAGCACACAATCTAGCAAATCCAGCCAGACCTGAAAGACAAATAGAAATATATGCAGCCCATCAGCTTCTTATAAAAGTTATTTCTCGAGGTGAGGTTGTTGTAATTTTAACATTACCTGCCATGGTCAGTTATTTTAATTCTGTCCTGTGCGTGTATATGGCATATTTTTCACCCCCACCCCAGTAATAATTACAGTCAAAATGCCTTACTGTTTTTTGGCCAGGGATGTTATGAGTGGATCTTTGAGTGGATTATTTGCTGTGGAATGTACCCGTGGGTTTACAGACCGTTATCACCGGATTACTTTGACAATAAAGAAAACATTAAAATGTGATGACTCTCCAGAAAGTTCTGAAGCAACATCTTCTATAATTTCTAAGCAGATGTATGGATGATCCTCAGGAAGCCTAAGTCACACTGAATGACATCAATGCATTTCATGTCTGAGTCTTAAGCTTTGACTAAGCAATGGCTCTGAAATTCACCTCTCACAGTATCTTTGCCTTACATTTCTTCCTCTGTGCCTCCTTCCACCTGTGTCCTGCTGAATATCCATGTCTATCACCATATCCTGTAATTTTCCAATGCTGTCTGGAACAATGAGTTACATGTGGAGTTGGTGTGTAACTATGCTAAGACAATGTCCGAATTTAAACAGAGGCTAAAGTTACTCATAAAAACTTAATAAAACTACCAGTGTAGCGTTAAAACAAAATAAGAGAATTAAATGTGAACTCTTAAACATTCGGTCTCTGTCATCTAAAGCTGTGTTAGTCAATGATTTAATATCTGACTATCATATGGATATATTTTGTCTAACTGAAACTTGGCTGTGTCAGGAAGAATATGTTAGCCTGAATGAGTCCACTCCTCCTAGTCATAGTAATACTCACATTCCTCGAGGCACTGGCCAAGAAGGTGGAGTTGCAGCCATCTTCGACTCTAGATTACTAATCAGTCCTAAACCTAAACTCAGTTTGAACTCATTCGAAAGTCTTGTTCTTAGTTTTTCACACCTAACCTGGAAAAACTCTACAGCAAATTCTATTTGTCATAGTGTACCGCGCTCCCGGCCCGTATTCTGAATTTTTAGCAGAATTCTCAGAGTTTCTAACTAGTTTAGTCTTCAAAACAGATAAAGTCATTATTGTAGGTGGTTTTATGATTCATGTGGACGTCAATAATGATAGCCTTAGTTCTGTGTTTATCTCACTATTAGATTGGATTGGCTTCTGTCAGAGTGTAAACAAACCCACTCACTGTTTTATCCACACCCTTGATCTTGTTTTGTCATATTGAAATCGAACATTCCTTCAGTAGATGCCTGTCTGATAGTGCTGTAGCTAAATTTAAAGAAGTGATTCCATCGGCATTCAATTCAATGCCATGTCTCAATATAATGGAACATTTCTATGCTAATTTAATCCCTCACAAATTGATCATCTGGTTGATAGTGCTGCAGGCTCGCTGCGAACGACTATCGATTCTATTGCCCCTATGAAAAAGAAGATAATAAAACAAAAGAGGTTTGCTCAATGGTATAACTCCTTAACCCGCAAATTAAAAGAAACGTCGCGAAAATTAGAAAGGAAATGGCATTCCACCAAACTGGAGGGATCTCATTTAGTCTATCTATTCTAACTATTACAGACAAAATTCATCATCTTGTGCCCTCAGCCAGTTCAGATATATCTTCAACTACAGGAACCTTAGAAACTGCTGTAGAACCAGATATATATTTAGAATGTTTTTCTTCAATTGACCTTCACCAACTAACTTCAATGATTTCTTCGTCTAAACCAACAATGTGCCTCTTAGACCCCATCCCAACTACGCTGCTTAAAGAAGTTCTACCCTTAGTTAGCACTTTACTAGACATGATCAATTTGTCTTTATCAACAGGCTATGTACCACAGTCCGTTAAAGTAGCTGTAATTAAACCTCTTCTTAAAAAGCCTACGCTTGATCCAGGGGTTTAAGCCAACTATAGACCTCTATTTAACCTTCTCTCAAATCCTTGAGAAGCGGATGTCAACCAGTTATGTGACTTTCTTCACAACAATAGTTTATTTGAGGTTTTTTAGTCAGAATTTAGAGTGCATCATAGCAGCACATAGAGACAGCACTGGTGAAAGTGACAAATTACTTTCTGATTGCTTCAGACAAAGGATTTGTCTCTGTACTTGTTCGGTTAGATCTTAGTGCCACTTTCGATACCATTGACCATCATATCCTATTACAGAGACTGGAGCATTTGATTGTCATCATAAGTCCTATTTATCAGATAGATTTCAGTTTGTCCATGTAAATGATGAATCCTCCTTGCACACCGAAGTTCCAGAGTTCCACAAGGTTCTGTGCTTGAACCAATTGTATTCACCCTATATATGCTTCCTTTAGCAACATTATTAGGAAACACTCCATAAACTTTCACTGCTATGCAGATGATACTCAATTATACTTATCGATAAAAATTTGTGAGACGCATTATCTATAGATATACAGTGGGTACGGAAAGTATTCAGACTCCTTTAAATTTTTCACTCTTTGTTTCATTGCAGCCATTTGCTAAAATCAAAAAAGTTCATTTTATTTCTCATTAATGTACACTCAGCACCCCATCTTGACAGAAAAAAACAAAAATGTAGAAATTTTTGTAAATTTATTAAAAAAGAAAAACTGAAATATCACATGGTCATAAGTATTCAGACCCTTTGCTCAGTATTGAGTAGAAGCACCCTTTTGAGCTAGTACAGCCATGAGGGAATGATGCAACAAGTTTTTCACACCTGGATTTGGGGATCCTCTGCCATTCTTCCTTGCAGATCCTCTCCAGTTCCGTCAGGTTGGATGGTGAACGTTGGTGGACAGCCATTTTCAGGTCTCTCCAGAGATGCTCAATTGGGTTTAGGTCAGGGCTCTGGCTGGGCCAGTCAAGAATGGTCACAGAGTTGTTCCGAAGCCACTCCTTTGTTATTTTAGCTGTGTGCTTAGGGTCATTGTCTTGTTGGAAGGTGAACCTTCAGCCCAGTCTGAGGTCCTGAGCACTCTGGAAGAGGTTTTCTTCCAGGATATCTCTGTACTTGGCCGCATTCATTGTTCCTTCAATTGCAACCAGTCGTCCTGTCCCTGTAGCTGAAAAACACCCCCATAGCATGATGCTGCCACCACCATGTTTCACTGTTGGGATTGTATTGGGCAGGTGATGAGCAGTGCCTGGTTTTCTCCACACATACTGCTTAGAATTAACGCCAAAAAGTTCAATCTTCGTCTCATCAGACCAGAGAATCTTATTTCTCATAGTCTGGGAGTCCTTCATGTGTTTTTTGGCAAACTCTATGCAGGCTTTCATATGTCTTGCACTGACGAGAGGCTTCCGTCGGGCCACTCTGCCATAAAGCCCCGACTGGTGGAGGGCTGCAGTGATAGTTGACTTTGTGGAACTTTTTCCCATCTTCCTACTGCATCTCTGGAGCTCAGCCACAGTGATCTTTGGGTTCTTCTTTACCTCTCTCACCAAGGCTCTTCTCCCACGATTGCTCAGTTTGGCTGGACGGCCAGGTCTAGGAAGAGTTCTGGTCGTCCCAAACTTCTTCCATTTAAGGATTATGGAGGCCACTGTGCTCTTAGGAACCTTGAGTGCTGCAGAAATTCTTTTGTAACCTTGGCCAGATCTGTGCCTTGCCACAATTCTGTCTCTGAACTCCTTGGGCAGTTCCTTCGTCCTCATGATTCTCATTTGCTCAGACATGCACTGTGAGCTGTAAGGTCTTATATAGACAGGTGTGTGCCTTTCCTAATCAAGTCCAATCAGTTTATTTAAACACAGCTGGACTCCAATGAAGGAGTAGAACCATCTCAAGGAGGATCAGAAGAAATGGACAGCATGTGAGTTAAATATGAGTGTCACAGCAAAGGGTCTGAATACTTATGACCATGTGATATTTCAGTTTTTCTTTTTTAATAAATTTGCAAAAATTTCTACATTTCTGTTTTTTTCTGTCAAGATGGGGTGCTGAGTGTACATTAATGAGAAATAAAATGAATTTTTTTTATTTTAGCAAATGGCTGCAATGAAACAAAGAGTGAAAAATTTAAAGGGGTCTGAATACTTTCCGTACCCACTGTATTAGCATCAACACAAATGACCTGCACCAAATATATAGAGGATATAAAGGATGTGCATATGTAATTTTGTGAGACTACTAACGATGATAAGATGTTACCATGCACCAACTATGAGAGTTGCAACAAATTTGGTACAGTATATCATGAGCACATCAAGGATGGGTGTCTTGGAGAATCTACTAGTGATATACATAGACACATGCTATTTTGCAAAAGAAATAGCATGTGTAAAGAAAACTAAATAACCTGCTGATGGGCCAAGTCAGGTTTAATTAATTATTAGAATTGTGTGTTTTCACATATTGTTGTTAATTTTACCCAGAAGCTGCCACACACCAAAAGTAACTGGCCACTAAAAGACTTAGTATTTAGAGTAGTAATAATTTTCTAAAACTATGAATCATATGAGTCCAAGATGCTGCATGCTGAATGTGAAGAAGATTGAAACAAGAATTCATAAACAATATGTTTTATTAGAAAGATATTTGAATTACGCAAGCCACCCGGTACACTGAGCTGTGGAGTTTGTAGTCCTTTCTAGTTGGTTTACTTCAGAGTATGTAATTATTATTGTTTCTTGTCTAAGAAAAGGCAAAGATGAATGAAAAAAGGAGGGGAGATAAAATGGCAGATGAGAGGGAGGAGGGAAGAGCGAAGACAGAGGCCCAATGTTCAGTTCTTACCTTTCATCTTAATGTGGAACTCCCCCAGCTGGTTCTCCAGCTCGCTCTCCAACACACACATGTTCTACAGAGAGGATCAAAGAGGCCACTTTCATTTATTAATTTCTACCAAACAGGTCTGAACTAAGGCGCTGTTTTTTTAGAAATGCTATCACTCTTTAATGTACTGTAATGTAATGTCCTACTACATATTAATGCAATGGCCCTTTTCTCCCACAAGGATCACTGTACATTTACCATTTTTCTCCATTCTATCTTAATCCACTTTTGACTCTAGCCCACCACATCTCTGTCCTCTTAATTTTACCTCTGTGTACTCTTTGTATCCTTTATTGGCTTCTGCTAAACTCTCCCTGGCCTCCTTACTGCCCGGAGAGGCAGTGTAAGCCTTCACCATCTTGTCGGCTCCGTCCCTGAGTCTCCTTTGCAGGCAGTAGGCTTCATATAGCTCCTCAATCTGGTAAAGGAGGGGGGGTTAGACATTTCATCTTTCTCTGCATGAAAAGAAAAAGCTGACTCATAGTAAGTGGAAAGTGAAAATGTAAGTTAGTACTAGACTGGACAGGAAGACAGTCTATCAGTGTCTCAGGGAGCAGTATGCATCATGATTTTTCATTTTACACCACTGTTAGAGCTAGGCCACTTGTGTACCATAGCACATTCTCAAACACATACTTGTGGATGCTTATCATGTAGAGGTGATAAAAAAAATGCAGCATTTGGCAAAACCCATCACTCTGCACAGTCTACAGAAAAGCATATTTCAAAAACCGTGTATGAAGTACACTATTATAACTATTTCTTCATAATTTGGTTTTCCCCTTTGTATTAATGCTTGTCTCCATTTCCCTAATTTTCATTAACATATCATCACTTCACAAAGTTTTTTGCTGAACATATAAGCAAACAATTGCCTATTTACACATCCAGCAGACAGCAAGTATCATTAGTATTCACTTGGAGTCATGTTTCTGAAACTAATTCAAATATTGACTCTCCTTTTACTTCTGGTCTCCATCTACCAATCACAGACACCTGAGAAGAATATCTGTCTCTTTAGCCGCTGCATGCTCCACTATGTTCAGCAGCTAGTTCTAAATGTACAACACGTACAAGATATGGGTGTACACAAACACATAATCTGAGGCCATTCAGTCAAACAGATATGTATTTAGCAGCATGTAAAATGTAAGGTTTTTGACTTTGAAACAACAACACCATTGACTATTTGCTGCTACCAGCTGCCCAGTACATCCAGTCTTTTCCTGACTGCAATAGTTAATTGTCTTGCTTACATATATTTGGACAGTAGGAGCCATTTCAACATATAAATGAAACAGGAGATTTTGTTTCCACCAAATGAAAGTTTACTGCAGTGAAATTAGAAGCTTGCATTTGAGGGGAGTTCAGTATTTAAATAGTGTTCAAATGCATTTTGACAGCTGAAAAACTAGGAGCACAATGGGTTACAGTAAAGAAAGGAGCAGAAAAAGATTGGGTAAGTACAACTGACACAGATCAATTAAAAAAAAATGTCTTATTGACCATCATACAGATCCTGTAGATCAACCTAGACATGTCTACAATACAGTAGCTCTGGAATGTCTGATTTCCTCTAACTAGTCTACATTGTGTGAGTGTATTTGTAGCTTAATATGTGCTAATTATATATGTTGTCTTGCCAAATAGGGAACACAGGTCCACTTGGGTATCTCCTTTTATGTGTGATTGACAGTCATTAGTCTAATTATGGTTGGTAAAAGGTAACTTCTGCAAAGTGTTGGATAGTGCAGGACTAGGTGAAACATGTACATTTGGAGCATTTTTCACCCTGAAACTTCCAAAGAGCTTACTCAAATTGACAAGAAAAAGGGTATTTGTGTGAAGCATCGATTTCAACTAGAACTCGATCAAAACAAACTAAGCTGTAACATGTCAAGTTCAGGAGGTGGTACCGTGGCTCTTGCTGGCATTTTGTGGAGCTCAAAATGAGTGAGTTTTTTTTCTTATTAATAGTGAAATATTTGTGTATATACATCCTCACAAACACTTGACCTCCATGGCAAATTTCAGCCTCATAGGTAGAAAGCTTGGGTTGCTATAGGTTGGGCGCAGCTTTGTGGACCAATGAACTGATGGACCAACAGAAGGGGATGGCAGGCTAACCTACACCACTGAAAAAGGAGTCCAATGATGCCAGAGTCTACGACCAACAGTTAATGAGTTATGAAGTAGCTTAAGTATACGAGACAGGATAAACTGTAACCATTGAAGGTGTCCGTGTGTGTTTGTGTATATTTGTCTGTCTGTCTGTGAGTGACTTTCTACAAAGTTTTTACCATGTACCCCCCCCCCCCCTTTAGTCAATTGCCATGAACACAAACACAAACCTTCACACACACATGCACACACTTGACCTCCATGCCAAATTTCAGCCTCCTAGGGCGAAGACTGTGGCCGCCAAAGGGTGGGGAAATGTTTGTTAACCAACCAACCGATAGAACGAGCTATAGATCTGCTGGTCCCTAAAATACAAAAACTTCATCTAAATGCAAGCAACCTGTCCAATAGAGTTAAATCCTGAACACATTTCTGTGACAAAATGTTTGAGACAGGTTTTATTTTCAATAACATTCACTGAGATGGAAAAGCATTGCTTGACAGTGATCATGGTGGTCTTACCTTGCTGAGGTGAAACTCCAGTCGTCTTATGTACCTCTCAGTCACCTTCACTTGCTATCAGAGGGAGCACAGGGCAATATTCATTCCTACTAGTCAAAACAGACTGAACTATTTTTAGGACAGGCTCAGGCTAAGTGCAACACACAAAAGTTGCTGAATTACCTGTAAAGTAATGAGCCACATCATAAATTCTGGATAATGTACATTTCCACAGCACACACAACACAATGCAAAAATACGTGATTCCATTTTAAATTTTTTGATTGCTGTTAAGCTACCATACGTCCTACAAATGTTTCAAATTAAAATCATAGCAGGAAAGGGATGGATTATGCCCTTCAAGCTGTTGAAAGGCGTTTAATGTGAATCATCGGTGCAGGAAGTGTTGAGATTCACTGAAGGTGAACGAAAAAGTAAAAGTAACTTGAAATAACTTGTATAGAGAAGAGACAGTGAGAGGAGCAAAGTGGTAACCATGACAGGACACTGTTGTACTGTTGGATATACACTACATTGAATTTACCAAGACAGACGGTAAACAGTGAGGAAGTATTGACTTTGCATTAATAGCAATTTAAAAAAGACACTTCTTACTATAATATGATCATATACTTAAATTAGAAATAAAGGCTATCTCGAATATAGAACTCAAATTCTCTCTGCAGTTGAGGTCAATATTAAAGAATTCACTGTAGCTCACCTTGTCCAGTTCATACAGGAAACCCTGAAGAGGCAAAAAACATCAAGTCATCAGTATCTCTCAAATTTGATTAAGTGGCAGCATAATGTGATGTGCACTCTTTCTGATATTTTGCTTTGTAAGAACATTTTTGTCAAACCAAAGTTACCAAAATGTCAAGAATGCTCAACGCCATGAATTGAAACAGTGTGACAAAATGGGACATACTAATGGCCAGCCGATTCTATTGCTGGTTAGTAATTTTGATATTTTTTCAACTTGAAAAGGGACCTTTTTGAAACCTCTGTGTGCAGGGACACACTGACACCTGGGAAAATCAAAAAGTCAAGAAATAACAGTGCTTCTGTGCACATTAGACATAAGAAAACGGTTATACAGTTAGGCTTAGAAGGGTGAAAAGAAGTATTTTTCCTTTTCACTTTTAGTGCTGAACCAAACAGTCCAATGTCAGAACATACCAGTCTGGAGTTCCTCTTTGATTCTTTCATCTGTCTGCTGAGGCTGTCCAAGTCCATCTGATGAACCTGCAGGTAAGACCTGAGAGATAATACACACACACACACACACACACACACACACACACAGATATTTTTAGTTTTGTTAGCTGAAGTTTTGAGAAAATTATGTAAACATTGCCCTCTGCACTACAGAACCTGACTGTGTACCGTCTCTCACTGCCTGCTTTCCCATTGTACTGCTTGCGAGGGATTCACCACTTCTTATAGAAAATTAACACTTGCTGTGCTTTGTGTGTTTCTACCTTTTAAAAGTAAGCAGTAAAGCAGTAGTTTGACATTTTGGAAAATAAGTTCAATAAATGAGATACAACGTGTTAATTACTAGGTGTTGGTAAGTGGATTTTCGTACGTTTGGAAAGAGCCAAGCAAGCTGTTTCTCCGTTTCTGGTCTTTGCTGCCTCTTGTTTAATTTTTTATTAACTTTTTCCGTGTGGTTTACTTGAGTTTAGTTGTTTCTTTGCCAAATTCGAGCCAATGATATTATAAAGATCGTCTGTGAAAACTGTTTTCTGTAGACAGGGATATGAAAGAGCTATTCTATTTTTTTTACTAAACCAAGCCAGGTTGATTTATTGTCAACCAATGAAATTGCCTTTCTACTGAACCACTGCAATAGTAATACATTGTAGGAGCACAGTACATAGCACAGTAGGAGTTACTAGTGCGGTGTCAAGGACGAATTAAAGCTTAGAGTTGCTGTTTGTATGTATGGGTGTCTGTGTGTGTAGGGAGTGTACTCACTGAAGGCCTTTCTTCAGTGACTCATAGACCTGATCCAGTCGCTCTGGTTGAGGAACTTTAGGTGGCGGGTTGGACTTGGTGGACATCGTAAACATCCTGCTGGCTCTGCTGGGCTTCCTGCAGAGACCTGGAGTGCTGAACACTGAGAGGTTCCTGCAATATCAAGTCAACATCATCTAACTTCCCATGACATCCCCAGATCACCTTGATCAAACTCTGTTTTAGCAAACATCATTATTATATCACATCAGACTGACACCTTCAGCATACACACTCAGGAAGAGTATGTCTCTCTACATGTCTGCATAACATCTATACAAGATCTCGCTTACGTTACAAGATATTTTTCTTGTTATTACTAGATACCAAATTATTCTGTTTATGTGTAATTTTCCAAAAATACTTGTTAATGAGACCGCAGGCCATTAAGTGAACTGCACACTCACGCGCGTTCACACTCTGTAGGTGCGGAACAAGCCTCCTGGGCACCGACCAAAACTTTACTGCTGAAGCACATACTACCTATGGCAGAAATCCACTGATAAACATTGGAAAATTAAGCATGGATGAAGTTTGGATTCAGAGTAGCGGACCTTGAGACAATCACAGCCCAAGGCATCTTCCGACCACCCAGCCAGACCAGCCGGACCAAACGCTGCAGCGGGTGTTGCAACCACCCCAGGAGGAGAGAGAAAAGAGCCAGGATGAGAACTAAGCTAACCCAGCTTGGACCTAAGGCTGCTCCTGGCTAATGTCTAGTCGCGGGAAGGACAAAATGGAACTCAACAGGAAATCAGAGACTGCTGTGCCGACATCTTTACACAAACCTGGCTCCATCTCCATCTGAACACCTTGGATCAATGTATTAAACTTGACAGGTAGACCGTGGTGTTCTGACTCTGAGCTGACAGAGTGCAAGACTCGAGCAAGACGAGGGGAGGCAGACTGTGTTAAAAAAAACTAAAAATAATAAGTCAGCGTTGACTTTTGGTCAAACATAGGACACAAACCCCGGTCAATGGGGGAATTGTGAAAATCTTATTCTCTTAACTTATTAAGATAAATTGATGTTTGTTCTTTGTTTTCATAAGATATACTGGTATAGTGTTAAGAGGAGAAAGTTTCACAATATAATAAGATTAAGTTATATATTGTTATAATGAGAAACATTTCTTGTTATAACTGAATAATTTGATATGTAATAGTGACAAAAATATGTCATTATAACATGAATAATATCTTGTTAAGGGGATTAGAACAAATCTTTTTTTCACGGTGGCAGCAATGCACTGCTGTAGTAAATGACCAGAAACACTTTCAGAAACATTAGAATTCTTTATAGGGTTTACAAAGAATATGACATATATATGTCAATTTGACTATAGTATAGAGAGTCCGTCAGTGATCCAATCTATCAAACCCCTTATTTTGTCCAGTCTCTTTTAGGCTGGAGCCTATCCCAGCACACATTGGGCCAGTGCAGACCAGTGTGAAATTTTTTACACATAAATGTTTGGTAGTACAACCAGGCAGTAACCACTATAGGCAAAAGTGAAAAATGTGTGCTAGTACAGTATGTACAGGTATGTAACCGAGGTATTCATACTCTATATAGGAGATATAAAAGAATGCATTCAACATATGAATCCACTGATCTCAACAATCTCATTCAGATAATTTGAAATTGGCCCAAACTGTTAAATGTTACAGAATACTCACTCCAGTCAGGCTTCAATGAAATGGCTCATACAGCCTAAAAACTCCAATGGTTATAATCCAAAGCACTTAATCTCAATTACTTTTTCTCAACATTAACAGAACACAGCATAGAAGAATAAAATTTGTTGGAGAAATAAGCCCATTTTACACAGCCTGTTGCAGCGTTATTCCGCCTGCCTTCTGTATAAAACGTACAAACACGGAATTAGGGGTCATTGTGGTTCTGCCATTAAGATGGCATTGGAGCAAGTAACAAAGCCGAATCAACATCGGTGTAAACAGGGGAGCCGGTAGGACAGGACTCCGATGCTGTTGTGTTACACGTCAGGCCTGTTTCGCTTTCGGCGTTGTTCAGTTCAGTGTAAGAAAGCAAAGCCGGTGTATTGACGGGCCTACTGTAAGAACTTATTTCGTTATGTGTAAAAAGGGCTATAGATTAAAATATACTGCATTTTAGCAGATGTATTGATTATCTAAAAGTTCAATTATAAGAATTCCAAATCACCAAGACCAAAAATCTCATATTGGTCCATTTATATCCTGCATAAACACACACA
This sequence comes from Lateolabrax maculatus, assembly GCA_031216445.1. NCBI lineage: Eukaryota > Metazoa > Chordata > Actinopteri > Acropomatiformes > Lateolabracidae > Lateolabrax > Lateolabrax maculatus. The sequence goes on along the minus strand of CM062214.1, from coordinate 2,138,847 downwards.
CAGTCAGACTGTCTGTCTTTTGAGCTCCACCTGACAGGATGTCCTGTCAAGTATGTACTTCCCCATCCCCGTTGTCTGTGTGTGTATGTGTGTGTGAGTATACCTGTAGGGCTTGTCGTAAGTGTTGACTCCGGTGAAGCTCTGGCTCCTAGTGATGGATCTGGAGGTGAGGCGTCTGACTGGGCGAACGGACAGCGACATGGTGGAGAGAGTTCGGGATGGACTCCCTGTACAGAGCAGAGGAGAAGAACCATCAATAGCCTGCAGACACAACGGCATGATCGACTGATTGGTCATGTTTTTCTGTCATCCGTCCACCTGATGAAAGAGACACTCTATTCCCACCTGGTATTAACACACGATCTGTACCTGTACCCCCCTTTTTGTTAAATTTTGTAAAATCTTTGTCATAATTGGGTAGTTTGACAGTAGAGACAAAAAGGAAATATTGAAACTGAAACTACGATGGGTGCCATGCAACAAAAGTCCCAGTCGGAATCTAGGGACAATGCAATTATATGATTTGCGCATTAGACCACTAGGCTGCAGGGACACTACTGCATCTGGATATCTGATCTGGATCCAAAAAAAGCACGTTGATTAGTAATTTATTTTATTTAGGCAAAATGCTTAATATCCCCTGTAGTAATTAACATGGGGAATTAACAACCATTGAATAGTTTTAAAACATTTAAGTAGGGATGAAATAATAGGAAATTGAATTGAAAATGGAAACAAACAGAAAAACAAAACTGGAGTAGGAAAGAAATGTTTCTACATCAGAGCTTATCAGAAAATATATTTCAAAGCAGGAGCGGTCCCCACGGCCCTCATTGCCCTCTGATTCTAACCCCCTATATGAATGAATTCTTTATCAACTGAAAACTTCCGTTTGTTAGGCCCTGTGATCCAAATAATTACAGTTGAATTAGCCTAATACACTCTAACTGGGTCTACGACTTAGTTCACTATGAGAGTTCCGCCCTAAAATCACAGCTTCACTTGGTAAGTGTTTGTGTGTTAGATACTATGCTATTTGTGTTATTCCCACGAATATTTAGCTGACCTTGGTATGAAGAACCTCGGATATCAGTTAGATCTATCGTTCAGAAGTGTTTTTGCATCCCATTATAGCTGTTACAATGGCTACCACTGAAAACCACAATGGTTAATATCTGAATACAAAGTGTCACGTGTTTTGATGTCACCAAAAGGCTGATCATGTCGTTGCTGTGGCCTTTAACCAACATTTGAAGTCTGTGGCCTGGTGTGGTGTTTTGTTATTGTGGCTTAAGTCAGCAGTTAATTTCTGTCAGCTAAAGCAGTGTTTTCCTACTGTGGCCTATCCAGTGTCCTGTATCCTGTTTCTTCACACAGCTGAAAGGCCTTTGCAAAGCGAACCCCCCCCCCCCCCCCCCCAGCACAGGAAATGTCACAATCCTACAGGAAGTCAGAAGCAACTGCCTCTCCCGGCAGGAAATTGAACAAAGGGAGATAGTCCTGAGGGCTGCAGTCATCGGGCTGAAGAGAAAAGGTCAATTCTGCTGGGGTGCTGAACTAAATCACAAGGGATGGAAAGAATACTTTAGCAATATTAATTGTAGAAGTAAACTCACGGTCCAACTTTCACAGCATTCTTTTAAGCTATAAAATGATTGTTTAACATGAACTCTTAATAAAAAGGAGCAATTAATTTTACTTACTTGTTTTTTTTAACAAAAACAGTGACAGAATGTAAAGTTACTGACTTCCACCCTTGAAAACCATGAAGAATGTCTGTGTTTGTGTGCTGTGGGACTCTTCTCTTAAACTAGGTTAAATCAACAAATGGTTGACCACAGAGTACAGAGGAGCTGAAGGGGAGTGAGAGATAAAGGAAGACAACACATTTCAGAGAGAGAAACTGAGCCTCCCAGAGGTGCAGAGTGGACCAAGAGAGTAAGTGGAAAAGTTTGGTCATACTGGGTCCATCACATTCAGGAACTTTCCTCTTTAAGTTCCTGATAAATCACCATGTTGTGTTGTCACAGCAGTTCACCGTCTCCATGAGAAAGTCTAGATAACAAGTGATAATTCAGAAGTCTAAGTCAGGGTACAGTAAACAGTTTCTGCTCAGTAAGAATCCTCTATGAAACATTTTTATTAGGGCTGTCAATCGATTACAATTTTTTAAATCTACTTAATTACATGTAATAGTTACATGATAACAAAAAACAAAAATCAAATTCCTCCCCCTGGCCGAACAACCACACTTGAGCTCTTAAAAGGGTCAGAACGAAAATAGAAGGTCAAGTCTGAACTAACTCACAGCACAAATTTTTGAGGGTGCTGTGAGTTAGTTAATATGTAATGCTAATATGTACAAACAACCACAATCCAAAGGTTCTCTTCAGAGTAACTGAGTCTGTCATCAGTGGTCCCTCCACTACTTAACCTGAACCTGATATTGAGCTCCCCATTTTGTCAATAAATGTAGAGAATATAAGGTCCCAAATCCAACCTGACCCCTGCATTCTTTCCAGATTAGTTTTGCACATGCCATTGTGAAACCCCTTCCAAAGAAACCTACCTTGGACCCCCTGCTTTTAAGTAACTACAGACCTATCTCCAAATTGTCTATTTTATCTAAGGTTGTGGAGAAAGTTATTTCATCCCAACTGATATATTTTATGAATAATAATAGTGTTTTTAACTGCTTCCAGTCCAGCTTCAGAGCACTTCACAGCACCGAGACAGCACTTGTCAAGGATACTAATGACCTGCTGCTAACTGCTGACAGAGGTGACTGCTCGATTTTAGTTATTTTAGATTTAAGTGCTGCTTTTGATGCTACTGACCACAGAATCCTCCTCCACCAGATAGGAATCAAGGGCTCAGCTCTTAGTTTATTATGTAGTTACCTCTCCAACAGAACGTTCTCCATCGTTCTGGGTAGCGCCACACCCACCACAGCTCAGCTGAGTTGTGGGGTCCCCCAAGGCTTAGTTTTCGGCCCCCTTCTCTTTCCCATATACATACACTCTTGGCCAGGTTTTTGAAAAAATATGATGTGCACCATCATTTCTACGCTGACGACACTCAGTTATACATGCTACTGAAACATTCGGATCCTGGTAGCCTACCTAAACTCACAACATGCCTCTCAGACATTAAATCCTGTATGTCGCAAAATGTTCTTAAATTTAATGATGGTGCGTCTGGAGTTCATCCTATTCGAGCCCCCAAATTCCATAATCTCTCTTGTTGCAAATCTTGGCAAACTGTCAAATAATGTCACACAGGCTGCTAGGAATCTAGGAGTTATATTTTATGAAAACAAGTAAAATGGACAAGTAAAAAATTTTGTTAAATAATGTTTTTTACAGCCCAGGATAATTGCCAAAATTAGGTAATTTCTGTTGCATGCTAATCTACAAAAAGTTGTATATGCTTTTATCTATTCTCGCCTTGACTACTGTAATGCACTTTACTCAGGTATCAGCCAGGGCTCCCTCCATCACTCCCAATATTATTATGATATGCTGATAAATTAATCGAGTTAATCGCCTATATCGATATTTTCTAGGAAAAGGCCCCCCAAAAAGTATATTTCAACTCAAAAACATGACATTATTGTGGCACGTGACAAAAGAATAGAATCATTGTTATTGTCAAAACAATTGTCACAACATTGTCTATAAGCAATTATATAATTGCTTATGGGAGCTATAAAATGGGAGCTATAAAAAAAAAAACAATGTAATTAGTTGATGATGGCACAACTTTATATGTACTTGATTATTTAAATGGTAGTCCTTTTTTTGTGTGTTTGAAATGATAAGAAGTTTCTGCAGATTCTGCAAACCAGCATACTGATGCACTGAAGGAGTTCCACAGCAGAAAAATAAAGCATAAGAGCATAACATGGCAAGGTTTGTCATATTCTAGCTGAAAGTCAAATAGATTTTTCCCCAAACATGGTTTCTATCATTTTAGGTAGTTCTTATCACGCTGATGTGTGTTCAAGTGTTTTTCTCATAAGTTTGGTTTTACTTAGTTATTTGATGCTATAAGAAGGGGGTGTGACGTCATGATTGACAGAATGTAAAGATACCGCGGCTACACTCCCTGATCACTACTGCGCAGACTGTGGTTCAAAATGGTGTCACCAACACAAGATGGCAGTGCTTGTGTCCGGGATATTTTATATTAATTTTGTACAGTGAGAGGAAGGGAAGCAGAGACACGTCGCCCATCTTTATATAGAGTCTATGATGTACACACATATAGTCATATGTAGATTATTTTGTTTTCCCTGCTGTATTGAAAATGTACTGGACCATAACCCTAAAATTAAGGTATGTATCAAACTGTGTATTTTTAGTTAGTTTAAACCCCTGAACCCTAATAAAATCAAACACCAACCTTGACGAGGCTCAGTGTCTCTGTCAGAGTCCCAGTTCAGACAGGGAAGTGGTAGTCGGCACATTTCTCCCTCTGTCACACCCCACTGTCCGGTCTCCTATGTAATCTCCAGGCTTATTATTAGACTTTCGTGCGCATTTTAGTCAGCATCCCATTCAGTTTAATGACCCATCAGCTCCATTCAAACTTCTACTAGATCATCCAGAAGTTAGAAGAAGTCAGTTCAACACATCAAACTGAAAATGTCTGTCAAACTGTGCTGTGTTTTGTGTTCCCTACCTGATCCACACAGTGGTCCTGTCCTGCCCAATGATAACAACAGATTCCAGTCACACCATCTCCTTTGCTATTGATGTTCTCAAATAAACATGCGGACTGTGGCTCTGTGCCATACACTCAGCCTTCCATACGGCTCAGTGGTAAGCGAGAGTGTGACACCACACCTATTGTTTGATGCTCTCTGGCGTCTCTCACCTCGACCATTCTGGAAAAACGCTGCCTGGAACCCAAACACGCACACACACCCAAACACAGCACACCACTTAGTCCATATCTCCCTTACATTGTTTTTGCCCAACTAGCTGGATGAACTTGTTAGTCTGTCAGAGCAAGATATCTCAACAAATACTAGCCAGATTGTTCAGGAAATAACTGAATATTCATACCCTGAGGATAAAACATGTTTTAAACCTACAGTATACTTCTATACACACACACACACACACACACACACACACACACACAGTGGGAAAGAGGAAAAACAAACTTGTGTCAAGAGTAGTAATGTAACTGCTAAGCCCAACAGTGCACCTATACTGCTGCCTTCAGGCCTAGCCATCCTGTGTTATCAAGCTGAACACACTGTTGATGGAAACAACGGCAAGGAATGGTTCAGCCAAAAAATAAAATGTTTCTATCTATTAGTGAAATAAGAGTTAAACACACACACACACACAAAAAAAACTGTATTTCTTAAGGAAACTTAAGAAGGCAAATTTCCTGTGGCAATTTCTTGTTAACTTTGAGTGAACTTTTTAGGAGCAATAGAAAGCATCCTGACTGGAAACATCACAAGCTGGCATGGAATGTGCACAGCCCAGGACAGGAGGGATCTGCAGTGGTTGATTAAAACTGCCCATAACATCACTGGTATCAAACCGCATCAACTGATGCATCTACCGAGCATCAGTCATATCAGTGAGGTGAAGTGCCTGAGCAGACCCAAAAGGATATTAAAAGACCAAACCCATCCCAACAGCCTGTTCACCCTGCTGCCTTCTGGCAAGAGATACATAAGTATTCACTGCCGTACCACCAGACTGCTGAGCAGCTTCTTTCCTCAGGCTGTGAGGCTCCTCATCTCATCCTCCACCAGTTTGTTTGAGTAGCATGAAGGGACTACAGTTTGCATTTTGTTGACAAGTAAATCATCATGGTTCCTTAAATCTTGGAATAAGAATTAAGTCAAGATTGTCATAAATGTAACCAAGCAAATCTTCCGGTCCAATTTAAATCTGAATTTTTCATAAGCAAGCTGCAAGTGTCATACCTGTAAAATGGCCGTGCATTACTCTGACACAGTAGTACTTTAGGTGGGTTGGACGTATTCCTTTCAGAGCTGTTTTAATAGTTTTTTTACAGAACTAAGACCAAATCTGAACTTTTTTAAATACAAAAGATTTTCCTAAAAAAAGCAAACCAGATGTGTGTACTTTTTTTTTTCCACACCAAATTCTTTCTATTTTAATAATAATCCCATAGATGTATCATATCTGCACAGACCTCCATCGCTACTGGCATTTCAACACTTATAACAATATAAATATTTAGGAGTAACTGTTAGCAAATTTGGTCAGTAGAGGGGAGACAAAACTATGTTGAGGCAGGATATTGATCAACAATAAAGTTTATGATCAAAATGTCAGTAACCGTAAATTCGACAGAATAAACTTTACTGAAAAATTATTTATCAAATAAATAATAACTACAAATAAAAACTAAAATATATAGAATGGTATTAATAAAAATGGAGGAAATATACAACTGCAGCCTGTAAAATATTTATATACTGCAATTAGTGTGCATATCTGCCATCATACAGACAATACAATACAGTATATTAGTGATAGCTTAGTATCTGCCGCTGACACTGGCTGTTTGGTTATTGGTCAGCTTTTAAGTTTTTTTCTACAACAACAAAATCTTTGCAATACATGTAATACTCATATTTCAATGGTGAATGAGGCATGTCCAGTTAGGCTTAAAAACACAGCTCAGACAACATTGGTTAATGTTGATGGTAACATAGTGTGTTAGGCTATGAGTGCAAGGTCTAGCAGGATATAATGATTAAACATCTGTTTTACAGTTACTACTCCTGCGTGGTCCATGAGATGTACTGTTTTAGACTAATCATTACAGATTAACATGAATAAGTCACTCTTTCTCATAATTCTTGGTCAATATCATCCCCAGGAAAGCATCAATAATTATCTTATGTATCAGTATGATACGTCTGGCAAACATACTAAGGGACAAACATGCTCACAGATGATTCATACACTTTCTTTTTCTCAAGAATCCTGGGCCCTCTAGTGCTTATTGCTCAAACTTTACAATGTCGGAATCGGGTTTATTGCCAAGTAGGTTTTCACATACAAGGAATTTGCTGTGGTGTATTGGTGCGTAACAAGTACAGACAATTACAGACAAGTACAGACAAGTAGTGAAAGGTGCAATGTCATACTCGATCAATGAGGATTTTGCTTTTAAGTCTCAAGTTAAGGAAATCAACACCTGTACCCTTCCTACCTTTTGTTTCCTGTTGTTCTTACGTCACTGCTTTGATCATACTGTATAAAACTGTATCTCTGTATTTACTCTGGGTCCACGCACCGACTCAGATCCGCTCTGTGTCCGTCAGTGCACCAGGGTGCCTGCTTGAATAAACTCACAACACTACAGCAAACCTCTAACCTGGACTTGTATTTTTCCACAACAGTTTCATCACCACTCTCAGTTCATTTTCAGACAAAGACTCACAGTCTGCCATACTGTTATCATGCGTTACACTGCTATCTAAAAAAAAGGGCAGTGATTTGACAGAGACGCTGTCTCCTGGCGAAATGTAGCCACTGACAAAACTGCATATTAAGCAAGGTGAACAAATGGTCAGTCCTTAGTATTACTCTTGGGATCACTAATGCTTCATCTGATGTTAGTTTCCTCCCCTAACATTACCACTATTTCATACACTGTTTGTTCTCTCACACCCCCACAAAATGTACATAGTTTAGTTTCATAAGTCCAGGCCCTTCCCTCCTTCCTATTACTGTCTTTAGGAGAAGGAAACCCTGGAGGGAGTAACATCCTGCAAGGAGGGCAGGGTCAGGAAAAGACAATTTATGGCTTTACTGAGTCACAGGAATAACCCAAGAGCTTTACTGTACAGCCATGCTTGCTCACTTCCAGGAAAAAGATACAAGTGTCCGAAAAATTATTATAAAGCTGAAAGGGCAATAGCGGCCAGTCTGGTTTTATGGTTATTATAAGTAGTAAGGTATTGTTGTGAGGTAATACAGTTTACAACAATAATGTAACGTTGACAGTAAAAGCAGACACCGTGTTCACTTTGACGGATACCTATCTTTAGCAAGTATGTGTAAGTTTATTTTCATAGACTGAACTAGAACTATTATCATTCCTCTGAGAGCAAAACTGTTTTCTATGTTTACTCTCTCCATCATATTATAACAAAATTCTCATATCAACATATTATGATTCACAGGTATTATGTCTAAAGGAATGAGAAGTTATATTTTGCCAAATGCTTGAATTTGAAGACAATGAACTAACACAAGATGACACTCAAGTCTGGTAATACCATATACAAAGGCCACAAACAGATAATCTTATCAATAATGTAGCTGTCACCACTGCTGTCACACCAACTCACACCAACCACTGACCAGTATATATAGTGAAGGGTGGGTGTAACAGTCCTGATAAAGATATATTAATGTAAAAATTAATATGGCTCTTCACTATAAATACACATATTTACATTGCTGCTAGGGAACTGAAAAAGAGGGGGAGGGAGTAGGGCAGAATATTTACTCCATAAATTCTCCATAAATGTTTTTTAGGTTGCAAATACAATCACTCTTAACTACACAAATACTATGAAACATACACATTTCTTCATGTATGCATATATAAAGTCTAAAAAGGCATTTATAAAAGCTTAAAAAAAGTTATGTTCAGCTTTTGATACTGCAGTGACTTCCTGTTTACACAGATAAATAGAGGTTTCCTCACAAACTATTTATTATTCTTTATTTACATTTACATTCTGTCGGTTTTAATGGTGGAACTTGATTTAGGAAATCCCTAGTTTCAAACTAGCTGCTGGTTACTAAGAAAGTAGAAAGGACTTCACACACCAACTTAATGATGTATTTACAAAAAGCTAGTGGAATGCAATCTAGACTTTAGAGCCGGGCTATAGGTGGAGACAGGCCTTAATTTCTAATTTCTTTTTCAAGTGTATTGGATCATACTTTAATAAGAATCCTTCTGAGTTTATTTGCTGTCGCTGCTGTTTTGGGCACTCAACACTTCCTCCATGTGTGCTTGTTGTCATGGTAGCTTCAGGCATAATATGTATTTCCGCAGCATTAATTCCACCAGAATAACATTCATGGCACGTGCACACACACACACACACACACACACACACACACACACACACACACACACACACACACAGAGTGACTAAATTGCTACATAAAATTAACAAAAAAAGGGGTTTTGACTTTAAAACTAAAAAACGTCTCCAAAGTAACTTTGGAGAAAGCCAGCATGAGAAGCTAGATTTTGAAAGTATCCAACTGAAAAATCCCACCCCTCTCTTTCAGGTGTCCCTTCAATGACACTCCCCAAAAACACATGAACGCACTGCCTGACTCCTGCTGGAGGACGAGCCCACCAGAGAACAGAGACATATATTGTAACCATGGACATATACAACGATGCTCTGCGCTCCTCTCCCCAACGCTCTCTCACATAGACATACTGCATATACATACATATATGGCACATCGCTGTCATCACGAACAGTATCTAACTAGCTCATTTCTCATTCACATGTAAGGAAACCCAGAACATTATCATAACAAACATAACCAATGATTGGTGCTCAAACAATTGCAGCACAGCTGTCAAGCTAGAATGTTAGAATTGGGAAATGTTATTGGAAATTGACTTTGGCGCAGTAAGTTATTGCTGGCCAGCTAGCTACAACCAAAAATCAAAAACTGTTTTAATGTACTGCATACATTGGCACATCAGTATATTACAAGACAGCCATGAAAAAATATGAATATGGCATGGTCCTTTAACGCATAGTTACCTAAGGTATCTATTTATTAGTGAGGAACACTTCTTTTGACACCACTAGCCAATTTAATTAAGTCATGAAAAGTACAAGGGAAATAAATTTGAGACTGACTGTATGTTCCTCTGTTCAGGAAGTGAACTCCATTGAATCATATAAATATAACAAACAAATCTCCAAATAAGTCACAGGTTTTGCAGTTTATTTGCAGGTTTTTGGTATTTGCAGTGAACTCTCTAGCCATCAACTCATAATAAGTTACAAACCTGTTAACCAGCAACTGTAAATTGATCCTGACAAACACAGAGTTAATGATTTGAAATGAGCTAGTCTCACTGAGTCTCACTGACTACACTGGTTCATACCTCCATATCCACTGTACATGGTAGTTCTGATGGTTGATGTCAAGTCTTTCTAGCGATGGGTCCACCCAGTTCCAGAAAGCGCTCAGCCCTCCAAGTCTTCTGATCTCTCCCTTTCCTTTCTCTTTTACTCCCTCACTCTTTTTGGCATCTGGTTCACTTCTATTCTCTCTATCCTGGTCTATTTCCCTTTTTCTCTCCCCCCATATCCACCGTCAGCGTTGTTAATTCCTTAGTTCTCTGTCTCTCTTTCTCTACCACACTGATAAGAACAGGAGGGGGAGTAGGTGGAAGAGGGAGGAGAAGGAAAAAGGAAAAAGCAAGGCGGTCCTCCCTCCTCTTCTTCCCTGTTGACATCACTGGTTTTTCCTGCCCCTCCTTCTCCCTGTTGAACATATTGTTTCTTACCGAACACCACATACATCTTTACCCAACATCCTCCCACCACAGTATCCATTCTTCCAAACATAACTCAGTGTAAGACATTACTGTAGATGGTAAAACATTGACAGAGTTCACATAGACAGTATGTAAACGTGCACACACTATGCTTTAAATAGTTTTGAGGATTTAACTACACATTACTTATGAGAAAGAACCTTGCAGACATGAAAAGCCTGAATAATGCACAGTGACCACTGGTTAAGTGGGGATTCTTCTGGATACAAGTGAGCCCAATCAGGTGGTCACAGAGGTCTCACAGGGTCATCCAGCAAAAAAGTAGAACCTGGCTCAACTTCTGCTGCAGCACAATGCAACGTCATCTGACAATCCACTGTGCCAATTTCAGCAAACATACATGCCTGGTAGATTACATTTAGCCCTTTTCCACTGCTGGAACTCAAAATTTTGTAATGTAGCGTCAAGCAGCAGTCTGGGGTTCTTCTTTAATCTCCTCTACTCTCGAGCATGCTTTGGGGATGATTTACTGGAGCTACATTTGGGCACTGCTTAACAGGTGATGCTAGCCTGTCATCGCCAGACTAATTCGCAAATGTGTATTAATCTGGGAACTCTCAGTTAATTTTTGATTTCCAAGGGACGACTCGAATAGAACTATCTGACACACACAAATAACATGTTCAAGGGGTTATCTTATCTTACACTAAGAACCACTCACTCACACAAGGATGTAATTGGGATTTTTTTGACTCAACAGAATAGGAGTCTGAGACACTAATACTAGAGACAGTGTACACACTTACTGAAGCATCATAATGGGCAGTGTGCATGGCTATTGGCAGTATACTTTTTTGTTCTTTTCAGAGCACAGCTAGCCCAACACATAACACCCTAACACACTTGTGAGGACATTCATTGGCATAATGCATTCCCTAGCCGCTTACCCTAACCTTAACCATCAAAACTAACTTGTGAGGACATTCATTGGCATAATGCATTCCCTAGCCGCTTACCCTAACCTTAACCATCAAAACTAAATTCCTGACCCCAACCTTTACCCTGACATTAACCTAAACTTAATTCTAACCTGAACCTTAAAACCTAATCTTAACCCTCAAACAGCCCTTTGAAGTTGTGAGGACCGGCCAAAATGTCTTCACTTTCCAAAAAGTCCTCACTCCCATGGTCTAAAACTGAAATTGGTTCTCACAAAGATAGATTTGTACACACACACACACACACACACACACACACACACACACACACACACACACCTTGCTGAAGTGAAGCCACATTCTTTCCATTCCCATCATATTTCTCATAACCTGGTATGCTTGCCTCCCCTTTCCCCCTTTTCAACTACATCTCTCTCAATCACTGATTTAGTCGTACTTTGACTTTTGTTTGTGGATCTCATATCCATCCCTGTCCTTATAATGTCATGTGACTGACTCACAAGAATAATATTTTGAATATCAACTGTGTTTTATGGTTAATAATTACAAGGTTTCTTCTTCTTCATGCTATTATTATCATTAACAAATCAGTTATTATTTATGACATAAAAAGTACTTTTAGCTGTGGTTTTACATGTTTTACCCATTTAACCACAACTTTTTTACACTTTCCATGACTTCTGACCATGTTTCAAAGCATAACATAAGTTTTAAAATGATGCCACTAGTTTTAGTTCATTTTTATACAATAAGAAAATCAACTCACAGATACAGATAAAGATACAGAAACAGATCACAGAACAGAACCTAGCCCATCACAGTGAGATATATTATTTGTATTTACAGTAAGTTCTTGTCCAAGTTGAGAGTGGTAATGCAGTGGTGAGCAGGGACAATGTTGAGACCTCCCTCTGCTGGTACGTTCACCTCCTAAAACTCTGCATATTCTGCAACACAGATTCAAAAGTGTTTTGAATCACAACCAAACATGTCACGTTTGCTCATTGTTTGTTACTGTACCTGGGTTTGGTATTCTGACAACACAGTAGCTATTTGATTCAATCCTTTTCTGCCATTTTTAACTTTTAAAATCTTAATCATTAAATGCACCACTAGGGAGTCCTCAATGGTAATCATGATAAAAAATTTATAAATATATAAGTTTATTCAATGATCAGTTCATTCAATGGTCTTTTAAGAGTGAGATAGAAAAAACATGTACCTGTCTGCACACCAACACACATTATGAAACACAAACACCTTCAATAAAACCCATCAGTTCAATTAATAGTAAAAGAATTGCCAGAGGTCTCTGCAGTATGAGATAAGATAGTGATTCATATCATGGTGCTTTATTGTTCTCCCTGGTCACAAGTTTGCATTATGTTTTTTTAAACATGATTTGTTTTAAATTCTGGACTAAAGAGACTTAATAATTTTGATATCTACAGTATAGTATAGGTCAAGCTCCAAAAACACTGAATCCTACATTTTCCATAATGCAACTCGTTTAGACCTTCCCCTCCAGGTAAATACCAACATTTTTCAGACTCCACACCCCCAGTTTGTGATGCAGGCTTTCTGTCATATATTTGCAGTGTCCAAGACCAAGCTGATGACACCATCACGGTTATTTTGTCAGACTTGACAACAGAGCAACAGAAGACGTGATACAACTGTTCCAAACCGATTTTTTCTCTCCAGTTCTGTTACCTCAACTCAGGGTATCTCCTGATACATAGTACCAGTCTGATACCAGTGCTCTCTTTTTCCCAAATTGAATATCTCTACTCCTCACCTTGGGAACTAATCATTCTTATATAAGGTAACACGAGGCCAGGGATAGTTGTGGGACAAAAATATTAGTTGGCTCACTGTATGAATACATTTTATATTGACACTGACAAAGCAACAATGTTTAATGTGGATCACAATAGGTCAGATTCATGATCTGACCTATACCCACTCTACTTAATAAGGTCTGTATTGCCACCAGTTCTAATTCGATGTAACAGATCAGTGCATCTCTACTTAGTAGTACTCCTCATGACAAGTAAACTCATCTTTATGCGTAATCAGTGGAGTGTCTCTTTAAAGTCATGGTTTCGACATTTTAAGAAATTTGCTTATTCACTTTCTTACTGAGCATTACATTGATACCACTTTCATGTCTATACACTAAATATGAAGGAACTGTGTGCAGCCAGTTAGCTCGGCCTAGCAAAGAGGCTGGAAACCTGGGGAAAACGGTTAGCCAGGCTGTTTGCAGGTATCAAAATCTACCCAGCAGCACCTGTAAAACTCACTAATCAACATTGCCAATTGTTTATCTAATCTGTGCAAAACTAAAATGAAAAAGGTACAATTCTCCATTTTGAGGGGGGTTACGTGCCAAACTATTTCTTCCGTGGGACCAGCAGTGACCCTAGGAAGTTACACTCCTTAATTTAGTAGAAAGGTCAACTGAATCAGGTTGACTGTGTGACCTGTTTCCTATACCCTGGATAGGTTTATTTTTAACCTTATCCAGGGAATGTTAACAGAGCTCCACACTGTCCTGCTTCACATTTTTAGAATTTCACACTTATACACTGGTGGCCAGGTACCCGCAGTCTGAAATCTTCTGGTCAAATCTGTGCAGCTGATCTCCTGCAACTGTTCAAACCTACACGCTAACATACTAATGTAGAAAATCAAACATGACCAGGAGTCATCAAATATAGACAATGCACTTTATTCACTGCCAACTGAGCCTTTGATAAACTCCTTCCTCGAAAAAGTGATTGTCCAATCATAGCTTAGCAACCGCAACTAACCACAGCAGGTCTGTCTTTGGATTTCTCCACATACTGTAGTGATGCATGGGGTTCTAGCTACAGAGATACTAGAACAAAACTAGGGTTCCAGGCCAAACAACTACTGTGTTGGAGCCACTGCAGAGTGGTGCTACATTAGAGTTTAAGCTAGCGTTGGGCACTGATCCTGCTCTTTATTGGATTTAGCATTTAACAGATAATGATAGAGACAGATGACAAGAAATGAGGGAGAGATATGGTCAACATAGGTCCCCTGCCAGATTTGAACTGTGGACAGTGCGGTTCAGGTTGTGCATCTTAATTAATAGGTTACGGGGGCACCCCTGATGATACATGTGTCCTATCATACTGTACTATAATACTAAACTTCCCCCTGCAATGTTTTTTTACCTGGAACATGCAGCTTTAGCCTCAGTCTTCTAGCACAATATCTCATATGTATACCAGGTACAGATGTACAACACGTTTTCAGGGTTTTCGTTTTTATTGTGTCAGCTGAAGACAAAATTTTAACCAACTCACAGAGGCAAAGTTAATTAGCTAGCCAGCTAGCTGTTGATGAAATGTGCCAGCGACAGTCGTCATTTCAGACGGCAAAATAAACGGCCGCCAATTTAAAATCAGAACTTGGAAATTAATGACCCATAGTTAAAAATAGACTCAAGAATTTAAACTGGTAAATCCGCTACCAACTAAGAGGTGGAGACTTAGTGAAAGGTCAATTTAGTATGAACGTGTTCTTCTGTCCAGCTGGCTAATTATTTCACATTACTGTATTAATACTTTCTTTACTGGAAGGCTTTAATTGTGAAGCAGAAATGTTGCATTTAGAAATGTTGTTTTGTTCTTAAACAAGTATACTAAAATAGGGAAAGGTAGTGTCCTTCCTGCTTATGTTCTCCAGTGACACTTTGTCCCCATCTTCTACAGCCTGACCGTAGGCAGTCAGACTGGCCCACATTAGATTTAGTCTAGCAGGGACAAACCCTGTACAATGCAATACTAGTTGATGAAACAAAATGAGCTTGGTAATGAGCTGCTTCTACTGCACTAAGCACCACATGACTGGCTCTATGAGTGTGTGTGTGTGTGAGTGTGAGTGTGTGTGTGGGTGGACCCCTGCAAAGTGGGGACTTTCTGGTTAATCTCCAGCTGGCCAATAAGCGGCTTAACTGTCACTGTAGTGCAACAGGCTAATTACTAGTTTGTAGCCAGTCTAATATGGTTCACAGCCACACATACAGTAACCATACTGAAAATAACCTCTACGTTAATATTCATGTTAAAATACATTGGAGGATTCCAGCTATGTCTTCCAGTTAGGTTGGCAAGGTATAAAATGTGACAGTATGACTTCCTATCTAATCTTAAACCTGTTTCAAACTTGAATGAATTAGACTTGAATGTTTGTGCAAGTTTCTAGATTGTATTAAATGTTGTTTTACATGCCTAAATTTAACTGTGGAAGTGAAAATTTTGTGTTTGTGTAATTTACATTAGTCATGTAAACATCCCCTAATCAGAATGTCAGAATATGTTCCTCAATTTCTCAAAGGACACGAGACTGTTGAATGGCACAAAAGAATCCCTGCTGTTGGAGAGTGCTGATTGTACCTGGGTTTGTGGCTCTAAGCTGCTGGGCCAGTGAGAGGTATATGTCCACAGGGATACCCTATTAACCCTCCATGGAAGGTTAAGCTGCTGCATGGGCAGGTAAAGAGACACACAGAGCAGATGCTGAACTGATGGTTTAATCTGTGACCAAAAACTGTTGATACTTTTACACAAGCCTCAGACCAAGACTGAGCAAAATGTTAGCAAGACTTGAAAGTCCACAGCCATGCTAGCAGCTCTGTGAGGCTGTACTTAGGCACAGTGATGATTTGAGCTACATGTTAAATCATTAGGATTCTCATTCTCATATAGTCCTACTTTAAATTTGCAAAGATTTGTACATAACTTACTATTTTGTTAACCTCTTCAATTACGGTTGTTTACCTATGTTTATCTTGGGATTCAATCAATTCAGACCGCTACCCTTGGGGTGGGAATCTCTAGGCACCTAAGGATTTAATTCTGATTCAGAGGGCCACGATGCAATTATAAAACAATTAGCGATGCATCTTGATGCATAAACATTTTGGTTTCTACACATGTTTTATTCTATCCCACTGTGTGACTACTTGCTACTTTAAAAACATAGCATATTTGTAATGATCCATAATTAAAATAAACAGATGAATTAACTTCCATTCTCTTTTATTAATACACAACTTGCATACAGTGTGGCTCTTGTCCAGGTCCCTTTTCTCTTCGACTTCATAGAAGCCAAAATGCTTCCATACCCTACCTTTTAATCCAGGGGCTGCGGCTAGGATTGTGTCCATCTTTGGTTGCTCACGCTTAGCCATCTTCACCAGATGACAACATATTTACATCTACAGGTTTAAACTGCTGCTGCTGCTGCAAGTACAGAGGCAGGGCTGTGTAAGGTCTCATTTTTATTTAAATTCAATCAGTTGTGATGGAATCATTACACATGTAAAACCGGTTACGAATGTAATGGCCCACACTCTGATAAACACCTTAGTTAGGACAAAAGTAAGTGGGATTTTAATCCTATTGCACAAGAAGGGTGATGCCTCTTCACTACATCTATGCAGCTCTGTTTTTCTGGCCTCACTGTGACTCAGCGCTACCTTCTGTCCGCTGTGTCTGCAGACGGTCTGCATTACCACCACTTCAATCACTCTTGTGACTGCACCACATTCACCTGTTCAATGATCAGGTCCAAAGTTTCAGACACCTCTACTGCTTAGTATATAAGACCCTTAAGAGACACACTCACTGAAGCAAAAACACAACCTTCCTCATTCATTTCCATCAGACTTCAGCAGCGGTGCTGCCTCAGAGAACCACAGCAAAAAACAACGTAAAACAATAACGGGCTACCCCAATATAAAAGTGGCTCTCATTCAGCATGACATTATCCAACTGCATGGACCAATATCACAGCTGCAAGAACACATAGCAGGTATAATACACCCTGGTGTGTACTCTGTAGATTGCTGTTCAACGAACAAGCACTAACACAAGGAGAAAATTACTGGTGCTGAGGAAACTTTCCAGAGTTTATATTCCGCCTTCAGAAAGTAAATTTTCATTTAATAAGCTTCAAACTTAGAAATCCATAATTTCATTATCCATAACACACACACACACACACACACACACACACACACACACACACACACACACACAGTTGCATAAGGATTCATATACATACTGTATTTTTCACTCTCAATCTGTGGCCATGGCTTTGGTCTTACAGGCAAAAGGCCTAGTAGGTAATCCTTTTATAATCTCTTCCACCTGAACCACCTGCATGTGTAGACACAACCAGAGGTGGAGAGAAGGACACAGAGAGAGAAACACTGTAAAAATCTTATCAGTTCAAAACTAATTTCCTAAATCAGTACTGAGCAATTGGAATGAATAAACTGTGCGGTACAAGAAGAAGAGTATGGGCAGGGGAGATGAGATGAACAGGGAAAAAACATCAAACTAAGTGAGCAATTTTTCCTGGTTATCTTAACTTCAGGCAGCCTGCTTTATGCAGCTTGCGTGATGTAAATTGTAGTTAATGCAAACTCAACATTTCCTATAACTGTTTTTCAAAGTAAAAGCCTTCCAGGGAAAGGACTACAGTAATTTTACCAGTAACTGCTGCCCAGGACCAGTGCTGAAAATAACAGCAACTGACCCACCAATGACCAAACTTCCCTCAATCCCAACTTACTTTTGGAAGAGAAAGACAAGGAGGTCAGCAAAGGGCTAAATAGCTGTTCTAGGCACTGTAATATATAATTACTGCACCGGCTCTGTTATTAGTAACAGACACTGCATGAGTCACTCTGTACAGAACTCCACTGAACGGACACACAGTGTGTGTGTTTGGCTGAGTCAGAGGTCATGTCAGTGTGATAATAATGGTGATCTAACTTCTGTGTTTTTTTAAGGTTCCACCCTAGTGTACTTACGGCTGATGACTATTTCAGTTATTTTGACCAGAGACAACAATAAGCAATGTTGACAGTTGCTATTCAAAATGCTACTAATATTTTAAAATATCATTAATTGTATTGAAATGCTTCAGTTCAGTTTGAAGGCTTCCATAGGGAATATCAAAAGCTGACTAGTTCTAAACTAATCATGTCTTCTGAAATCTTTCAACTTCATCTCTTAATATTTTCTCTTTGTTTTGTCATAGTTGGCTGTCTAAACACTGACAATACAATAACAACACCATCCAAATCGACCTAACAAAATCCAAAGCAGGAATGCTTACGTTTGAAAAATCTGCATAAAAGTATTAATTTTAAAAACTAGTGGTCAGAATTGTACACCTCACTCAATCCACATGCTTACACGAGTTATGTGTTGCACTGTTTGACATGATGCCTTTACTCCATGAAGCAAAGGTTTCTGGATTTTGCTTTCCTCCTTTTTTCTCAAATTAAAGTGTAGTGTTGGAGAACTGATTTACAACTGATGGAATGCTTAGGTGCAGGTGTGTAGTGCCGCCGGAGCGCACCAGAACGACACTCTGCCACTTTTCTCCAAGTGAAGAAATCGAATATTAAGAGTTCACATTTGTGGTTGAAATTCATATACATTTTTTTAAGCACTTCAAGATCCAATCGTGACTAAAGAGTATGTCATGCAAGAGAGCCAATAAAAACATGGAATGGTCAGAGTTGTCATATTAACATTTAAGGTGTGGTAAATGATTCACGACTTCAACACATGCATTGAGAAACATGCAGGCTACTGCCAGTAGCTGCTGGTGGCCTTTGAGCGGCACAATGAATTCAATTATTTTCTGTGCTCCATCAGAGCTGTCTAAAAAGTCTTATTTCAGAAGCTAAAATTTGAATTCTGTTGCCCCTGGAGAGTTTCCTCTCTCCTGGCAAGTTTACAACTAGGCCAACAGTTATTAGTTTTGCTGGTAAATATGATATTTTCTGCAGACACATTAGTACATGCATGGAAACGTTTACAATTACTGAAAGCAGCCTCTCTAATCTTTTAAGTAAATTGTTAAAGAAAACACTGACAATATAAGAGTGTGCATGCACACATGCTGTCTACACTCTGTTAGCAGTTTATTAGGTTGGAGCAGCTAAACCGAATACAGTCTAATCAAAAAGCACTGTAATAAATCTTCCCTTCATGAATGTTCTTAAGTTCTTATGTATCTTCATGTTAAGAGGTTGATTCAGAGTTGACTCACCTGTATGATCATTTTGGAGGCTGCAGTTTGCGATGCTGTTGAATTGTTTTTTGCATTATACTGAGTGTTGTTTCTAATATTTAATCCCATCTGATTGATATAAGGTAGACATACAAAGTATTAACACCCCTAATAAAACAGCAGGTGTAGCAGGTTGTACAAGATCTCCTTGGACATATCCATCAGCAACAGCTGCACAAAAATTCTTTAGGCTTCATACTGCACAGTGTTACTGTGTTTGTTTAAAAGTGATGGCTGCTTGGTTACCTGCACCTACAACCAAGACAAGTCTAGAGGTTCCTCCATCATCTTACCTCAAAACTTAAGCTATCAGTATGCTTCATTAGAACTGCTTGTCGGATGGTAGTGTTCACAGCCAAATCACGCTGTGATTGGTCAGCTGTGTTGAGGTGAGAAAGGAGCCAGGGTTTGAACTTCTCTCTCTTGCTCTCTTTTTATATTCTTTACACAACTACTTCTGTCACTTTTTATGAGAAGAACCAAGTGCAACACTATGAATGCCTTCCAGGAGAGGCTGCCTGAAAATGTGTGCCATTTTACCGATTTTTAAACAAAATGGCACCTCTCTCTGTGATGGCTGACTTTTCACGCTCCATGTAGTAAAGACAGTTTGGAACAGCTGAACACTTGATTACGGATGAGGTCCGATGAACAATCATGCAAACTAGTTATTTTTTTAGCATGATCTTACATACCACCTTACTATTTTGGAAAAGTCCTTGCAGTGAGTTAAAACAGAATTAAAACTCTGACTGTGCAGGTTAAAAAATGTTCCGGACAAAACTTTTTTTTCTGGAAAAAAAAACAAAAAAGAAAACACAAACCTTCAGTACAAACCTTTGGGAACTTCACAACACTGTCTATCTGAAGAGTCAAAGTCATGAACTCTCATTAGTACCTTAATAGTCCAGACTGGCAACACGTGTGTGCGCGCGCGCATGTCTATATAAGTCTGTATATGTCCATGTTTGAGGGTTTATGTGTGTTAATTGGCTGTTCGTCCAGTTCTTCAAGGAAGTCTACTCCACCAGAGGAAGTCATTACCTTCAAAGGACCATGTGTGAGTGTGTGTGTGTGTGTGTGTGTGTACGTGTGTGTGTTTATAAGAGAGGGGGATAGTGGCCTAAGGCTGTCCAAAAAACAGAATGCATGCTGGGTAAATCTCGTCAGGTTGCTTTTTGGGCCTTAGAGCTGGTTTATTGTCTGCAAAAACATGTACATACACACATGCTTCAACATAAACATGATATAAAAAGACTAAAGGAAAGCCCACTTCAAGGCAAGGTGACAAGTTGGGCGCCATAAACAGAGGTCAAACATGACAAGTGGTAAAATAGGGATAACGACACACACTTTAATGTCTCTTCTCAAAGTAAACACAACATGCAGTGTGTTATGCCTCTTTTCCACTGTATGGTACGGCTCGACTCAACTTGCTTGCTTGGAACCGTTCTTCTTTGGTTTTACATTGGCAAAAGTGGTGGAGTGTACCTGGTACCTGTTACTTTTTTGGTTATCACCTCGGTCAAGGTTCCAAGTGAGCTAAGTAATTGTCTGTAAGTGTTTTCACTTCACCTACTGACTAAAAGGTGAAGTGAAAACACTTACAGACCACTGAATGGTCAGATGGGTCAGAGAGTGTTTCACGTGGCATCGCTGACAATAAGTCAGGAATCCTGCCTAAATTGAGGGGGTACTATCTGCAGTGGAAAACAAAACTGAGAAAAGTACCTGATACCAAGAAAGGGTCCAGCTGAGCCGAGCCGAGCCGTATCATACCATGCACTGGAAATATGGCTTTAATAAGATGTAATAGCACTACCAGCCTCCTGAACAGCTTCAGTGATCATTGTAGATTCTCCAAGTGTGTGGAACTCGACTGGAGGGTGAACAGCATTCTTCCAAAACATATTGCCTTATCTTTGGAATGTGTTAAGATGACAGTGGTCGAGAGCGCTGTCTAACACATCGCTCCCCAAAATCTAAAATAGTTGTTCAGTTGGGTTGAGATCTGGTGACTGTGAAGGCCAGCGTATGATTCAAATAATTTCATCCTCCAACCATTCAGTGAGTCCTGTGGCCTGTATGGAAGCATCTGCAATCGGTATGTTTCCACACTCTATACAGTTACATTGCCTACACATTTTGTTTGTCATCCAAACAGTATGCTTCTTTCTAGATTAGTTGTTAGGTATTCGATTACTTATTAGTTAATGAATTCAATGCATTACTTAAAAACAACATTAAGAAATTCTTAAGAAAAGGTCCTTACTTTTCATTCTCACGTTCAGTTTCAATAATTCTCTTCATCAGAGTTTGATGAAGTGAAGTTGTTACACTTTGAAGCTGGTAAAACTGCAGTCTGAGCTATTGTTCTGTGACTGCATTACTAGCTGTAGGGTTGAGCCAGTATGAAAGCAATGTGCCTTTAAGCAAAGGCATGCATGATTATCTCAGCTTGTCTATCCTGCTTAACATTTTCCAGATTTGGCCATTTTGTATTGCATTACAGACAAAAATGTAATGTGTATTGAGTACTAAGTATGTCAAGTTACAAGTACACAGATAAGGCTGAGCATTTGTGACACAACCCTTTATGTTCTATTTCACTTTATGGATGAATACAATAAAAGTTGAATGAAATGAGAGTCAGATGAGTGAGCACAGTGTCTGCCCTCTGCTCTGTATCTGTTTCACGCAGCTTGTTAACTTAGGCCTGATTATTAGCTGAATTAGGTCTTCTAACAGTGAGAGCCCTGCGACGGCACAATGG
Source organism: Lateolabrax maculatus (assembly GCA_031216445.1). NCBI lineage: Eukaryota > Metazoa > Chordata > Actinopteri > Acropomatiformes > Lateolabracidae > Lateolabrax > Lateolabrax maculatus. Next base: position 2,116,425 of record CM062214.1, on the reverse strand, counting down.
ACTTACTGTTCACTTGGCTCTGAAAAAGCAACACAGACAGAGTGTTTGTGGGTTGGAAGGAGCATTTCCACAGCCACTGAACAAGTTTGTTTTTGTCACCTATTACAGCAACATTTGGATTCCATGACCCCCCACCCCCTTGGAACCCAATCAAACAGGACTTATGTTTGTTTTTACGGGCTGAGTACTACTACTACTGTATGTGCTGTATTTCAAAGCTATGCCAAGAATGCTGTCACTCCATCTGGTGACAGATAGCTTGTCGGATGTCATAATATAGGGGGTGGGGGTAATTTATGTGTATATTCTTAAAACACTACTTCATCAGCCTACTGCATGTACAGTGCAAATGTACAGAACATACTTACATTGAAAGGCAATTGTAAACTTTAAAGGAAAACTAGCCCTAACTAGCCTTGCAAGGTCAGACTTCACAATCCAGATATTATAATAAATAACAATGCTGTTCTTTTGAAGTAGGCTACATTTTGTAATTCCAAAAGTTTAAAATGATTTATTTTTCTTGTAGTATATGTTTTTCTATTTAATTATTTTTTTGTGTGACTAATTTCAGTTGATATTGGAGGACAGCTATTCAATTTTTTTTATCTGCCTAATACTGGTAGTTTGCTAAAGACAGGGGACACATTGGTGAGAAGTCAACTGTTATTTCAAATATATTCCTTTTTAGATAGATACGATCCAACTGAATTTCTTTTCATTTTGACTATAAAAAGATGAATGGTTGTGTGGTTGTTGCAGTGTTAATGGTTGTTACTTCTAAGAATACACAGTTCAATGCGAGAGACTATATGATTTGCCCTAATCAGATTGATAAATCAATATATGCAACCCTTCACTTTTTAATAATCCATCTGCACACACACACACATACACACACACAGCTGTCTGCAAGCTTTGGTCATGAAAACATGAACAATGTCCTTTGCCTCTGGTATTGTCTCGCACACATAAAAAGAACGGCACAAACTTTCTCTATTTCCAATCCAGTGATATATATTATGACAGACTGTGTTCCAACTATGGATGTTTAGTTACAACGTCCACGACGAGACACATTTAAGTCAAACCCTTCAAAAACTTTACAGGGCACATTTTTGGCACATTCGATATGCACCGTTCACCAAACAGCACTTATTTTAGTGGACTCTCAGGGCTTCTGGATGTTCCACAAAGCTTGCAACCACTCACTGTTACTTCATGTTTTCTTGTAAGAACATTGCTGAATGTTCTGCAACAAGTAAAACAACAAAGTGACATTTCACTCAGAGCGCTTGACTGAAGCCAGAGCTCAGGCTACACGTAGTGCAGAATTAACAGATTTGTAAACACGGTTTGGCACGCATCTCTGTCCACACAGCAGAGGAGGGTACGGGACATGACGGGGTGACAGGACAAGACTGCAGCAGGCAGCGGCGGGTAGAGAAAAGCTACCAAACAAGACAGAGGGGATGTCCTGGGCTTACATATTAGCTAAGTCCCCAACCAAAAATAGGAGGATAGCTATGAGTAACCTTAAGAAGATAGCGGGATAAACAATGTGGCGAAATGGGTAGTTAGATATGAGGATAGGTATTTAAATGAAGAACATTTGAACCAACATACATGTTTGCTGCAGTGTTCTGGCTCCTCTCTTCACCCACTGACACAAGTCTTTTCTTTATCCAGGTAAGAAGAGCAGAAGCTGCTGTTTGGAATAAACAAGTGAATCCTGTTCGGAGCACGGTCGTCCTCTCAGTCCATCAGGGTTGTTAACGGTGTCTGGTCTAGTAAAAAGTCTCCACTCCGTCCGTTCAGCGGACAGCTTTCCTCCATGCAGCCGGCAGTGCGGCGTTCACTAAACCTGCGTCAAGCCGGACGCAGTTATTGTGAAAACTTCCGATCGGCACTTTCAAATTAAAATACCGTTTGGGCAACAGGCTAAACCACTAGTCACTTTACGCCTGGCTGGATTTCCTTCTTTTTTAAATTTAAACATTTTTAAATTGGAATGTTAGACGTCTTAATGATTCTCCTGCTATTTTACTTCATCTTGAGGCTATGTCTTACTTATTTTTTATGCCTTCTAGTACCTTCTAGTTTTAATGTCTTTTAAATTTCTGTTTATATTATGATTACAGGTTCATGTTGCTAAATTAATTCAGTGTTTTATAGAAGTTCTACAAACTAAGTTTTTAGTTATTTTTGTAAAATTGTATTTTTGTTTTTTCTTTACTTCAGGAAATTCAGATAATAGGGATGTTAAAAAGACTAATAAAGTCTAGATTGCTACCAGATCTCTAATTGCTGGACATTCAAAATTAGGTAGAGCTGCAGCCACTTGCAGACAGAAGTGCATGCTCCCCTGTTCCTGCATGTACTTTATCCATAAGGAGTAAGCAGCTGGCATTTACTGATAATGGTAAAATCATTGGTATAACATTAGTATTAGGATGTTGCAAGCATAGTCTTTATTTATGTACTTTACACATTTTATATATACCTATATATCACATCAAAGACCCTCTTAGAAAAGAGATCCTGATTCAAGAGACAATCATGGTAAAATAGGTTACAATACAAATAAAATAAATAAATAAACTCAAAATATTCAGAGACTGTTACTGTACCATCAAGTAATTTCCAATTAATGTGTAGTTTAATATGTAAATACCTCCTGGTCCCACACATATCCTTTTATTAAAGATAAACAGAAAGTACAAAGTGATACATTGGCATATACATACGTGTGTATATGTATATGTATATACATATACATACACACATATATACATATACATACATATACACATATATACATACATATATACATATATACATACATAGAGGGGCCTATTACATGGCCTCACTGAGAAGCCACTCAGATGTGATCTGCTGGATCTACAACTAGGCTAGTCTTTGAGGAGCACGGCATGTTTTAGAAAAGGCCTTTGGCATCACAAATTGCTTTATTGAGTTTTCATATCTACCATTTTGGAGTTTAAAAAGGTAGCGAGCATCACCCCTGCATGGCTGAGCCTCCACAACTTTTTGTGAGAGACCTGCCACCTGCCTATGTAGATTTTGAAGATGTGAATTCTTTGCACCTCTCTGTGGCTGCAAAGCATAAGCGAGACACTTTGTGAACACTTTCTCTTACCTGCATCTCCTGGCAAGACAAAAGACTAAATGCTGACCCTAACAATAAAGATAATAGGTGTATGGATATTATTTGAAATTGTTTAGTCCACAGTTAACTTTACATTTTCAGAGGAATAGTTACTTTTTCAAACATTTGGAAATTAAATACTTTAATTTGCAGGATGTTTTTGATTGACAAGTTACCTTTTCATTTAAAATAAAAAAACATGTGTCTACAGCAAGGTTACAAACAGTTACAATAATCATAATTTCAGAATATTAACACTGCTTTGGAAATAATAATAGACATTTGAACTACACAATGTTATTGTCTTCATCAGCATTCATCTGTAAGGACTGGGGTTTAGGCTGGTTTTTCGTTTTTCTCAATCTACTTAACACAGAAATAAACATACAGCTAAGGACAAGTTCAAGTTCAAGTTTATTGTCACATAGTGTACAGTGTATACAAGTACACTGAAATGCTTGTGCCCTGGCTCTCACGTCCAAAGAATACTCTGCCATGTGACATTGAGCAGATACTGCAAGAAATTACAAAAATGAAAGTTTAAGAAGTATTAGCATCAAGGGCAAGGGCAAATAAAAACACCACACTGTTTATTTAGTGCTTGTGTTCTAGAAGAAATTTCAACACAACAACAGCTAATTATTGTGGATTACAGTCATTCTTAAAGAGATTTAAAGGACCAGTGTATAGGATTTAGAGCAAATGTATTTGCAGAAATGGAATATGATACGTATCTTTAGTGTATAATCACCTGAACCTAAGAATCGTTGTTGTTTTCGTTAGCTTAGAATTAGCCCTTCATATGTAAATATTGAGGGGGTCCTCTTCCATGGAGCCATCATGTTGCACCGCTATGTTTCTACAGTAGTCCAGAATAAACAAACCAAACACTAGCTCTAGACAGGGCCTTTGGCATTTGCTTGTTGGCCACTGTAGGTTTTGCTACTACATGTTAGGTTTGGAGGGATAAGGAGAGGGGTATTCAGGTGGTTGCAATCTGTAACCTCACCTCTAGATACCATTTTTATCCATGGCGAACCACAGGAAGTTGAAGTGTGCAGCAAACTTCTTCAGATGCATATTTTGTGGTGTGGTGGGTACAGTGTGTATTTAAACTATAAAATATATAGTGTAATTTTCCTTAAGTTTCTGTGAACTCTGACTTGAAGTACTGTAGTTGTTATTTTTTAGCTCACTTGCCACTTGCTGTGCAAACAAATTATTACTGTCATTACTGTCAGTAGATTAAAGATTTGATTTAAAGAAATTCAAAAGGGAAAGCTTTAAAAGTTCTAAATTGGTGGCATCAGGGGACTTTCTGGTCTCGCTGAGGTTGGTCTGAAATTATGTTGAGGATATTAAGAATATAAATGAGATGGCTTTATTAGCCTGGTCTACATTGATTCGGTCCATAAAAACTGATCTCTCGTCAGCGCCATGTTTGCTATTGTTGTCTCTGTACTTGTGCAAGCACATTGAGGTGACTTCATGCTGAATTGTGAGGAACTGGACCGTGGAACTGCTCCAACTGCAAGACAGCCGACCAAAATTTCTGACATGCCAGAAATCCAACCAATTGTCCTGGAGCCAGACTTGTGATCATTTGGCTAATTAATCAGGCATTGTGAAAAGTATGGACATGTGGCAGGAATTCTAAAATTTGTATTGTGCAACCAATTGGGCTAGAATCAGACCAAATACGTACAGTAATAGATGAGAAGGTAGATTGCTGTGCCCTCTTCCTCCAGTTTGGCATCTCTCGGTCTGCTTGTGGAAAAATCTGATAAAACTCCACGTTTTTACAACAACTACCGCAAAGTAAACAATATCACTAAGCCTGATTCTTTCTGCTGAAAAGAAGACAAATTTTGGTTTCAGAGTTTAAATATGATATTTGTTGCTGTTTGTCTGAAGATAAAGGTAAGGTTTATGTTTTTATTGTGCCGTAACAGCACTGCCTCTGTGAACTCTGGGGTATTATGTATAAATATCACCACATTTCAAAAAAGTCAATAAATGTATATAAATGAAATTGAACTAAGGCAGTGCGGTCTATATTCAATTTTGATTTATTTTTTAATATACAATCCAATTGGATACCATCTCACTGTCAATTAGGTTATTTTTGGAATTTGGACTCCTGAGTCTTACTCTGCTGCCTACTCTGTATTGAGACAGGCCGGCAGTGAGATAGAACTTTGAAAATCTTTTGATTGAAATAGATATGTGGATTGGGTTTAGTTATGAGAAATCCTTTATGTGCGATTTAATGGATAAACGTGTGGGCCTGGTGTGGCTGCCATCTTGCTTTTGTGATGCATTTTGTGACTAGAACTTGTACCAAGCCCCCAGGAAGTGCGCTGCACTTTGAAGCCAGTTTGACATAGCGGCCAAACGGTGGAATTACAACTTCCGGGTCTGTCACATGATGCCATTGGGCCCAAGAAGACTTTTTTCCATTGACTAACATTGAGAAAGAGACATCTGTAACTCAGTGGATAGTTTTTTTTTGAGGAACATCAACTTCCCAGTTCTAACACTTTAATAGCCCTTTTTTAAAATCATTAGGTCCTGAAAGTTGTAAAATTCACTAAAAGCTGAATCCAGAATTACTTTAGTCTGCTGTTCATGTGAGCGAGCCCAGGACCGAGCGGTTGCGAGGTGGGGCTTAAGAAAACGCCAGTGTGTATGCTCTATGGGCCCAACCATGGACGTATGAAGAGAACCCAACAGTGTTTTTTCACAACTTTACTGTACCTGCATACACTTCAACCTCACACAGTGTCAGATAATTTATGCCAGGGAGGTACACCAACCGTCCTTCCATCCCTCCACACTGGAAAGTACTGGTCTGTCCAGAAAGTATGGAAGGAATAACAGCACACCTGAGAGAAATACCGAGACAGATGTTAAAGGTGCAGTAGCTAACTTTTCTTAAAATAATATAATAATATTTGCTGAAACTGTTACTATATCCTGACAGTAATACATAAGAAAGATTATCGGTGAAAAAAATCAGGTTTCTCTGGCTCCTCCTAGTGCTCCTAATGGCATTTGCAAAAATCCACAGTGCCTGAATGAAAACAACCAATCACAGCAAGAGGAGTTTCTAACGCAGTGTCAATCACTGCTAACACAGATGCAAAGGCCATGTAAGAGATCACATGACCACATATGACAACAGGTGACTGGTAAACAGCTCAATACAAAGTCGCTCCTGCTAAGCACTGAACATCATCTGGGTGGTATGTTCTCTGCAGAGTTTCCAATGAGGATCACAGCACCATTGATCCTGTCAGCTACCTCCACTCTGTTGGTGACACTGACAGCTGTGATCCTGTACACGCCAGGCAGGAGTAGTCTGAACCAAGGGTTACGCTGCAGTGCGGAATGGGTGCAGCTTCCTTTCGTATAGTATGAGTCTTTATTTCCATCAATTGCCTTCCAAACCATGCCATCATAAGCTGTTGATGACTGAGATGCTGTTCCTTTTGGCGCCACATTTGGCAAGGACGAAGCGTAATGGTGGCAAAATTAACAAATAATGTTGTTTAATAGATGGTGCCTTGCAGGAACTTTCCATACAAAGAATGTACATGCTACTGTCGGACAGTGTGGAATAAGATGATTTTAACAACATTAAATAAATTAGTCCCATGATAAAACAATAGAACCAAAGACAAATAAATGATAATAGGGCATAACTAACATTTTAATAAATACCATTATTGATTACTCTGACCACTACATACTCAATTAATTGTTTGATCTATAAAATCTAAAAGAAAATACTGAAACCTTGAGATATTCACTTTACTATAGAAAAGCAGCAAAACATCACATTTGAGAAGTAGGGACGAGTAGATGTTGAAAAAAGATGAAAAACTAAACAGTTAATAGATTATTAAAATAGTTGCCATTTTGTTATGTTAATTATGATTGATAATGTTGAGTAAATCAAGGATAAAGATATCAATTAAAACATACAACCAATGGGAGACTGGGAATAAAAATCTTTTACTTTTGACTCAAACCAGCCTACCAAAGCCCACCTTGAGATACACCACCCATACAGAACACGTCACACTTCTCTGGCTGTTGACTGGAACAACTATTTGAATAATTTGGGTTTCTATTTTGGGGGATTTCAACTTCTCTGAGCTTTCTGAACCCTTCTTTACATTATTTAGCTTGTATTATTCGTGTAAAGTGAGTTGGTAACAGATTACTGTTTTTCAGTTAGTTAAACAATGGTCAAGATATGTCTAAAGAGAAGGTAAAGTGGTGAGCAGAGCTGCCGGGAGACTGCCAGGTGACTGAATGTGATTGGATGTGGAGGGAGAGAGGTGAGACAGATTATAGCCATCCAAAACCTCATTGGGTCAGTCAGCTCACTGGACTGGGCCAATGCTCTCACTCTGTCTCTCAGGTGTTTTCTTGGCTGTAATGTTTCAGTGACGCAAACTGGTAGAAACTTAATAGAGTGCATATATTATAGGAGACATAGCCACATCACGAGAAAATGTGATGTTTGCATACAATATAAACGAAACTACCACAGCTAAGAATAGATTGATAGATGTAGATAGAAAACAAACAAAAATGGGATAAAGTGTATGCTGAGGGGTTGCAATAACTTTCAAGGGTCTGTTCACAAATCACAAAACACACATTTTCTCACTTTGGTTTTATTTGCTGCAGTTTAAAAAAATTATACTGCCATCCCTGTAAAGATTTGGTCCTTTGTCCCTTTTTTTGGCCACGCTCTAGCCCAGCACTCTGTGTGTCTGTTCTGTCTCCAAATCTCCAGACCTGCCATCCCCTTACCTTCCACCAGATGCCCTCAGACTTTCCCTCCTTCCCCATCACCTGACTGCCCCACCCATCCACACAACTGTTCTCTTGCAGCCCTGCCTGTTCGCCCACTCCTCACCTGCAGTTCATTTCCTATCAGCAACTTATATATACCGGTCAAGTTTCTTTGTTCAGTGTCAGAACATTGTGCATTGTTTGTTTTTCAGTTTGTGTGCCATGCTTCTGGTTTTCGCCTTGACCTGTTCTTTCACATGCCTGCTCTGGACTTTGTTACGTTTTGGATTTTCAGTTTGCCTTAGTTTTTGTGTACCCTTTTCTTTGTTTTAATAAACTGCCTGAACCATACCTGCCGGCCTCCTCTCCTCTCTGTGTTTGGGTCCTACCCCTGTTTTTCCTGCAATTTACCGTGACAACCCCAGTACAATGGAGATTAATGAAATATCATCTATGGTGCTCAAACTACTGTAAAATTATAATAAAATAAAACAACTTCACTGTATGAAGAAAAAAATTAAATGAAATCTTGTTTCTAGAAATATTTTTGTGATTTGGGTGTACTGAACCTTTTAAAGAGGGTTGTTATAGCAATACAGAATAAAAGATAAATAACTGAACAAAATACAACAGCTAGAAATTGATGTAGAAGTGGGGATTCTTGAACAGTCTGCTACAATAATTGCAGTTATGGGGGAAAAAGGTCCAAGAACTTTCAAGCTTTTTTGCGAAACACTAGGATTATATCATGTTGAGAAATAAGTCAGGTGGATCTTACCTGTAAAGACTGAGATAAGCCACAACTGGAAGAGACCCCCTTTAATATGAAAAATAGACAGAAAAAATGTCAAAAAACTTCATGGCACAAGTCCTAAATTCATTTAAACCAAACAAGAACTGTTGATTTTGTTCCCCATCTCTTACAGTGTTTTCCCTGTTCCAAGGTATCTCTTCACAGTCTGCATGGACAGGAAGCTACAGTAAGCAGTAACTCTTTTAACGTACAGTACATATGACGTGAGTGTTGTATTCATACACACTGAAAAAGGTTAAAGATTTGCCCAGTGTGAGCCAATATAGCAAAGAGGGTTAACTTTACCCAGTACCAATGGGTAGAAAACCATCACTGATCCAGTAACCCAACAGTAACGTAAAAATAACACTGACACTGGGTCAAAACACCCCATTGGTAGGCTTACTGGGAAAAGTTAACCCATTATCACAATAAGAATCAGAATCAGACCTAGCTTTATTGGCCATGAATGTGTACACATACAAAGAATTTGACTCCATTTTTTCCATTGCTCTCAACGTACAAACGTAAACATAAACATTTAACTGCTATGTACAAATATAAATATCAATATATATACAAAGTATACATATGAACATAACACAAAAACAATGACAATGAAGATGAAGTGGAGAAATAGTACAATGATACAGAGTGCAAAGATGCCTGGATAAATATAGAGAGATTGTCACAGGATACTTTTTATTGTATCGGTGCTGTATTGACCCACACTGGTTCAGTGTTCAACCCAATGTTTTTTAGGGTGTATATAACTTAAAAGAAATATCTTTAATTTGGAATGTATAAAATTAAGTATTATTTCTGCACCTATTGCTGGTAAAAATCCATCAAAATGGCTATGTCCAGTTTTATTGTAAGGACTAAACCTAAGTGAGTAAATGGGCAGAACTGTAAGCATCTTTGGTCAAAAGCAAACTGGAAAACACTGACATATTCTTAATAAAACAGGGAGCGAAGGAGTACATTAGTAAGAAATTATACAAATTTTAATGTCAACAAACTGTCAACAAATAAAATATGTACCCATTTAAATAAGAGTAAATACATTATGTTGACACTGGGAGGTCAGAGAAGAGTTTTACTTTGCACTTAACTATACCTACTCTATTAAAATATGAAGGAATTAAAACATTTCTGATGGTAGTACTCACAGTAAGTGTCTTTGCAGGCCTTTGTCCTTAGCAATATCTAAACATCAGAAAAAACAAGATGATGGCTTGAAATACATCCCTGATTCTTATACAGGCATGTAAATCATGTCTGATTATTTGCATCTAAATTGTCACATCTCGTATTTAACTTATTTACAAATCAAAAGCTCCCTAACTTTGAATTCATCTTTTGAGGGAAGTGTGTAAGGCCTTATGAACTTGCATGGGATGCCCTTAACATTGACTAACACAATTTCATAGAAAGTTTTTTTGTGTGTTGCATATGAAAGCGGAGAAAGAATGGAGATTATAAATAATAATAAAGGCATCCAAAACAACATAGATCATTTTAAAAAAAGTCCTTATTCAAACATGAAGACAGGCGACATACATATGACATACTGTTGATAAAGACTGTATTCTAAATCTTTAGTTATAAGCGTAGTTCCAAATGTGAATGGGATTTTGACGAGGTATTCTTACTGTAACAGAACCTGCAAGTTCCGATTTCACTTCAGCTCTCTATTCATCTGATCTACAGGTGGCGGTAATGTGCCAGGTTAAGCAACAATGTAGGCTACCAGCAAAGGCAGTTAAGAAAAGACTGCTAGCTTACAGATATGAACGTAAATAGGTGTTTTATGAGGAAGGAAATGCCATTAATCACATTTATTTGACCTCAAGAATACATACAATGCGAGAGGTGGTAGTGAGTAAATATAGCTTTTCTTTATTTACTACAAGTAAACTCAACAGCCTTCATTTGTTTTCGTTTTCAGCAATCATTTCCAATTTATTTTTTTCTTTAATTCCCTAAATACAATTTTGAGTCTGTGCGCTTTGTTTAACAGTGAACTTAACATATTTGGAATAACCCATTTCCTAGTTGTACATGTCCCTGAATGAAATTCTCCAGGCGGTGTAGTTGGACACTCGTCCTTCACTCTTCCCATTGTTGTATCTTCTGTAGCGATGATGTGATGATGATGATGAAGGAATCTCCGCTGACACCGACTTAGTTTTATAAAAAGGTTTATTACAAAAAGTACAGCATCAAAACAAGCACCATGGATTGCCTGTGAGAGGATCCGAAGCCAATGTGAATCTCTCCCGTTTTCCACTCAAACTACACCTCTTAAGGCCTATTTTAAAACATTCCTACATATTCATGGTATAGCTAATGTGTGGTGACAAGATAGGCTCAGAGCCAACCTCATAACCATACATGGCTATTTTACAGAAAGGGAAGGTGGAACATATAGTTCATGTTGAAACTGATCTCATCTCTTTGGAACTTTAGGAAAACGACCCCCAAGGGGCACCCATCTATGAAAGTAGCCAGACCTTGGACATAGGCTTATCTAAACATTTCACACACAAGTATCTAAACATTGGACACACATGGGAGAGACATCTCTCAGCTCAGACACCTCACCATAATGTATCAACTGTTCTCCAACTCAACAGTCTCACTTGCCCTTGCCACATATTCATATTCAGTTTTGGCCTTGTTTGTGTAGTCATTGCTAGTGTCTGATGGGGCCACGTCATTGCTGACAAGAGATGAGACATAAACATTTACATTCTATTTGATGTAGCTCTCTTTCTCTACACGCAGGATTCCGAGCAGACAAAGCACAACAGAGCCCAACACAAAGTCCATGTAAGCACACAAAAAAATAAGTTTTATAGTGACCAAACAGGAATGTGACTCACGCCTACGAAGTGCAAGCACGCATGCGAGCAGTTCACTTAATGGCCACCTGTGTCACTAATAACAATGAATTTCTGAAACTTACATATGGCACCTTCAAGTCAAGAACAAAAAGATAAGGCAAGAATCCAAAAACAACTCCCATCTTAGGCTCTTGGAACACAGTTAAACAGGAGGGGGGAAACAGAGGCAGATCATGACACTATGTACAGTGGGTGTGAAGGAATTTTCCTTCTTGTATGTTAAATTTCCCTGTTGTAGGTTAAAGGTAACTTAAGACAGTGCTTCACAGGTCAGGTCAACTGCCTGTCTCTGTTCGCCTGTCTCACTCTGTGTGCCTGACAAGGCCGAGTTGGCTCTGGCCTCTGGTAGACCAAGGTCTGCTAGATATCTTCTGTTTTCAGTGTTAGACACAACAGGCTGGTGCCTGGTTGTTGACGCTGGATAAGAGAGACTGTAGAGAGGCTATGCTGTTGCTAGGACAGCAATGGTTGACGTCTTTCCTTGTTTGGATCTGATATCCAATAGAGTCCTCACACATGACAGGCTGAGTTAGGAATAACCCTATTTGGATATAGCGGAACTTATCAGTTCTGGGGAGGGTTAAATACTGAGCTTCAGGACACCATCTTCAGATTTGGGTAGCAGTACGCTGTGATTCACACGTGGTGTTTCCCTTTTCTCCTCAATCAAGCTTCAATAAATATTCCTGTGTAAGACATCCCGGTCTCCTGAAACTTCTTGTTAGAGTGAACCAGCTCTAAGATTTCCCTCACAATTGGCATCACGAACAGGATTCCAATACAACAAAGACTGGTAAGTGCATTTCTTTATTTTGCCTTACCATGTCTGTGTTTGACGGAATCATAAAGAATCTATGTGTATTTTTTGCATTTTTAATATGAATATGCAATGCCTGCCTAAAAAGAGAGTTCAGGGTCTGAGGACAAATAGTCCCCCCTCTCTCAGTGAAGACTGTGCAGGGAGATTGCCCCACAGCACTACAAAACTAAAATGTGTTAGTTTGTAGTAGGAGGTGGATTTAGAGAGAAAAGACTGTGGCAAGGAATTTATTCCACAGCACCACAAAATTGTGGTTTTCTTCCGGGGCAACTAATGGTTGTGCCCGACACAGATAAGACCCACAGTGAGGTTAAGCCCGTGGGAAGACATTCCGTGGTAAGCACAAAGGGGTTTATTTCGGTTAATCAAGAACTGTGGTGAGTCTGTGTCCGTTGGGAAATGAGAGGCTCTGTTTTGCTGCTGGCACAGAGGCCGAATATTATTGTGTACACAAGGTGTTAACTTTCGGGGTTGCACTCAATCTCAATCACCCCTCTGAAGTACAATAAGTAAATAACATAAGTATGGAGACTCTGATGCTGCAGCAGTGTTTTATTGAAATGCATGGGAAATATGTTAATGGCAATGTATTGATGTATTAAATGTTTAATGCTATAGTGTGCATGCTGTAATTATGATCAATAATCAGTCCAGAGCAGAGGCTAAAAAAAAAGATATCCGTAGTTAATTTACGTAAAACGTAAAAAAGATAATCAAAAGTTACATAAAAGTTACAGTTGCTGCGCAGTGAGTCCAGGACGCACATTTTGAGGAGGAAAATGAATGAGAAATAATGACAGTTCATCAGCTGAACTGTCTTACCGTTAAACCTCAAACATGTATTTCACACAGCACAATGCCTGAGTAGGTGTATGTGTAAGATGTAAAACGCTGCATAAACCTGGTGGTCTCACAACCTTAGTCACTACGGGCAAGTCATGAGCTTGCTGAGCTTGGTAGGTATACCAAGTGAGAAACTATAGATGGAGTCATAAAATGACTTAGACAATCACCAGAGTGGCAATAACAGCTGTAGAGCATAAAAATGCGGATTTTAGACTAGTGTCTGAATAGTAAACGTTGGAGATTTATTCAGCGGGAATTTGCAGTAGCAATTTTGATGCACCGTGGGCTAAATTAGTAATTAAGTAACTTAATAATTCAGAAATCTGACTGGATCGTTTGTGGACGACAGTCTGAAGATGAAGCGTATCAAGTTTGGTGTCAATTGAGAGAAAATGTGGGAGGAAGATTGGCACATGACTGGACCTATGTGCAAAGTTGTTTATTTTATGCATAAGAGGGCATATTTCCTCTGAATAATATAATAACAATGGGAGATTGGGGCAGCTGGGAGCTGCCTGGACCCTAATTTACAGATGAATTAAAAATAAGATGTAAAGAAAGGAGGTAAATCTGTCATTAACGAGCAAGCAGAGGCAATCACAGAATCACAAAGATTCCACATCACACTATAAGCTAAGTTTTCCTTATGCATGCCTGCATGAATGGTAGATAAGAGGTAAAACGTAGACAAGAAGGATGGAATCATGTGTTTCCTTAATGCTTATTCATTGGGTAAAGAATCCAATGACTATGCCACAGTACCAAGCTCCTCTCATACCATGTTAGATCCGTACAGAAATCATAAAACTAAGTAGTAGTGTCAGACAGGAATCAGTACTACTTCTGTGTTGCAAGCTACAAAAATAAAAGTGTCAAATTCACCTGAGTTGCAATGTTGGTTGACAATATATTGTTCTTCCTGCAGTTGGTACAGTTTTCATCACGGTCAGTAAAGCTGACTCCATTCAGTTAAAAAGGAAGCTAAATGTAGCGTTCCTCATTTTGCTCATTTATCATTTTTGCTGTGAATTTAATTTTGAAAAAGATGCTGAGATAGTTTTGGAAAAAGCCAAAACCAGTTTTAACCGCTATGACTGTGTTGTTGTCTCAGAGCTACAATGTTTTTATACAGGAGGAAGACTGTGACATGTGTCCACACTGTTGCAGTTAAATATTTAAGAAAAAGAGAGGCCAGACTGATAGCAAATCTCAGTTCGATTTAGCTGTTATGGTCGTTCTTAAGTTCTTTAGTGAGTTTGTATTAGCAGAGATGCTTTGTGTGCTTTGATCGTTGAATTTTAGATAATTTCTGGTTGTTTATATGTAGAGATTCCTAATGAAATTATTTAAAGTAATTTTAAGTAATTAAATGTATTTTGACCAGTTGAATATAATCTGCTGTCGTCTTTGTTCACTTTGTGTCAGGGTCAAACTTTGGTTAAACAGCACCAGCTCTGGCTGCATCTGGCGCTGCTCTATTTTGCTATGCAGTAACATTTTGTTGTTTTTACAGTCAGTCCCACACACTGTTAACCTTGTGATGTGGAGCTTAGACTGTCTGATAGCACACACACAGGAACACACATCCCTTGCTGCTTCTTTGGGTTGTTTACATTCCATTACAGACACAGAGCGATTGTTAGTTCTGCATGCATCAGAAAAGATTCAAACTTAATTTGAACATTTTTCATGTACTCTTAAATTAAAACTGTTACGTCTCTTAAGAGTTTATTATGGACTTTGTTTGAAACTGTAGTGAATTTGTAACTTAATCTCTTCAACATAAATAGATTTTGGAACTGAATGTAGCTTTGCCGTGCATTAAGTAACATCACCTACTTCAAGAGACAAATTAAAGGCATTTAACCTTTTATTGACTCTTTTCTAGAGCAAGGTGTTCTAACACCTGCCTCTAGCCAGAAAACCACCTACATTTATATCCTTAAAGCTAACAAACCTGGAGAATGGCGCTTTGTTCAAGATCTGAAAAGCTGTTAATGCAATTGTTCCAATTTTGACTGATGTCAATTCTAATTTGGCCTCATTACATCATGAGTTTTAAATTTTACATAGTGGTGCATTTGTGTTCAGTATTCCTTTTCTGATAGTCAGAATTAATTCTGACTCACCTACAATATAGGCATCAGAGATAAAGAGAGACCTTGATGGCCTTGTTGACCTGGTGGAAGCATGTCGCTTTTGAGAAAGCATGTAAACAGACTCTATTCTCCTCCTGAAATGTTTGGCGGAAAGAGGTGACATCGCTTGCTAAGCTGTCAGCACGGTCACCTAACTGGAGTACATTTTGGATAATGGTCAGCTCCTCTCAACAGACAGTTTTGCTGCGGTCCGCAGTGCCTCCTCCACACATGAAAGAAGATGTGTTCCTTCTTAGGCATGACCAGTTATTGCAAGTACAGGACTCATGGATACTCTGCAATGAACTTTGTCGCTTTGTGCTGCCACTCTGAACTCTGCACCTGAACTCTTCAATGAACTGATAACATGACATCAGCATTCAGAGACTGAAGACGGCTCTCACGTCAGCATCAGCTTTGGGCGTGCCAGACAGTGAACTGCCTTTTGTTTACATGTACAAAAAAAAAAGACAGCTTCATCATGGGAATCTTGGTTCACACACATGGCTCTCATTATCGCCTGATGGCTTTCTATTTTTCTAAGCTGCCTCCTGTAATTTAGGAGATGCCAGGATACTTATGAACTATTACAGCTAAAGCTATTCTGGATGGGAAATCACCCTCATTGACATGGGCTCTTGTGGGGTTTTGATTTCATGATATTTTAAACATCTGAACACTTCTGCCACCAACACAAGACAGTGACTCCAAATCCGGTTACAATGTGACCAATCTGTTTAATGCTGACATCTTTGTTCAAAGAGCACGCCTTTACATCGAGCTACATTAGTCATATTGATTGACGTAAGATAAGTGCAAAAGATAATTATACGACTGTGAAACGCTAGTTGATACTGTTAGATCACCTAGGCCAGATTTGAAGGAAACCCTACCAATGCTGATTAGTTTCTTTTGTGAAGATTCAGCAATGAGACTATTTTTCAGGCTATGCGGTCACTACTGAAACAAGTGTAGTGGAGGCACATACTTTGCCTCCTTGAACATTCTGGTTAATGAGCTAGGTTGTAGGCAATAACACATGCCTGTATTTAAGCATTATTACAGCAGCGTAACAAATAATAATTATTATTTTGAGAATAATTATGATAAGTACACTTTATTTAAATGGCATACACATACCACAGTGATTGGTCATCTATGCTTAAAACGCTTTGTACGTTTAAGAAGAAGGATGTCTACTGATTACATTATCTTCTACTAGTCATTTCAATCTATATTAGTACTGCATAGCATATCTGTCTTGGTCTTAACTCTTGGCATTACATTAGGGTGTTTGCCCCACAACTATTTAAGATGGGCATGAATGTTATTCTTTTTACTGTACTTTACTAATCTTTATGTAACGTTGAGTTGGCTCCGAGGCCAACAATTTCATTACTGATAATGAAGTTTCATTGTTATCAAGTATATGACAATAAACTTGAACCTTGGACTAGCTGAGAACCAAACTGCCACCATGTACATCGATTCAAGATATTTTGGTGTCACCCATGAATTTGGTTTTATGATATCGTCTAGTAAACCAAACCGACACTCAGCTCTTATATCACACTTTTGAAGTAATTTCTTGTCTTTACAATTGCATATTAAAGAAAAAAAAAGGAAAAAAAAAGAGAAAAAAAAACGCTCCACAACAGGTGACACTGATTCCATTAATAAATTAGAAATATCTTAAAGGTAATGCTATAGCATTCAATGCAATTAAACAAAGTTGTGCTTAACTCATCTCTAAGTTTTTCTTTGATGTGTTAGCCTAAGTTTCACACGGCCTCACACATGTAGAAAAAGGGGGGATAAAGGAGAATAAAGCAATAGTTTAGAAAAAATAACAATAAAAGTTGTTTGAAAGAAAAATAGGTAAATTAATAACTATAATAAACCTCCATACACTATAGTGGATAATTTATTAAAGGAGTAAAATGCTTACTTCTTCAACTTTTACTTCTTTCAAAGATGATTGAAGCATGACCAGTGGGAGAATAAACTTTTCAGGGAATAAACAGTGACAGAGTTAGTGGCAAAGATATCAAAGAGTCTAGTAACAATACTAGGACTTTAATGAACTATGAATGAGAGATTGCCGAAACAATAATGACAACAGGTCTAAAATGTCAATTTTAGATTGATGCAATTGAGCCAATGATACTCTGAAAGAAAAGTGTGACAATATTGTAAAGAGATCTTTATCTCGTTCCTCTTTGTTAGAGTGGTATTGCAGAATTGCCATGACAATCTGGGTTTGTTCCTGGGATCCTAACTCATCCTGTCCTCCGTCCACCTGCTACACAAGTTGATCAGCGCGCAGCTGGTGAGGGTTCGCCCAAAATCCAGAAGTCTACCTCCCCCAAGGATTGCTCGTAATCGACTCCCGGGATGAGAAGAGACTGCTTGTGGGAGCGTGGGGGGGAGATGGTGTGAAACAGCATTCCCATTGGAAGAGGATACAATATTGGAAACCACAGGGTAAAGATAAATAGGCTTTAAACAAAGATAAAAAAGTTAAGAAACTTGATAAATAAAATAATGAATAATATCAATGAACTAAGAGAATCTCACGTCTAGGAGAATCTCAGAGTGACTGCAAAATAACTAAAAGGGGAAAAAGTCATAATAAACTTTTAACTGAAAGGAATGATCTAATAAAATGTACAAAGCTACTCTGCTGTGGACTGATGGGCATAGGAATATGTTAAAAGACTAACAGAAATGTTAAGAAAGTTTCATTTGTATGTTTTAAACTAACTCCAATAAAGAACTATCAGCGGAGCCTATTCATCTGTTTCAGGTGGGTGAGTTGGTACTAATCAAATCTTTGGATGAGGTATCTTTGTGTCCTAGGTGGAAATGTCTGTTCCAGGTGCTGCTGATACCAGGACCGCGCTTAAGCTCGAGGGCAGAGCAGAATGGATTCATGCTTCAAGGTGCAGATCGGCTTCCCAAACGGCTAGCGACGTGAAAAGCCATGGCGAGTGAAGGGGTGATTCTTCCTCTTCTTCCTTCTGCTGAGTGGGCCCAGGCAGAGAACCGTGCAAGGTGATCCAGAAAATGAGTGAGCGCTTTGGCCAATGTGTTCTGAGTCAATTGAACGCAAATGGAAAATAATCGACGAGCACCTCAGTTTTTAGCAGCGAAGTGAGACTTCTCACCACACAAACCCACAAAGAAAAGACCTACTGGACTGTTCTAACGAACAAACATGTTCTCCCAGCTCTCATCCGGACGAAAGAGATGGACCCCATTGTTATACTGACAGATGTATGATGAATGACTGTTATGTTGCATATCTACTATTCTATTCTACAGGTAAATGGTTGCAGGCAACACATGATACAAGCTTGGTTGAGAGCTTTTTGCCAAGTTTAATGAGAGTGAGGTACACTCCTGCTAACCCATTGTGGAACTACAGGACTATGGTGTTTCACTTAAAAGCAATTGAAATGATACCATGATTGTAAACTATGGAAAGTTAATTATCAAAGGGTTCATGGTGAGTTAAAAAGTTGTAAAGCCATTGAGCATAATGAAGATGATGAGTTCATCCATGCTACCTTACTTTTTATCCATAAACACGATAGCTACTAAAACGGAAGCATCAATACAGAACAAAACAAAAAAACAGTGTTTAGTAACCTAGAATAGCAATAAACAACATCAGCCTAATGATGGACTATGTGCATGGAAGTAATTTAATTAATTGTTGGGTATGTTAACAATCACTACCTTAATCTCATTTGCCAATGCTAAATCCAATTCCATTCACTAAATGGTAAATGGTAAATGGACTGCATTTTTATAACGCTTTTCTAGTCTATTGACCACTCAAAGCGCTTTAGAATACTTAAGAAAATTGAGAAAGGTTTGACTGGTATGATTTTGGTAATCCACTTTATGAAACTAACCACGATTGTTATTTTTTAGGTGACCACACATCTCTACTTTCAGAATCACAGAAAGAAATAAAGAATTTTGTGATATCATAGGTTAATCAATATGATTGACCTCTAGGTGTCAGTATCTTTGGTGTTTACTGAGTTTTTACTCAATCCAGAGGTTCCTTTCGACATATGATTGAAATAACTTTGAATAGACTAACTGATCATCAATTACAGGACCAGGTAATTGTGAAATAAAAGTGTTGCTCCTATGCTAAAGATAAATGTTTGAGTTGAGCCCATTCCGGGGCAGATGTCTTGTCTCTGACCTCTGCAAATGTAGAACCGATAACTGTACTATCCCTGTAGGAACCTGAGATAAATTAAGGATTTTTCAATACCTTCCAGGTGCTAGATGTTCACGGATAATAGAAAATTCAATATGTTTTTACATTGAATCTGATCTGAACCTACAGAGCTTACGCACAGACGAAGTTGAAAATGTAGGAACTCATAGTTGTCTTGAAGTGCCAAAATGAAAGTAACTTCTTCTTCCATCTATGAAAAGTGATAACATGATACACTGTAGCTGATTTAATCCAGGCCGATACAAGGCGTAGCAGAATTGCGTTAAGTAAATGTACTTAATCATTTCATCCTTATGTTAGTAACAAGTGTGATTATACTGCTAATAGTTTGTACCTGTATCTCTGCCATAGTGAAAGGCAGTGCTGAAAAAATCTGTTAACATTAAGGTTGAAAACAATGTAAAGTCTGAAAGAGTTGAGATTCCTCTTAACAACATTTCATCCTTTCCTCATATAACATCCTGTTACTCAGATGATTCTGACTCTGACAGTGAAAACCAGAGGGCTGTGGTGATAACACAGCCAGGGTGCAGGTAAAGGGTAAAGAAAGGAAAAAAGAATACTTTTATGTATTGTATTTCCACGTATCATTGATTGTTATAATTTAAATAATTTCTGTTTGGTATTTTCCTCTGGGTGTGAAGGTTAAAAGCGCCAGACCTCAACGGAAGGTCTGCACAAAGGAGTGAAAGGTTGGACATTGTTTCGACTAGAGAGCGTTTGCCATACATTACATTTATTTATTCTATACATTTTATTGTTTTGGGTTTGAGGTATCCATAATCTTTAATGAGTGAAGTCACCAGAGATTGATTTTCTTAAATCATAGATAGTGACCAGCATGGTAAGAAGAATGTATACCAATAAATTTGACCAGCTCACAGTTTTAAAATGGAAACTGGAAAAGTAAGGACTCTAAAGTAATATCTTGTATTTCTTTAAAGTGTTCTGAGTTACTGTAATCACGTCATATATTGTGCTATGATGAGAGTCACAATCACTAAACCATCTACATATCTAGGTAAAGAGTTGAAATGTGAATCTGTCGCAGATATTTTATGGGTTTAGATTTGAGTGTTTCGTTTTATTTTGATACCCTATAAGTGAGTCAAAGAATGACTAACTGATTATTTTGCTATGTTCTATAATCAACTTTAAATTGAGCCTTCACAATTTTAAATTGATTTGGATCTTAGATTGTTCCATTTTGTCAACATATAAATGTGGGATTTTGGCCTATTGTTTGTAGGTGCATGACACCTGTGACCTCTGTTGGAGATCTTAAAGTGCTTCACAGTGTTTCAGAGATCTCTAATAACATGAGAGTGTTCTTCAGAGAGGCCTCTGTTGGGCTGTATAGAGTGGAGCTCATAGCTCCTATGAAGAGAAATGTTTTGAGGTAGTGTTGATCTCATAATGCGTTAAGTAATTACAGCGTGTTTCTATTCGACTTAATAATATTTACTATGGAGTTACAAATGCAAAATATGCATTGAGTTTGCCATTTACTGTATTAAAGATTAGAAAAAATCTGTGGCTTGTTGAAAGTGATCCAAGTTTCTAGTTTTACCTTAAGGTTACACTAAGGTTTTAAAGTAGGTTTGATTTACATTCATAATGTTCTGTAGACCTATGAGTTAATGATCATGTATGGGGGAAAGTAGAGAATGACAAATGTTTCACTCTGTGACGTGTAATGTGTAAGTCATTGAAAATCAGTAAGGATAATCCTTATGTTTGAATGTTTTGGATACAATAAGAATTAGTTTATACAGTATTTGCATACACAGTAAAAGTTAGTAAACTTTAATCTGATTGGTTTCTCTATATGACACTCTTGAAAAAAGAAGATTGTTATTGGTTGATGGTCCATGTATGATTTGTATTCACATGTTTACTTGTTCTATTGAACTTTC
The DNA here is from genome assembly GCA_031216445.1 of Lateolabrax maculatus. Classification (NCBI taxonomy): domain Eukaryota; kingdom Metazoa; phylum Chordata; class Actinopteri; order Acropomatiformes; family Lateolabracidae; genus Lateolabrax; species Lateolabrax maculatus. The sequence goes on along the minus strand of CM062214.1, from coordinate 2,094,764 downwards.
AATATTCTTATTGTAAGCGAGTGCGATTCAACTCTGAAGGTGTTCCTGATTTGTTCTTAAGGTAATGGTAAGAATAATGGTAGGTAGTGTTGATCTTACGATCAAAAAGGGGGGAACTGTGAAGGAATTTTCCTTCTTGTATGTTAAATGTTAAAGGTAACTTAAGACAGTGCTTCACAGGTCAGGTCAACTGTCTGTCTCTGTTCGCCTGTCTCATTCTGTGTGCCAGACGAGGCAGAGTTGGCTCTGGCCTCTGGTAGACCAAGGTCTGCTAGATATCTTCTGTTTTCAGTGTTAGACACAACAGGCTGGTGCCTGGTTGTTGACGCTGGATAAGAGATACTGTAGAGAGGCTATGCTGTTGCTAGGACAGCAATGGTTGACGTCTTTCCTTGTTTGGATCTGATATCCAGTAGAGTCCTCACACATGACAGGCTGAGTTAGGAATAACCCTATTTGGATATAGCGGAACTTATCAGTTCTGGGGAGGGTTAAATACTGAGCTTCAGGACACCATCCTCAGACTTGGGTAGCAGTACGCTGTGATTCACACGTGGTGTTTCCCTTTTCTCCTCAATCGAGCTTCAATAAATATTCCTGTGTAAGACATCCCGGTCTCCTGAAACTTCTTGTTAGAGTGAACCAGCTTTAAGATTTCCCTCACAGTGGGTACGGAAAGGATTCAGACCCCTTTAAAATTTTCACTCTTTGTTTCATTGCAGCCATTTGCTAAAATCAAAAAAGTTCATTTTATTTCTCATTAATGTTCACTCAGCACCCCATCTTGACAGAAAAAAACAGAAATGTAGAAATTTTTGCAAATTTATTAAAAAAGAAAAACTGAAATATCACATGGTCATAAGTATTCAGACCCTTTGCTGTGACACTCATATTTAACTCACATGCTGTCCATTTCTTCTGATCCTCCTTGAGATGGTTCTACTCCTTCATTGGAGTCCAGCTGTGTTTAAATAAACTGATTGGACTTGATTAGAAAAGGCACACACCTGTCTATATAAGACCTTACAGCTCACAGTGTATGTCAGAGCAAATGAGAATCATGAGGTCGAAGGAACTGCCCAAGGAGCTCAGAGACAGAATTGTGGCAAGGCACAGATCTGGCCAAGGTTACAAAAGAATTTCTGCAGCACTCAAGGTTCCTAAAAGCACAGTGGCCTCCATAATCCTTAAATGGAAGAAGTTTGGGACGACCAGAACTCTTCCTAGACCTGGCCGTCCAGCCAAACTGAGCAATCGTGGGAGAAGAGCCTTGGTGAGAGAGGTGAAGAAGAACCCAAAGATCACTGTGGCTGAGCTCCAGAGATGCAGTAGGGAGATGGGAGAAAGTTCCACAAAGTCAACTATCACTGCAGCCCTCCACCAGTCGGGGCTTTATGGCAGAGTGGCCCGACGGAAACCTCTCCTCAGTGCAAGACATATGAAAGCCCGCATAGAGTTTGCCAAAAAACACATGAAGGACTCCCAGACTATGAGAAATAAGATTCTCTGGTCTGATGAGACGAAGATTGAACTTTTTGGCGTTAATTCTAAGCGGTATGTGTGGAGAAAACCAGGCACTGCTCATCACCTGCCCAATACAATCCCAACAGTGAAACATGGTGGTGGCAGCATCATGCTATGGGGGTGTTTTTCAGCTACAGGGACAGGACGACTGGTTGCAATTGAAGGAACGATGAATGCGGCCAAGTACAGAGATATCCTGGAAGAAAACCTCTTCCAGAGTGCTCAGGACCTCAGACTGGGCTGAAGGTTCACCTTCCAACAAGACAATGACCCTAAGCACACAGCTAAAATAACAAAGGAGTGGCTTCAGAACAACTCTGTGACCATTCTTGACTGGCCCAGCCAGAGCCCTGACCTAAACCCAATGGAGCATCTCTGGAGAGACCTGAAAATGGCTGTCCACCAACGTTCACCATCCAACCTGATGGAAGGAGATGGAACTGGAGAGGATCTGCAAAGGATTCCCAAATCCAGGTGTGAAAAACTTGTTGCATCATTCCCAAGAAGACTCATGGCTGTACTAGCTCAAAAGGGTGCTTCTACTCAATACTGAGCAAAGGGTCTGAATACTTATGACCATGTGATATTTCAGTTTTTCTTTTTTAATAAATTTGCAAAAATTTCTACATTTCTGTTTTTTTCTGTTAAGATGGGGTGCTGAGTGTACATTAATGAGAAATAAAATGAACTTTTTTGATTTTAGCAAATGGCTGCAATGAAACAAAGAGTGAAAATTTTAAAGGGGTCTGAATCCTTTCTGTACCCACTGTATGTTGAAGTCAAATATCTACTTTTTAGTGTAGTGTATTTATGTGAATTAGGTTAAAGCCATAGTCACACAGTGGCAAGTAGCAAGTAGCTCATTGTCAAGTCAACTGTCTGACACAATCTGTGACTCTGAACTATAGCAAACTAGTTAAACACAGTTTAAAAGACTAGAGAGAGAGAGAAGACCCCAGTAGAAGTTTACATGTTGCTGCAGTTCACTGATGATCTCACTTTAATTAGCATTTTTCTACTCAATCCAAACAAATAGCTCTATCTCAAAAACTGAAAGAAATTGAGGGTCACAAGTTGTTCTCATTTTAAAATAAAACTTCCTGTTTAATCTGATACCAGATATGTGGCATGTGTAACTTTTTAGACCACACGCAGCTGTTCTGTAAAGAGGATGAGCTGAGGAGAAACCTTTTAAACTTTAACATCCAGAGGCAAACCATGAATCCAACCCAGAGATAACTCACCATCAGAACAATAAGGTTATGTCACCTGTACTTTTTGTTTAAGCGAACGCGCGCGCGCACGTGCGAACACACACGAATGCGCAAAAGCGCGACACACATGCGAATGCGTGCACATACGAATACACGTGAAATCGAGCCGCACATTTGGATGTATTTTCTTGCGTATGTGCTTTTAAAGCTGTGGGAGGAGAAGCGAGGCGAAATACCAGGAAGAAATGGAATAATAATAATAATAATAATCATCATAAGTATGGAGGATAACAATAGTGCGCCTCTGTGTTGTCACACAGCCGGCCCACTAATGAATATACTTCCTAGAATTTTGTAGCCTATGCAAATGATACCTAATGACATCCCAAGGAGCTTTTTTAAAGATTTGCATAGGAGCATATCTAAGTTTATTTGGAAAAATAGACATCCTAAAATAAGACTGGAAAAACTCCACCTGCCAGTGATAAAGGGGGGCCTTGCTCCTTATATTTTAAAGAGTATGGTCTAGACCTACTCTATGTGAAAGCGTCTTGAGATAACTTTTGTTATGATTTGGCGCTATACAAATAAAATTGACTTGACTTGACTTGCAGTACTAAACTTTCAATACTATTACTGGTCAATACAATTAAAAAAACATATCAGAATGGGTGGCACAAGACCATAAATCAATATGATTAAGTCGTTCTCATTATCAAGTGCACCATTCCTAAATAATGTTAAACAATTACCAGGCATTAGGGATAACTTCATTGTGAGTAACATACTAAGTACATCGACTAGTGTAAAGAAGGCATTTTACTTACAGTTGTGCTGCTGCAATGGAGGTAAATTAAGCATTGAAAGTTGATGCAAACATTGCAGCATTATAAAAAGGCAATTGTTATGCATGATAAAGAATGGAGGTCCACACAGTAACATCTTAAGTAAACAAATAATTTATTAAAAATAACTCATCATAAGCAAACTATGAGGAGTAAGGTCAGTAGTGAAGGGTGGGTGCCAGGTGCCATGAAACTGTAGGTGCTAACTTAAACCATGTGTAACATGAACCAAGGCTAAACTAAACAAAATCTAAACCAGGTTAAGTGCCTAAAAGGGCACCCAGGAGGGAGCGAGAGAGGAATCACCCAGCTTATAAAGACTCCAAGCAGGTGACGCCAATCCTTCAATGAGGTGGGCAGGACCAGGCAACCAGGGAGACACTGTCATATGGCTCAGGGCCCTAAACAATTAGCAAAGGAAGCCAAATACACCGTTATAACCCCTAAAAGTCTTCCCTTCAGAGAAACTACAAAGAAAGCCAAAGAGTCAGTGAGAACAGTTTCCTTCTCTTTTAAAAGGCACTTGGACACTGGAGGAAACTGAAAGGAAGAGGTCTGGCAGACCCAAGGCTGCACAACAGAATCAGAAGACACGTTTCTGAGTCAACAGCTTGTGTGATTGGTGGCTCAAAGGACAACAGCTTCAAGCACAGCCTAACACTGGAGGAAGTAAGGAAGTCTTGGTTTCATGCGAAGAGAAAACAGTAAGAAAGCCATTGCAGTGTGTTGAGCTCTCAAATCTTTGTTTTTTGTACATTGTCAAGTTGCTGAAAGGATGGTTCCTCTGTGCGTGACACCAACTGTCAAACATAGAGGAGGAAGCGTGATGGCACCCTGAACCAAAAGGGCCACCACAGTATTTTGCATTGCCATGCAACACCATCTATTATACATATAGTTGATTAGAGCTTCATACTACAGCAAGATAATGATCTAAAAATAAACCTCCAGGCTATGTTGGAACTACCATAGAAGAAAAGGACAAGATGGTAGGCTTCAAATAATGGCATGGCAAGCACAGCCTCCAGACTTAAACCCCATCAAGCTGGTTTGGGATGAACTGGACAGAAGGGTGAAAGTAAAGCAACCTACAAGTGCAACACGTTTGTGGGAACTTCTGCTACAGTGCTGAGAAGAACTTTCCAAACAATATTTGATTTCCATTGAAGAAAGCAAGTGTTTGGCTGTTGTACCTGCAAATGATGGCTACTTAAACGAGTAAAAGAGAGATGATTAAATTTAATTTAATTTAATTTTTTTAAATCTCCAACTGTTCACTTGTTTTATGCTTTAAGTACTTTGAAACATTAAACTGCTAAAATTTCTATACAAACTGGAAGAGTTCGATGGGAAAGTATTTCTACCAGCTCAACTGCTTCTTAATAATATTATTGAAAAATATATGAAAAATGTAATATAGTTAATTTTCATAAAAAACGACAAAATTCTTTCAAACTTAAAACAACGTATGAAAACATAAAAAACAAGAACCAAATTAACAATATTATGGTGACAAAGGAAATGCTTTAAATCCCTATCAGTTGGAATTGTTTGAAGAGATTCATGTACAATTTGTGTTTATTTGGAAACCTGCGTGACACCCCGTTTCCCAAAATCTCTACAGCAGAGGTGGCAAGTAAAGTTAGCATGTGCCAGAGAGCCATAGAAAAACAGTGGCCACATTTATGGGAAATATGCCAGGTTATACTATATACTAGTTTGCTTTCAACCCTCATACAATTACTACCAGCAAACTGAAGGGAAGATTGTTTTAAATATTTCATAAACTTTTGCATATGTGATAATAAATGGAAATTTTGCCTCCTTGTGTAATTTAGTTTGGAACAGTTCTTCCCTTTTGATATGAGTTTTCCTTATGGAATCACCAGTGCAGTCATCAGTGTATTCACCGCTCCTGACCTTATGTAGAGTTACCAGAAGATGGCAGCCAAGGATCACAATGATTAAAACTCCTCCTGTATATTGTGTACAGTCTACACAAATTACTGGAGTTTGGAGGGAGTGTTACATAGAAAAGGGTAACTTTATTACCTATCTATGGGCACATGAAATATATCCTTTCGGACTTAAATACTGAGAGGGAAGATGTTTGATCATAAACATAACAGCCACATCAACTTATTACTGGTAACTGGATGGCTTGGTCTGAACATTAATAGTGTTGGTTCTAGCACAGTACTATAAGTCGTGACCTAGCTGAGACCTGAGGAGTTCCCCATTAACCCTTCAAAAGTAGCACACATTTTTACAGTTTTATCAGCCATTGAGTCCAAGCTGGCTTTCTGGAGATAACTGTTAAAAATACAGCCTACAGTACCCCAAATATTATATAATTTATTATACTGCTGATATATACTGTACTTTGGCAGTATATTAATATCTGGGAAATGAATCTTCTCACCTTCAAACATTAATAAACAACATCCCAAATCTGTTTTCACAGGCAGATGATGTTAAATTTACATTTCAAACTGTCTGTGTGTACACAGTGAGCACAATGATATTTTAGAAAGAAATTATTGAACATCTTATAAAATCCATTATTGCTGTCTATGACCTGCTGTATATATTCTTTATTTAACACATTTTTAGTATAGTTGAATAAAATGGATGCTTTTGGTTACTCATATCACGGAACATTTACACATGCTCAACAATGCCTCTTCTGTAAATACTATGAGAAAAACAAACCTGGCCACTTACTTAAACTGAGATCTTTAATAATTCTGCTGAACCCTCAGAATGTATTTTGATTATCCAGAGTAAACTGGGTTTTGAGATCGTGTGGAACAATCCATCCTTGTGGAGGTCAGTTGTCGTTAGATCCCAGTGTGTTGGAAGAAGTTCGATTTTGGAGAGGTCAGCATCCTGCTCAGAACATTAAAATGAAGTATCCAGAGACACATGGCTGAATTTCTTGATGTCACATTTCATTCTGATAAAAGAAATCCAGAAACAAGAGCAGGGACGACAGGAGAGGCAGGTGGAGCCACAGGAGCAAACAGAGACAGGCCCGCTATATAACTGCCACTGAATGCCACATACAAGCTTAATTCAGACAAAAAAAAAACTATGACTTATAATATAACCAACATGAATAAATAAAATATATAAACTAACATATTATGCAGGACCTCCACCACACAGATCCATATTTAGTGTTTTATCTTATATAATAAAAAACATTAATTGTCTTTTCATGAGGTACAACTATCCATATCAAGACAGGAAATGAGTATGACATGCAGCTGGAATGGAACCAGCAGCATCTGTGACCATGTAGACTCGCGGCATGCGCTGTAACTGTTGGCTACCAAGGTGCTCTGAGTTTGGAAACTTTGATTCAAATTCTCTATGTCCAATCGAGAGCACAGCGAATCATCCTAAATCAAGGTACAAGGTTCATTTATTTTTCTGTTCCTTGCTCTTACGATTTTCACCCCACCTTTGGATCTTGTAGTATTGTAGGACACAAACAAATACACATAAACAGCTACAGAAGTTCTTAGATGAGTATTGAGATGTCTCATTGTCCCATTTTTCTGTTAACTGTATGTAATTAATGTTATGTACTGTTCTCTGTGTGTGTGGACCAGGTCAGTATGTAATTAATGTTCTGATACAGATAAAACTGGGGTCTGCCTATAATTACTGCATACTGGAGATCCAATGTGGGCTTTACATTGTACATACTGTATGTCAGGTTGTGTGAGTGTGTGTGTGCATGTGTCTGTCACATGTCACTGTTTATCAGATGATGTCATAATGATGTTGAATTGTTGACAACGAGAGTAGAACAGAGGATGGAAGAGGACACTAAAGCAGCCAAAAGAAGAGAGAAGACAAAAAGGAGAAGAAAAGAAAGAGGAAGAAAAGAGTAAAGGACAAGGAAAAGGGGAGAGAAGAAAATGGGTGGAGACAAGAGAAGAAAGGAGATAAGTAGATGGGAGGAGATAACAGGAGAAAAGGAGGCACCTTCTCAGGTTGTGTGTAATTACTGTTCAGATGTAGGTAGATGTCTTGACTGTTTAATCACAGCACACTAATACCTGTGTGAGTGTGGGTGAGAGAGAGAGAGTGTGCTGAGGCATCAAAACGTCTTTTCCTTCATATTATTAATGTATGTAGAATGACTAATTACTGTATACTTGGTCTGAACATGCATTGAGGAACCTCAAACCTATACATAACACTCAAAACATTGGGCTGAAGAAAGTGGGAGGTATATATATGTATGTGTGTGTCTGTGTGTGTAGGCGGGTATTACTAAATCTGTTTACACCATCACATGGTGGGGATTTGCATTCCTTATGGGAAGAAGATTCAAGATCCCACAATGTAAATCATAATATTTTAGGGTGAAGACTTGTTTTAAGGTTAGGGTAAGGTAAGGTTTAGGCAAGTAGTGGTCATGGTAAGGGTTAGGGTAAGTCTCCAGAGAATGAATATAAGTCAATGTAATGTCCCTGAAAGTGATGGAAACATGACTGCATGTGTGTGTGTGTGTGTGTGTGTTTGTGTGTGTGTGTGTGTGTTACAGAGGGAGGGAAAGAAACTGTCTTGTCAAGACACACCGCAATGTAAGGATCCCACTTCATTGTCACTGCATGCCAGTATAAACGTTCTTTACTGTAATTATAGTGTATATTAGAATTATACACACATACACACACACTCAACCAGGGACACACTTACACTTATTTTCTTACTCTGTATGTTATCAGCGCAGACCTTGTTTCACCTGGGAAATTGCATTCATGGAAGACAATTCTACATTCAAACTAATTCAAATACAGCACTGAGCCGGCAGCCGGTCGGTTACAACTACTAGCAGGTTACTAAAATATGATGGAGTACCAGTGTGTCAAGGTATCAAGGTACCAATGATTCAGGTGCTAGGTTTTAGAGTACCAGAGAGGGCACCACGGTACCAGGGCACCAATATATGATCAGCTGCCATTATAACAGGGTGGTATTGTGTTGAATGCCAGTATCAGGGTACTCAGGAATGGGGCACAATATCTGTTACCTGGTTTTTAGGGTATTAAAGTTATAATCTTAACATTTTTATCAAATCAAACCTTTTCTAATACTATCGATGGCTGGCATTTTTTCAGCAATAGCTATTCCAAATATTTACATTCTATAATTACCTCTCTATTTAGTAGTCCACCATTCCTGGGTTTGATTTAAATGTGTCTACAAAACAAGAAAATAGCCGTGTTTCCATCCAAATGTAACACAAATTTTAACTGAATTTCAAGAAAATTGGCAAAAGAAAATGTGAATGAATGCTTGTTTCCATCCTCTACCGTTATGAGATAAGTAGGAGTTGGTGCATCAAGATAAGCAGTAGGTGGCACAGTGGGATAACCATAACATTGACACAGTTTAGCTCCACCCTCCCAGTACCTTTCCACTCTACTTGTCAATCACTCCCTCCTCATCAGCCCAACTCCTTTCACCTGTCCACTCACCTGCCTGTAATTACCAATCAAGCCACTACATAAACTGCTACCGCTCTAACACTTATTGTTAGATTGTTCTTTGCCTTCATGTCAGGCTCTCCAGTGCTTGTTTCTGGACTGACTTCCCGTTGCCAACTCTGCCTGCCTTTGACCTTCCCGTTCTGCTGACTCCCGGTAAACGCACCTGCCTTTTGTCCCCATTTTGGATTTGTTCTGTCTGCTGTTTCTGCTGCTCAGCTGAAGACTGGATTGTGAGACTTTGCTGCAAGCCGCAGCCTGTCCAAAGTGCATTTTGTGTGCCTTTTTATATGTACCAGCTGGTCTTGGCATTAAAAGTCTTCACCTACTGTTCCTGGGATCCTATTTGCTGCAATTGGGTTCATACACCACCAGTTACATAAGTGCAGAAGATGGAGCAACAAGATGACGTAATTAAGAGTGCCAGTTGAACCTCAAACAGTGAAAAAAAATGTTGAAAACTTGGTGGAAATGACACTTCTGTTAATTTCATGTATTAATGTGAAGGTTACATTACATCTGTGTGGCGTGATCGTTTCTGCGCGTTATGGGAAAAAACTGGGAAGAAAACAGATCAGTCATGTAAGTTAAATATTTTCTATGTTTCTATCCCCCATTTTGTGTGTTGACTCTTTTTCGAAAAAGGCAAAAACACCTCAAGTGAGTTTAAATAACTTTTTTTTTTTTTTTTTTTTTTTTTTAAATAAGACGGTTGAAAAGTATTTAAAGTAAAATCAGGAAGGCTCAGAGACAAACACAAGATCTCAAAGTACACACCGGCACATACAGTACTCAAAGGTCAGATATATCAGGGAGAGAAGGCTTTTAAAGTAATCTGTAAAATTGTATACTCTATAGCAAAACATACTGGGAGCCATTGCAAAGAGGCTAAAACAACAGTGATGTTATCAGAACTCTTAGTTTGGGTTAAAAGCCTGGCAGCTGAGTTATGTACAGTCTGGAGTCAATCAATAGATTTTTGGTTCAGGCAAGTAAAAGGCTGTTGCAGTAATCAGGTGAAGGTGTGTAAAATGGCCTGTCTTTAAAAGTTAAGAGATTGTATTTTTGAGATATTTCTAAGGTGATAAAAACTTAATTGCAGTAGCTTTGTGATGTGCTGATTAAAACTTAAGTTACTGTCAAACCAGATGTCAAGATTCCTTGCAACCAGCAGATGGCAGAATTCAGCTGGAGAGAACTTTTTGACATCACAGAGTCATTAAGTGAACTCTGCCTTCCAGGGTCTGTGGATCTAAGGGGCAGGTACACCTGTGTATCAGCTTAAAAGTGAAGAGACACCATGTCTATAAATAATGTGCCCAAGGGGGAAGCATGTATAAGGGAAAAAAATTGGTTCCAAAACCGACCCCTGAGGCACACCATACTTAACAGAAGAAAATGAGGAGACACAGAAACAGAACCTATTCGACAGGTAAGATGAAAACCATTATAAAGCTGTACCAGAAATCCTCACCCAGGGCTTCAGTCTGTCTCACAGGATACTATAATTGATGGGTCAAAGGTGTGCTAAGGTCCTGGAGTACAACGACTGAGCTCATCGGTCATCAGCAGTCATTAGAAGGTCGTTGGTAACCTTGAGCGAGGCATCAAAGGACCCGCACTAAGCTGGTTTAAGTTGTATTTATCAGATAGATTTTAGTTTGTCCATGTAAATGATGAATCCTCCCTGCACACAGAAGTTAGTCACAGAGTTCCACAAGGTTCGGTGCTTGGACCACTTTTATTTACCTTTTTTATATATGCTTCCTTTAGGCAATATTATTAGGAAACACTCCATAAACTTTCACTGCTATGCAGATGATGCTCAATTATACTTATCAAAAAAGCCAGATGAAACCGATAAGTAAGCCAAGCTTCTGTTAAATTCAGACAAAACTGAAGTTATTGTTCTGGGTCCTAAACATCTGCGAGACGCACTATGTATAGATATAGTTACTCTAGATGGCATTGACCTGGCCTCCAGCATCACTGTAAGGAATCTAGGAGTAACCTTTGATCAGGACATGTAATGCCCATATAAAACAGACTTCAAGGACTGCCTTCTCCCACTTACGTAACATAAGTCTCTTAAGACTCTCCAGCTGATCCAGAATGCGTCTGCACGTGTACTGAGGAACTAGAAAAGAGAACATATTTGTCCAATATTAGCTTCTCTGCACTGGCTCCCTGTAAAATCCAGAATAGAATTTAAAATCGTCATCCTCACCTACAAAGCTCTTATTGGTCAGGCACCATCGTATCTTAAAGAGCTGAAAATACTGTATTACCCCACTAGAGCACTACACTCACAGAACACAGGGTTACTTGTGGTACCTAAAGTCTCTAAAAGTAGAATTGGAGCCAGAGCCTTTAGTTATCAAGCTCCTCTTCTGTGGAACCAGCTCCCAATTTGGGTTTGGGAGGCAGACACCCTCTCTTCGTTTAAGAGTATGCTAAAAACGTTCCTTTTTGATAAAGCTTATAGTTAGGGCTGGCTCACTGGAGTCCTGACCCATCCCTTAGTTATGCTGCTATAGGCTTAGACTGCCGGGGGATTTCCCATGATGCACTGAGCTACTCTCTCCTCCTCTCCCTCTCTATCTGTACGCATTCCTATCCCACTAATACATGTTACTAACTCCACTTCTTCCCGGTAGTTCTTGTGCTTTTTGTGCTTTTTTTTCCTTCTCACTTTCTGCAGGTATTTCTGCCTCTGGAGCTGTAGAGTCTGGATTTGTGACTGCAGGCCGTGTACTGCCCCCATGTTCCTGCTCCACACTCACTCCATGAATCTATAAATATGCAAGAATATTTCATTTCAAAAGTTTAACAGCTGGACACAAGATATCTTCTTCTTACTGTAGTCCATTCTGGAAGCTTAAAGTTTCCATATGCCACTTCTGTATATTGCATACTTGAACATGATTGGCTTCCAAACTAGCTGTGGAGTTGAAATCATGTTTGAAACCAGCTCACTTCTTAAACTCAGATTTAAGGAAACAGCATCCTGGTATCAAACCCTGCACATACATCCTTCTGCACAGTAAAGGTCAAACATCTAACTGAAGCAACAATAAGCAAAACAGTTACCAATTTTAAGGTAATGGGTACAATGAGTAGAGTATCATGGTACCAGGGTAGTTTGCATCTTCAGTGATAATATTGATGAACTGCATATTTTTGTCTATTTCTTATTTTTTATATATTTATTTTCTTTCCACTCGTTTTTTTTTTAGTGGCTGGGTTTACCTGACATTCAGTTGGGATAATCATATGGTCTTAATTTGGTCTGTTAAATTTTTTAAAATCTGATTATAAGAAGCTTGTGATTGTTTTTATCCATGCTGATATATTTGGTTTCTATTTTTTTTGTGTGGGCTTTAATGCTGAACACTTTCACATTCAACAAGTACTGACTCAATCAGTCGTTCATATCTTTTCATTATATGAAGAGACCCCCCACAAGTATCATTTTGGAATGAGAACCCTCCAGAGCGTGTGTGGTTAATAAAGCTGCTGAATGGACCACTTTGTCAACCTGAAAAAAAAAAAAAAGCTTCCCCTCACTCAAGATTGCTGGTGAGCCCTACAAATAAAATCATTTCTCTTTAAATCCATCTCAAACTGAAAGATGGCCTCTGTCATGTAATACAAAGCCCAGACATCTTCAGAAGCAATTACTGTCTAACATCATATGGGCTACTACTACTGCAACACCACATCTTGACTGTAGAGTGATCTTAAATGAGCCTTTTAAAACCCTGAATTTGTGGAAAGACTCTAGTGTCTTAATAGTAAAAAAAACTATTGTTAGAGCTGCTCCAAGCTGTCCACACTCTTTGTTTTTACAAAATCTCTGAATAATACATATCCTCTCTGTATCCCAAGGATGCAAGACTTCAATAGTGAAGTCTTGCATATAGAGGGATAGAGGAATAGAATCACTATTCCTCTTGGAACACCAAAATCCGACCATTGTGCCCAGATGAGGATCTCACACTGTCACCATTAACATCAGTTACATTCTAAATTTTGAATATTAAATCTTTTAAGACTTAAAAATCAAAATAGCTGTTTCATGCAGGTCATGCACATATTTGTACCAGCACACATGTATATGTATAAAATATATAGTCACTGTAATACCTACAACATATGGCAGTGTAGTCGCCAGGGTAGTCGGCATTCCCCCAGTTTGGAGAAGCAGACAGCATAGGCCTACGTAAATTAACTTACGCAACATTCTTAACTTATGTCACGTATGGAAATTCTCTGTGGGTCGTATTAGTGGGTAGGAACAAACAACCTATGTGCTCGTATGGGCTGGAGGACTTGTTGAACCAATTATTAACCACTGACAAAGTATTAACTATTAAACATTTTTATAGATGCTTTATAATGTATTTATTAACCATTTAACAGGGTATTGTAATCATCAGTTGAACTTTATAATTGCCATCCAAATTATGTTTATAGACGGTTTAGCCTACGAAGTAATTATTAACTATTACCAAAGTGTTACCAATATCTGGTCCATCTATGTAATGTTTATAGATGTTTTACAAACCATTTCTTAAAGGTTTACTATCATTTGGTAATCATTAAAAAATACTTAATACAGTATATAAAATGTTATAATGTGTGCAACAATAAACTGTTAATAAATAATTTATAAATGTGATCAGAATGTAATTATCGTCTTTTATCAGCTATGTCATGATCTGTTTCCTTTTTGTCTTTTGTCACGTTCTAGTCCCAGCAATCTGAGTTTCCTGCAAGTTTTGATTCCACACCTGTGTTCTGTTATCTAATTAGTCCTCTCACCATTTATACCCCTTGCTATTCCACCCAATTGGCCAGATTGTCTTAGTTCTCTTGCCAGACTAGCTATCCAGCCATTCCTTGTCCTTTGTCAGATTCCCTCTGACTTTCCTTCCTTCCCCATCACCTGACTGCCCCACCCATCTACACACCTGTCTCCACTCATCTCTCTGCCTCTCAGCCAATCCTTCATCATCAGTCCAACTCCCTTCACCTGTTCACTCATCTGCCTCTGGTCACTATTCAGTCAGTTATATATACCGGTCCACTTCCTCTTTTTAGTTGTCAGATCCTTATCTCTGTATCTCAGCATCTCTGTATCTGTTCTGGATTCCCTGTTACCTGATTATTCACCTGCCTGCTTTGACTTGCCTACAATAACTCAAGTTTAATTAAGTACTAATTTATAATTTACTAATGAGGGTTATTATAAAGTGTAACCAAAAAATAATCATTACATTCAAAAGTGGTTTACTATTTACAACAGCCAAATATTCTTATGATATGAAATACTGCTGATAGTATCACCCAGCGATGTTTGACGGAGTTCTGAAATCTGACTGATGATCCCTTATGAACTGTAACAAACCTGTAGTTGCTTGAGCTAACATTAGCTTGACAGAGGTCTGGATTCAGAGCTTTTAATGTGATAGGCCTAAAACAATATGATGTGCTTAAAAGTTTAACTGGCACCTGCTCACCATTCACCAACTGTCTGTCATTCATTCAGCAGCCAACTATTGTACCTGTCAGTGATAATATTTGTGTGGAGAGAGACTGACCATTCTGATGGTCTTTTTGAACAACAAAATCCCCACACTTAATCTTTCCAAACATAAAAATTATTCAGAGTGATGTTCCTCAAATACACCATCTTCGGCAGAGATGTATGAAGTATGAAGAGAGCATATTTACCAGACAGGAGCTGAGAATTAGAATGTGTAGTTGGGTCAACTCAAAGAATTGACTGTAATTAGCTACAGCTTTAAGATTTACTGGCCACAATTGTTATATCGGCTATACATTAATTGTTACGACCCGTATGAACTCCTGATTCCACTTCCTGTTTTATTTTGTAATTACCTGCCCTCTTGCTTTCCAGTTTGTTTTACTTCCTGCCACTATTGAGTTTCCTGCAAGTTTTGATTTCACACCTGTGTTCTGTTATCTAATTAGTCCTCTCACCATTTATACCCCTTGCTGTTCCACCCAATTGGCCAGATTGTCTTAGTTCTCTTGCCAGACTAGCTATCCAGCCATTCCTTGTCCTTTGTCAAGCCTGTTTGTTTTCTCCTCCTGAACTTCTTGAGCCTCTTCAGAGTTGCCTTTTTGTTTTGTCATTTTTGAGCCTCTTTGGAGTGCCTTTTTTGTTTGTCAGTATTTTGCTACACTGACTACCTGTTTGTTTTGTGCATTGGAACTCCCAATAAACTTTTATTTTTGGAATTTAATTCTGTGTCGGTGTGATTCTGCAATTGAGTCTTCCTCTGCCTGACCATCACATTAATAACATAATTTGTAGTGCAGCTTTTGTGATCTAAAATTAGCTTTCTGTCAAATTTCGCTTTATATTAATAAAATAATGAATATTTGCTCAAGGCTAGTAAAATAATATCATAATTGCACACCTAAAAACTGGAAAGTTCAAGGAAAAGTTTGTATTATTCAGCTCCTCCAATCTTTGCATCCTGAACAAAATTGTGAAGGCCAACAGCGAGAAGTCTTTCCATATCACTGAAGATAAGCTTTTATTTAGCTTCTCTTCTTCTCTGTAGCTTGTACTGAAACAGATGGAGGAGAGGACGGAAGGACTCTCTCTCTCTTTCTCACTCACTTACTCTCTCTCTCACTCATTCTCTCACTCACTTACCCACTCACTCACTCTCTCTGTCTCACTCACTCATTTACTCAATCTCTCTCTCTCTCTCTCTCTCTCTCTCTCTCTCTCTCTCTCTCTCTCTCTCTCACTGGATAGTGACGCAGGTGTTTTTGGCAGAAGGCCTTCATCTCTCTGCATCTCTCTGTCTCTGCAGTCAGTTGTATTGATTGTGTGTTGAGGGTTTTTACCCTGTGATTTCTGCTCATTATTTTGACCACTCATTGTTCTCCAGACAGCGATCTGATTACAGCGTTTGTCTGCACTCCGCCTCGCAACAAAGTGTTTCAAAACACCTTTTCATCTCCAAGAAAAGCTCCATTCAGCCCCCGGCAAATAAACACATTTATTGACAGCGTAATCACTCAGTACTCTCAGTCTGCCGTGTGCACAAAGACTCTCTCTCTCACTCACTCACTCACTCACTCACTCACACACACACACACACACACACACACACAGTTCCCCTGAGCGTGGAGAGGGGTCAGAGGTCAGCTTGGAGTCATAAGGTCTATGATTGGATGTTTATAGAGAAGTGGGCGTCACAGGTTGTCACCCCGCTAAACATCGACCCGAGGAGACACCTTCAATAATGGAGAAATGGAGAGACACGGACAGACTGACAGACCGCAGAGAGATGGAGACAGACTGACAGACTGCAGAGAGATGGAGACAGACAGACAGACTGCAGAGAAATTGGCAAGCTGATGGTGCTGTTTCTTTAGAGGGCCTCACTACATGCAATAATACATCTTTAACACTGAATCTTTAAGCTGAACTGACTAAACTGAATCACCATTTCCACTCAGTAGCTTTGAGCTTCAAGGCTGCTAAAACCACAGGAAGAAAATCATGATGTGATCACTCTATGGCAGATAGGTTAACCTTACAAACAGTGCTTGTGTAGGCCTATTTTGTACTGAACTGAACGTAACAACTTGAGCCAGTAACAGACTGAAAGTACTACTTAACTGAAGATCAGAATCACTTAGGTTACATTTGAACAGTGATATGAATTTTGTATAGTTTACACTCTATAGTTTGTTTTTTCCCTCCTCTTAGTTTATTTTGACCATATACATACAAGATTCACAATGAAACAGAAGACACGCTTTTGTTTTTTGTTGCATTTTTAACAGTACATTAGTCCTACTGTATGTGCAGTGCAACAAAAATACTGCTAGTTCAGTTTAGTTAGTCTTAAGTTGTGCTAGCTGATTTCTCTTTTAAGTAAGCAGAGCTGGTTGCTGATGCAGCTCTGCAAATTTAGCTATGCAAGAATACCACAAACTAATGTTGCATTGTTTTTTTCATTGCATGTGTTCTTTATAAGGAATAATCCAATAATACTGCACACTTTTTCATGGTACACAAGACATGTAGATGATCATCTGAGTTCACAAAGCTTTGTCGCGCTAAAAGTTGGTGTTAATAGTATAATTCGGAAAAAGAATTCTTAGAATTATAAAATTTTTCTTAAAAATTGAAAATCCTAGCAGAGATAATAGCTGCTGGACAATGGCCGATCAGAACCGTAAAAGTGTGTGTGATAGGATGGTGAAGTCGACAATGATGATGATGATGGAGAAGGGGAATTAGTTTTCGATTAGCCACAGTGTCAGGTCATGGTGTCACGTCCAACCTTTCTGTCTGTGTGACTGATCAATACCAACATCACACACACTATTAGCAACTCTACCTCTTTTTTCTCTCTCTCTCCCTCTGTCAGACACACAATTATCAACTCCCCCTCCTCCTCCACCATCACTCTATCTACCACTCCTTACCCTCTGTCATGATTCTTTACTTTTCTATCACTATTTCCCCTCATCTTATATCACATTACTTATTAAGTTTTTGTCTTTCCCTAACTATTGTCCCTCTGAACGTGCAATCAAAGTTCTCTATCTCCATCTTTGTTTTTCTACCAGTAATGTGCATTGAGGACTAGAGGAACTGGCTTTAATAAATGCCAGATTTAGTAATAATAAGAATAAATTTAATTAGTAGAACTTTACCACAGAAGCAGCTTACTGTATATGCATGCAGTTCTGATGACCACAAAATTCAGCACAGATAACCTAAACAGGATTCATATTGAGCAAGGCCAGTAACACTGGGAGAAACTGAGCTACATTCATTGACAGCTGAAGTGTCGGAAAGTCAGTCGCCCGTACGTCTATCCTAATAGCCACACTTGCGGTTTTGAGCACCCACATAAGTGTATGTTCAAATGCAACCATGTAGTAGACAGATGTCCCACACTTACAAAAATGCCAACACACTGTACACTTATTTTAATACCCCTTCAGACTGTTTGGACTTTCGCTTTCTTACAGTGCCACTCACAGAAAAACCTTTCAATCTTTCAAACAAGGTATCTATTCCCTCATCATGTTCATGTTTAAAAGGGAATTAAACATGAACATGATTTTTGATTTTAATGACCTCATGGCCTTTCATGTAGTGCAACCCTTGGGCTCTTAGAATAGTTAAATGTTTGTTCCTTCAGCACTGTTGTTTGTAAAAACACTGGAGCCTCTGGGAGCTGCTAGGATGTCTTTAGACTTTAAGTCATATTTGATTTTCACAGAGCCTGACTGCACACCACTGGTTTTACACTCCCTGTCACTAAAACTCTTATCTCTCAAGCTCATCTTGTCTGTGTCAACAGACATGGATTCACAGGTCATCCAACATCAGATATGTATGGTGTGGCATGTCACACAGATGACCAGTCATTACAGAGAAGGTCGTACACACAGCTTATATTAAATACAGTGTCTGCTTTCAGGGTGTGCCAATTAAACTAATCAAAGCTGTAGACCACTTTTGGCTTTTTCATAAGAGAGACCACAGAGCTCTGCTGGGGGCGGGTCCACCCCGAGGGTGGAAGTCATTGGAAATCATGTGACCTGTCTTGTCACGTAACCTGTCCTTTTCAGATCAACTTGACTTAGCTGTTTTTACCGAACCAACACTGTGTGCTGCTCAATCAGCCTGGTAACTCTAGACTTCGATCTTACTGGTAACGTGCTGATAGCATACTCTGTTGTGAATTCAGTGAATATAGGAATGTCTTTCAGGAAGAAGCATCACAGTGGCTACTAGAACAACAAAAAACAAAAAAACAACAAAAAACATACAGAGACAGAGGCAAAAAACTGAAGACAGAAAGAGGAGAGACAGACTTGGGATACATATTTGTAGAGGCAGAGAGTGTGAGAGTAAATGAGGAATGAAAAAAGCTCATTAGCTAAAAGGCTCCTCTTTCACCTCCTGCTGTGACATGTGAATGTGTGTGTTTGTGAAACTGTATGTGTGTCTGTGTGTGTCAATAGGCTTTCATTCAAAAGGACAAAGAGCCTTGTCAAGTCAACATACAGCCAGTCAAGCAAACAGTACAGGTCACAAACACACACACACACACACACATACAGGATGCACTATATGTTTGGACGTGTGTATTGTTCGAGGGCACTGATGCTGTTTCCAAGTCATTTAACTTTAGATGGTGTTAGGCTGTCCAATGATTATTAGTCTTTCTGCAATACAAACAGACAGGCAGACAGGCAGATAGATAGATAGATAGATAGATAGATAGATAGATAGAAATAAAGTAAAATGTTCAGGTGTGCAAGGGGATTGCTACAGTGCATAGACACGCACAAGGCCCAAACATAAAATAATTATTATCAGATTTTTTTTCCAAAATCACCACAAACAACCTTGGGTTCTTTGGAAACCACTTGCGTTCAAGGGCCCTGGTTGCCCGCTTTGCTTAGTTGGTAGTCCAGTTTGAAAATGTTGAAAACACATCTCATTAATGCCCCTTGTGGCTGATGGGGTGATAGTTACAGTTGGCAGCCAAGAGGGGCAGTAAACTCGTTCCTGCTTGCCAAACCAGAAATAAGCGAAAACATACTGCACTCTTAAACATGCAACACATGGGTGAGATTCATAAGATGAGTTTTCAAGCAGTATGTGTCACTTTTTCAAAAGAAAAGGCTTAAAGCATGAAGAATATTGGTTGTTTTGGCAAATATATGTTCTTCCTTGTCTTGGGAAGCACCCAGAATGTCTCATACAGAGGTGGGGCTAAGAGGGTGGCAGCTTGGTGACAGTGATGGAGGAAGATGAGATTAGCCTGATGTGCTGACTCCTGAGAGAAATTGTTGTAGCTCTGTACCACTTCAGAAGTTGAATCCTCTTCTGATGTCATTTTTCTTAATATACAGTTTCTATAGTCAATTCATATTCAGATATACTAAAACCAGGGCACATAAATCCAAAAGTGAGAAAATATGTTTGTTATTTGGGTGAACTGACCCTTAAACCAAGGTCAGGGAATATCTGTGTGTGTTCAACAATCTATGGTGAACACACACACCCGCACACACCACAATCAGTTTTGGAGGTGAGAGTTAGAGCATCTGGTACTAGTTCACCCCCCCCCACACACACACACACACACACACACACACTGCTGCTGTTCCTTATATGACCAGGAGGTGATAGTATGAGTCCAGCAATCATCATCTGTCTTCTTCTTTTTTTTCTTTACCTCTAGGCTTTGATCGAAAATAAAATGAACTGCTGATCCTTTCTTTCTTTCTTTTTTTTTCTTTTCTTTCTTTCTTTCCTGACAATGGCTCCTCTCTGCTCTGTCTCTTTTCTGGGAGCTGTCAGGGTGAATATTCACCTTGGTTACTGAAGCGGACAAATGACACCTTTTAAAGATGTGTGTGTGTCACATGCATGTGTTGCGAAGGTTTCATAAAGTGCAAATTCCATTTTTGCAGTGATGGTCTGGAGAGAATATCATTTACACTTCATTAGCTCTGTGTGTGTGTGTGTGTGTGTGAGTGTGAGTGTGTGTGTGTGTGTGTGTGTATGTGTGTGTGGGGGGGTTGTCCATCAATCTGTGTGTGTGTCAGAGCACTTACCGCTGTCAGAAAGTTTGTGTGTAAGATTGAAAACACTATTACTCTAGTTTGGTAAGAAATGGCCTCATCATTTGTCTTTGCTAACATAACTGCAAAAACTAAAAAACAGTACAAACTGTGTGCTACAAGTATCAAACTGTATAATGGCACCATGGCTCTGAATGACTTCCTCACCTTTCTTTAAAATACACAAACTTAACTGAATTAATTGATTGCTTGAATGAGTTCATGTTATAACAATATATTTTATATATTTTATATATATATTTTTGGCTATGTACCAAATTATTACATTTTACATTTTTTAACTTTTCACCATAATAACACTAAAACATATTTTTGATTTTGATTTTTGATTGAAGAAAAACAACCCCATTTTTCACACATGGAACTGAAAATCTTGAAGGGAATCTGCAACTTTTATAATCTGGCCCATCTGCTGAGGCTGATATTCTGTACTGGGTGAGGCTGCTCTGTAATCACGGAAACCCAAATTGGTTTAATTTGACCCTGTTTAATATTGCTTCACATCAAACCATGGCATCTTACACAAATTTTAACAATTAAATTAATCGATAATTAGTGATGTTGGTGGGCAAAGTGCCAGTTGTGCAAGTTCATTAAGTCCACAGCCGATCATCAACACCAGCACATCGTGAAGCATGGCATGTGACATTTTTTTCTTTATGTACCAGTTTATGATGTTTTTTGGTACATTTGAATTTCCCTTTTCCAAATATATCTCTATCCAGATCATATACACTTAGTGGTAGTTTTGCCTCCTCTACATAAAACAAAACAAACCAAAAACACAATCTTAATGGCCACCACATCAAACTCACAAGATAAAAAACAAACAAAGAAGAAACACATGAACCAAACACCCAAAGCAGACATGCCCAACCTCACTGTCTTGATATCTTGTTAGCTGACTTGATGTACATCAAACAAATATGAACATCCTACATAAATATTCATATTTAGTTAATCTTTAGTCTTTGTACTTTGTTGAAACCAAATTGCTGATCAGCTCAAATATTCTAGCCTCATTGTAATATTCTATGGGGATTCTGTCTTTATCGTCCTAACCTACCACCTACAAATTCAGATTTCCCATCTTGCGTTTTATGTACTGACAAACTCAGCAATTCTCCGCATAGTTTCGAATTGGGTACATTTATTACAGTTTGTCAACTACAATTTTTTGTATTGTGTAATAACAAAGTTTCTTGATACTTAAAATACATATTGTGATAAAGTACTGTAATAACAAGTAAAACATGTCATTAAAATAAAAAAACATTTGGAGCCAATGCTTTTTGTTATAGTGGCATCAATACACTGCTGTAAAATTCGACTTCAAATTTGACTGAGAGTTTTCAGTTAATTAACAAATATGTTGTTTCCATCCAAATTTAGCATTTTAGGCAAATTCACAGAAAAGACACAAAAGAAAATGTGAATTAATGAGGTACACTACTGTTTCATCTTTCCACTGGAGCGTAAGTTTCAGAGGACATTTAAGTCACATACTTCATGTAAGTCATGATAAATTCACTAACTCTGTTTCCATCGCACTTTCTCGTCATCAACTTTTCAGTATTTTCCTGTAGTTTAAAGAGATTTTAAAACAATCTTTTTTTAAATGTTCATTAACATTTTTGGAGATTACAGCAGAGATGGGGACTTGAGACTTGACTTGAACCTCGTCCTCAAAACACGGACTCGAGATTGGGACTAGTGAACAATATTTATATATTTGTATTTTTTGGGCACATTAACATTACGGAATTGTCTGATGAGCTGAATGTCATCCCGTCCCTTATTATCATGCATAACCTTACGCATAGGGTGCGCGGCCTCAGCTGGCTGTAATGGCGGTAATGTGAAAGTTAATGTTAGTGTCTATGGACGGTTAGCAAACATGTTTATCTCACCACCAGCTGTCTAACGTTAGCTTGCTGCTAGCTTTTTAGCTAAGGGAGGTTAATTGATTAGACTGACATTCACTGAATACTTTGAAAAGACAACTGTTTGTTTGTCACAGAACTATGTGCATCACCTTCTTTCAGAACATACAACAACTTATATTTCAACCTAAAAGTTTCTAATAACTGTTCCCACAAGCCTCCAAGCTGTGTGACTTTACTTTCACATCTTTCTCTGGCTCTCTCTCTTTCTTTCTTTGTGTGGCCTGCCCTCTTCCACAGGTCCTCTTTGACAGCACCTGGGAATGTTCGATGTCCTCCTGGATCCATATTCCTCACATATTTATATATTTTATAACATCTTTTGCATGTCTGTCTGTCCTGCGAAAGGGATTCCTCTTCAGTTGGGAAATTTTAATGCTACTGAGTAATTTAGAAATGAATCTATTTCTGAATTTACGCATGATGTAAAAGAGCCACGGTTCCTGTTATTTATCATCATTCTACAATTTAAAGTCAGTGGGTGGACATAATACTAATTAAAATGGTGTTTTCATTGCACTTGGCATGAGAGGCCATGATGTGGGGATAGGCCTACGCTGCAATGCCAAATGCCCCAAGTGTGGGTGGGAAAACAACAGTACACATGCCCAAAGCCTTTGGTAAAAAAACACGTGACAAGTACTATTGTAGTCATTTGCTTGTAGTTGTCAAAAGTTAGTATTTTTTTTAAGAAGAAAGTTTTCTCAACTGAGGTCAACATGAACAATGTGGATTATCTTTTGTAGAACAAGTTTGAAAGTCTGCCTTTTGAGGAAAAACGGAAGTTTAAATGCCTCAATGGTATCGTGATAAACCAAATTTACGGGAAAAATTTTTGCAGATTAAACGAGGAGTGGTTCTCCAGTGAAAAAATTGCTGACTGCCAGTCATGTCAAGTCAAGTCAATTTTATTTGCATAGCGCCAAATCATAACAAAAGTTATCTCAAGACACTTTTCACATAGAGTAGGTCTAGACCAGCTTCTCGTGTGTATTATTTGGAGGGGATGGTACCTGGTCAAGGTAATGCTTTCAGGATCTCAGTATATTTCTGAGAGGATTATCAAACATGAAAGCATCAGGAGTCATCTAGACAATGCTTGGTAGAGAAAACACAGCTTCCAAAATTGAAAGCTCATTCAAACGGGAAATTGAGCAGTATAACTAGCAGGTTGAGGAAAACAGGCATGTGCCCAGTTGGATTAAATTACAATGTGAGATTAGTGGGTTAATTGTAGCATAGGAGTCTTTGCCATGGTAGTTTATTACATCAGGTTTTGATATCTTAATGATGATTTTTACAGGTGAGTTTGTCATACAGTTAAGTTCAAGATAAGTATTGTTACAGTAAGTATTAATGAGTTGAGTTGATCACTGATTCTTCATTTTTTCCTATGTAATCTATAAGGTTACTTCTTTATAAGAAAAACTTTAATAAGCAGTCAATTATAAGTGTGTTTTTTAATGTCATTGGAACTTAAAATAGAACTAATGAAATGGACACTGGCAGATTTCTGATCCACTTCACAGCACAAATTGATTAAACGTCAAATCGACATTTTCCACGGCTCTGCTCTCTGTGTCATTATGATGTGAAGGCAGGTCATTCACTCACAGTAACAATATTGAAGTCAGATGAGTAATTAGAAAGTTGGACACAAACTTTTATTTTCTGCTACTCCTATCAGAGACAGATTAGTAATTAGAGAGAGACACTTTGAAGTCACCCCAGTGAGCACAGTGATGAGACAACCGAGCAGAAAATTGCCAGTCGCGGGAGCAAGATGCAATAATCTGCTAGTTGACAAGTGCTTAATTAGTTGGTTTGTAGTCCAACAGTCATTCTGAAGGGCTGGTGGATTTCAACACTTGAAGAACTGGGCTTGCCTGGGTTCAGACCTTTGAATCTGCCCACTCCATGGAGTTGACTGCTTCTGGTCTGGCATTGTGACATGAAACAGACTGGTCCAGTGGGCGGCGCAGGGGAACTAACGATTAGCCAATAACGCGGTTGTCAAGCCGTTGTCAAGGTGTCCACTCTATTTCTGCGCAAGGGCACGTAACGGCGAGGGCCGGGAAAACTGTTTAATGCAGTATCATCTGTCAGCCATTGATAAGCCGGCGTTTTATCATTTCTTATATATTTGATTCAGGCGGATACGTTGGTCTCTAGTGATTGGTTAGGGAATGTCAAATCCTCCTCCCCTAAGGAAATCAGTAAGAGTGTAGGCAATGTCAGAGTGAAGGTGGACTGTAACAAGTTGACATTCTGTCTGATATCAGGCAAGGACTGGGCCTCAAAAATCATAAACAATATATATGTGTGATAATTGAGAGGAATATTATATAAATAAATTACACCAACATTATAACTGGATTTGTTTTCTACTACGGCAGGCCTCGATTATATTTATTTAAATATAAAGCTGCTCTAATTAGTATTTTTATATGAATAATGAATAATGAACTTAAGTGTAAGTGATGAGCTTTTTAGCCTCATTGTTTTGGTTTCACAGAACATAAACTGCACTTTCATCAGCAAGGTTTCCACCAGCAGCAGGCAGCAGAAAGTTATAGACTAGCTGGTGAAGACAGTGCAACATCTAGTATCTATGAGAGTGCATATGGGAGTAATATTCATAAGGGGGCCAAACTCAGACAATGTATGACATTGTCACCTGCAGTTTCACAGATGAAGTGTTCCCCACAGCTGTCCCATGTGATGAAAATTATTATGTTGTAACCCGCTCCAGTCTTCCTCTCCCAGGGGGCTCCTGTCTTTAGGCTGTGCCAGCAGAGATATATAGGTGTTGAAGGGTTTGTGGTAAGTGCTGACTCCTTGCGACTTCTGATGTTCTGTGTTGGATAAGGAATGCTGGTTTTTAAATTAAGTTAGTGACCACAGCATTATTAAACTTTTTTATGGTCATGTTTGGGCACTTGCAGCTCTTGGTTAAGGTTAGGGAAAGTTTGTATGATTTAATATAGAAAAGTCCTAAAACTTACCAAGTAGTTTTGGTCCCTAAACCTAACCAAACAATCATTTCACAGCGTTAATCAAGTCTTTATTATTGTTACAATGGCAACCAATGGGGTTTCCAAAGTTATTGGTGCAGTTATTGGACATTGGTACGGTCCTATACAGGGACCTCTTCTGTCATTTTCAGTATGAGGATGGGTTGTCCAAAAAACAAGTCAGCATTGCACCATATTTGTAGATTTTTCTCTGAAAATTGGAGGTTGTGTATATAAAATAATCTTAGTTAAAACTATCTACACCTATGTGTTTTTAGTCCATTGCTAATTTGTTTTAATGTTTTCATCTGCATCATGCTGTTTTAGCCACTAGCAGTTCCTGTTTACACTTCACAGATAACTGTCACCTGGATTACTCAGATAGCTTCAGAGAGCATCATCTATCTATATCTGAATAATGTAGTCATATTTGTTTACACCCTTGATACTTGATACATATGAAGACACCTGAGCCACTTCCGTTTGCTGATGAAGACAGTAAGATGTGGTTAAAAACTCCTAAAAGCTAGTACAGGAGGTGTATCTTAAAGTTTAGATTATTTTGTTTCCAAATAAAACCAAACTTTATTTTTTTTGTTTTTCATCCTTTAAAATAATATAAAAGACCACATGCTCTATTTTATTGTCAAGATTAGGCTACAGTTATGTTGTTATTTTTAATGAGTGGAGGGTTAATTTGCAAAAACAGCTAATTTTTTTTATATTCATAGATCAGTTTTTTTTTTTTTTATTGTGCACTCAAGGGAATATCAGTCAAATTATATCAAATTCCAAATGAACTCTTCAAGTGTTCTGGCAAGCACTGATGAATCGATTAGTTCAAGATTTCTATCATATACAACATGGTTTTGACATCCCACTTAGATTTCTCCCACATAAGCCACACAGTCATTGAAGCATTAGTTTTTACTCAAACAATTCTTCATGTTTCTAGATAATACAAACGTAGATTTCTTATACATTTGGACATAAAGCTCCAGTCTCCCACACACATATATGGCACAGAGAATGAAAAGCAGGACAGAGAAGACTGAAAATGTTCTAAGAGCAAAGTGTGGCTTTAAGATAGCTGAAAACATTGTGAGGTGTTTCTGTCACTGGTCTCTAAAATAATGTGTCAGTCTCACCTGTTTACTTAATCATGTGGGGGTGTGTGGGTGGACTGCTGCTGCTGTTACTGCCTTCCTTCTCACTTGAAAATGTGATTCTTCCTCTGCAGCTATTTTACTTCTCTTTACATCTTCAGAAAAAACAACATGGAAACCTGGAGTTGTGGATCAACAAAATACTGTCCTCCAGGTAATCCACAGGACAAGAGAGGAAATCAGAGGAACATCCAGAATCTTGCACACTGAAAATATCTTACACCAAGGCCTGGAATAAGTTTATATAGCAAACCCCACATCCATCTCTCTCCCTCCATTTTCCCTTGTAGCACAGCCACACTTGACTAGACCTGAATGTCACAGAATTGTGTGTGTGTGTGTGTTAACTGATTTGGAGTTAGTCTAGTTGAAAATGTCTGGCACCACTAGATTTGCTCTCTGTTCATTCTGACAAATGTCATGTACAAATTATTGTTTCCTTTTGTGTACTTATTATATTATGGCATACAAATGTACAAGTGACTAGTAAATTGTATATCAATTTTAATTAATATGAATTGAAAAATGAAACCTGAAAGCAGGGATGTAAATAAGTTTGCATGTCGGAGCCCAGGTGTGATTTGGGAATTTGCACCAACTGTACAGGATTGACCGAAGAAACAAAAAAGAAGGAGCTTTACAAAAACACATTTCAGCCATAACCCACTAAGTATGTAAAAGCATAATGGGCAGTAGATAGATAGATTACTTTATTCATCCCCAAAGGGAAATTAAGTAAAAGGAAATGCGCCCAACCTGGGGCGGTAAAGAACAGACTCATTGGTGACACAGGGTCTCATCAACCAGGCTAGTATCATATTGTACGTTCATATTAAACAATTCTCCAGTACGAACAGCTGTACAGTGACAGTATTCTGTGCTGATGCAGGAAATAGTATGGCAACCCATGTGGCCTGGGTGTTGTGATGTTGTGTAAGATATATCTGAACCTGTGTTACGTCTTGCTATAATCATCATATCTTTTCTAAGAGGTAAGAAAAACATAAACCATGTTAATGAAATAAATAAAATCAAATAAATTAGAATAATTAACTATATAAACTAGACTATTTAAATGTTACAAATTAAGTGGAAGTATAGGTATAAGTATATACATGAAATAAAAATACATAAAGATGTATTAGTTACAGCTGTGCTATATGTGCAATATACTATGTATAGTACAATATAAATAAAAAAATAATATAATAATAAATAATGTATTTAAATACAGCTGTATTGTTGTAAAGTGATTGTTTCAGTGTACATCAGTTAAGCCAAATACTGGATAGTCTAAGGGTTCTGTATTCCAGGTTCAAAAGTTGCATCAGAATCAGAGCTCTGTAGTATGGAGAGGGTGAGAAGGGGGTAGTGAGCAGAGGGTGAATGAGATGAGACTGTTGTGTGTTTGTGTGTGACACTCTCTGTCTTGTCTCAAAACACATAAAAACACACATCATGTGATTATTATAACGCAACTAATGGTCAGAGCTGCTCAAGAGTCAGCTTTGTTCCAATCACATATTGACATAATGACACACAGATCTGCTGCAATAGAACAGGACCCTACCAAGTGAAATTGGACTCCTCAAAAAATTATTTGGACATGGCCTACTTCAGGTCCCAGGTCAGATTTCAAAAGGAAATAACTTGTGCCAATACAGTTGTTTAGGATTCACCAGTGCTGCTCATCACCACCTTTGAGATGCCACTATCCAAGCAGTAATTCAGTCTATAATGTGTACTTCCATTGCCAGGAGCTTTTTACTTAACAGGCTGGGCTGGATAGTGTTCAAAGCACTGCAGAAATCATGGCAATCTTTAATATTTCTTGTGTGCAAGTATAAATTTGAACAGGGGATTTCCAAAATCATAAGTAATCATCCTCGGACGACTATGACTGTCCACGCTAAATTTGACGGCTGTCTGTCAAGTAGAGGTCAAGAATTCTTGCGCTGGACCAAAGTTGATCCACGGAAGAGGAAATACATCATAATTTTTTTATTGCATTAGTCAGACATGAGGAGTTGAGTCTAAAAGTTGCTCCTTCTTGTTTGAGTTTGTATGAACTTCAGCACTATTTGAATTCACACACACGTACAATTAATACAGGGTACGCTTCAACACACACACACTTGGAATTAATTTACTGCATGCATGCATGAACACATACACATGCCCCACACTTATGCTTCAGCACACACACTGACACATTCATAACACTCATGCCGGCACAGACAAAAGACACACACACACACACACACAGACAGTATACAAACACTAGTACACAGTGACATTACAGAAATATACTTGGTGACGGAAAAAAATACAGCAAGGCTTCATTTGCAGAGGAATAGAAACACTAGCAGAGTTCAAGTCTTAATGTTTGGGGTTGTGTTTCCAGAAATCCATTTTTGCATGCAATTAAGCTCCATATTACACATCCCAGCTAAACTTGATCTTAATTGAAGCACTTGCAATTCTGAAGATGAGACAGTTTACAGCATTTAAACTGACATTATTAACTGCAGCAAAACTGATATGCTGTTAGCTCTGAAGCTCAGGTATCCAGTGTCACAGTCATTAAATTTAGGAGTAGTCCACCAAAAGTCCACCTGTTTTGCATCTCTCAGTTCAAAAGATACAAAAATGTCTATTGAAATTTTAGTTCAACATTTACTTGTTTTGACCACGACTGTCTTTGCTTGAGTTTGTCTAGCACTGTATTTGCTTGTATTATGGCATAAATTGGCAAAATCGTATTTTGTCCACTCTAGTAAGGTAATAAAGAAATCACAAATATGGCTTTTTTGTTAATCTTGAATCTCAATCTCAAATATTATTCTGTTGTATTTTTAAATAAACTGCCTGAGACTCTCTTCCAGAATAAAAACCTGTAACTTGTCCAAAGTGTCATGATCTGTTCCTTTTTGTTTGTTATCACTTCTGCTCACTGCCCTTGTGAAGGGAGAGTAGAGCCATTGACTCTTTCTGTTCCCCTGACCTGCCATTCCCTTACCTTCCACCAGATGCCCTCTGACTTTCCTTCCTTCTCCATCACCTGACTGCCCCACCCATCTACACACCTGTCTCCACTCATCTCTCTGCCTCTCAGCCAATCCTTCATCATCAGTCCAACTCCCTTCACCTGTTCACTCACCTGCCTCCAGTCACTAATCAGTCATCTATATATACCAGTTCACTTTCTTTGTCTGGGGTCAGATCTTTGTTTCATGTTCCTGTTCCTCAGTTGTCTGTGCTGTGTTCCTTGGATTACCTGTTTTTGTTACCTGCCTGTTTTAGACTCTGGATTCTGTTTGCCTCACCGCCCAGTAAGTTTAGGTTTCACCATTTGGGAATAAACTCTTCACACCATACCTGCCGGTCTCCTCTCCTCTCTGCAATTGGGTCCTATCCCTGCCAACCTGTTACCCCATGTGACACAAAGTCATCAGCCCACTGTACATCTTTCTGGCTCCAGACTATTAAATTCTATAGATAGGAAGTCAGGTAAAAAGATTATCAATTCACACACTTGCACATCAGACCAAAAAACCCAATTTCCAGAATACTAGCTAAAACAAAAACCATCTTTTCTTTTTCTTAAAATACAGAAATTCATCTTGATGCGGTGTCATTACTAGTTTGGTTGTACTAGAGATTTGATATACTAAGTAGATACATCTTTTTATGGCCCCCTTTATAACCCTACTTTCGGAACCAGAAGAACTACAACTGTGGTGCTGATTTGTATCAAGTTACATGGCATAGATCTTGTCATGGCCTGGCCTTGCCTCCAGTTTTCCACTGTCTTTCCCAGTGTTTCCCTCTTCCCCTGTATCTTTTGTTTTTCCTATGGCTGAGTTTCATTACTTGTTCAACATGCCCTTGTTGACTTCCTCTCAGCACTTGCCCTGGGGAGGCACCCACCGCCATGATAAGTATCGTTCTAATTGTTTGAAAAACTGAAGTGAACTTGGCGGGATCGCCCGTCGGAGGGCCGGCAGAACGACTCAACAATGATGGTCACTCCAGAGGTGTATATCACCCACGATGGATTACAGTCATGTATTTGGTGCAATAAAATACATCGATGGTTAGGTGGCACTAATGTACCTAAAACTCCAGTTATTTTATTTATTTACCAAATGAATCAACATTTTAATTTACACAGTGTAAATGAGATTTGGCTAATGACATTTTCATCCTATGAAAATTATGGATGAGATTAATTCCTTTTCAGTTTAAATTCTTTTTTTTTTTTAAAAAATCAGATTTTATAGGGATGTATAGGTAGGCTTACATGTGTATAGGTTCATTAACAATTGTTAGCTCCTACCTGGTTTCCATCGGATTATGGCTCATTCACCTCATCCGTCCAGTCTGCACAGCTACCTTCCATCCTCTCATCAACTCAAGTCAAGTCAAGTCAAGTCAATTTTATTTGTATAGCGCCAAATCTTAACAAAAGTTATCTCAAGACGCTTTCACATAGAGTAGGTCTAGACCATACTCTTTAAAATATTATTTACAGAGACCCAACAGTTCCCACCATGAGCAAGCACTTGGCGACAGTTGCGAGGAAAAACTCCCTTTTAACAGGTAGAAACCTCGAGCAGAACCAGGCTCTGGGTGGGCGGCCATCTGCATCGACCGGGTTGGGTTGAAAGGAGAGGAGAGAGGGGGAGAGTGGAGACAGAACAGGAGGAGAGACAACAAATCAGACTAATAATAATAACAACTGCAGCAGTGAGTATGGAGCAGAAACATGGGGGCAGTAGACAGCCGGCAATCACAGATCCAGAATCTACAGCTCCAGAGGCAGAAATACCTGCAGAAAGTGAGAAGGCGAAAAAGCGCAGAAAGCACAAAAACTACCAGGAAGAAATGGAGTTGGTAACCTGTATTAGTGGGATAGGAATGCGTACAGATAGAGAGGGAGAGGAGGAGAGAGAAGCTCAGTGCATCATGGGAAATCCCCCGGCAGTCTAAGCCTATAACAGCATAACTAAGGGATGGTTCAGGACTCACCTGAGCCAGCCCTAACTATAAGCTTTATCAAAAAGGAACGTTTTTAGCATACTCTTAAGCGAAGAGAGGGTGTCTGCCTCCCAAACCCAAATTGGGAGCTGATTCCACAGAAGAGGAGCTTGATAACTAAAGGCTCTGGCTCCCATTCTACTTTTAGAGACTTGAGGTACCACAAGTAACCCTGCATTCTGTGAGCGTAGTGCTCTGGTGGGGTAATACGGTACTATCAGCTCTTTAAGATATGATGGTGCCTGACCAATAAGAGCTTTGTAAGTGAGGAGGACGACTTTAAATTCTATTCTAGATTTCACAGGGAGCCAGTGCAGAGAAGCTAATATCGGAGAAATATGTTCTCTTTTGCTAGTTCCTGTCAGTACATGTGCAGCAGCATTCTGGATCAGCTGGAGAGTCTTTAGAGACTTATCGGGGCAGCCCGATAATAAGGAATTGCAATAATCTAACCTAGAAGTAACAAATGCATGAACTAGTTTTTCTGCATCTTTTTGAGACAGGATATGCCTGATTTTTATAATGTTACGTAAGTGGGAGAAGGCAGTCCTTGAAGTCTGTTTTATATGGGCATTAAAGGACATGTCCTGATCAAAGATTACTCCTAGATTCCTTACAGTGATGCTGGAGGCCAGGGCAATGCCATCATCTAGAGTAACTATATCTATACATAGTGCGTCTCGCAGGTGTTTAGGACCCAGAACAATAACTTCAGTTTTGTCTGAGTTTAACAGCAAGAAATTGCAGGTCACCCAGTCTTTTATGTCCTTAATACATGCCTGAAGCTTGGCTAACTTACCGGTTTCATCTGGCTTTATCGATAAGTATAACTGAGTATCATCTGCACAGCAGTGAAAGTTTATGGAGTGTTTCCTGATAATATTGCCTATAGGAAGCATATACAAGGTAAATAAAAGTGGTCCGAGCACTGAACCTTGTGGAACTCCATGACTAACTTCCGTGTGCACGGAGGATCCATCATTTACATGTACAAACTGAAATCTATCTGATAAATATGACTGAAACCAGCTTAGTGTGGGTCCTTTGACGCCAATCAAATGCTCCAGTCTCTGTAATAGGATACAATGGTATCGAAAGCGGCACTAAGATCTAACAGAACAAGTACAGAGACAAATCCTTTATCTGACGCAATCAAAAGGTCGTTTGTCACTTTCACCAGTGCTGTCTCTGTGGTATGATATTCCCTAAATCCTGACTGAAAATCCTCAAATAAACTATTGCTGTTTAGAAAGTCACATAACTGATTAACGACCACTTTCTCAAGGATTTTGGAGAGAAAGGGAAGGTTAGATATAGGTCTATAATTGGCTAAAACCCCTCGATCAAGCGTAGGCTTTTTAAGAAGAGGTTTAATTATAGCTACTTTGAAGGACTGTGGTACATAGCCTGTTAATAAAGACAGATTGATCATGTCTAGTAAAGAAGTGCTAACTAAGGGTAAAACTTCTTTAAGCAGCATAGTTGGGATGGGGTCTAAGAGGCAGGTTGTTGGTTTAGACAAAAGAAAATCATTGAAGTTAGTTGGTAAAGGTCAATTGGAGAAAAACAGTCTAAATATAAATCTGGTTCTACAGCTGCTTCTGAGGCTCCTGAAATTCCTGTACTCGAAGATGTATCTGAACTGGCTGAGGGCACAAGATGATGAATTTTTTCTCTAATAGTTAGAATTTTATCATCAAAGAAGCTCATGAAGTTATTACTGCTGAGAGCTCTGGGAATACATGGCTCAACAGAGCTCTGACTCTGTGTCAGCCTGGCTACAGTGCTGAAAAGAAACCTAGAGTTGTTCCTATGTTCCTCTATTAGTGAGGAGTAATAGGCTCCTCTGGCATTACGGAGGGCCTTCCTGTATGTTCTAAGACTATCTTTTCACGATGTTTCTTTTAATTTGCGGGTTAAGGAGTTATACCATGGAGCTAACCTCTTTTGTTTTATTATCTTCTTTTTGATAGGGGCAATACAATCAAGAGTCGTTCGCAGCGAGCCTGCAGCACTATCAACCAGATGATCAATTTGGGAGGGACTAAAGTTAGCATAGGAGTCCTCCGTTACATTGAGACATGGCATTGAATTAAATGTTGATGGAATCACTTCTTTAAATTTAGCTACAGCACTATCAGACAGGCATCTACTAAAGGAATGTTTGCCTAATGGCCTATAGTCCAGTAATATAAATTCAAAAGTTATTAAATAATGGTCTGATAAGACAGGATTTTGTGGGAAGACTTTTAAATCTTCAATTTCGATTCCATATGACAGAACAAGATCGAGGGTGTGGTTAAAACAATGAGTGGGTTTGTTTACACTCTGACAGAAACCAATCGAATCTAATAGTGAGATAAACACAGAACTAAGGCTATCATTATCTACGTCCACGTGAATATTGAAATCACCTACAATAATGACTTTCTATTTTGAGGACTAAACTTGTTAAAAACTCTGAGAATTCTGCTAAAAATTCAGAATACGGACCATGAGCATGGTACACTATGACAAATAGAATTGGCTGTACAGTTTTCCACATTGGGTGTGAAAGACTAAGAACAAGACTTTCGAATGAGTTAAAACTAAGGAATGCCTCGAGTGCCTCGAGGAATGTGAGTATTAGTATGACTAGGAGGAGTGGACTCATTCAGGCTAATATATTCTTCCTGACACAGCCAAGTTTCAGTTAGACAAAATATATCCATATGATAGTCAGATATTAAATCATTGACTAACACAGCTTTAGACGACAGAGATCTAATGTTTAAGAGTCCACATTTAATTCTCTTATTTGGTTGTACCACTACACTGGTAGTTTTAATTATTAAGTTTTTACGAGTAACTCCTCTTCTGTTTGAATTTGAATTAATTAAATTAAGTGGTCGGGGGAAAGAGACAGTCTCTATGGGATTTTTAACGGGGTTTTGGGTGGGTAACCGCTCTAATGGAAGCGCAGAGAAGCGTGTAGGACTGCAGCTCTGCTTCCTGGTCTGAACTCTGTATTGTCACGGTGTGGGTCCACTAATAAACTTGGTCAAATTTCTGGCTATGAGAGCTGCACCATCCAAAGTAGGATGGATGCCGTCTCTCCTCATCAGATCAGGTCTCCCCCAGAATGTGGTCCAATTATCTACGAAACCCACATCGTTTGCTGGACACAACCTTGACAACCAGCGGTTGAATGACGACATGCGGCTATACATGTCATCACTGGTCAGATTTGGCAGGGGTCCAGAGAAAACTACAGAGTCCGACATTGTCTTTGCGTAGTTACACACCGACTCCACATTCATTTTGGTGAATTCCGATTGGCGTAATCGGGAGTCATTACCGCCGACGTGAATTACGATCTTACAGTATTTACGTTTACTTTTTGCCAGCAGTTTTAGGTTTGACTCAACGTCGCCCGCTCTGGCCCATGGATGTATAAAGAACTGGATACAGCGTTGGAGGCGGGGCCTCGTTCATTCCTATGGAAGTTGCTCAGTGGCGCATGAAGCAAACATCCGGGTATTCAGAATGCAGAAGTTTACCGTTTTTTTCCGCTCTGTTGGGCCCATAGAGCATGCGCAGTAGCGTTTCCGTAAGCCCTGTCCCCCAGCCGCTCGGTCCTGGGCTCGTTCACATGAATGGCGGAATAAAGTAAAAGTGGATAATAAAGTGGATTCGGCTATTAGTGAACTTTACAACTTTTAGGACCTAATGATTTAAATAAGGGCTATTCAAGTGTAAGAACTTGATATACCTTGATATACCTCAAAAAAAAAGTTACAGACGTCTCTTTCTCAATGTTAGTCAATGAGAAAAAGTCTTTTTGGGCCCAATGGCATCACGTGACGGACCCGGAAGTTGTAATTCCACCGTTTGGCCGCTATGTCAAATTGGCTTCAAAGTGTGGCGCACTTCCTGGGGGCTTGCTCTGGCCCCAGGGATACACCTAACTATGGCTGCTGGTGTCGCTAATTTCACGTTTCTGAGGATTGAGCTGCCAATTACCAGAGTGTGTTTCTCAGTGGGTGAGTCACTGAGGGGGGAGAAAAACGTGAAGGGGTTGGTGGTGAACCGTGGGTCTCTGCTTGGGACTATGCCTCCTTCGGACAGACACCCAGCCGCCCTGACTTCCCGGCTGACAGGAGCTGCACTGGGTCGGTCCGCACCGACTACAGGAGGCTGGCTATCTACAGCTAAAGGCTGGGTATCCATGGTGCGGAGCCGAGCTTCTTGTTTGCTAAGCCTCTCCTCCAATGCTACAAATAAACTACATTTAATACACAAACCTTTATCGCTAAAGAAGGCAGAGGAGTAAGTGAACATCTGACACACCGAGCAGGACAGAGCAGGAGAGGAAGAGGGAGAGAGAGAAGCCATCGCTAGCAGAGGAGCTACAAGAGGCTACAGAAGCTAACAAAACTGAACAGCGAACAGAAGCTGTGAAATTAACGAAAAGTCGCTAAAAAAAAGGGAGAAAGCTGTGAGTGTTTTAAGACTAGTGTTTAAATGAACAGCGGGTAATTAGTCGCTGCGGTGAA
Organism: Lateolabrax maculatus; assembly: GCA_031216445.1. Lineage (NCBI taxonomy): Eukaryota > Metazoa > Chordata > Actinopteri > Acropomatiformes > Lateolabracidae > Lateolabrax > Lateolabrax maculatus. The sequence goes on along the minus strand of CM062214.1, from coordinate 2,058,306 downwards.
GAATATAACCAGGTTAACTCTTTTGAGTGAGAGCAGCAAAAACACACAGTACAGAGACACCAGCAACCGGAAATTATACGATATGCTTACCACGGCACGTCAGCACGTCAACCTCACTCTTCGCTAAAACAGGAAGTATATTGTTTTAGGAACTCTTGTTAGGAAGTAACAAGAGTATATCTACTGCGGCTTTCTATCCACTCATTGCCAGATCATTGTTGCAACCTCTCTGGTAGTTTATCGTTCTCAGACGCTCGGTATTAGTCATTCTGAGTTAATTCCTTGCGTGATTTGCCTGTACTTACCTTGTCTCTCTGTACCTCAAGGATCACAACCTCCGGTTCCCCAGCCTGCCTGCAACTCTCACACCCCGTTCTGCCTGCCCTGCCTTGCTCGGCTCAGTCATCAAACCATCACCCTCCACTGCTCCATCTCATCATCCATTATCCCTGCAATACATTTTTTAATATATTTTACTCCCCTTTCTGTGTCTGCGTTTGGGTCCAAATCTACAGATCGTCACAGATTTAGGGAATTGTAGTTTTTCCTAGAATTGTAAGTTCTAAATATTAGATTGACAGTACACTGAGGGATTTAAGGGGATGGTAAACACATTTATGTAATCAGATTCTAAATATATAATTCTTAAATTGGTGAAAATGTATTTGAACCATTTGACCTATTTTTGACAGTTGTTGGCTATAACCACATGGTAGCTGAGGTCAAGAGCTCTCTATAACACTTGGTCCCATGTCTGTAGCCCCTTTTGTTGCTGAACTATAAGCCAAAATTAATGTGACATGTGCATAAATATACTATGATAGATTTTGTAGAAAATGTTGCAGAATCTTAATATCTAACAAACTAAAGATCATATTCACTGAACATTTATTATGAAAATAGAATCCACATTTCCTGCTAGAAATGTTGTCAAAATGCATTTTAATGGTGAAACTATCTTAAAATGTTTCATTTTCCACTGGCAATAAATGGAATGGACCCCATTTTTTTGTTTTAGAAACCTGCAAGTAGTGTGACGCGGTACGCCGTCACTGCATGTCTGTGGTAGAACTAAGAAAACTCAAATTTTCTTAAGATATCATATGAACCATGAATGAGAACAGCCTGAACAATTCCAATAAGTGAAATCTGAGTGCCACAAGTACCCAAGGTGAAAAATGAGTTAAGTGACCTTTACAGCTATGCAGCAGAAGAAGACCCCCAAAGGAAAAACTCTCTGGATGACAGATTAGACAGAAAGTGTACTCAGATCAGTCATCACAATAACATGTGCATCAGCCTGCCTGTCAGTCTGATCTGCAAAGTAGTCAGACCAGTCAGTAGTCAGTCTACCAGGCAGTCAGCCAGTTAGTCAGATGATCTTTCAAGCAGTTTGTCGGTCAGCCAATCTGCAAACCAAACAGCCAGTCAACAAATCAATAGACCAGCTGGTCACTCAGCTGACCTGTAAGCAGTGAGCCAACAAGGTTGGTGAGTCATCCTATCAAGCACCTCCATCTACCCTCTCATGACCCCTTCTGCAATTTATCAATCAATTCATCCTTCTTTTAATAGATATTAGGAATCAGAGGGCTCTAACATAACAAGCTGAGAACAAAATTTGTATTAAAAAAAAAAAAATCAAATAAACGCCAAACTTATTAAATTGCAATGGGGACCAGAGGCAATATAGCTTTAGTGTGAAATATGTGTAGAGAAACTGGCTTACACAATACAGCCTAAGTCTCCTGTCAGAAAAACTGCAGCAATCAAGGAGTTCAGTCAACAATCTTCAATAATGTCTCAAAGGCGTAGAGGTAGATGTGTACATTGAAGCAGTGTCCAGTAGGCTACATAGACAACCCATTTCAATTTGTATGGCTGTGGTTCAATTTTTCTCCTTTGTCACCTAGTCCCTGACTTTTCCTGCTTTCCCCATCACCTGACTGCCCCACCCATCTACACACCTGTCTCCGCTCCTCTCTTTCACTTATTAGTCAGTTATATACACACCGTTCCACTTTTTGTTTAGTTGTCAGATCTTTGTTTCTGTATTCCTGTATCTCTATCTGTTCTGGATCCCCTGTTACCCAACTCTGCTTTGGACTTTTGTCATTTTGGATTTTCTGTTTGCCTCACCACCCAGTTAATTTTTGTCTCACTATTTTTGGAATAAAGTCTTCGTACTATACCTGCCGATCTCCTCTCCTCTCAGCGATTGGTTACTACTCCTGCCAACCTGCTACTCCCTGTGACACAAAATGTCTGCAAGATGTCTCTCTAGACCGCAGCAAGGGATCTACGACACGTATTGTCTATAGTTGCTGATTAAAAGGGATTACACCATGAGCGACATAACTGGACAATCACAACAACCGTTTATACAACTTGGAATACATTTAGAACAGAATATCTAAATGTTAATAACCAGCATTAACATAATTATGAACAACTGGTAGTGATAAATAAGGGGACGTCTACAGTTCCATTTACGCACAACGTGTAGAAATCACCGCCGATCTGTTCAGCCTGGAAACACTCACTCTGCCGTTCTCAGGTACATCGGCTGAGGTTGCGCCATGCGCTTATCGAGTGGCATTACAGTCATTTGGGTCTGTTAGATGATCACGTCTGGGCGGCCCGATGGTGTGTCAGAGCAGGGAAATTTGAACATTTAGATTGCAGCATACAGTAGATTTATTTCAATTCTGATGTTTCAGCTGCTTTTAGCTCATGGTTGGGTGCTAGTTAATAAGGTCCAGCATTTACTGCCCCCCCATCCCTCCCCAAATACAGTTGACCAGCTCAAACAAGCTGATTGATGAATCTACCTGCACAGCATGAAATGGCAAAGATCCAAAGTGAAGGAATAAAGAGTGTTGGATGCCAGAAAGTTGGATGGTTTTCTTAGGACTTGGTGGACCAAACTAGAGCTATTAAACTAAAACATGTTTTATTCATTGTACATTTCTAACAAACAGATTCTAGATATATCCTTATCACTAGCTTTCCAAGGCTTGTTGCATTTTCCTGTGTAGCAGTGCAAGTTGCAATGTGTACAATGAGCTGAATAACTGTAAAAACCAGCTAAAATAGCTGGCAGACTCGCTGGCTTTTTAAGTGTACCGAAGCTTTATTTAGGAAGCAGCTGCCTGGGAACTTCTGTTGACCAGCTGTGTTTCTCTGGCTCAGATTCACTGCGACACACACATGCACAGACAGCCTCTTGCTGGTTCAGCAGTTTAAATCACTGAAGTGTTTCAGAGCACAGCAAGATGTGACCCATCATCAATCACACACACACACACACACACACACACACACACACACACACACACACACACCCCAACAACTGAGTGTGTCACCAGGCCAAGCGAGGGAAGCAGGTGGTGGGCACAGTGTGTGTGTGTGGCACAGAGCTGTGAGGATGAGATGTGGTCTTTTTCCACTCCAATGTGTTTACATGCACTAGTAGTCTGCAGTCATTTGTATTTACAGTATGTGTGTGGTTGAGTTTGAGGCAAGGTGGAGCCAACAGGGTTAGGCAGCACACAGCATCACTGAAGAAAAAAAAAAAAAAAAGGTTTCTGTCAGTTTCCTCTTGCAGCTATAATTTAACTTGGGGAATAAATTAACTGTCAGACATCTTTCAAGTCACTATTATTTATATGACCCAAGTACATCATATAAAGGACATGACAGCATGTCCACATTTTCAGGATTGCATGGTGTAATGGTCAGCAAGCCTACTGTAACCAAAACTTAACCACAGTCATCATAACACTGATTGTTTTAAACAGTTTTACATTTGTGGAAGGCGCAGACAAATTATGTCATCCTGCTGATATGGGTGTCAGATTTTAAAAACACGCCTGTGTGTTGTTCTAGAGGGCAGGGATCATGAACTGGCTTACAGTTTAGCCAAAAGATGAGGAAGAATACACGTGGTTCGAACCAAAAGTGAAAGTCAGTCATGTAGGTGTGTGCATGGTTGGGTGAGGAGTATTTCATGCTGAACACAAAGCTTGACAGCGAGAGCAGCTGAGCAGGCCAGCTTTTAAAGGCTTCCTAGCCCACCACCACAGGTGAATCTCCTCTGGCTGACGATTACTCTGTCTGGCTTCTTCCTGAAAGGGGAGGAGAAAGGAGACCAAGCAAGACTGGCTGAGTAGGAGGGGTCATCACAATGGACAAACATATTTCTTTGTTTAATTTGGAGCAGTTTTTGACCTAATGCTCTTTTCTTTGTCTATACCTACTTAACAGTTGTAAAAATCGGCAATTATATTGCATCTTGGCTGTGTGCTTAGGGTCAGTGTCCTGTTGGAAGATGAACCTTCACCCCAGTCTGAGGTCCAAAGGAGGTTATCATCAACGATATCTCTGTACATTGTTGCGTTAATCTTTTCTTCGATCGTGACTAGTCACTTAGTTCCTGCCCCCTTTAAAACATCCTCACAGCATGATGCTGCCACCACCATGCTTCACTGTAGTGATGGTATTTACCAGGTGATAAGCGGGGCCTGGTTTCCTCCAGACATGACGCTTAGCCTTCAAGCCAAAGAGTTCAATCTTTGTTTCATCAGACCAGAGAATTTTGTTTCTTATGGTCTGTTTCTGACCACTCTACCATACAGGCCTGCTTGGTGGAGTGCTGCAGAAATGGTTGTCCTTCTGGAAGGTTCTCTCTTCACATAGCAACGCTGGAGTTCTGTCAGTGACCATCGGGTTCTTGGTCTTGGTTTTCTCCTGCAATCGCTCAGTTTGGTCGGGTGGCCAACTCTAGGAAAAGTCCTGGTGGTTCTACACTTCTTCCATTTACAGATGATGGAGGCCACTGTGCTCATTGGGACCTTCAATACTGCAGAAGTTTTTCTGTACCCTTCTCCAGATCTGTGCCTCCATACAATCCTGTCTCAGATGTCTACAGACAGTTCCTTGGACTTTATGGCTTGGTTTGTGCTCTCACATACACTGTCAACTGTGGGACTTTATATAGACAGGTGTGTGCCTTTCCAAATCATGTCCAATGAACTGAATTAACCACAGGTGGACTCCAATCAAGTTGTAGAAACATCTCAAGGATGGTCAGTGGAAACAGGATGCACCTGAGCTCAATTCTGAGTGTCATGGCAAGGCTGCGAATACTTATTTACATGTGAGTTTCTCATTTTTGATTTTTAATAGATTTGCAAACATTTTAAACTAACTTTTTTTCACGTTATCATTATGGGGTATTGTGTGTAGAATTTTGAGGGAAAATTAATTTAATCCATTTTGGAATAAGGCTGTAACATAACAAAATGTGGAAAAAGTAAAGATCTGTGAATACTTTCCGGATGCACTGTAGGTTTTTAACTTAGTCACTGGTCTTAAATAACTAGGACTTGCTGCCACTTAACCTCTTCATCCAACAGTAACATTTCAAATGAAGTAAAGACACACACACACACACACACACACACACATATATATACTATTTTTTATGTAGAAGTGTGTGGTTCATTTATTAGGGACAATAAAAGCAGCAGTAGATTTGGTTAACGAGGGAGTTCCTTATGTAGTTGTTGTTTTTTTTTATTGTTGATGATTATTATTTTAGTTAACACCTTTCTTCTGAACAGCTGTTCACAATTTGTTGTGTGTGTGTGCATCTTTGAGTCAGTCTGTATGAAGTCAGATGCTGCAGAGGAGGAATCTGATGTCTGGGTCAGTGATTCTGTCTGACTGACATGTTGTAGCTGCTTGTATTATTCTGCTTGTTTATCATGTTTTTATTGTCTTTTGTAATTAACAACAGCTTTATGATCACAAGCAGGTAGACAGGCCTGTGTGTGTGTGTGTGTGTGTGTGTGTGTGTGTGTGTGTGTCTCGTCTCTTCCTGGTTGTTCTTTTCTGTCTTTAATGAGCCAGAGATTGCTGTTATTATCGTCTGTGTTGTTTCTTCAGCTCACACATTTCTAATGAACAGCTGCTCTACGTCTGAGAGTGCTTGCCAGCACACACACACACACACACACACACACACACACACCATACAAGTTTGACTAGGCTTTGTGTGCCCCGGGGCAGTGGTGGGGCCTTTTTGGACTTAAGGACCATTCCAGTAATGTATATGTTTTATATATTACAAACCACATATAATTGGCAAGGTACTAACTATTTTTCAAACCATACCGTCTTGTTATAGAATTTTGAATGTTACACCTTCAGTCATCCTCATTAATTTCAAAATGCTATACATACACCTCTCCCCCTCTTTCTGTAATACATCCATTCTCATACAACACTGAATCAACAATGTAATACATGCATGTGTATTCTGGTTCATCTCTCTACCCTCAGAGCAAACTTCACTTCCTTCCATCTTTTCACCTTCATCATCTTTGTTCAAGTCAATTCAGTTTCAATTAAAATAACTCTATTGGCATGATGTAACATTGTACATATTGCCAAAGCAATGTCCTAAATTAAAATAATATTAATATTGTATACTACAAGCATCTTTAAAATTGTACAATACTTATAATACAACAAAACAGATTTCTGAATGTTAGTGTTACAAATAATTGCTTGAAATAACTCACCACTTTGTCTCATCCTCAGTAAAAAGAGCAGATGGTGCAGAACTGCTGCAGAATTGATTATCTATGGCAATTTATCAGCAAGCTAACTATTATAACGCTAACTAGCTAGGTTCCATCTATATAACAATTTTCATCTATCTTCAAACCTTGCTAGCAATTAATGTTCACTCTTATTTTTTTAATTTTGTTAATATCTTTCCTTACTCATTTGATGGCCAGTAAAACATTAACACGTCACCCGGTCCATTTCAATATTTTGTTGTTTAATTTGGAGGACTTGTCGCTCTAAGTAGCCATTTCAAAATTTTATTTTAAAGATCTCCTCAGTGTTCTTCCACATAGAAACACAGGAGTCTCCCTGTGGAATGGAACAATTCTTTAAGTGTATGATATGTCCATCAGTTTGAAATACAGTATTTCACCTTATCACCAGTTCTCACCAGGTTCTAAAAATACTATGAAGAAGCCAGACAGAAGCACAAAATAAAGCAAATCAAATTTCAATAAGTTATGCCAAAACAACAAAAGTAATTTAAGATACACATTATGTAGTTTTCTAGCCTATGAACCAGACGAATCTGTGAGCTCATGTTTGATTTGCTCTGGCAGATACGTCTGGCCCCTCTCCTATTCAAACTGATTTCTCTGCAGATTTCTCGGGCTAACCAATCACAAACGTTTATCTAGTAGGAGGCGGGTTTAATATGACTACTGACAGAGACAAGTGCCATTCAGGTATCTTTGTAAATATCCAAAATGGCGCTGCTGTGTTCTCCGGCCGACTACAGCAGCAGTATTGAAAGGACTGGACGCTAAATTTTCTCTAAAAGAAGAACAAACAACTGCACTTAAACTTTATGTTGATAAGAAATATGTGTTTGCCGAACTTCTGACAGGACGTACCGTCCGACAAGATGGCGTTTCATCGCTCTGATTGGTCGTCTCCGCCCGTCGATAACGGCCCTTGGAAATCAAAAATGAACTGAGAGGTTTGAGACTAATACGCATTTGCGAATTAGTATGGCGATGCCAGGCTAATAGTTCTCTAAAGAAGTGTAATCTTTAGCTTTCGTCAGCTGGGCACATAACTGAATTTGAAACTCAGTGATTGGATGTTTCTTACCAAAATGTACTTTGGGAGTTGGAGTTGACTTCTTCCCCTTCAGTTTTTATCCAGGCAGGCTTGTCCATCCAAGTCTTGAAGTGCCCCAAGGTCTTCAGTCACTTAACACTATCTATGAGAAAAGGAATGGGACATTTTTTTTTCTTGTCATCAACATAAATGACATGTTAATTCAGTGATAAGTGCATATTATTTTGTAATTGTGTATTTTGTAATTGTCTTTTGTCTGCTTTACCACACTAATATTATGTCATTATCATATACGTAAATGTGGGAGGACAAAACATTAGAAACATCTTTCATTATAACACAGCATAATACTGTACAAAACCCCCACGAACTACAGCCTCTAAGTGAGCACAGAGTTAGATCAACACCTCTGACAGTGTGTCAAACAAAAAGCTTCACAAATACAGGTTTTTTTTAGGGGCAGTTGTATTGAACTGCATGACTGCACAGTCCTGTGTATTTGATAAAGTAGTAACTACAGCCCCCCAATTTGACAGTGAATATTTTGTCACTTGACTAATTGAGCCTTAATTCACCCAAAATGAAGAAATAATTAACTGCACAACAATGTCAGTCACCCCATGTCTCTCTTCCCCTCCCCCTTCATCTATGGTCTCGTTAAAGAGCCATAAGTGAGTGACAGACAGGAAGTCAGATGATAAAGGTGTCATTGTGTCACCTCATCTCTTCTGTTCCCATTTCAATTAACAGATCGCTCCTGGTCTGTATTGTCAGGACAGATTTCCCAGCATGTGGTCTTTTGCTGCTCTTTCTTGGCTTTCAGAAGTTTGGCAGTGGAATTCAACACTATGTTCTTGGCTTTCATACTGATAATTTCACATACTTAGATAATATACAAATTACATGTTATTCATCTATTGTTCATTCTCGACTACAATTCCCAAACAACAATGGTCACTGCCAAGCCACGGTAGCATGAATGGGATATTAGTCTAACTTCTGTATACCTGTCAAGTACTAGGTTACTAATTCACTGTTTGGTTTTGCGCTATTTTAGTTTGAACAATGTTAATGAAATCTGAAACCAAAAACCAAAAAGGGATATGCATCACTAAGAAGGAAATCAAATTTGAGCTTATCCTTACAAGTGGCACATTGTTTGGATGCTAATTTACTTCAAGAGATGTGTAAACTTGATAATGTTGTTTGTTGAAACAGTTTACATGAGGAAAAAGAAGAGGGTGATAGGTTCAGATTTTTTTCAAGTCTATCTTAACTCATGTGACAGGTGATTTAAAACAATAAGCTGATAGGGCCAATCAACCTGAAAATTGAATTAGTAGTAGCAGGAATAGTAATAGATCTAAAGTCTACAGAGTGTCTATTCATAGTAAAGAAAGGCCCCCAACATCAACATGTCAACATATCCAAACCCTATGTCAGTTACATTTATTTTAATCTTTTACCTATCTACGACACACAATACTCCTTAGTGCACATTTAGAATTGTAGGCTATACAATGCAGTAATACCAGTTGAAATACGTAGCATGAATAATATGTTTCAACAGAAAAATGGTATTTCTTATAATAAAGGTCTACTGTTAATGTACTTTACAGGGATTATATCAGGTCATAGATTTAAGAACATTCAGGATTTCAGGGTCAGGGTCAGCCTACACCAAAATATTTTTACCATTACATATAGGTGGTGTGCATCACTAAAAGCAGAACTATATACTGACAGTGATTTTATTTTCAAACTGGCCTAGTTGTACAATAGCATATGGAAGCCCATTTGCACCACTGTGAAGAAAAAAATAAGGATCCAGTATCTCATAATTATGACTTACTGGATCGTTATTTTTTCTTCACAGTGGCGCAAATGGGCTTCCATAGTAGCAAGCTTTTTCTCGAATTTCAGGGCTTGTAATGACTTTGGTACCACTCATATGTTGTATGTACTGTATACATCTGATTGTTGAGACACACTGTATATTCTCAACATTGCACAGAATCTTTGTTTGCATTTTTTTGTTGCTTTCACAGAGTTGTAGTGATGAGGTTTTAATTCTAAAAAAAAATTTAAAAAAAATAAAATAGTCCGGAAGTCTTTGTTTTCGTAGCGGAAATACATCCACGAGCGGAACTCAGGCGGACCAGACACAGCCTGTTGCAGGGGGACTCATAACATCGGTGAGCACGACGTCGTCTTTCAGGTGACAGCTTTGATTAAGGCATGTTCAATGGTTCAATGATTTACACCCAAAAAACAACAGAAATGAAGGCAGAACGAAATTGGTCTGTTGAAAGCGCTTCAGTTATTAACAAAACGACCACAGTTCCGTATTGACGACGTTTGTTCAGCTCGGCGTACACTCATCACGAAGGTCGATTCTGGCGGAAAGTTAACTCATGGAATTAACGTTACCGCTGAAGCACTCGAACGCCATGTTTTGATTCTGTAACACACTGTAGATAATATGACAGTATGGCGGAGACACGGAAACAGTTAGCAAGCTGCTCTCTACGCTCGTCTCAGGTGAGTAAGTCGGTGTGTCGGTATGTAAGGACACTAGCCTCGTTGTCTCCAGCTGTACTGCCGTCGTAGCTCCTGAGGGTTAGCAGGAGTCACTGAGATCCTTAGCCAAAAACCTGAAAAATCTGTAGTGATCCACTTCTGGAGGGCAAGGGTATTGTTAAGATCCCATAAAAAAGAAAGGCTCCCAAAGCAACCTAAAAACAAGTCAGGATGATTGTATTTATTATAATAGTACAATAATAGTATAATGTTTAAATTGATCATTTTAAAAATGAATGACTCGTGAGCCAACTCCTGATTTTCAGTCACAAATTCAGACATTTGTCCCCTTGCCTGCGTTCTCTGTACTGCGCTTTGTATGAGAACATTTTCCACTTTTTAAATTGAATTATTTTGATCTATTACTTTTAAATAGGGCTGCAAGCAACAATTATTTTCATCATCAGTTAAGCTGTTGATAATTTATTTAAATTAATCAATTAATAGTTTTGTCTAAATGTCAGAAACATTACCTTCACAATACCCTAAAGCCAAAGGTGATGTCTTCAGATGTCTAATTATCCGTCCTAAACCCAAAGATATTCAATATTATATAATATGATACATTATACAGGTGATGTTTGCATTTTTTCTTATATATATGTTTTTTTTACACACACATAAATATTGTATTCATATGTTCAACTAATAGCAGCAGCCGTTTTTGTCCTTCAAAGACATGTTACTGAAACAGCATAAAATGACCATGACCATTTGTTAATGACATTTGAAGATCTTATTAACTGCTCCTTTTTCTCCACTGTTCATTCATTTCCAGTTCTGACTATTACAAATACACTTCAGTGTTTTAGAGGATTGCACTTAGTGGACTTTCGGCTGCGTAGCTAATACTGATCTGCAAACCAGCAACTGATCAGGCAGGTTTTAATGAGGAAATTGAGAAGAGCTTTATCTCTACCAGTAGACATTTATGTCATTGATGCATCAGTCTGATGTCAGTGTGGTTTTGGAGCAGGGATGTGTGAAGCAGCAGAAAAGGACCTGTATGCTGTCCTGGGAGCCAGCGCCTCAGACTCAGTCCAGCAGCTCAAACACAGATACCAGCAGCTGGCCTTACAGGTAAACACACAGCTCTGTCCATCTCTGTGTCAGCCTGAAGCAACACACAACCACTACTACGAGATAGTGTATGAGGATGTCCCTTTGTTTATCTGTCCCCACAGTGCTTGGCTCCATTAGGCACTATCTAAACTCATCATCTCCTTTTTAAAGTGTAAATGTTTAATACTAGATATTAAGATGAATCCTAATCTATTAAAGAACAAATTCACATTTTTTTAATCTTAATGTTAAACAAAATCCACAGTCCTTGTTCTAATGCTGGATAGCATAAAGTTTGAAAATAGATAAGTTCAGCTGAAAATAATGAGTATTCAGTGGTCTCAGTTTGACAAATCAGGTTTGTATCTTCCAAAGTTACATTCTGTGTGTGTGTGTGTGTGTGTGTGCGTGTGTGTGTGTGCGCGCGTGCACACTCACAGTACCACCCAGACCGTCTTGGAGGTGAGTGTCCTTCAGAAACACAGTCTGGTGTGAAGAAGTTTCTAGAAGTTGATGCAGCCTGGAGGATCCTTAGGGACGATAACACCAGGAGACAGTATGACCTGCAGAGGCGAGGTAGGACCTCACATTTCACACTACACACTGGAGAATGTAGAAGCTACTACAAGAGTTTATATTGCTGGGCAATTCGTTGAAAAATTATAAAAGCATTGCCCGCAAGCTTCTGAAACCCGCAACATTTCTTTGGCCGTATACTCTGGTTCAAATAAATATGGCTGAATATCCAAAACATTGTAAAATATATCCTTGTCCATAACATCCTTTGCACTCATGTTTTGGGGTGCCATTTTTGATGTTGGAAACATAGCTAGTTTGCAATACAAGGGAAAAGAAGAAGGAAGTTTTACTTTTTGAGCTGCATCCAGCCCACTGCCCTGAAATAGCCTGTAAGTCTTCCTTGCCCCCAACTACGTCACCGTACAGAATCAGAATCAGAATCAGAATCAGAATCAGAATTGGGTTTATTGCCAAGTAGGTTTTCACATACGAGGAATTTGCTGTGGTGTATTGGTGCGTAACAAGTACAGACAATTACAGACAAGTACAGACAAGACAAGTAGTGCAAGGTGCAAGGGTATACATAAGTGTGTACAGGTGTACAGGTCCTGGTGAGATGGTAGATTGCAGCCAATCACCCTCTCGATGTCATTGTGCCGTCATTTGACACCAGTGCAAGAACAACAGATTTTGCAGCTGCGCCCCAGAGATACAGAAAACATCGGCAACAACTGCAGGCGTTTTACACACTATTTTACTCTCTATCCGTAACTAAAGTTGAAGTTCAGCAGAATTTCCCTTTAAGACTCTCTAACCAACTTTATTTCAATCACATCAATAATTTTGATTAATTAATTCTTTCATACAGGCTGCCATCTACCCCTATAATGCCCCTTAGAGTACAACAATGAATGTACACACAGCCAGTCAGTGTTTTCTGTCCGGGTTCATTTCATATGTTGAATCAGCATCGCTCCACCTAGGATTTTTAAGCGATGTCATTGTTGTCAACCTTGTGTGTCTAGACTAATCCTGTCAGGCAAAATTACTCAGATGTTGGGTAAATACAGCTGGAGATGAAAAACAGTTGGTATGCAAAAAAGATGTCATATCAGTTATTTCAGACTGACATGTAAATATTGCTGGAAAACAGCAGAATATGGCACCCTATTTTGAAGTGTTTGATGCAGTGTGTATGCCCAGTTTGTGGGAGAGAGAGAGAAAGACGGGACACTCGCCTCTGCATCGATAGATAAATTAATATATATTACAGTGATCTTACAAGGTACAAGATGCTCATTTCTTTCTCTACCTGTTTTACCTTGTGCTGCTGCAGCGTTTTTGTTAATCTGACAGCATTCGGAAGAAGTATAAAGGTTTTTTGCCCAGCCATACTTTTAATTATTGTAGGCTAGAAAGGTGACTCTGAGAAGTTTGTATCTTACTCTTAAGATATAGTCAGACTTGATTTATAAGAGTAAAAGTTAATTTTCAATGTCGACCCGAAGTCACTACGGTGGGAAAAAAACATTGATAGGAACTTCTCAAATGATCCTACTCTCCATTTAGATACAAAACTTTAAGAAATAAAATACATTTGTTTTTTGTTGGTGTATGTGAGTATATGGTTTCTGAAAGCTCCTACCTCTTCCTCACTTTTTATCCTATTTTAAATTATCACTAGTTTAGCAGCAATTATTCCTCACACAGTGTAACACTAATTAAAAGCCAAGCAAAGTTTAGCACTAATTATTCATGGTTCAAAGTCATTATCACTGTCAAACCGTAGAACTTGATAATGACTGTTTCCTCAAGAGTGAACTGTAAAAAAAATATAGAGTGTGTGAACATCAGTCTGTTCACTTGTCTATCCATCAGTCCATCTGTTTATCCATCCATCCATCACTTTTCATCCAGCCATATGTTGATGACCAAGGTTCGGTCATGTATTTTGTGTTAGTATTTAGGCATTGTAGAAACCAGGGCCTCATTTTCCAAATGCATCTTAAGGCTAGGATTATTGTAAAATCCATTTCATGATTCTTCTTAAGCTTTAGAGGTATTTCGTGAAAGCATTATTACTGAAGATCTCTTAGATTGTAGCTTACTGAGTGTTTCCTACCAACTGTAGGACGCTAGGAGCATCTTAAGAAGCTCTGGGACTAGATCCATAAACAACATGTTTCAAGTGTTACACTTAAATTAATTCAACAATTGATTTGACCAATTCTGGCATCATTGTCCTCCTCTCCTCTTCTGGCTAAAATGCCACCTTCCTGATAGTATATTTTCAGTTATCATATCGTCTCTTTTCTTTTCCAGCAGGTCTGATTATAGAAATGATGACTCAATGATATTTACAATAGAACCTGCATATGCATGAAATTTATAGGAACCGCCACTGCTTTATTTTATCTTTAATATGAGTTTAAGAGTAACATTTGCCTGAAAGCTGTACACTGTTTATTGCACATTGAGCTTAATTTTTATACTGAATAATTTGATAAGGAATGGGTAGGGAACCAGAGACAGTTGATGCAGACTCAACTTTCTGGTTAGTAAAGATAGTGGTGGTTGGTGCCTGGGTTTTGCTTTTTTGCCTGGTGTTGTTTTAAATGTGATGAAGCAAACCCGGTTTAAAAAACTACACATGCCACATATTTTGGATCAAATTAAAGAGGAAGTTGTGTTTTTTTAAAATGAAAACAACTTGTGATTGTCAATTTTTTTCAGTTTCTGATAACTATTTGTTTGGATTGAATTGGAAAATGCTCAAATGAGAGTTCTCAGTGAACTACAGCAACATTCTACAATTCTACTGGGGTCTAGAAGGTTAAATACATGTCTGTCAAAAGAAAGTAACGCATAGAAGCTTCTAGATTTCTGAATAAATTGGTTAACCGCTGACAATTTGTTAAAATCAGACACACAAAATGTTTTGTGCTATGAAGGAATGCTCTTCTCTGCTATGTCTGTCTGTTCTCTCACTGTGCCGTCAGCCTACTTGATTATATACTGGTTTATATACAGTATATATAACGCTGTTATATATATATATATTGTATATAAGCCTAAAAAATATTTCTGATTTATGCAGATAATAACAAATCAGACATAGTTTTTTTGAGGAAAACACTCCAGTCCAGTCCTGCCTCATCCAGACACTATACTGTTCACAGCAAATGTTACATAATGCTGCTTGTCTTTCTTCTACCACTACTATAATATTGATGCATTAATGTTTCTCCAGCGCTGGAACTGAAACAGGAAGGGCCATTGGATTCTACAGTTTATCTGGAGGATATGACCTGGGACGAGGGTATCTACACACCATGCACACTAACACACACACACAACAGTAGTAGGGGTGTTAAGATGTTTCACATCGAACATACCAAGTCGGTTATTTCTGCCTTAACCACAGGATATTGAGCAGACTGTTGCACCAGCTAAATGCAAGTTTGAGTATAAAATCAGCACTTTGTGCTACATTGTAACCAGTTAGTTTCACACTAAACTAACCACTTTGTTCAGTTACATCGTCTCTACTTAATATTACACTATAACGTAACTAAGTCGTCTTTAAGCAAAACAACACACTACTTGTGATAGTGTTTGATAAATATCATTGGTTGTGGAGTTTGTAATCACTGTGGTGTATCAGTTAGAATACGTTAGAAGACACTTCAAAAGTTTCTTGTACTAGAAAGCTTTACAGGTTTACACTTAATTGATGCACATACATTTGTATATATCCAGCAAGATAGCTTTCATCCAAAACATATCCATCAAACTCACTGGAGTGAACTAGCAGACAAACTAAACGAGCCAATGTATCAAAGAAGTTGATTGCCTCCTGACATGCTCATATACGTACTGTCTAATTAAATTGAGGGGGGCTGCTGTGCCTGAAGTCTATGTGAACTGCAAGCCTTCTTAACACCCGCACTCGAAATTGTTAATCCAGAGAAGGTCTTACCACTTCCCTTTCATTGTCTTCAGGACAGGAAATTGGATGAGGCGGGCCACAGGTCTAGTGTAATGTCTGTTGTTGACTTTAACCTCAGCTGTCCTTACCTGTCCATCTGTGCCCATACCAAAAACTACCTGACCCACTGGCCAAAGGGCTCTGGGTAGCTGGGGGTCCACAATTATGTCAACTGCTTCTGGCTGTTGGTTGTCAGCTTCCCTTTGCTATTTGGAGTGTGTCTATGAGGTAGGCAAATAGTGTCTAATAAAATGTCTTTATATATTTATTCATCACCTCCGGAATCGACTACTGCAATTCTACTACTAATGATTGTGTGCCATCGGGGGGGGGGGGGGGGGGGGGGGGCGGGGGCTTAGGTATGGAATCTTCCGTGGCACCCCGGGCACGAACCCCCAAAATCTACAGTTACTTTAAACAAGATTGAGCGGAACTGAGATCTTTGAGATCTGAACAGATATAGCGATGGCACGCTTTGGAAGACCATTGGCCCATAACACGAGTCTACTTGGATGCCTTTCCGGGAGGAGTGTCAGGAGTAATGAAGGGGAGAAATGCTAGACGACTGGTGGAACCAGAATGAAACCACTTGTCTGGACTCGGAGTTGAAGGAAGGACATGACAATGTCAGGCTCTAGAGTTACCGGAAGGATGTCTCGAAATGATTCAGCGGCGTTTGGATGTGGAGTAAAAGATGGATGTAAGGTGATCTAGTTGATTGGTTTTGCCTCAAGTAGAATACCATGGTGTCGTTTGAAAAGTAAGACGAGTCTGAAATGCAGGCTTGACGGGTGGACTCCGAGCACCTGAAGAAACCAGTGAAAGCAAGCAAGAGCATGGCTTCTAAGATTTGAGCAACATGAGAAATGTTGTATCCAGAGCGGATGGTGTGGATGCACACTGACAGCAAGTCTGTGGTAATTTTGTATTTGGTATTTTGGGCAGGCTCTTGGTGTGGAAGATCTCTAAGCGGTTAAGTTATCTGTGGATGGCTGGAAGCCGGGCCTTGCTGCTGGTTAAAAGCTTAGAAAAGAAGCTGATGTCGCTATATTAAACTTTATTGGTGTGAGTTCTGGTGGCCATCTTAGGTTATGAAGCAGGTCATGATGATGAGATCGAACGATGGGAAGGTTATGGATTGAGAAGCGAGACAGTGATAGATATAATCTACGCAGAGAACATATTGGTGTGTGACGGAGTGCCAGATTAGTCGACTCATGTATGGCATGATGGATGGGCTGTTTGGACAGTTCTTTGTTTATTATGTCTACGGCTGCGAGTTTGTCCAAATGTATGAGGATGGATTTGTGGGGCCATTCATGGCCCAACAGAAAGGCTGTGGCTATTAGAAAATGGCAAAGGAAGTGACTTGGCATTCACTTGTATGCTCCATGGGCCATTCCGATGCGAACCATCTTCCATTGTAGAAATCCCCCAAAACCAGCAGTGGGAGGGACATCAGTGAACAGATGGATGCCGTATGGGTGAGTTGGTTGTTCATTGTAAAAGAAAGTGGTGCCGTTCGAGTAGGTGAGAAGGTTGAGCCGAAAACGGAGTTTGGCACAGCTTAAACTGTCCAATAAAATGGAGTTCAAGGATGGTGGGATTCTTTATTTATTTATTAATTAATACATTTTTATCAGTATGTTATGAGGGCATGCAGGGCGGGCGTGGTCTCTGCCCAGAAGTTGCATGGGGAAAGCGGCACTGGGATGTTGTATATTCGGTGCCGTTCAACTTATTGCATATTGTGTGACCTCTTTGGTGCATAATGGTTTTGCCGTTTGATCTATGACGTTGGTTAAGAGAAAGATAACAGAGGGGGCTGACGATGCTGGCCTGAAAGTATGACTGCGACAAGCGATACGATAAGCGATAGAAAGCTGAAGCTCTTGTCTGGGCTTGATGTGTTTGGCCGGGCTGTAATGGAACAGGATGAGGTTGGGTGAGACGGGGCACCACGTAATGAGCACGGTAGGGCTACACGAGTGCCGAAGTTGCAGCACTAAATTTCATTGTCAAGTGTGCCTCATTAAATTGCTGAAGACGGGCTTCGGACACAAGGTCGATGTAAACAAGGGGCCAGATTAAGGATGATGGCCATGTGATCATACATTTCCTGCCGGTGAGAGGGAAATTGAGGATAGAGTACGTCTCTGAAGAGAGAAAGCATACGTGAACTCTGTGGGAGTAAGCTCTCTGGAACAGGTGGTTGGAGGTGCCCTTCGTATCCTTCGAGGAATCTGTCGGCTGGTGGTTGATGGATGAAAGGCACGATAATGAGTGCAAGATCTGTATAATTACGTTAATTATCTGTTGCATAGACTGGTGGGAACTGGAGAAAGACGAGAGATAAAAGAGTTATGATAATGAATGGGAGGATTAGCTGTACGTAGGGTGAACTTGGTGGTTGCCTGCTGGGCTAGAATGGTTGAGAGAGGACAATGTTAGTATGGAATGAACTGGTATGGAAGCTCGGTGCTGGCATTTCGGTGCCAAATGCCCTGGCTGGAGCAAACTACTGTGGTTGCTGGATGTGGACGGCGAGGGTATTTGGCATCTCGGTGCCAGGCCCCCCAACTAGAGCAAGCTGTGTCATTTGAAAACGGTGTATCAGGCACAGACGCGCCAGAGTAGTTTACGGCTTTCCATGAATAGTTGTTCGATGGCGATACTGGGATGAAGTCCAGGCTCAAGACGAGGTGAGTGGATGATGCTTTTGCTCAGAATGAAGTGGTAGCTCGTTCTCTGGTAGTAGCTACTCACGGTGGCGTTGCTGCTCTCGGTTCTGGCACCGAATGCAAGAGCGAAAGGGGGAGACAAGGGTTATGTTGGTATTTATGGGAATGCCGTAATTGGAACAGTTGAGATGTGGTCCTGCTCCTGAAACTCTGCTAATTATCTTAAAATAAACTGCAGTACATCCAGAACTCTGCTGCTCACTTGCTCACCCACTCCCGCTCCCGTGATCACATTGCCCCTGTTCACCAGAACCCCCACTGGCTCATTCAATACAAAGTCCTTCTCCTCACTCACAAAGGTTCCATAATCAGGCCCCCTCCTACCTGACTGATCTGCACCACCACCACACCCCATCTCTTCTTCTCTGCTCCTCTGATGCTACCTTCCTGTCTCTTCCACTCGGGACCAAGCACCGGACCTGGGGCGACAGAGCTTTCTCCATAGCTGCCCCCTGCCTCTGGAAGTCTCACTCTAAACACATCTGAGACTTCACTAATCTTTCCATGTTCAAATCACAAATCAAAACTCACCTTTTCAGAACTGCTTTTAATGTGTGATGAATGCTGTGTGATGTTTTTAGTGTGTATCTTTTATGATGATTTTAATGTTTGTAAAGTGTCTTTGAGTACCTTGAAAAGCACTCTAAATAAGATGCATTCTTATTTTTCTTCTTATTATTATTATTAAGGTATGCTTTAGGTTAGGTTTAACTTGTGATCGACAAGTCACTACCAAGGCAACTGCAATCAGGTTAGAGGCGTAACAGAATGTCACTTCTGGCTCCAAAAAACAAAAAAAAGATGTCACAATGTCAAACTGAGGGTTCAAAACAGTAGTCCACAAACCAATGGGCCACAGTAGCTACATCCGCTTATTTTATCCAGTCTATGGTCACGCCACAAAAAACAGAGGATATATTTATTCATTTCATTGGTTCACTTTCATTTTTTTAAACCCCATTTATCTTTCTATCTATCTATTTATCAATCTATTTGTTGGAGTGCGTTCTGGAGCTAGAATGAAAGAATTTCACTTTACATTGTACTGATTATGTATGTGACAAAAAAACTTGATTTGATATGCATAAAATCTTCTATAAAGTTGTATATAATTTTGTATTGCAGTATCATCAAATGATGAATGGTTAATAAAACCAGACATGAGTGTCTGTTTTTGGATAATTCAATTGGTATTTCATGGCACTGAAAAATCACACAATCCAAAAATGCCATCATGAGTATCCCGCACATTGATTTACAACATTGCAGACGACGTTGCCGACAATGGTCTAATACAACCAGAAATATTAAAGGAATAAATGTAAATGGTATAAACTCTATGGCAAGACCTGTGATAGTAGTTTTTATTATCCCACAGTACATATTTTCATGGCGTACAGCCCTAGGTGGAAGCTTGCCCACATGTATTCCATGTGAAGCTAACTGATGTGGTCTGTCACAGGAAATGTGCTCCAGTGTAAATATACCTTCTCATAGAAGAAAAAATCCTCTGGCACTGCCATTAGTCTGTCCCATCTTTCCAACTGTTTCCAAGACAACTATTAATGAGCCAGGTCAATTTTAATTTTTATCTTAACTACATTGCAACAAACTTGCTTGATGGGTCCTGCTTTTGCAAAGCGAAAGCATAACTCCTCTACTACATTCAAGCTAAGCTATGTTTAAACTTACACATGCCTGTTGCAACTGGCTGTTGGTAAATCTGGGGTTTACTACTGTCATTCTCAGTAGTTCTTATCTGTTTGTAAGTAGTCAGATTTGCATTAAGTTTGTATGGATATTCATGGGCCTCAGAGTGAATCCTTGTGTGTGTTTTTTCCAGATGAGTGTGTGTACACATACAGCTGTCGCTGTGGAGGTGGATTCAACATCTCAGAGGAGGAGATGGTGGAGGAGACACAGAGGAGGCAGCAAGATGATGAAAAGGAGGAAACAGAGGAAGAAGAGCACAGGGGAGTGGTTGTTTGCTGTGATACATGTTCCCTCAGTGTGTACGTCACATGGTCATTACATAAAAAGACTCAAATGTTAAAATGCCAATAATACTTGTTTGGAAACCTTTTACCTTTGACACTGCTGATAACGACTGACAAATAATTGTGCCAATATTTGTCTTTCTTGGAAGAGGGCACCAAGTCATCAAAGCATACCATTGGTCGCTGGAAGTGGACATTTTGTTAGAGTTCTCTCAGATGTTGTGTTCAAAAACTCCATCACTTCTGTTTAGGGGCCCACAAAGCAAGGCACCAAAGCACCAATAAAATGGCAGACTGTATATGATTGAGGCGGTTTGTATGTACAATAGAAGTGTGTGAAGGTTAATGTTGCTTAGCCATCCTTTACTTTGCAAACAATGGCTTTTTAGCAGTGGTGGATGTGAGCACCACATCTCTGACATGGGACCTGTTATTCAGCCATCAGTTTACTAATCCAGGCAAACATGATCCAGTTAATTCTCATCCATAATTTAGGTACTAGGTACTTTGAACACAAGTTTGACTTGTAAGTCTTAGATGAAGTTTGATTAAATATTGCTGCACTCTCACTTTGAAATTTGAAAGTATTCATATGATTGGCTAAGTAGTGAATTTGAATTGGTCTTTCTTTGAAGTTAATTTATATTATTTTATTGTATAATATGTAATATATAGTTTAAATCATAATTGAACATTAAAAACATTAAAATGTGATAATTAATTAATTTAATTAAATAAAAAATATTTTTCTATTTTCTATTATTCTTTATCCGTCAATTTTCTGCAAATCCATTGTGTCAATCCTATACAGTGGAATCCAAAGCAGCCGTCCAAACCAATTTTGGGCTTCCCCAGAATGTTTCACCACCAGGACCATCAATCATCCAGCAATGAGTTAACTCCAAGCTGAAAATCCAGTGTCATCAAAAAAAAAAAAAAAAAAAGTAAACTATTTGCACTTACAGTACAGAATAAATCAGATAAATCATCATTAAGTCTGCTTTTCAAATTCAATCTCATCCACTTCCTCTCTTTCACAACCTATAGGGATATTTCTCTTAACATTTTACAGGATTGCACCAAAAATTTACAACTTCATCTGATATCATTAAAGCAAGGCATTGCTCATATAAATGAAATACATTTCTCTCATTAAACATAAAATTGTAATCTCTTTAAACATAAACTGAAAATAAAGAATACCTTTTACAGGGGACTCACATAACAAAATGTCTCAATCTGTGCATTTCCTTGTGCACTTGTACCTGTGAACTACATGACAGTGATTCAAAATGAAGTAAAGAGTGTTACCATTTGTATGTTTGTGTCTGTGCAGGGACATACACTGCAGTGCTGTTGTAACAGGTGTGGATTATTTCAGTTTAGGTTCATCCAATCAGGAGCTGGGAGAAGCCCTTTTATTCTCCTGTGGATACAGGGACATGGGAATATGGGAAATTAATATAATTTTTATAGTAATTGAGTCATTGAAAAGCAATTAGAGATTCTGCAGTTGATTGTAAAGTTTATACATACAACTCAGATAAAAATGTAACTGTTTAGCTTTGAGACCCACATATTTGTTTTGTGCAACAGGTTTCTTATTTTTTTTTTTTTTTAACTTATCAACATCAAGCCTTGCGTAATTGATACTTTATTCCTTTTGTGCTGTCAGGCTCTCAGCAGGGATGATGCTGCCTTTTACAGTGTTGTGCATAGAGGTTGTCAGGAGGACCAGTGAAACCATCATGGGGATTGTTCTGAGGTAATGTGATGCTAAAGCAGTAGATGGTGATGGTCTATACCCTGGAGAGTTTTTTTTTTTTTTACTCAGGCAGAGTGAGGGGCGTCTGTACACTCTGGGGTCCTCGCTACATGTCTGAACCTGCCTGCTAGCTGCCATGATGCTGCTAAGCATTCTTGATGCTCATCAACCACATTAAACACAGATAAAAAGCAGCTATCTGTCTCTGTTCAAAAGCAGGAGCAGAGTTAACAGTGAAAGCAGAAGTGGGAACATGGATAACATGTTCATACCATGCTCATTTGTTCCTCCATTTATTGATTAAAAGCACTCTGAAATGAAAATGAAATCGTACTTTCATTTTGGAGTGAAAGCAACAAAGAACAAAAAATCTAAAATAGATGAAATTTAGGGGAAAAGCAATATATATATATATAAATATAACTATATCCTATGACCCTGATTATCCTGTGACTGCCTAGGGGGTCCTGACCCCCAGGTTGAGAACCAGAGCCCTAAATGACAGAGCTATTCTCCTCTCTGCGGGGCTGCAACAGACACACAAAGGATTAAAGGCTGGTAATGACTCTGCTCTCTCTCTGGTCACTCCCTGCAAAGGTCACAGCTGACAGAAGCTCCCAGTGATGATCATCTCGCATTTATTATCCCCCTAATCCATCCATCCATCCACCCATATCTGCCCTCCTCTCAAAGAGAAGGTGAAGAAAAAGAAAGGGGTATTGTCTGAACTCTACACTAATTATTTTTTCTCTCAATACTATCGTCAGAATCAGCACTAGTGGACAGCAGTGTAGGAGAGTACCTACTGACACACTGAGTGGGGTAGTGGGGGGGGGGGGGGGGGGGCTGATATGACAGCTGATGTTTAAATGAGAGGTTGGTAGAATATTGATGTGACAGACACAGAGACGTGCTGGGACACAAAATCACTTTCACCAACACACCACCTACAATTAGAGCGCTTTACATCACTTTCTACCCCCACCCACCCACACACAAACACCCTAGAATCCCACTTCTCCGCTGTTCATACACTGTAAAATCTTATATTCAGTTTAATTTCAAACTACTCATGTAATTAGTTAAAGGACCATTCCTGTTTATTACAGCATGGATGGGTCTTTGTAGGGTTCTATCAGTAATAATAATAATATAAGTGAATTACTGGGAAGTCTAAGAAGTCAAGTAAGCAGTTAGACAAACACACAGCCATATTGAGGTATAGTGTGAAAAGGTGGTTCCCAGCATGTGGTGGGCAGTGACTCTGTTGTCCTGACTTCAGCTCATCCCCCACTGTGGGGCCAGAACAGAGAAGAGTACTGAACAAGGTCATCGTCCACAGGGTCCTTGGACTGGATCAGAGCTTCGACAGGAACCAGTGCAGTGAACAGAAGGGAAGTTGAGTAGAAAAACTGTGAGGAAGACCAGACAATCAGCAGAATTCTGCACTAACTTCAGAGGTTTGTTGGCAGATTCAGAGGCTTTGGCCAGGAAGTAGTTGCAGTAGTCAAGACGGGAGATGACAAGCACCTCGATGAGCACCTGGACCGCCTCCTTGGTGAGGAAGAGGAAAGGTTAGTGAGAGCAACAGTAAATTGGCATTACCACAGTATTGTCATGGTAATGGTCAGGTCTCGACATGGGGGGCCTGAAGGAACACAAGTTCAGGTTCAAGTTCACATCTACTCTGTAATGGCAAGAAATAATGTTAGAATGATATTTGATAGCACTATTACATTAAACACCTTTAGGGTGTTGATATACTAGTTCTGAACCACATGCTGCAGCGTTTAGTCCAGCTAGTCTGGCTGGGTGGTCGGAAGATGCCGTGGGCAGCGATCACCTCAAGGTCCAGTCTGAATCCAAAACCCACCCATTTTCCAATGCAAAGTGTATTTCTGCCATAGGTAATATGTGTTTCAGCAATAAAGGACAAAAAATAATAGATTAAAACAACAACAACGGCAATCCTTAAATTCAAAAAGTTTTGAGCTGAATGAGGTCTTGGCAGTCACAGCTGTGACAGGGATTAACAGTCAAAAGCAGTGCAAGGGCTCACACACCTCACTGATAGTAAAATAAGTGATTGTCACTGATGGAGGAGCCACCATTGGCATTTTAGTTGGACCCAGGCTGGCAGCTGCACCAAAAACAATAAAAACCTTATCCATCACTGTCATCGTTATATTGCATTATTATTTGATTATTATTGTTATATATGTATATTATATTTTTATTTTACTTTATTGCATTTTTTTTTAAATACACAAAAATTGACAAGTTCAGTACAGTCACGAAAGTAAATGTAATTCCTTACCTATAAAGATACACAAAAGTGACAAAAGTAGTTGTGTGAAGAAGAGCTTCAGATGCTTTCTCATCTCCACGCACCCAGCAAATCCCAATTCCAACATTAGAAAGGGGTATCAGACCTTGTTAAACAATTGGACAAGCTCTTTGTTTGAAGCATACTGAGGTCTTCAGATGAGGGGAATGACAGAAATAGTTCGGTGTCGTCAGCATAGCAGTGGTAGGAGACAGAACCAAGCATCTGTTTCCTGCACAATGAGGGAATACTGTTTCAGATGTGCTTGATTTTAAACAACATTCAACCTTATTACAGTTTGGATAAGTTAATTCAGGGAATTTAAAATTTGAAAAACTAAATCAACTAACTATTCAGTCGTAGTTCAGGCAGCTTGTTCAAACATGTTTTTACAGTGTAACCTGTCCTTCTCTTTCAAAGCCCCATCCCGCTCGATCCTGCAATTAGATCACTTTCTGTATCTAACCCCCTACCTCTCCTCTCCCTTTCCCTTCCTCTTATCCTTTCTCACTCTCTGACCGCCTGCAAATAGATCTATTTAGTACGCTCTATCTCTCTGATGATGCTCCCCTCAGTTTATGTCTCTCTGTCTCTGTCTGTGTTTCTGTTTGGGTGGGTGACAGTAGTGTAAGGTTGATAGAGGGGGGAGGGGGGGTGGAGATGTTGATGGATGTACTGAATAACTGTCAGGATAATAACTGTGAAATGGTGGCATTGCCCTTTAATAACTGGAGTCCCTGAAATGCTGTGGTTAATGTGGATTGTACTGTGATGATATACTTTCAGCTCCAAACCTCCTAAACATTTTGAAAAAAATGTCATTAACAAATATTATTAAGAATTTTTTTCAGATTGTGGAAAGAGGTTTGAATGTGTAATTTCAAAATAAAATATTAGTAGTGTTCCACGGACACTAAAGAACATTTTTTCTTGCTTTAATTTTAATAAACTGCACTGACATGAACATACATGCTCATAATTAATGCGCATGCAAGAAATTGCAAACCAATTAAATAGAACTTTTTCCAGCACAATCTAGCGTGACTGTAATGTTTTTCAGATTGCTCCAATCAGATTGCTGAAATCATTCATGCATACCAGAGCTTTGGAACCATGTAAAACTCAAGTTTTGTGTTACCTCAGCAGATGGCCATTATAAGCTATAATTTTGGTGCTATGAGGCAAAAAGTGCTCTTCTCCAGAGTCTTGAAAAATGGTAGCGGATTGGGATCAATGCCAACAACTAACCAATAAGAACTCCTTTTACTGCTCTGTAAATTGGACCTTGTTTAATCTTTGGGCACATTGGCTGGAAATTACCATTTGGATAAAACAGAGGTCAATTGAGCATAGATGTCTTTAAATGTCCCTGTGTTGATGAAACCCAGAGGAAGAGAATAGATTCCCCCTACAAATTAAGAAATTCATGGAATAAAAAGCAAAATTGAATAGACTTTCAGAAATAATTTAGCACATCCTGACACTGTGCCACCCAGCAGCCACCTTGTTAATAACAATTGATGTCCCATTGGGTGCTATCTAATTGGCTGTAGCAGACAGGGCCTCAGAGACACTCAGACCATGTCAGCTCATTAGCATGTTGTTAGCTTGTTATTAGCTTAAAGCCTTTTTAGCTCCTCAGCTTGATGAACGACCAGGAAAACAATCAGTGGAGCACTCAACCCACTGTGACTGTGTGTGGGGTGTGTGTGTGTGCGTGAGTAAATCTGTTCCTTCCAGCTTGTTAGTATGTGTCAAAGCTAAGTGCCTTCTGATGGCCCTTAGAGGACCTTAGAGGACAGGACAGACTGCTGTAATTCAGACTTTAAAGGGACATTTCATCTATTTTACACATAGATAGAAGTTCAGTTGAATAGTCATGGTTAGTCCTGCTCAGCTTTTGAACAGTTATAGCCTGTTGTTTTTTTCTTAGTTTTTTTATATATATATATATATATATATATATATATATATAATAAATAAATATATAAATATTAAGAAATAAACTTGACATTTAGGTTTGAAATAATAAACCTAATCGTGTGCAGCTCAAGTATTATGTTTCTGCGTAAAAAGAAGAAGAAAAAAAAAGATTAGATTGTTGCGGTGAGCCTGGTAAACTTGTACACCTGAATAGCAGAATCTTATGTGCTTCTCACAACCCCTCTGATTCATGCAAATTAGCTAAATGTTGTAGAAATTATCCAATCATTCACTCATCTATCTTACTCATCAATCATTCACATTATTAAATCATTCACTCTTTAAAACTGTGTGGTTATATGCATGGTTTATACATACTATTTTTAATTTCATAGTGCTTTAAGACATGGTCATGGCTGCCACAAATAAATAATAATAATAGTAATACAATTCACAAATAATTTACAGTAAAAAGTAATTAATTATTTTTCAATATTACCATAACTAATTTGTTTTTAAATTCTTCAAAAACAATAGGAGATCTTAAAAATATTGCCACCGAATCAAATTGTTCACAGGATATTCACCATGTGGACCACCCCAAGACACACTTGACTGGAAAGATCTTGTTGGACGGGAAAGTGAAATCTACAACAGAGTATGGACACTTTCGTCTGTAAAATTTGGATTTTTTTCATTTCAGAGCATGGCACTCAAACTGTGGACATTGTGGCATTCCACGCATGTTCTCCAGCCTTTGCCACCTTGGATAAAAAAAATCTATGGAGTGCCCTGGCCCTTTCCCAGGTTGTTTCATTATGCACGATAGTTTCTGTTAAATTTACTTCAGGGGTTCTTGTAGGTTCTTGTTTGTTGGAACTGGAAAATTACTTCTGAATAGATTTTCCATTCAGCTGCAATATGATAATTTTAAAGTTGCAATATGATATTGCTGTATATTCCATCTGTCAACACTGGTCATGATATTAGGTGTAAAATGTGGAAACACTGATCTGCTGTGAAATACCTGTACCGAATTTGCATGATGTTTGTGGGTCAATTTGACACAGATGCTTTCATGTATGTAGATAGAAGCAAAGACACTAAATAGAAATAAATATGTCTTTGTTGTTAACTGGTTAAGATTGGCAGGTAGAAATGTTCCACATTTGCAATGTTGCAAGAGAAGACAGGTGCTACAAAATGATCTCAATAAGACTGAAAGGCTGAAACATGCTTCTGCAGATAAGCAATACCTGAAATAACTATTGGATAGTTTGCCTGAAATTTGGTACTGACATTTTTCTCCCCTAGGGATGAATTTAACTATTTTCTGCAATCCCACAACTTTTCATCCTCAAGTCAAATTTTAATTAGTCCAATACTTTAGTTTATCACTGAAGGTCTGCAAAACTAATAACATTCCCATCAGCCTCAGCTATACTTGTGTTTATTGATAATTAGCAAATGTTAGCATGCTAAAATGCCAAATTACAATAGTGAACATTGTAAACATGATGCTTAGCATCACTGTTAGCAGCATCATGGTGGGTATGAGAATGCTGATGTTTATTTATGTACCTTTAGCTCAAAGCACCACTCTATCTAAGTATAGCCTCACAGCGCTGCTAGCATGGCAGACTCTTAGTCTTGTTTTGTTCTCTGTTTCTGACCCATCTCCTGACAGGAGTTGGATAAACCAATCATGCTGCTTGACAATCCACCCAAAGCACTGTTGACAACATAATAAGAAGGTTAAGTAAAATATCTTTTCCACCACTGGTTTCCTTTAGTTTTCTATTGTGACATTGTGATATGTGACTGTAACTTCATAGGAAGGTTCCTAGAAAGGACAAAGCAATTTGCAATTTGCAATTTGACATTAATTGTAGGGGAATATAGAGATAGCGTTCAGTTCCATTGTGAGAGTAACCTTAGAGTTTTTTTAGTCAGCTCACAGTAGGTCAGCTGAACATGCAAACATTTGAAATATGTCCCCAGGTAGGCACATAATTCAACATCAAAAGAAAATCCAATAAAACAAAAATTGTGTGTAAAAAATGCTTTTTCTGCTCAAACAAAAAGGTTGGGGGTCAACAAAAATCATCCATAATTAAAAAACAGATTTCATTTAAATCCATATATTATATTTCAAAATATGTCAGCATGGACCAAAGTATTCAATCAAAAGACCAAACAAGTAACAGTTTGACATAGTCATCCTTAGGCTTTGCTGCGCTATAAAGAGAAAATAAAGAAAAATACCCCCCAACATATTGGGGGTGTTGGACTGGGGGTGTCCAGAGGGAGGGCTGCCCACTGAATAGAGCAGAATAGAATAGAGAGCAGTGTGTCCTGGCTGGTACTAAGCTGCTTCAGTCCAGGTTAAGCGTGAGTAATCTGTGTTGGCTCACAGGCCCCCAATAGGCCCCGGACCCCCACTCCCTTCTCTGACTTAATCTGCCCCTCACTACCTGCCCCCTGCCCTACTCGGCTCTCTACCCTCATCTCCTGCCACTATTGTCTCTGTATTATCAGTAAGAGCCACAGAGGCTGCACAGATGACGCCATCAGGCTCAGAGAACACTTTCATTCTCATTTTTAAAGTGGGTTTAGGACAAATTATTAATAGATAATTCTCATATTATCAGATAAATATCTGCGGGTTGGTGACTTGTATATCATTTGTGTAGTTGCTCCACCTTCCTCAGAGTAGTGTAAAACAAAACTGTCACTTAATTATTATTTCTTATGCACAAGTTGTTAAGGAGATTATTCCCATGTCTGATCAGTCTGTAAAAATGTGTTTTGTATTCATTATATGTTATGTATTAATTTTCTAGGAAGTCTGCACGATTGGAACATAAAAGTGGTTCTTTATTTCACAACCGTGATTCTGACACTCAAATGTCTTTTTGTAAACCTAAAAGAAAGGTTGACCTGGAGCACTGACAGTTCCAGGGAAGGTGAACAACTGATAATATTTTGTGCTTTTTTGTGCTATTTTGTGACTGCTTCCTGTCTCATCTGCAAGGAGAAAAAGCTGCTCATCCCCAGAAATACAATCTTAAGCAGCAAATATACTGCAGCGGAAGAGAGGGAAAGATGAGGTGCATAGCTTCAGAAAGATTACATTCATTTTATTGCCGATAGTCTTGTAATTTTTTTAGTTTACTTTGTTGCTGTAAGACTATATGAAATAGGCAGCAGGATTCTGTATTCTATTAATGATAAAACTGGTGAAAAAATCTGTTATGGGATTCCCTACTAACCGCTGCTGAAAATAGTCCCAACAAATAAACCCAAACCCAACAAATGCACCTTTTCTTTACTAAAAAGTACAGTGGCCAACTGTTTTAGGCAATGACTGAGGCTTTTTTTTAATCAAAAAAATAAAATAATGAAACTACAAATTTCTGAGGGTTCACATCTTCAGTGGGACTCAGTGGGCTTGGGAATGAAAGCCACGGACAGGTTGGTAAGTCAGAGAATACTGATGAGAGTAATGCTGGCTTTTCCTTCACCAGGAGCTGAAAACCTTGTTTTGACCTCCAGTCTTTTAAGTTCTCATCTTGCTGCAGTGATGTTGAAGTGTACTCCATGTGTGTCAGTACACTGTGACATCACTGCTGGGTGTGGCCAAAAGTCTCTGTCCCTATTCTCTGTCAGATTTGGGTAGAAGCCCTGTGTATAAAAGCCCAATAGCCTTTAACTGACAGAGGAAGCAGCTATTTTACATCTGAAAATTGCTAAGACATGCAAAAACACCAATACAGTTCTTACATATGTATATTTCATGCCCCTGGTGAGGGCTGCACAGTCTTAGAAGAGGAAGACGAAGAGGCCTCACTTCAGTCAGGGCAGAGATAATTCTCCTCTGACATTCAAACAGTATAAAAGCTTTGACAGGAGCAGCTTGTCAGATGTGACCTGATGACAGAGAGCAAATGTTCTGTCATTAGTTGCTCTTCTTCTACATGTGCTGTCATAATGAAGTGAAGCACAGGAGGCCAGCAGACCTGTCAGCTGCTGCTCCTCCAGAGAAGAAAAGAGCACGGAGGGATCTGTCAGAGGATAGATGTCTTTGTCTGTCTTCCATAGTGTTCAAAGTCTTTTTACCTTTTTCTTCTTTACTTTTCATAGTCCCTCATTCACTTCGTTGTCACTTTGTCATTTGTTTCTTTGGACAACTGTAACTAACATTTGTAATATTCTTTTTACATCCTATAAGCTTTTGCTCTGTAATATTTGACATGTCATCACAAATTTTACATTTAACTTACTTTTGCAAATTTATGTTTACAAAATATTGTTCAGTAATGCGTATTAAGGAATTACATTTTTCATATCCTTAAATAAAATCTTTGACGATTAAATAAAAGATGTTAAAGAAGTACGAAGTCTTTTATAGTTTTAGTAATGAGAATAGTAAGAGGTTAATAAAAAAAAAAAAAAAGAGCTCACAGCATATCACAGCTTTCCGGCAATCCAACAGGTACTGGGGAAAATGTATTTGATAAATTCAGGCCTGTGAATGACTGTTTTTTATTACAAATACAAGGAGTTATTTCCCTTAGATTAATAATTATTGCACATAATTCCTGCCCCCAAATACTGCATGCTATGCAAGCTGCTGGTTTAGAATAAAACATTTTTATTCTAACTCAGGCACTGCTGATTTCATACAAATCTGACCACCAGTATTCAAGATACTTTGCCATGGATCAAAGTGCTGGCTAGAGCATCAAAGCTGAGGTGATTGCTCTGAGAATGTTAAAAAAGCATTCTGGACAGATCCAGAGAAAAATGAGTTTAACTAATTCCGCCTCAACAGTGTGATGTAATGTGTGGGAATTGTTTCAGTACTCCTCCTGTTTAAATCCCTCCAAACATGTCTCTGTCTCTTGTCATTATTTGTTGGATAAATCACACACTACAGTTACAAGCAGAATCCGTGCTCTGGCTCTATTGTGCGTATTATGACTCTACCAGGCTGTGTAAATGTCCAAAAGTGGTCAACACAAAGACACTGTTTACACTGGCATTATTTTCTAATTCTCTGCTTAGTGGCTCAACATAATCACTTGTTGTGGAAATGACTTAACACTTCACTTCCGTGTTTGTGTGTGAAGGTGTGAGTGTGTGTGTCTCTACAATGATTTGACTACACAAACTGAAGTCGGAGATAAGTGTGGCTTCACTGACTGCACACTATGCTCTTCTGATTTGCATTGTTTCTGTGTAAACCGCTCCACACGATGAAAAGAAGGAGACTAGTGAAGCTTTTGAAAGAACAGGGGAGGACCAAGGCATCAGAGTGGCTCTTTAGGGCCCCTCATGTACCAGAGGCCCCCAAACAAACTGAAAATGTGAAATCCCCTGTTGTATTATCTATTTGGATTCCCGAATCAAAAAGTCACAACTACTCTTCCTGGGGTTCATATTACAATTTATTTACTAAATATTTAGTATTTTGGGATTTAAATGTTTATTTGTCACATACACAAATAATATGTGTAGTGAAATGCAGGGAGGTGTGTTCAGAAGGATGCACTTAAAGAATAAATATAGAAATGGGTAAAAGATAAAAAATAGTAAACACATGATTGACATACAGATGTCATAATTGAGGGCAAATTAGTACCTTGGAGACAGTGTCATCTGTAGATCTGTTTAACCTATAAACAAGCTGAAGTACATTACTGAAGGTGAATTTAAGCTTCTATAGCAGGTATAATCAATTTTGACGTCCTCAGAAAGTGTCTAAACCTGAACCAGCTCAGAGCTTTAAGGAATATCTTAAGGACAATCAAAGGGAATGCCGCAGGTGAAATTCTGGTTAATTTTCGAATGTCTTCTGTTGAAGCGAAATTAATTTTACCATTGTGAATCCTCACTTTGGTGTCTCTTCATGATAACACTCCAAGATATTTTTATTATTTTTTCCCTTCATATTCAAGAAGATATAGTCAAGCCATTAACATCGACAAGATAATGATAATGATGATCATGTGTGTGTAGCTTGGTGACGCCAATGGAGGGAACTGTTATGACATGCCTGTTGCTATAGAAACCCAGGGTGGGGATGTCTGTCAAGAACAATTTCCATTCCCTGAGGGTTATACACACACACATACACCAAGTTGTTTTCCAGTGTGTGTGTGTGTGAGTGTGTGTGAGTGTGTGTGTGTGAGTGTGTGTGTTCGGCAGGCTGAAACATGGCAGAGTCTCTTGGGTTCTCTTGTGTGTCAGTTGGGTCCCCAGGGGCCCGCAGGAAAACAACTGTACTCACCAGCTAAATGATGACAAACACTGTCTGGGAGACTGATTGTGTGTTGTTAATAGGTGAGAAAAGGGTTTCAGCAATTGGACTCTTGCCAGTCCTCCCCATTAGTTATCAGGGTTTTCCCCTAGGGAGCCAATTTTCATTTTTTAAGTTCAGAAAATGCTAAACTGATTTGATCATCTGTGTAAAACAACAGATGAACTGATCTGAAGTCATCAGGTTACATTGTTGTATTCTTTAGTTACATTAAATGTGGGTCATGAATGAAACTTTCTCATTAATACAGAGCAGTCCTCTAGTCATAAGATGAAAGTACATTAATGTGTGTGGAAATGAGCTCACTGGCAGCAGCAGTACCATCAGTCGGTACGAAAGTAGTCAAATCAAATGGAAGTTGTGGGAATGCTTGGGCCGTTTGGAACATTTTAACATTTTCCTAAACTGTTAGAAAACAGAAGTAAGAGCACAGATTTGCATTTGTACTTCTAGGTTAGATTATTGTAATTCCTTATTATCGGGTTGCCCCGATAAGTCTCTAAAGACTCTCCAGCTGATCCAGAGTGCGGCTGCACGTGTACTGACAGGAACTAGCAAAAGAGAACATATTTCTCCAATATTAGCATATCTGCACTGGCTCCCTGTGAAATCTAAAATAGAATTTAAAATCTTCCTCCTCACCTACAAAGCTCTTATTGGTCAGGCACCATCATATCTTAAAGAGCTGATAGTACCGTATTACCCCACTAGAGCACTACGCTCACAGAATGCAGGGTTACTTGTGGTACCTAAAGTCTCTAAAAGTAGAATGGGAGCCAGAGCCTTTAGTTATCAAGCTCCTCTTCTGTGGAATCAGCTCCCAATTTGGGTTCAGGAGGCAGACACCCTCTCTTCGTTTAAGAGTATGCTAAAAACGTTCCTTTTTGATAAAGCTTATAGTTAGGGCTGGCTCAGGTGAGTCCTGAACCATCCCTTAGTTACGCTGTTATAGGCTTAGACTGCCGGGGGATTTCCCATGATGCACTGAGCTTCTCTCTCCTCCTCTCCCTCTCTATCTGTACGCATTCTTATCCCACTAATACATGTTACCAACTCCACTTCTTCCCAGTAGTTCTTGTTCTTTTTGGCCTTCTCACTTTCTGCAGGTATTTCCGCCCCTGGAGCTGTAGATTCTGGATCTGTGATTGCCGGCCGTCTACTGCCCCCATGTTCCTGCTCCACACTCACTGCTGCAGTTGTTCTTATTATTAGTCTGATTTGTTGTCTCTCCTCCTGTTCTGTCTCCCCTCTCCCCCTCTCTCCTCCCCTTTCAACCCAACTCGGTCGATGCAGATGGCCCCCCCACCCAGAGCCTGGTTCTGCTCGAGGTTTCTACCTGTTAAAAGGGAGTTTTTCCTCGCCACTGTTGCCAAGTGCTTGATCATGGTGGGAACTGTATGGGCTGGACCTGCTCTATGTGAAAATTGACTTGACTCTACAGAGAACAGTTCTCATCATGCAATTTGTTTGTGAACATGGAACTACCAGGTGACCATTGCTCACTTGACATGTATTATATCTCTGACAAAAAGCATATACTAGTTTTTCACAAATGAGGCTTAAAGTGGTCAGTATGTTTTATGCAAAAACACATATTTTATCACTTACTTCAAGGTACTTAGTTATGCAGACAAGCAAAAAACAAGCTGTAACCCCCCATAGAGTTACATCTACTCAAGTACTGTACTTTTAGTGGATACTTTAAAGCTTAATATTTTCCAAAACATATGATCATTTTATAAAATAATAAATGGTAAAAGATTAAACTACCAAAACATATAATTAATATTAGCCTCACCTCAACCAGCTACAACACTTGAATGTTTTAATACATTAGTGACAATAATCCAATAAGGTAATATATAATGATATAACACTCTGAAAGGGGGCATTCTGTCTGCATAATGAGTACTTTTACTTTGATTTACTTTAAGGTATACTTTGCTGCTAATACCATATAAAATACAATGTAAAATGTCATCCTTTTGCATGAGTACATTTTTTGAATACAGCGCTTTACTTTTCTTGAAATGAAGGATCTAAATATTTGTTCCACTGCTGCCTTAAAGACACGTTGCTGTAAATGTCTTTTTGTGAGCAGCACAAAATAAATTCCATTCATCCCCATAGTGTGGGTGTCAGAGGCAGATATCTTAAAACTGGGACAATTAAAACCTAAATTGTCTGCATGATAACTATGTGTTTTTGTAGTTTGGTCTACCAACCTTTTCATATTTTGCACTGCAGTGTCTATTGTTAATTCTCCACTTAAAGAGTTTTGACAAATGTTTCTCTCACAGTCATGTCAGATTCCCAGGGCATTGAGACCAGGGTCAACCTCAGTAATTATCACCAATCACACAAGGTTTTCAGGTTATACTGGCCCTGTGTGAGGAGGCTTTATTGAGACACTTGATCAGCTGAGGCCTTGCAGCAGCCTTTTGTTGAAGGTCAGTCTTTCAAGTATCCAGGGTGGGCTGGACGTCTTCATCACTTTTCTGTATCTAGCTGTCTATTGTACTGAGGTCTTGTATTCAGTGAAAGCCTCTTACTAGACCTCCCTCCCTCACTTTAGCCAGTTAAATTTAGCCACAGTCAGTGAAACAGTTGTATTGGACTGCTCCATGCTCTCTACAGTTGTTTATTGTTTGGCTTCTATATAGCCAGCGAGCAGCCAAAGCCTCTTACGCTGCCAAAGGAGCCTATGAGTACAAGCACCAAATGGGTGACTGCCCTCTCTTCACATGGCTCTCACATCAATAAAGCCTCTTATTAGGGGTCGTCTTCAGCTTCAACTCAAAATGAGCACAGTGATTGATACTTCAACTCTCAACAAACTGCACATTTGGCATCAAGACATGTTCAAAAGTATTGATGACAATGTGTTTTTTAGTGTGGTTTCAGGGATATGGTGGACATTATCTTTTTGAATTTAAACAATGGATTTATTGTGAATCATGGGCATTCTTTATGAAAAGTTAACATTATTATATCTATTATATATATCTTTGTTTTTATTTTTATTTAATTTAATTTGTGTTAACTTTGTAATAAAGACGTTATGATGGCCAACTGGTGCAATGTTAGCATCTGTCTGTACAGCATCTGTCTAATACAGAGGCAATTTCCAGTGCCCTGTAAAGGGCAAAGAAATGAATTAGAACCATATTCAAAGAAAATGTTTTTGTTTATATTTTTCTATAAATTCCATGTGCAGAGCCAAACCAACAATGTGTTAGTCTGTCTCTCAATACTTTCTGACTTCCCTATCCTGTCTATGGCGCTCTTAAAAAACGCTCATAAATATATAATACAATTTTTAAAAAGCGCTCAGTCATTTCACAAAACAGCTGGACAGCTGGACACCCAGCTTCCTCCTGTTATTCAAACAGGAAGAAATAGTTTTGATCTAATAGTACTATTTTGATCTGAGGGTTAATCCACAATTGGTGCTCTAGTGAGTATTTGGGGCAGCAGGATGGTGTTTGTGGGTTTGAGTCAAAATAAATTACAATGTGCTGCTGGTGTCTTTAAAATGAGCTCTAGCACAGGGGAATAAGATCTATACAGAAATAGAAGAGATAGAAATATAGATACATTGAAGAAGAAATGCCGTTTCAGTGCAGTCACATGATATTCATGGCATTAAATACACAATAATCAACAATTAAGAATTAATGAGACTGTTATAAATTTAAAAACACATTGCACATTTACACATTGTCATAATTTAAAGTTGGTGCTGTCTGGCAGCTGTAATGAAAGTTTTAGCATAAGTTCCAGTGCGGCAGGAAGCCAATTATCACTCTTTGTCTTTATCATTTTGGAGGTCCACCTCTCAGTTATAATCCAATATCTTCGCTGGGATTTGTTTGTGAGCTCTTCTGTCAACCAAAAAGTGATATATAAATAAAATCCATCTAACCAAGGATTATTACCTAAAGGGTATTTCAACTGTCTTACCTGTTTCATCTATCTGCTGTCATGGCAGTATATGCAGCTCCACCCCTCCACTACCCCACTGCCACTGCCAAGGATCTCACATTAGCTGCTGGTTATAGGGCTCTATCCCTATAAATCTAAACAGCTACATTTATATAGTGCTTTTATCCAGTGTGTTTTACAAGGTTTTTGCCGCTCATTCACCCACTTACGCACTCACACACACACTCGCAGTGAGCTGAAGAAGCTGAAGTGAATTAACTTAACACTACGGCTGAGCTAGCACAGCTATTTATCAAAGTGATTCAAGTAAAAGTCCATCACTGACAGTGAAAATTGTTTTTAAAAGGACATTTGTACAAAACCAGTATATCCGTACACAGTGACTGTTAATATGCTGATAGACCACAGCCCACTTTTCAACCCATCCCAGCTGAAAGCACCCTCACTCCCACTCCCTGTATAGAACCTGTATGCATTTTGTTAATCTTTCTCTGCCTGTCTTTTTCTCTTCCTGTGTGTGTAACGTGTAGTTCCTACAGTTCCAAAAATTTCTAAGGATTTGGTGATTTTTAATCTTTATTCACCTCCTCTCCTCCTGGGTAAATCCCCTCCATTTTGTTAATGAAGTCTCCATCACAGTAATGAAGCTTTAAGTGAATTTGTGGCAGATGTGACTGTGTATGCGTGTGTCTCTGTGTGTGTATGTGTGTGTGTCTTTGTTGATGGGATGCAAGTTTGTGTGTCTATCCAGGTGAGAATTACTGTGACAAAGTGCATATGTCACAGATTGCTTATTTGTGCAAATAAATACCTATTTATGTACTTTTTTTAACCCTAGAAATGTTGAGTTCTAATCGTGTGTGATAGGGGTTGTAGATGTATTAGTAACTCATTTATCTCCCTGCTTTTGGAACAGTTTCTTTGGTCAACAGTTGCTTTCAGTGCTGTTTGGTTTGAATGTTGATTGTAAGATACAGCAGTAGACCTTTATATGTTGAAAAATAAACAA
The DNA here is from genome assembly GCA_031216445.1 of Lateolabrax maculatus. NCBI lineage: Eukaryota > Metazoa > Chordata > Actinopteri > Acropomatiformes > Lateolabracidae > Lateolabrax > Lateolabrax maculatus. The sequence goes on along the minus strand of CM062214.1, from coordinate 2,020,449 downwards.
TGAGGACAAGATTCACGATTCTTTGGCTCTTAAATTTTAACATTAGACAAATACAAGGGGTCTAAATAAAAGCTGTTTATTTTAACTGTGAATGGTCCAGGTGGAAATGCATAATTGAAATAGAACAGGGGGTTTTAAGAGTGGGAAAATACAAGTGAGAATTGAATTAGGCAATATTGCATGATTTTCTTTCATAATTGTAGGTTGTGTATATAAAAGCAGGATACTCCAATGAATGAAAAGATGATCTGAAGTGTCTGATAAAAAAATTGAAAGCTAAAAAAGGGGGCCACAATAGCTCATTGGGACATATTGCATTGTGAATGCAAGTGTTACAGGCCTCAAGCATGAGTTACCTGCGAAGAGATGATGTGTCCTGTTTCGTAGTCCCACATTCAAATCAAGTCAATTTTATTTGTCAAATCATAACAAAAGTTATCTCAAGACGCTTTTCACAAAGAGTAGGTCTAGACCATACTCTTTAAAATATTATTTACAGAGACCCAACAGTTCCCACAATGTCCAAGCGCTTGGCGACAGCGGTGAGGAAAAACTCCCTTTTAACAGGTAGAAACCTCGAGCAGAACCAGGCTCTGGGTGGGCGGCCATCTGCATCGACCGCGTTGGGTTGAAAGGGGAGGACAGAGGGGGAGAGAGGAGAGAGAGAAGGAGGAGAGACAACAAATCAGACTAATAATAAGAACAACTGCAGCAGTGAGTGTGGAGCAGGAACATGGGGGCAGTAGACGGCCGGCAATCACAGATCCAGAATCTACAGCTCCAGAGGCAGAAATACCTGCAGAAAGTGAGAAGGCGAAAAAACACAGAAAGCACAAGGACTACCAGGAAGAAGTGGACTTACTAACATGTATTAGTGGGATAGGAATGCGTACAGATAGAGAGGGAGAGGAGGAGAGAGAAGCTCAGTGCATCATGGGAAATCCCCCGGCAGTCTAAGCCTATAGCAGCATAACTAATGGATGGTTCAGGACTCACCTGAGCCAGCCATAACTATAAGCTTTATCAAAAAGGAACGTTTTTAGCATACTCTTAAACGAAGAGAGGGTGTCTGCCTCCCGAACCCAAATTGGGAGCTGGTTCCACAGAAGAGGAGCTTGATAACTAAAGGCTCTGGCTCCCATTCTACTTTTAGAGACTTTAGGTACCACAAGTAACCCTGCATTCTGTGAGCGTAGTGCTCTAGTGGGGTAATACAGTACTATCAGCTCTTTAAGATACGATGGTGCCTGACCAATAAGAGCTTTGTAAGTGAGGAGGAGGATTTTAAATTCTATTCTAGATTTCACAAGGAGCCAGTGCAGAGAAGCTAATATTGGAGAAATATGTTCTCTTTTGCTAGTTCCTGTCAGTACACGTGTAGACGCATTCTGGATCAGCTGGAGAGTCTTTAGAGACTTATTGGGGAAGATGTTAATCACACTTTGACTGACATCAGTATCATTGATGAGTTCAGTCTGGATGAAGTTGATTCATTGCACCATGACGGAGACTCACAATGATATGTATGAAATCTGCACCCTCTCTTGTTAGCTGCTCAATTACATTGAAGCCGATCATGGGGTGGTCCATGGATACACTATTCACCAGAAACCTCTGTATTGATAGATTTGGGTCACTGCTGTCTGGGAGGCTGATCATCACCCCCACCCCCACATCTGGGCACTGGTGAGGCTATGGGCCCTGTGGCTGTCTGTGTATGCCACTGCATTCAACGTTTTGCACATAATATTAGTTTTTAAATAAGTGTACTGATTTCATGGTTAAACTGGTAATAATAATAAATGTAATCATCTGATTGTTAATGGTGACCCACTGACACAAAAATATCCTATGCTTCTTAAGTTTGAAACACAATATTTTGAGCTAACTAATCCCCTACAGCCCATGTTGGATGTATCCTTTTACATATTTCAGAGCATTGACAAGTGTGGCATGTAGGCATATTGTATTATATCAGATGCATAGACACAAGTGTAACTACCAAGTGCCACTTGGTAGTTACACGCTTAGTCAAAGTGTTTATTCTTCTATTCAGAGCTCAGGAGAGGACAGTAAACACTGGCACACGTTATTTGGGGTAAATGTTGATCCAAGGTGGTGTTAGTCATTATTAGTACTTCCAGAGACAGCCAACATACTTCAGTTAGCAACACTGACAACCATTCAGTTTGTTAAGTCAGCGTTAAGCTCCCGTCGTTATGAGTCAAGCTGAACTCTTGACTGAGCATCCCAACTGGAATTCTCTCCATTCTGTCACTCATTCTTACATAGCAAATAAACTGGGACCAGCACACTGAGGGCTTCAGGTAGAGAATTTGAGCGGCTGAATGGTCTCACAGACCGGCTCTGAGGATGTATTTAGATGTGCTGCAGCTGTATTGAGATGTACTGAGCCGTATTAAGACGTAGGGATGGAGTATTGAAGCTGCATTGAGAAGCACTGAGGTTGAATTGAGATGTTTTGAGCCATATTTAAATTTTACTGAAGCAGTATTGAAGCTGTATTGAGATGTATCAGAGCACAGCTAATTGAAGCTGAGCAGCAGAGAATGTTGTGCTTTGTAGCTGGATTGGATTGTCCATGCTGCAGCAGCACAGTATTGTGGTCTAAAGGGATCCTCCATGCTATTGTGGCGTAAGGAGATTGTCCACAGTAGAAGGTAAGAAAAGGAGAAAAGCCATGAAGAGAAGGAGCACTCGAGCTGCCAGAGGTGATGTAAGTCTGCTCGGCTGTGTGTTGTCTGTCTGAGCTCTCTGTCCCAATAGGAGAGCCGGGCTCAGATTAAATGAGTCCAGTGTGTGGCCTAGTGCAGCCTCACTGTGTGATGTGTGGCCCGGGCCAGCCTCTCTATTTAATACGTGGATCAGTTTGACCTCCACATTTGATGTGCAGAGCAGCCTAACCCTTCTTTTGTCCTGAAGAAAAGCTTCTAATACTGAGAGCAAAGACCTTTACAAGGCTCCGCTCAGGAGTTAGTGCGACAGACCAAAACTCTGGCTGATGTTCACACTGAATGGCCATTTGGTTATCACTCCATTAGTTAATCTTACATTTTACTAGGTGTTTTCTGTCTATATATTAGAAAGGACATTTGATTTTCCTCCAGCCATCATTAATGTCAGATATATCCAGCCACTGATGTGAAGCTGAGTAAAATGAAATAAAATAATCCTTTATTGATGTACCAGAGAGGACATTTGGGTTTTACAGCAGCACAAAGACAGAAATAAGTAAAGATAAAAAGAGAAACATAAAATAAAAAAAATAAAAAAATAGTACAGTGAGTTTAAATTAGCAAGTTTGCCGGGTCTCTCATGTATCGATGTAGGTAGTTGTCCAAGTTTTAATATATCTGTCTCTGACATTTCTGCCTCCAACCCAGTACAGTGAGGTGAACCTAGATTATGAAAAATTACATCTGAAAACTTCATCAGCAACAGAACACACTGTCAACAATAAAGCATAAAAAGTAGTTTGACAACTCAACGTGTCCACAATTTAACTCAGCAGCCACAGAGCTCGCATGTCAGTAGATTTATCTCCATGATAACTAAGTAAGCTCCATCTTCTGATACTCCATGAAGACCATATGATACAGCTAAAAGTTCCATTAAAGCTAGTAAGTGGACACTGAGTTCAGCTTTTGTTATCAAACTGTCAACACTGTCAACATTTTTTGTTGAAATACATACCACCTAAGAAACAGTCTTTGTGAAAGCTGTAGTAATCCAAATTGACAGGGACACTGTTTTAAAAACACAAAGCGGTTGGAATATTAAATGTGATCCTTAAAAAAAAATACTGATTAATGAAAATTTATGTAAAAACAGCTGTCGTTATTATTTTTTGAGTAAACCCACACACTGGTGGCAACTGGTGAATTATGTTAATACGCAATTACTGTAATTTGCAAAAGATTAAAATAATATGTTTTCAAGGAAACATAATCCCACCCCAGGTAAAATTTCTTTATCAATGTAACAGTGACATGTTTATATTTAATGTATCTGCAAAACCTTCTCTGCCAAAATTTCGTCTTAGCACACAATACGACATCTACTCCTGGTAACTAAAGCATGATAAATAATGATACCTCCATCCATATGATAGTCCATCCATCCCAACATTTCATTGTTATATAATAACATCACATTACTTCCTTCATTGAAACAAATGGAACTAAAATTCCATCAGTCTCTTCAGGCCTCCCTCCAATGCCATTCCCCCAAAACACATTAACACGCTCTACCTGACTACTGCTGGAGCATGAGTCCACGAGAGAGCAGACATATATTGTTATGATTGTACAAATACAACAATGTGTCGCACTCCTCTCTCCAACGCTCTCCCTCGCATAGTCATACATACATATTTTATGTATATATGCATGTGTGAGCATGTGTCTCATTCACATGTAAGAAAACACTCACTAATATTAGTAATAGCACTTTTAAAATCTGTTGTGACAATGTTATCATACATTTTATATGGTGTGTGTGAAAGACACCATCTACAGGTCAGCAACATACTGCCTTTTTAACCAACTCGCACTGCAACCACAAACCCACAAGCTCCAAATAACACTAACGTCTTAAAATGTGAAACAAAATCAAGCTATCCAGAATGAGCATTGTATCATTGGCCTCACTCAGTGTACACTGTAAGAATATGGGGAGCCTCTAATGATACTCTATTATAATAAAATATATTTAGCAAAGATTTCAGGGGTAGAACTTTTTCGTAATAAAGGCGACATGCTTCTGCCATTTTTGGACATGTACTTCGATACAGTATGTACTCATAATTTAGCTGCTCATAACGATCATACCAACATGCTGGCCCATGTACAAAACTGCTAATAAGCAAATGTCAATAGGGAGCACAGGTAGACAGAACACCGGCCTCACAGACTGACATTAACGTCACTCGACAGTCTAGGATGTTAACGGTACACCAACTACGTTTGCTAGTTACCTAGCATATATACGTTATTTTACTTTCTGTATACCTGCAACATCCAGTCAACATTAGAATCTCTCTATGTAGGTGTTTGGAACTATCCACTGGGAATTTGTTCCAGAGTATTTAGAGACCATTAAGTTCGATAAAATGTTAGGCCATAACCGCACCTGGTTTTAGGGTTATAAAACGGTGTGCACAAGACACAGAATTCAGTCTCTTCCATGGACAAGACTCGGGTGTTATTCTTGCGAAGGAATACAACTCTACTGCATTGAACTCTGGCCCTCTCCGCTGTTTTATTGATTCACTTTGATGACTCCAATAGCACTGAGTTTTTGAGAATTATTAAGCGTTGGAGAAGAAGTCTGGACTCGACAACTGGCCTTGATCCAGGCTAAACTCCTCCATCAATGTACAGATTCAGTTAAATATATTCACAAAGGATGTTGAAATAGCTGCACATACCTTACTAAGTGATTCCGCTCTTGAGTTTCTTCTCCTTGGACTGAAGACGGAGAGTTGAAGTCACTTTCTCCTTGTTTAATCCAATCCAATTTTAAATTTAGTAACGGCCGTCTCAGTGCTGCGCTGTCGCTTCAGAAAGCCGCTTCAATTTGAATTTACATCAGATTACAGTAATATTCCAAAACATCTGAATGCTGTTACAATTCGAATTCACAGTAGCTAACTGTAATATTCCAAATGATTACCCAGCATGCATTGCAAAAGCATGATAACAGTAGTTTATTGTGAGAATTTATTGTGAACACCTGGTGATTGTTAACAGTTTACATGTGGACTGAATTTCTCACTCATGCCACAATTGACCCTTGACCAAGCCCTGCCCCTTTGTTGTTAGCCGCTGCTACTCTGTTAAGCTATCGGAGCTAGCCTACACTGTCACTTACTGCACTCCCTGAAGAAGCATTATCTAATTTTTGGAAAAAAGATTTCAGAGAGAAGCAGACAGAAGGGTCTGCAACATTTGAAGGATATATCCACAAATTGAGTCAGCTGTGAAAACAGGTTCAAAAGATAAAGATAAAGCTAAAGCCTACAGATCACAGTGTAAAGCCTAGACTGAATAAAAGAAGAGAATGTAACCACCGTGACGTCACCCATTGGTTTGTGGATGGCCGTTTTGAAGTTCGGAATTTTGGCCATTGCCATATTGGTTTTTTGAAGCCAGAAGTAATGTTATTTGGAGGGTAGAGCTGCCTTCAACCTGACTGGCAGTAGCTGTGGTAGCCACTTGTCTATCACATACCATGCTTTATTGTATATTTTACTTTAAATGGGACCATAAATGATAATGAATATCATGCTGTACTGAAGAAGACCTGAAACTAGCGATTGGGACTATAAACTCATTAGGGAACAATTCTGTAGATCTTGATGCCCAGTTTGGAAATTTAGCTTATTGGCTGCTTCTTTATATGTACCTTAAACTGTATATGATATAAAAATGACCTGCTTTTGTACAGGCCATATACAGTCCATCCATATATGCAGTAGGTTAAAATAGGAGAGAGATAATAACCTAAGCTTGAAGGGAGCTGAGGTTGGAGCAGAAGTCTGGCGCTAGAGGGAAACAGCACTGAGTTCCCGTCAGTATTTTTCCCTCCAGTGTATGTTAGACAAAAAAGCAGAGCACTCCAAGAAAGAGCTGAGTTTTAGATGACAGTCTGATATTGGATTCCTGTTGAACTGATGTCCACATATGAACTAAAACGCATCTGAAAATATCAGATTCCACATGTTTTACATGTGCATAATATGTATGTGATGTGTGCCACATGTGTGAGCAAAGCGTCGATTATCTATACTCAGTTTATGTTATTGTGGAGCTGTGAGAATACTGTACTTAGCCTTGTATGGGATCAGCTAAATTAAAGGATTTTAGTTATTTCACTGTGAAGAGCTAAGTGGAAGGAGACTTAATGAGTGAATAATTGCTTTGATGGGATTCCTCCATTGATGAAATAATTCTCTATTGACAGTTGACAAGCTTCCATTGTGGTCACAATCTCCAGGTCTTTTATTTAGTTGTTATCAGAGGCTGCAGCTCTCATCATAATAAGAGTTTATTTATGAAGCCCCCCCCCCCCCCCCCCCCCGTTGAAATAAAGATGTCAAAGTGAAACAGAAATTGAGCTGATTCCCATCTGCTCTGTGCAGTTCCATTTCAGTTTGCCTTTATCTCTGTGTCTGTCCATTCTGTTCATCTGTCTTTTTATTTGTTGGTGAAAAGGCAGAATGCTTCCCTGCTACAATACCATCCTGCTGTGATTACCATGCAAATGTATTTCATTAGGATGTAAATGATCAACATAATGATGATTTTTAATTAGAATGTAAATGATGATTATTTGTTTGAAGATATCAGCAGCTGTGGGAGAGGACTGTGACAGCGAGCTGTTGTCTTCTGACTGACTGACTGACTGACTCAATGGATGGATGGCTGCTCTTTCAGTCATCTACTAACAATGGGCCTCATTCACCAACCGTTCTTAAGAAGAAATTTTTTCTTAAAACCCACTTACACATTTTCACAAAGATTTTGACATTCTCCAGTTTTTTCTTAATTGGGATTTGTTTTTAGGTAAGAACAGAATCTGCTGACATGTTGTTGCAAGATAACTGGTTCGTCCATTTTCTTCAATTGTATAATATAGGATTTAAATTACAACACAATCATTTATACTATTTTTTTTATAATAATTTTCATTATTTTACAAAGGTACAGTCTTTTAAAATGAATAAACACTACAGTTACACTTCAATTAACATTAATTATGTTAATTGGGAACCATGCCATCCAATAATCAGTGATTGATCACTGTATTTGTAGGCCCAAAGTACACCCTTGGTGTACTCGCACAATTGCATATTTACTGATGCTGCAAGATGTTACAGATCATATACTGAGGAGGGAAAACATCTTCCAGGACCATTTAGATCTATTTGCAGAGAGTAACGAGTACCTCTTGGGATGCTTTATGCTACCAAGAGCTGCTCTCATGGAGCTTTGTAATAGCTTGGAGCCAGCACTGCAGAGCCATACCAGACAGTCTAACACTGTACCACCACACATGCAGGTACTCTCCACCTTGGGCTTTTTAGCCAGCAAGGACATTTAAGAGGGCGCTAGGAGACACGGTGGGCATATCACAGGCATCCATCAGCCTCGCTCTCTCACAAGTCGTGGATGGAATAAATCAACTGGTCATACAAGACATGAAATTCCCCTATATAGCAGAAGAATAGGTCAGTCAAAAGAGGATTCCATTCTATTGCTGGTCTTCCAAACACCATCGGCCATTAAGGCACCAGATTCGTTCCCATATCTCAACCGCAAGCGATACCACTCAATAAATGTACAACTCATCTGCGACTGCCAGAACCTCCTTCTGAATGTGCTCTCCTGCTTCTCAGAAGGTGCAGAAGGTGACTCCTACATTTTACAAAAAGTTCTGTGGCTATGCACCTTGACCAAGGAGTTGCTGGAGATGCATCTTTCAGTATTTATAGTCTAAATTACAGCAACAGTGGGCTTCTATTTCTATAATGACTTTTTTATTAGGAGATCGTGGATATGACCTGGCCCCATGGTTAATCACACCACCCACCAACCCTCAGACTCACCAGGAGTTGTCCTTCAATCTTCAGCACACACATACTCGCTCCACCATTGAGTACATCATTGGTATCTTAAAAGGACTTTCAATGTGTCTGGACACAGTAGGTAGCAGGCTGCTTTACAAACCGGAGAAGGTGTGTATAAAGAGAATGGCCTACCTCAGCCAAATCACCACAACAAGAGCATGTGCGTCCTGACCGACTACTGGGACCGGACAGCAGACTTGCTGTCCAAGTTTGACGGCAATTAATTGCTTGTTTGTACATAAAAGCTTTAACATTTATTTGACTTTTACAGTGTGATTTCAGGTTACAGTTAAGCTCAAGAAAAAAATGCATCACTTAAATAAAGTCAATCAGGTTTCAGTGCATATCTTTCTATTTTTAATTTGTTTCAATTTCTTTCAGCGTCTGGGAGATTGTGGTCAGTGTTGTGTATCTGTGTTAGCGTTTGGGTCATTCTCTTGGTTGTGCAGGACCACATCTGGATGGGCCCTGTTATTTGTATGTGTAGTGGTGGTTATGTTATATCCACTACTGAGGCTACTAAATATGACGTTTGCTCGTTTGCTGTTCACTTCCTGCAGCAGTACTTCCACTTCAGAACTACCAAAATTGTTCTTATGTTTGTCTTTAGATTTTTTTTTGGGCATTCTTGAGTTCTCAATCAACTTTTCTTTTTTCAATTTCTGTGTGATTTCTGTGTGGGGACACTGCCTTATGTCTTATGTCCTTTAATGGACCACCTTTAATGGTCTAATGTCCATTAATGGACAAACTGGTAAACTGGCACACGCTTTCAATTTTAAGAGAACAATGGGATTCATCATTTTAAGAACACAGGTGCAACAATTCCATGGTTTAAGGAGTCATCACAAATCTGACGGACTTTTTTAGGTCCTTTCTCAAGAAGGTGAATTGGTGAATAGGGTCCATTATGCCTTTCTTCCCTCCTCTTTCATTATTCCCTATTTTTCTCTCTTTGTTTTTTCTGCTTTTTGTGTTAGATTTCCTTTGTTAAAGTCCCCAAGGACAATAACTAGGGAGTCCGGGTTTGTTCGCTTCAGTATCTGGTCATCGAGCGTGCGCTGCGCCTCCTGCATGTTGGCCTGCGGTGGGATGTAAACACCGACCAGAATGAACGAAGCAAACTTACGGGGGGAGTGTAAAGGTTTGCAGTTGATAATAAATGATTCCAAAGAAGGAGAACAGTGTTGCAGCATCACTGTCACGTCGTTATACCAGCCGCTGTTGGTATAAAAACAGATTCCTCCACCTTTCGTTTTGCCGGAAAGTTCTGTCCATGTGGCGATCCGTTGGAGTTGGAAACCCGCCAGCTGCAGCGCAGAGTCCGGGATTGATCTGCACAGCCACATCTCTGTGAAGCACAGAACGGAAGATTTAAATTTAAAGAAGTGATTCCATATGCGTTTAATTCAATGCCATGTCTTCATGAACTTCATGAGCTTCTTTGATGATAAAATTCTAACTATTAGAGACAAAATTCATCATCTTGTGCCTTCAACAAGTTTAGATATATCTTCAAGTACAGGGACCTTAGAAACAGCTGTAGAACCAGATATATATTTAAACTGTTTTTCTCCAAATTGACCAACTAACATCAATGATTTCTTAGTCTAAACCAACAACCTGCCTCTTAGACCCCATCCCAACTAGGCTACTTAAAGAAGTTTTAGCACTTCTTTACTAGACATGAACAATCTGTCTTTATCAACAGGCTATGTACCACAGTCCTTTAAAAGTAGCGGTAATTAAACCTCTTCCTAAAAAGCCTACGCTTGATCCAGGGGTTTTAGCCAACTATAGACCTATATCTAACTTCCGTTTCTCTCCAAAATCCTTGAGAAAGCGGTCGTCAATCAGTTATGTGACTTTCTACACAACAATAGTTTATTTGAGGATTTTCAGTCAGGATTTAGGGAGCATCATAGCACAGAGACAGCACTGATGAAAGTGACAAATGACCTTCTGATTGCATCAGACAAAGGATTTGTCTCTGTACTTGTTCTTTTAGGCAATATTATTAGGAAACACTCCATAATCATTTATAGTTTTTATTATTACCATAAAACAGACTTCAAGGACTGCCTTCTTCCTCTTACATAACATTATAAAAATCAGGCATATCCTGTCTCAAAAAGATGCAGAAAAACTAGTCCATGCATTTGTTACTTCTAGGTTGGATTATTGTAATTCCTTATTATCGGGTTGCCCCGATAAGTCTCTAAAGACTCTCCAGCTGATCCAGAATGCGGCTGCACGTGTACTGACAGGAACTAGCAAAAGAGAACATATTTCTCCAATATTAGCTTCTCTGCACTGGCTCCCTGTAAAATCCAGAATAGAATTTAAAATCGTCCTCCTCACCTACAAAGCTCTTTATGGTCAGGCACCATCATATCTTAAAGAGCTGATAGTACCGTATTACCCCACTAGAGCACTACGCTCACAGAACGCAGGGTTACTTGTGGTACCTAAAGTCTCTAAAAGTAGAATGGGAGCCAGAGCCTTTAGTTATCAAGCTCCTCTTCTGTGGAACCCCAGTTTGGGTTTGGGAGGCAGATGGCCGCCCACCCAGAGCCTGGTTCTGCTCGCGGTTTCTACCTGTTGAAAAGGAGTTTTTCCTCGCCACTGTCGCCAAGTGCTTGCTCATGGTTGGAACTGTTGGGTCTCTGTAAATAATATTTTAAAGAGTATGGTCTAGACCTGCTCTATGTGAAAAGTGTCTTGAGATAACTTTTCTATGATTTGGCGCTATACAAATAAAAACGACTTGACATGGCACTTCAGTTTCCTGCATAAAAGTCATACTGGTACTTGCCCATCGACCACCCAGGCCTCCACACCCCTCTGCATCGACAGTGAGGTGTGGATTCATCCAATATTGGCTGCTCGTTAGCTTAAAATGTATCTAGAGTTGCTGTCAAAGCAACGTGTCCTTAAGCTCAAACATGCAAAAGTACTACTTTACAATGTAAGTTTCATTCATTCATTCATGACAGAATTTTCAAAAAGACATTAGCATGGCATGCAGCTGTCTCATTCATGTGAGTGAGAGCACTGCTTGCACAGTCCTGGCACAGAGGGCTCCTCCTGCAAAAAAGTTTAACCTAAACCTGTAATGCGAATGGAGTAATTCTACTTTCATGTTATTAACATTGCAACAGAGCATAAATTGATAGTCACCATGATAATTTTCCAGAGTTATAGAGTCCTTTCTTATAGTATTATAAACCGGCAGTGTTTTACAAACTCATTGATCTTTACTCAAACTGGCCTGTTTGGATTGTATTTCGTCTTCTCACTGGTGCCTTAAACACCTTTCAGTCTGAACACCAGGAAACCTGCAAATACTTAAATAACTAAAAAATAAATTTCAAGTTAGTATGAATAGATTGCTGTTCTTTTAATTAACTTTTTAAAAATAAATATACATTTCAAAGTGGACTGTCTTACTGCTTTACATTTTTACATTTTCATATAATACCAACTTTGACTATTACTTGAATTAATCCATTATTAGAATTATTTTTAACTACTGGAGTCTTTGAACTGTTCTTGAACGTAAACTGTGAATATATGTATTGCGAACTAATTACCTGCTGTATCCAACAGCAAAAATGGCATCCCAGAATATGAGTGCATAGGATATTATGACCGAGGATACATCTTATAGTGTTTGGGCTGACTCAACTACTCAAGCTGTATTTATTCGAGCCATCTTATACGGCAGAAGAAATGCAGCGGAGAGAGGTTGCGGCTGTGCAAGCTTACATGTAAAGCATCCTGGTCATAGACTGTATAAAATAATTGGATGTAGCCTCCGTAATGTCACCCATTGGTTTGTGGACGGCCGTTTTGAAGCCATGAGTTTGCCATCTTGTTTTTTTTTAACCAGAAGTGACGTTATATATATTTCTGCATTGGCTTCATTTTTCAGACCTGAAGGTTGCCGCTTGATCCTGGTACATGTAGGCACTGTCAGCACGGCTCTGTGAGTAAGAAAACTCTTGGTCAATATAGCATGCCCTGAGGAAATTTTTGCTTCAACTGATTACATTTACCATCGACACTGAGTGAACATTCACATACAAAAATGGCAAAATTTCCCTTTTACAGTTATGGACCATGGTCATGTTTTTTAAAACAAACAACACTGACTGTCGGTTTGAAACAGGAAACAAACAGCATTTTCCTGTGTTAAAGTATGTCATTTTGCTGACACATCCATTCACCCCGACTGCCACTCTACAGCAACGTCACCTGACTTTCTCCATTGTTATGGCTGCTCGACGGCTTTGTCAATTGAATGTAAGCATATGGTTGTCAGTTTAAATACTTCCACTACTTCCTGTGGCTGTGGCCAATTTGATTAAAATTTCCATCTCATATATTTTGAATACAACTCCAAAGTGATCTTACAGACAAGAGGTGTGGATGTACAAAGAGTACACACACACACACACACACATTCATAGTTCCGTTATGACCACAATAACCTAATGATCTTGTCATCACTCTTGTTTCAGTGGTAAGAAGCCATCATTGATCATTCTCCAAATGCTCTTTGATGATTAGAGTTCCTATTGTGCTGTTTGATTCAGACAGTAATTGATAGGTGCTGACATGATGTGGATTGTGTGAGATGTAATGGAATGAAACTTTTCAAAGTGAAACTGCAGGTCATCTGTCTTGGATCCCCTCTCTCTTTCTCTCTGTGACAGCCATCAGCTCCTCTTTCCCTCACTCTTTTTTCAAGTCTTTTGTTAGGTAAATGAAGAGAGGCTGACCCCATTCTCATTTTGCAGCCACCCGCTGGCCGATGGAAGACAGAAAGAAATGACAGGCTGAATGAATGAATGAAACAGAGGGAGAGAGCTAATGAATAGTTTCTTTTCTATTCAACAATGCTTCATTTCTGAATTTGCAGTGTATGAAATTTGGGTGTACCTTTGAGGGTATTATGCGCGTGTGTGTGTGTGTGGGTGTGTGTGTGTTTGTGTGTGTGTATAGTGGTATAGTGCTAATATTACAATATTCCCAGAATTCTGAAGGCCATTTGCCTGTTTATTCCCAGTTTCCATCCCTAGCTTCATAGAAAACAAACTTTACTTCATACAATCTTCAGCGGGTCATGAAGTTGGAAAGCTTTCACTTCACAACCAGAAATTTCCAATTTTTACAACCAAGTTTAATTTTAAGAATTTTAAAACAAAGGGTGACAACTTGGCAGCAAATACAAATGAAAGGAAAACCTAAAACATACATTTAGTTGGTAAGAGATTGTTTCACCATGAGTCTCCACACTAACCCTGTCTCCTAGATTAGGATTACGTTCATATATTACAAAATTGATTTCCCAAATATGATGTGCTGTCAAATATAATCTCTGACTGGATTATGTTCAGAGGCAATGTTTTTGACAGAATAAAGCTACTCCTTCGAATAGATTCTTCAAGACTGTGGAACTCTAATCGAGGGATAAATAGCATTCTTCCAAAAGATATTCCCCCATTTTGTGTTTTGATGGTGGTGGCGGAATGAAGAGATGCTGCAGTACGCCCTAAAATCAGGCATTATAAAACCATCACCTGTTCACTTTTTCCCCTTTTTCCTGGGATATATATGTTGACTACAACAGTATTTGTGGCCAGAATGATTTACTTTTTTTATATCCATTCATTATCAAAAGGTTTAGCCTATTTATAAATAATCCTTCCTGCAAAGTGATGCAGACTCACAGCATGTCTCAACCTCATTGAGGTATTTAGAGGAGTGTCCAATCAATAAAAATTACCATAAGGCACTGATCATCTTTTCAGGCAAACCCTAAGAGAGAGTGCAACGTCTCCCCAGAAAAAACAAGAGAAAGAGCCTAGGACATTGCAGCGGTTTTGTATGGTCTTTGCTACCTAAGTTGTCAGTAAATGTGAATAGTGATCGGATCTCCTACAAACCCCTTGGTTTCATCTGTGTCCAGTTTTAACTTTCAAACAGGAAAGGAATAGACGTGTTGATGTACAGTCCAATCAATGCCTTTGTTTTCTACAGCTGTTGTTGACATACATCCATCTATTTACCATATATGGCTAGTATGAACACTGTTATTCAAACTCTGGTGAGGACCACACAAACGCACAAGCTCGCTTAAAAAAGAAGGGCCTAGGTTTACTTTCGTTAATTTATCGTACAAGCCCAAAGCAGACCAACAGGATTGTGGTATAATAGGTATGTGACATCAGTACGGTTTCAAAAGTCAAACTACTATTAAATGTATGCAATCCATTTGGGAACTGTCATGGAAGCAATCTTTCATATCATAATCATAATCGTAATTTGTTAATCATGGTAACAAGTATGCACGTCAGGACGTGAGGGGGGTGGAGGGTTTCCTAATGCATCACAAAATGAAAAGCACTTCAAACAGGAGTGTGTTGTGTATTTTCCTCATTAAAAAGTAGTTCAGGGCCTATCCAGGCATATTTTAATGAATAAAATAAACCTGATTACATGTTGACCCTTTCTTTACTGAACTCTTCAGTGTTTTGTCTTCCTCAGACTGCTAGTGTTGCAGAGCTGTCAGGGGTCACCTACCTCTAACCAGCTTATTGTGGCTCGCTTGCATTAGCATGTCTCATTTGCTTGGCAGCCGCTGTAGCTCAGCAACTAGTCCTGCAAGTAGTCACTGCTTCGCTAAGCTTCCATTACCACATACTTTATACCAAATTATTTTTGTTGCCACTCTGACCTTATCAATTCATATGTGACTTCAACAACCGCCACGTGACTTGTCTTTGAATGACTCGTGTTGAACTGATCTTCTTGGACGAGCTGTGTTACATCTTTAAGACTAAAATGGAAAAACCCACATATCGTGGAGTAAGTTATTCTATGTGTCCTATGACCTGGATGATTGAAAATCTTCATACTGCAGATAAAACCAACAGGGTATTAGTAAGGTGTTTCACTACAATCCTCCAGAACAGCGTCAGTGCTGCTTTTCATAGATTCTCCAAGTCTATGGAGTGCTACTGCTGGGATGGAGAATAGATTCCACTTCAATTCAAGGCTTTTCTCATGGAGCTGTACACTTTCTTATATATTCAAGTGCACCAGGTATGATAAAATCATAACCATAATATAGAATGTAACAAGGAATATAATTGAAATAACTTTATTATGGAAACCCTCCCAGATCATTGGAGAGGACAAATACTTTACACTTTGAAATTAGAAACAGATTTACATCCCAGACACAATTTAATGATCACTTTTTAGAAGCTAGTAAAGTGTTTGTTCTGCTTCCAGTCTTTCAAAAGACAAACTGAGACCCCCCCCCCACATCCAAAACATACATAATTTTTCAGTTCAGAATCCAAATCAGAGTCCATGCCAGTTAGCAGATCATATCCAAGTCAAAGTTTTTACAATACCAAACACATTTTACCAGAATTCACATTCTGAAATTCTATACATATTCCAGGCCAGGGCTTTTGGAATCTGCTGATGAAACCAATTCATAGCAGACAGTTCACTTCAAGTTTAAGTTCTTCCCTTTACGTTTCAGTCAACATCTTTGTTTTTGCTACAAATACACCAACATGATATAAATTAGGAACTGAAAGTGGAGATATATATCTCTTCCCACAGATTGTCTAAGTGGACAATGAGCAGTTTATTCCTGTCTGGAGTTTATTGTTTCCAAAGGACAATCCACCTTCCTGAGCTTCCTGAGTATAGCTCAGGCTAGAGCTTTACATTCTGTCATCACCATGGAGACTTTGAATGACAGCTGATGGAGATGATGTGGAGAGAGAACTCCCCAAAACTTCTGACCAAGTTGTAGCTGAACTTGTACTGGTTTACAGCCTTCAAGTGTAAGAGTACTCAAACTCCTTCTGTTCTGCTTGTCTCCAGAGTTGTCTCACAATCACTAATGAGAGTAATTTCTTCATATTCATTTGCTGCAGTGCAGTCTGTTTCAGTCAAAGACAGGTCCTTTTTTACATTCAAGCTGTAAAAGATAGGATAGCTTTGAAGTCCCATAGAGTCCTGTTGCAGCAGTTACTGCTGATGATCACTGCAGGCGTGGCCAGTACTGTGACATGTCTGCTTCACTTCCTGGAACTTGGACTGGAACTGAGACACCAGGGGAAATCAGACCTAGTAAAACGAGACCAAAGAAGTCATTAATGCACAGACAGAAATACAGACAGGACACAACAAACACACTGACAGACAGGACACAACAAAGTTTAAAGGTGTGTTTTGACTGAATGCGAAGCAAATTTTAGAAGCAGCACAGTTGTTAAGACTCTTCCATACTGAAGGAACACATTGTATTTGAACTAATATGAACTTCAGATGTCTTGGGAAGAGTTAGGAGCTTGTATAGGTTCTTGAGAATGTAAAATGGGTTGCACCAATAATCAATAAAGAATAATCTGAGATTTGTTGATCTAAACTCATTTTAAATCTAAAAATGTATGATTTAGGTATAATGTTGCAAGCCCTGCTGGACCTTCCATTTTTACAAATTAATATGGTACAAACCCACAGAACTTTATTGCAAATACCAGTGGATATTCCAAAGTTGTGTGTGTGACAGTTCAGCTGTTTAGGGTTTAGGAGTTTTAGTAGAGTGTTTAAGGAGTTTAAACTATGAACCTTCAATGTTCTCATTGTTTCTCTCAAATATCTTCTTAAGTAGCTTTATGTTGGATAATTTTGAACAATTTATTATTCCAAGAATTCTTTAAAGGATCATCATTCTTACACTCTACATCTACTCCATCATTGATCATCATGACTCTGTGTAACAAACTTCAGTATACTTATTATTAATTTCTGCTCTGTCTCATGTAACTAGGTATCAACGAGCAGCCTTGCAATGCAGGCAGAGGGGAGGGAATGTAATATATCAAGCAGTAGCCAGTTAGTAACTTCCTACCTGTTGAGGACGTGACAGAGGATGTCATTGACTGGCTGTTTATGTGTGGCTGCATGTGTGGAGGTGTATACGTCTCATAGCTTCTTCCATTTACAGTGGGGCTGGTGGGCAGCATGCAGGAATAAGAGGTCTGGCTGGATCCCTGGAAACATAAATGAATATTACCCACTAAAACAGCAGAATTTAACACCATAATGAGCCATTCACCATTGGGTAGGTGTCATGCGAGGTTAACAGTGTTGATACAGCCTTGTAACTATCAAGGTAATTTCTCTGTGTCTTTGTCCGTGTAAAGGAAATTCAGAGCTTTGTTTTCTAAACACATTATACATGTTAGAAAATTATTGCTGAAAACATGTGAAAAGACTGTGGACTATGTAGTACTGAATTGTGGAGATGACCAACCATTTTTCACTATGTTCAATATTTTTGTGTTCAGTCGACATAGACATTATGCAAATGACATAATTTTTGGTTCACAGTCTTGAGGGATGACTGCAGACCGGGCCACACAACCGATAGCTTGCCCTCGTGAGACTTCCCACGCTGCTGGACAGAGAGAAACTCTGCAGCAGATGCTGACCAGACTACGCTAGTGCTAGTGCTATTAGGCCTGCTAACAAGCCTGCGGCTAAAACTATCAGGTGTGTCCGTGATATCTATAACACTGGTTATCAAGGTTGGGTTGATTGCGTTAAAAAAGGTCAAACTGGTAACGTTAGCCGTGGTGAAGTTCTTATTATCATTCATATTTCTCAGACCAAACATAGCCATGTGTTAAAAACATGGTATGGGCCATTGGCTACAGGCACAGGTGAGTAGATGAAATATGATCCAGGAAGTCCAGTTTGAGATATACTGTACTTCAATGAGTTTCACAGCTTATCAGACACCAGTATTATAAACACTGGACAGCAATTTATAATAGTACGAGGGAGGATTTTCCAACTCTGGAAAATGATCATGCCCTGTGCAACATCACAAAGTAATCTATTAGGAATGTGTGCTGGCTTGTATTTGTGCTGGCAGTGTAGTGCATCCCCACAGGAAGTCACATTGCGTTATGGCGAAAGTTGAGCTCAGCTCAACTCCTTTTCATTTTCCTGTACAGCTCAAGGGGACAAGAAAGGCACTAACACTGCCAGAGATGAAGGTTCATGTTGAGCCATGCTCACCCCTGACAAACATTCCCACAAAGATGTTCTAAGCAACTGCAGTCAACACATGAACTGTTCACATGTATACCAGCCTGCCCAAGCTGAAATTATACTGACACAGATGAAGATGCTATCCCTGACTTGAGGTGTTTAGTCCTTGATTAGTTGTGTATTGCGCTATTTTGTAAAATAATCTTACTTGCATAGGCAGGCTGGCAGCCATACTGAAGCTGGGCATGGCTGGTAGGCTGTAGCTGTTGGACAGAACTGGATCCGACCTTCCCATCATGGATCCTGATGAGAAGGACACTAAAGACACCGGGATGGAAAAATTGAGAGAACAAAAATATTTGTACAGTATCCCAGGCATTTAACATGCACTTAACATACAAGCTATTAGAATATCACTATGACATTAGCGGATGCAGGGGAGATAGTCATTGTTATGCAAGTCACAAATAAATCTCAAACTAGAAGATAAAAAACTAGGGATGCAGCGATACCACTTTTTTCAAACCGATACGATACCGATACTTGGATCTGAGTACTTGCCGATACTGAGTACCGATGCTGATAACGTCTGTGATGTAGGGGCGGCTGGGAATCTCATATCGCGGCTCGAGTGTGCTGAGAAGATGGCGAAATCCTACGTTTTCCACAACCGACAGTGGCTGGTCATCCAGAGCAATAAAATGAGTCAGAGCCTCTGTTATTTTAACTGCCCATGGATTTTTTCTTGACATTTTTTCTCGCTTTTCCAAAACCGTGAGTTAAAGTTGCCTGTTGTGGTTTTGCATTAGCCTTGGTAAACTAGGTGTACTCAGGGTTATGATGTGTCCTCAGATGTTTTATCAAATTGCTCGTATTGAACGGTGTACTCTCCTTCCCTCCCCTGGACACCTTACGAGTACACAGTTTGCACTCTGCCTTGCTTCTGTCATCGTCGATGACATCGAAGTGCGTCCACGCGGCTGACATGCTGTTTAGTGTTTAGCCTTCTGCAGCTGGTCTCACTCGCCTAACCACACTGTTCCTAATTAGCTCGACATCTCCCCTAGCCGCCAATCTAAAAAATACAACAAAATGACAAGCCACCCTCTGATCGCGGTCTTCGTGCAAAGCAATTGCATGCAATAAATTGGGATCTGTTCATGGTATCGATGAACTTTAACCAGTACGAGTACGAGTATATTAGAATAGTATCGGCCCGATACCGATCGGTGCATCCCTAGAAAAAACTTTTTATGATGTGTAAAGATGCAGTCAAACTGTACCAAAAATGTCTTTCAAAAATATACATGATGTCACAGACTATTTCATATTATTAAAATCATAGTCACCAAAACATGACTATATACAGTTGCATATGACAAACTGCTAACCATGCTTTGTATTTAGCCATATTTTAAAAATATCTGAAAATATGCCTTTTTGAATGGACAGAAGAGAAGTAGATGATGCTGCAGGAGTGGTCTGAGAAGTTTCTATGGATGTTCTAGTTTTACAGTTTTTCACTGTGACCACATTGTCCATTCTGGCTCACTGTCAAACTGTGATTTTACTGGGTTTACTTGGACAGTTCAATAAAGCAGAGCCACTGTCAGTGTTATTAATAACTTTTATGACAAGTTAAAATGTCTAACCATTAAAACAACATCCATTAGTTATTATGAGAATGTTTTTATTAGTACCTGGTGTAGTAGATTGTGGTAGAGGCTGGTAAACACTGGTGTTGAAGCTGCTGCTGATGGGAATATGGTTGGAGGAGTTGGACACCTGACGACGTTGATTTCTCAGCTTCTCCTCTCTTCTCCACTTTGCTCGTCTGTTGGAAAACCAAACCTGCACATGCCAGAATAGTTAACAAACACTGGTTCTTATGAGGTTAAAGGATAGTTTCACATTTTTATAAATCTTATAACAATACTGACATTTCCACATAAACACTGAGAGGGTTATTGGTTGCTGTAATTGCTCCTCCTGTCCATACCGGCTGTGAGGAGATCTCTTCTTACAGCAGTTTTGGTTTAAGTGATGGGGGACAAAATCAATGTCTTTATTTTGTGCAAAAATACATTCTAATGTTCTGCTGAATTTTGAATTTTGTTCTAAAAGGAAATGAAAGATACTTATTAGTTTTGTCTTACACAGACTGCTGAAGCCTCATATTAGCTTCGACTAAACTTATGAAGGCATTTTTGCACAGAATTTTGGACTAGGATCGCTTTTATTAAAATCACTCTACAAAAGGATATCTTAAAAGCTGTGGATAGGAGGCACAATTACAGCGACCATAAACCCTATTAATGTATATGGACAGGTCGGATTTGTTTTAAGATAGATTTGAAAATGTTTTACTTTAAGGCAAGTTGTCCTTGACTGATCACCATTAATAGCATTTCAATAATACTGTTATTTAATGACATGACCATGCATTATTACAACACACATTCACACACTGACTTGTTAGCCTAAAAAATAATAAATAATGGAACCTACCTGTATTCTTGCCTCTGGAAGGTCTATTTTGTTGGCAAGGCATTCTCGGGCAAACACATCTGGATAATGAGTCCTTTCAAATTCTGGAACAGATTTTGTCATTACATGATAACATTAGCTGTGCTGTGTCTAATTGATATACATCTGGACAGTAAATTTAGAGTAACAATAATAGTGAAGCAATGATTTTTAACATCTGCTCTAATGAAATACTGTAAGGGGCTGTGAAGATTTTTAACCTAAGCAGTTTTCACACAGTAATTTTCAGTATAATTTTCTGTCTAAAGAACTGCACAATTCACATTATGATCAAAACAGGGCACAGACCCCTCAGTAGTTATACTACATATGTATACTACACTAAACTAGGGCTTTATTTTTCCCATCACAATCTACTAGCTAATCCAACAGAAACAGAGAATGCATTGGAACTTTATGGATATAAGTGATTAAGAGAATAGTTTGACATCTTGGGAATATACTTATTCACATACTTGCAGAAAGTGAGATGCTCATCCCCCTCCCTAATAACTTTTGTCCAGTCCCTTAGATTAACTGACAAAATGTAAGTCTGAAAAACATAGACTAACCACTTCAATCACTTCAGACCAATCAGTACATGTTTACATGATGACATGACTTGCTGCTCTCCAAATTCCAGACCACTGTTGAATGCTTTAGGAGAAAGTTGACATTTCCAGAACAACAGGCATGTTTTCCAGTTGATGCAATCATCAAGAACATGAATTACATGACAGTAGACTAAACATGAACACAGTAACACACAGGAGACAAAATCAGCTTTTGAATAAAATTAGGATTAAGCGATGGAGTTGGTGAAATATGTTTCATTTTATATCCCTAGTGTAGTATATATTTAATGTAATTTAAATAGTTGTTAACAAGGTTAGACAGTTTGAAGATCATGTCATCATGTAAACATTCCATATAGTTGTCTGACTGGTACACTGTAAATATGACCCGGCTCAGTTGAGTCACAGTGGCTGTTTTCAACACTTCAATCACATTTACACAAGAAACAGCATTGTAAAGCTCATTATTTTTTTACCCATACATATTAATGTGTGTATGTGGGTGTATGACGTCCTAATGCGTATGTAGGTGTATGATGAACAAACTGTAGTCACCTTTCTCCAGTGCTTCTATCTGGTCCTGTGTAAAAGATGTTCTGTTTCTCTGCAGTTTCCTCTTCAGCTGAAGCCTCATCTGTGTCTCCTCTGAGTCTTCGCCATTGGAACTAACTGATATGGTGTTCTCCCCTGCCTCTGCCTGCGGACACTCTGCACCAAGGAAGGAAGGAAGGAAGTAGAAGAAATTAAGGAAGGAACAAACATATATAAATACAGTGGTTTCAGTCACTGTTATACTCAGATACACCATCAGTGTGGGGTTTTCACATTTTATAGTTTAGAAATAAATATGAAAGATGAATTGGATAAAATACGTTTTTTGGCTAAATGTACTAAAGTATCAAATATATGTATTATGATCAGTATAATTTACAATAATGCATCATATTTTGATCTTAATCTACAAAGTAACAAGTAACTCCAGCCATCAGATAAATGTAGTGGAGTGAAAATAGCACGATTCCCCTATGAACTATAGTGGCTAAAAAGTAAAAAACATGGAAATGCTTAAGAAAAATACCAGTATTTCAAAATTGTGCTTAAGTAAAGTACATGAGTAGATATGTTTCTGATAACTACATGATCAGCTAAATACTAATCATGTATTAGAAAATTTCCAGTCTGGCAATTGGACCAGCCATAGCACTAAAACAGCTTTATTAAAGGTGGTGAATGACCTCAGAATTTGTGGATGGCTGTCCTCATTCTGTTAGATTTGAGCGCTGCATTTGATACAATTGATCATGGCATTGGATGGGTCTGTCTGGTGTAGTGCCTGACTGGTTACGCTCATACTTGTCAGGAAGAAGGTTTTTTGTTAGTTTAGGGGATTCTTTGTCACACAGGTTTGAAATTGATATTTATGTTACTTATTTCTCCTATTCTATTTTCATTATACATGGGTCCTCCATTACTAGTCGGCATGGTGTCAAATATTATTGTAAGGCAGATGATACAGTACACAATTGTACATCTATGATTTGCCAGACAACACCAGTTCTTTGAATTCTCTTTTTTTCCCTCCTCATTGATATCAAACTAAGACTCAAGTTATAGACGTGGCAGTGGGTTTGGACTCACTAATTTAAACATATGTTTTTCATTGTAGGAGCATTGCCACTAATTCCAAATGCATGTTAGTCTGGAACCTCTCAGTTCATTTTTGATTTCCAAGGGGCGTTATCGACGGGCATAGACAGCCAATCAGAGCGATGAAACACCTTTCTGTCGGACGGTACGGCCTGTCAGAAGTTCGGCAAACACATATTTCTTATCAACATAAAGTTTAAGTGCAGTTGTTTGGTCTTCTTTTAGAGAAAATTTACCGTCCATTCCGTTTAATACTGCCGCTGTAGCTGGCCGGAGAACACAGCAGCGCCATTTTAGATATTAACACAGATACCTGAACGGCGCTCGTCTCTGTCTGTCATCGTATTAAACCTGCCTCCTACTAGATAAACGTTTGTGATTGGTTAGCCCGATAAATCGGCAGAGAAATCAGTTTAAATGGGAGAGGGGCCAGACGTATCTGCCAGAGCAAATTAAACATGAGCTCGCGGATTCGTCTGGTTCCCAGGCTATTTCATTTAATGTTTCATCAAAAACTCTCAGATCTTTGACTGCCTTTCTTTCCTGATGTTTCCCACAAGATATCTGGTGAGGCTGCTTTCTGTTTTTATGGTCCTAATCTGTGAAAAACCTTTGATGAACATAGAGGAGACTTTAGCATCTCAAGAGACAAATATTTTTTTCAGGAGGTGGTGGATGCCAAATGTGAGAGAATACTTGTTCACTCATCGCGTGAACACAAACCTGACTGAGAATGAATGCTGCTAATGTGTTTACTGGATGTGTACATAAGTTTCTGTTTGCTAACAAATTTACAGTAAAATACGATATAGGTATATGTATATGTATACACACACACACACACACATAGATAGATAAATAGATAGATAGATATTCCATTTCATTTTAAACTTAAATTCAGCTATTATTTTATTTTCCCTTTTATTACTTCCTAATTAATTTTATTAAATTAGCATTTTTTTGTTTTTTGGTAATCTGAATGTAAAAAATAAGAAGCTATGTAAAGTTTCACTGATTTAATAAATGTTTAATTATAAATTGCAGATGTAAGGACAAGCTATTCCATGATGAGAACCACTGTTTCTGTAATAACTGCATAGTCTAGCAGGTATATTATCAATAACAGCTAAAGCAATGGCTGCTGTATACAGTACTTCTCTAAAACCCAGGCCATGATCAGTGTAGACAATAGAATATGTCATATTCAAATCCATAAAATTAAACAATGCACGCATGTTAAAAGTTGAGTGAAGGTACAGCCCAATTCAGGGTAGAGATCTCAAACATGTGATCTCTGAGCAGACGGGAGCTTGACTCCAGCTCCCTGTGGAACTCATGTTATTTGTGGTGCTAGCCTAATTATTCATTATCCCCAGCAGACAGAGACTGCAAAACAGAATGAAGCCATTGCTCAGTGTCACAGTCAGTCAGGCAGAAAGAAACACAAATGAGAGCAGACGCCCCTTCTCCCTCCCCTGCAAACACAGACACACACACACACACACACACACACACACACACACACACACACACACACAAACATACACATGCGTACACACAGGCACAAACATGCTGTAGACTGATGGGGAGGCAGCAGCCGTGGAAGTATAGCATGACTTTGTTTCACTGCTGTAATCCCAGGGTGCTGGAGGAAGAGCAGCAGCATATGAGTCTACTCCATACCGCAAATGTGGCCCTCAACCACACACATTGAAGGGAAAAGAAAGGAAGCTGCTTGTGTCAACTCTATACAATGTGTCCTCTGTCCCATGCAATGTGAATTTTGAGAACATTTTAAATTCTGAATTTCTTCTACTATAAATATATTCAGCCCTACCTGAGTTGCAAAAAATATAGCAGTCAGAGCCACGTGTGCTCGGTCCAGAGATTTTGCCAGTGTTTGCACTTACACTCACACCCGTGAGTGTCTTACCAATGGTAGTGAGTGAAATCCCATTATTGTAGTAGTAGTAGTAGTCGTAGTGTTAGTTTTAGTTTGAGTAAGTGTCTTACCAGTGGTAGTGAGTGTAGTCCCACTGTACCACCCGGAGCGTCCTCCCCAGGTGGTTTGTCCATTGATGATCTTGAGTTTGTCAAACATCCCTTCAGCTCCCATTGTGCCCATTTGCTGCTTGTCACTGGCCAGGTTCCTGAGCACTCGATTTATTGATGACACCTGGTGATACACAACAATGTGATTACATAAGAGCAACTATTTTGTTGGCTATGTATGGCTTTGATGGACAGAATCTAAAGAACCAAACATTGTGAGCAACCAAACCAAAGCATTAATGACCCACTGTCAACCTTCAGCCAGCCTCATCATGTTTATTTAAAGAGACACTACAGAGACTTGTGAGACACTACATGAGATCTTTTACTTCCACATCACTGGTTAATGTTAAAGGCTTTGTGTAGATGCAACACCTGTCATGTTGGTGTCTCAGCCTTTTGATTTTTACATAACATAATTCATTTTACATTACACTATTAACCAGTGGGGTCTACTATGAGTTAATAGAATGGCTGGAACACGTATAGTACATGGCTTAAGTGTATTTTTAAAGTGGGCTCATATATATTCTTTCTGATTGGTTGGTATGAAAACATTTTCAACCACCAAACTTCACTGAGATGGTAAAAAAATGTTGAAAGAGAAAGACAGCAGCTTACCAATGGCACAAATGAGTAAATCCTCCCAACTGGCTAATAAACTGTACAGCACCAGTGTAGCACCAGATCAAGTTTTCTTTAAATGTTTACTGTTTCGATGTATCCCTGAAAACATTTGCTCAGCTAGTCTAGCTAGTTTTGTGTTATGCTTTTCTTTCCTGCTTTGGTCAGTCACATTCCTTAAGGAATACAGAGTGATTTCATACACAGCTCTATTTATGGTATTGCAAGGCATACTGGGAAACTTATTCTCTGAAAAATTTAATTCTCTTTTCGTTATTTCTTAAGTGATTTTTTTCTACTGCTAAGCTTGTTTTTTCATGCACATGGGAAGTTTGATGTAATCACATTTCTTAGTCGGGAGAGCATCTTAGTGACATTACAAAAATGTGAATTACAATTTGTCCTTTTGTACCAGCCATTAGTTTTTGAAGTATTAAAGGTGTATTTTGCTACATTTTACTTTAAGTCCATATCCATTCATGAATTGAGCTAAACTAGGTTAGGCTCAAATTGTAAAATTCCCCTGAACCTCAGTATCTTTTTAATAAACATTTATGTTCTTAACTGCTTGATTTTAATTTTAGTGTACAGCAGTTTGGTACATGACAGTATTCACTTTTAATTAATTGAAATAAGATTGATATTGAAGGATTGATTGGATTGATATTTAAAGACTGCATCTGCCTGCTCCAGTTTGCTATTTGTGCCACACCTGCCCACTCCCACAAACTATTAGTACCAAGCCTGCTGT
Organism: Lateolabrax maculatus; assembly: GCA_031216445.1. NCBI lineage: Eukaryota > Metazoa > Chordata > Actinopteri > Acropomatiformes > Lateolabracidae > Lateolabrax > Lateolabrax maculatus. Next base: position 1,993,532 of record CM062214.1, on the reverse strand, counting down.
TACAGTGTAGTAAATACATCAGCTATTATCTATACAGCTATTAGTCTAGACTTTTGGTTAGCTTGCCCTGCACAAACTCTAATTGACACGACTTGGCTGACGAACAGAAGGGTCTTACACTGGGTATATTGTCGTTGGTGCAGACTCCCTCTGCCAGCAGTCGGTCTCTGATCTCCCAGGCGAAAATGGATGGACACTCTCTCTTGTACTGAGCGATCTTTCCCACCACCTCTGGAGTGGCCACCCTGGGTTTACTCCCTCCTATGGCCCTGGGACGGATCGAACCTGTCTCGTAGTACCTGCCCAAGATCTTACTCACGCAGCCATTAGACACCTGGATGCAAAAAAGCACACATCACACACATTATTGGGGCTGGGGAAGAAAAAGTATTGGCTGTTTGGTAGATGATCTACAGGGAACCAGGAAATGAACAGTGGTCTCCAATGTCAAAGTCATATGCTTTGTCAACCCAATCATGCACCCCGACCTACAAGGCATGGTGGCTCTATATCAATGTCACCCCACTTCCTCCTACATACTTGACTGACAACAATCATGATGGTGGATGTAAATATAGGTCATAAGTCAGCATTTTAGCAAATAACTGATGCCGTCATTTTGTTGGAGGACAGTATTGATGTACAGTGGCATACAAAGTGCAACTGGATGCTCAACGTCTAACCCCTAACCTTACCCTGTCCAGTGCACTGTAATATATTTACCATGTGTTTTTCTGTGTGATCTGTTATTAATATGGTTCTCCGACTATCTAACCATACTTGTAGGTACAGTATCTACGACCACTGTTCGTACCATTACTGACAGTATCAGTTCTTAGCATGATGAGTTTACCTGTAGTATTCTGGATATGTCACAGGGTCGAGCTCCACTGTGTGCCAGCTCCACTATCTTCTGCCTGGTAGAATCAGGTAAAGGTCTCCCATTGACAAATACACCTCCCAGCTGGTTTACTCCACTGTGACCTACATACATACACACAAAGTAAAAAAGGTTTTCAGCAATTGGTTTACTGAGCTATATTTACTCTACAGTTATTTTTTTTAAATGATTCAGTTTAAAGCTGAAAAACTGAGCGGTAATGAAAAGAGAATTCTAACTACAATGAACTGAATAGCCACACTGATCAGGCACATGCAAGAGAGGAGGAGGGAGTATAGCAGGGAACACAAGATTAGAGGAGATGAAAAGAATAGAGAATCTTAAGCCTCTCTTAGGCTTAAAAAATTGTAGTTACTTGTGTGTTTTTATGCAAGATCTTTCCATCTTTACAGTACATGCTAGATTTTAGCCTTGTTATAATCTGACATGAAATTGACTGGAACTGACCCGTCTACACTGTTGTCATACATGACCATATGTGTTCAGCTTCTGGCAATACTATGCAGTCTACAACTTTGTGAATAAATGTTAACTTTATGGGATAAAGCCATATGATCTAAACTACTGTCCAATACATACACAATATACATACATACGCTGTATACTGTTCTTCTTTTTCAGAAATGCAATGAGAAATAAAGACGTGTTGATTCATTACCCGAACTGAACATCAAATGTAACTTTATGGATATGGACTGAATCTATTTTTAACTTTATTATATATTTTGTAACAGTTTATCTTACCTACTATTAAATAGTAATTGTAAGGAATTACCAGGAAATTACAAATTCACATACCAACAGCACTGTCCTTTATTGCTTTAGTTTAAATTCTAGAGCAGAAGAGGAACTGTGACCTGAGAGACCCAATTAAGGTTCCAAAATACCCATGACTGATAATTCTTGGAAGAGTGGAATAAAATTATCATCTCAGAGCATTCTGCGATCAAATTTTTTTTTTTACTTTTTTGTGCAGTGAAGAAAAAACTGTTCAATTTAAGCAATCCAAATTCCAGCTTGAAGAGGGAGGGGGACAAACGTCTGCTGATCAACATGTTGCAGGTCTGAAATTTTTCTCTCAGCAGCAGCATACTGCAGTCTTTGCGGTGACACTGTGCAGGTTAAGTAGGGATTTACACAGAATCAATTGTCTATTGTCTGTTAATGGCTCTGTGTGAGAAAGCATATTGCAGATTTATAAACCTCTCAACGGGACATTAATAAATCATACCACCAGCCAACACATACACACACACACACACACACACACACACACACACACACACAGAGACATGCACACACACAGAATGAAAGTAAATCCGAAAGAGGTTTCACTATAGACCCTCATCATCAGTAGGATGATTACCACAAATATGAATAACAACAATGCAATAATTACACTAAAGAATAATATATTAGCAAGGTGGGAAACATGCTGCACAAATTCTCATTTTATCAAGACATTTCTGTTCATCACTGAGTCTTAAAACATTATTTTCTTATTTTCCCCCCTCACACTCACACTCTGTGATGTATTCTAAACTGCTTTGAGACTGTTGGATCTCTACATGTTAAGCTTTAATAAAAGTTCATGTCTATCAAACGTTTATAGTGTAGTCAATTAAATGACCTGCACCTACGCTGCTGGTGCTGGAGCTGCTACTATCAGGCCAAACTTTAAACTATGGTGTTTGGGATTTCAACTTAAGAAACATGTAATTTGAAGCAAATGAAGAAAAAACCTTCACCACTTTCACAACACATAGCCAGGAATTAAAAACAAAAAACCTGCAAATAAATAAAACACAAGCAAGTCAAGAAACACATTCAACATTACAGAGAAAACTGGCTTAGAACACAACAATCTAAAAATTAGGGGAAAAGAAACATTGTTAGCCTAATTTCCAACATCAGGACTTTGTGTTTGTGCAATTTCAAAAAGTTTTAGTGCCCCCCCCCAGAAATTGTCTTGGCCTGTAGAACTTGCTATTTTTACCTGTAGGGAAGGAGCGTGTTTCTTTGAGACTGTAGACATGGACAGCATTAATTCAGTTCAAATATCTAAATATTTTTATGTTTGCCTGGCCGGCAACGTCTAATGACCATGTGAATTATAACTCTTGTTGGTTAAGAACAAAGGTGTAAGCAGTGTGATGTTGTAGCAGCACAAACCTGTTTGAGCAGATGTTTGAGTGGATGGTTAAGTTGACAAAGCGTGTGATATGGAGGTGGGAGACCGCTGTTTGTAACACTGGTTACTTTTAACCGTGGCCATGATTGTTCTCATAACCAAACTAAACCCTGAACCGTAGGGGTGTGTGTACAAACACCTGTGTGTACAAACAACATATTTAGACTGTAGTCTGTATGTGTTGTTCAATTGCTGAATGTGTACATACTATACATACTACATGTGTGGTCAAACTGGTGAAGATAGAAGACGGAGCACAGAGTGTGTGCAGTAAAGAAAATACACGTGACAGAAAATATTCACTCATAAAAACAGACACTAAGCAACGTAAGCAGCTGTAAAATGGAGCTCAAGGTAAAAGGTAATCTATGTCCTGTATGTCCTATTTATATGCATTACACAAACAAACATTACAGAAGCAAAAATGTCCTTAATTGGTAATTTCCTTAATTGGTAATGAAATGATTAGTTATTAAATTATTCAATTATCTATCTATACACACACACACACACACATATACATTTATATACTGTATATGTAGAGGACAGAGGGTAGAAACAAAAGGGGATTCTCGTTGACCCCCCACCTCTCTCTTTGAGCAGAGCCACTCAACTGCAAAAACATTTTACACAACAAATTATAGGAAGAGTCATGGACCCTGTAGGAGCTGCTGTTGAGTGTGACGGTGGATTATTTCATCCTTTAACTCTCCCTCATGCTGCCTCACATCGTGTTCACCCTGTGTTTAAGGGTCGTTTGTTTCGCCGTAGAAATGTTAATCACAGTGTCATTTCCCAAAGGAACACACTGGGGCTTTCCTCTGCTGACACACAATTAATAGACAGACATATGGAGTAAATTTGGCTGTGGTCCCTCTGTGACACACACACACACACACACACACACACACACACACACACAGAGCAAGTGGGCCCATGGGAGAAGCTCAGCAGCTTTCACTTTAAATCAGCTCATTCACACTGAACCTGACTGAATTAACTTTCAATTTAACCATGTACTGTTAATCAATCAATACGTACTCCAAATTAAACAGTAAATTCGTCCTTTGTCCATGCACCCCAGCACAACATTATTTGTCTGTACCTTTCAAATCTGTTAGAAATGACTCCACTCAACGATAGGGTTAGGTTTGGGGAAACATTGTGGTTTGCTTTAAAATATAACCTACGTTTTTAGGTTAGCAGAGCTTCATCGTCATGGTTACAAAAATAAAACGAAAACAAAGTGCCTGTTGGTTGGAAACGCGATATGAACAGCAGTCTCCCGTATTACAGTCTAATGCTTTGTTGATCAATCCAACCCCCCCGACCTCCTCACTACACAGACTTTGTCGTTGTAAATTAACATCACCAGACTGTATGTCAAACATAAACAAAGAAAGGGGCACTTGCTGAAACAACTGCTTTTATTCATCTTTTAAGGTTGTGGGGAAAAAAGCGAGCAAACAGAGAACTCACAGGGACTCTGGACATTTGAAATCCTACAGAGATTCCAACATTCTGCACTATACAACAAAAGTGTCTGTGCGTTTGGTAAATTTGAAATTGATGTTTAAGTGTGGAAACAACATGCATTGACATGTTTTCAGGGTGTTTTTGTAAAAATATCTGTCCATAGTGACACACCTCACCAGCAAAGAAACGGCTAAATCTTGTCTTCAGCCAACATGTGTTAAGCAGACAGTCGGGTTCCTCTGCTGAGTCCGAGCTGTTCAATCTGTCTCCTCCTGCTCTGTCATCACCTACTGTACACTGGGTTCAAATACACACACACTCACTGTTTAGTTATTCTCATTAACATATTTTTCTGTCTCTTTTGTATAATAAATGTGTTAGAACTAACTACAAACTATTAAACACCTCATGATTTTTACTGGTACACCCTAAATACAGTACCCCCTAGGAGGAAGACTTCCGTTATGTGGGACATCATTATGACATCACATGTAACAGCTATACAGGAACCTACATCAGTGAAACAGCAAGGACCCTGAACACTTGTCATTGAGCAGAAGTCGGTGGATGGCCGGAAAAAGATCAAGGAGGACATCTGACACCAGAGACCATCTTTGAACAGAGACATGGGTTATCATTTCTCCCCATATGGGAACACAAGCTATCATGTGACTGAAGTTCCATTGTTAGGTCACGTGAGAACTGAGCCAGTTCCAGGCAGCTTGTCATTTCAATCTTATACCAACTTGTGAAAACAACTGCTATGAAACCTCTACATATCTGAAAATGTGGATGATTCCTGGTTATTCCTGGTCCTATTAATATGTAATTCCTGGTTATTCCTTATAATCAAATTTCATCATCATATAAAATGACTGTAGTTTGTAGAAAATAAATATACATCATGCTGTTGTTGGTTCAGGAGTTTCTTGTGTATAACACAATAAACTTCTGAACCAACAACAGTGAACCTGAAAAAAACTATAGCCAATTTTTTCACCTTTTAGTTTTAAACTGCTGCAAAGAGAACATCAACAGTCCCCTGTCAGATTTGAACCAATAATATGTGTGTTTGACAACTAGCTAGGAATTCAATTCTAATTATTTTTATCGTTTGATTTATTTTATTTTTTCACAGCAATAACTCCACATAATGGTATAATTCAAGTCTACACAATACTTGGAAAACACTCTGCTGCTCTTGTTACACAAACTGGTCTGCATTAATGTCAGCTAGAACCTCAATCTCTTACACGTGCATACTGAACACACACATACACACACACACACACACCCACACACACACACACGGACAGACTCACCCATATCAAAAGACAGTTAGATGCTGAACAAAATGTCAGCACTGATGGAGAACACTGCAGACTGACTGGACCCACTTTCATTTCAATCAATTTCTAATGTAACATGTGCTTCATTCACTAATGATCTTAGCAAATTAATATTGGTGTTCACCTTCAGTTACTCCTCAACAACCTCCAGCTGCTCCATTTTCACTATTTGGAATTAGAATAGATTAAAGTGGAGGTGATGTGATAATAGCACCCAGTTTGACATTTAACCCAATGCTACTGCCCAACAGAAACGTGGCTAAAATGTTATATCAATCATTCAGTAACACCCAGGGTGAGATGGATGCAAGGGGTAGAACCAGTGTAGTGTGAGATTGATAGTGGTCAGAGGAGAGATGCAGGACAAAGAAACAAGCAAAGACACAGAGAGAGAAGTAATCCACACACCTTCACTGCAGAGAGCATGGACCTCTTGTCCCGCAGTAAGAAAGAAGAAATCAGTTGGAGTTCATTGTCAGTCCTACCCGAAAAAAAGTTCTATACAGCACAGAATTTTGACTTAACTAGTCATAATTTACAATGATATTTAAAGGTCCAATCAGTCTAATGTAAGGTACATTCACATAGAAGAGTTGAGTTACTGATGGAAGATCAACATTTAGGTCTGTTTTACACCAATCATTAAAGGATAATTCCAGTTTATTACAACTTGGGCCTTAATTTCCACTGGGGCAAGAAATGCCCCAAATCTCTAACTGCCCGTGTTTCTTGCCCCTACATACTTTTTGTGTGTGATGTTGCTGCGTTCCTAGATGTCAACTATTAACTTGCTGAGTACAAGTTAATAGCTTGTTTTTTTACTTTTAAAAATGAAAGACAAAACTACAAAAACAAGTAATTGCACACCTGGTCCAAACCCAAATTCTAATGTGAAAACGCGGATGCAAATTTGGGTTCAGCCAGTGTTTGAGGTTGGAACATTTTATATGTTTACAGGGACACTAAGACCCCTATACACCTTGCATAAAAATGTGTCTCCAGTGTCTACATTGACATTGAGATCCAATCGCTCTGTCCAGCTCCAACAACCACTGGTCACATCCTCCTGTCATTTTTTTGCTGGTCCAAAAAAAGTTGTTGTATGTGGATTGAAAACACAATTCATTTACACTTGTGTTCAGTGTGGTCACAATGCGTCCTTGACTAGCTCAGGAGGTGGTTTGGCTGATTGGATCACAATCTGTCCTCAGTGCATCTCGGGTGCATTTACACATTTACTTTCGTGTGGTCAAACACTATCTGATTACGTGTAAAGGGGGGTCAATGTCTCTGTTGTAGATGAGTGAAAAGAGACTCTTTCCTGATCCTGTCATTTGCCTTTATCTGACAACTTTTATCGTAATGGTACCCTCAGTCTGCGCTGATGACTCAGATCATTCACTAAATAGGATGTGGTCGATGACAAATCTTATTTTCAATTTTCAAATTTCATCTGTCAAACTTTTATTTCTTATTAAAGCTGCTTTAAGACCCACAATGTAGTAAACCAGAATTGTCCTTTAATGTTACTAATTATTCTACAGCACCAGAAAACATTGCAGAAACAGAATTTCAGATGTGGCCAAATGACCAGTAATGAAACAGAGTGAAAGTTTTTGAATGTTGGTAGTTTGGCTATGCTGTTGTGTGTTTGGTTCTGTCTTTCAAATCAGCCCGGCAATGCTGGGCCCCTAGCAGTAGTTCTAAGGTGGAATATTGGGTGGATTGGTATATAAATGTATTATTAAAACATTGTTTGGTCTAATATCTATTTATTAACCATGTTTTTGATGAGATGTATCGAATGCAATTATTCACCACACGTATAGCTATGGATACAGTAACATCAAAAGCATTAATGACAATAACAACAAACAAGAGGTGTTACTCACTGTTTTGCATCATGGAGGCAACACCAGTCTCCCAGCTTGTTTGACTTCTGAAATCTGTACAAACAGAGAAAAAATCTTTTACTCTATTATAATGTACAGTACAGGACAGGATGTACAGCACAATACGCCACACACAGCAGGTCAATTACTGTCTAATCAACTTTTCGACAGCAGTGAGAAAGAAAGAAACTTTTTATCTACTAGAAAAACATGTTGAGGTGAAAAAAAATGCTAGACACTGTCTGACCAGAATGGCTGAATGCCAAACCGTCCTGTGATTGGTTCATATGGTAATGTATGCTAATGGCCATAAAGTTATGAGCACAGACTTAAGTCCCGCTATGGGAGTCCAGCTCTCACACAGCTCGAGTGTGCCGCCACAAACTGAAAAGCAGCGGAGGATCTGTTTCTTTTTTTTTATTTCTACTAATCATCAGTCATAAAGCTAAAAAATGATTTCTAAACAAAAGATAGAATCACATCTCTGTCCTATTTTTTTTTCATGATCTAACTTACCATACTGGACAGACCTGGCCATTTTTTATTCTTTCTGTTGAAGACATTATGGACCGTCAATGAAAGACAGGCTAAACTGGAGCAGTCTGCTTCTGCAGAAGGAATGCATTCTCATACATTTTTTCTTTGTGTTTCTCTGTCGGTTGGACACTGTTTCTACGTATGTAGCTGAAGCATTTCTGCGCAGCTGCATGTGTGCTGAATATACTCTGGCATTTCCATACTGTATAAGGATATATCTGATAGCACCTTGCTCGCTGTTGTTGAATTTAAACTCATTTGTGATCATCAACAATGAGCTAAAAAAACATTGTGGGAATTGGAGGACAGCTGTTGTACACTATAAAAAACAGGTGTTTCAAGTAGGAATATAAACTACAGCAATTAGGAGTGAGAAATGGCTTTATCTATCTTAAATGATCTGTGGGAAAAAAGTCAGAACACATTCAAAGTTTTTACCTGAATTAATTCAGGATCAGTCTTAATAGAGTTAAATATCGAAAAGAGTGAGGTCATGTAGGTGTGAAAGATGTACATGAGCAGGAGCCACAGAGTCCTATAGACTAACACAGTGAAATTGACCTCTTTAAATGAACCAGCTACAGGCGGATTCTATCACAGTTTTCCATGGAGCCTCATGGAGAAACTGAATCAAATCCAGTAATGTGTTATGACAAATGTTCTTAATGCTGTTAAGAAGAACGAAGAATACCAGGTAATCTTAGCCGAAATGATGGAGATCCAGTGTTCAAAATTAAATTAATAAATAATCATAGAAATAAAATCTGACAAAATAGCCTAACTAATGGAACCATGAAACTAAGTTATAATGAAATGTTATTTGATCCTGCTTCCTTTAACAATAACATGGTTTAATGCAGGTTATATCTGTCTTCTCATTCAGACCAAAGCAACAGCCAACCATATAAATGACTCTGCCCTGTTTCTTAGTGGGATTATCATTGGGAAAACTGTGTTGTGAAATAAAAACAGACTTTGAAATAAAACTGGAACTGGAATAAATTTAAGCAAATTAGTCAGGATTAAATAACTTTTCATGATAATGAACAGTCTTATTTATCGTGTTTGTATTTGTTCATATGATCATGTTTGTATTTGCTAATATGATTAGTTATTTAATATTGTTTCATTTATTTATTTATTTATTTCTGAACAATTTAGGTTTCCATATAAAATTAGCCAAGCTCAAACCAAAGGTATTACAGGAAGGGTGATTAAAAGGGAAATTAATCAGCATCAAGTTATTACTAAAGTAGATTGTTTGCAAAATTGAAAAATTAGGTTAGTTATTTTGTGCATTTCTAAATAATTCCAGAGTTAGTGATGATTAAATAACTGTGTGTCCTGGTGGAATAGTGGTTAAGGTGTGAGCGCAAAGTCTCCAGTTCAGTTCCAGCCATGAACCTTGTGTCCTGTCTCTCTCTCTACTATATGGCCTCAATTAAGGCTAAATTGCCCAGAACATACAAAATAACATCATGGTAATACGCCTACATAATTATAATTAAAACATGTATATCCATAAATATATAACTGTCCTCCATTATCACCCAAAAGGTTCATTTATGAGAGGATTATTGGGCATACCAAGATGACCAGTTTAGTTATCTGTTGTCATTATTGCATGCAGAAAGCACATGACATTCATTATACTTCATCCCAACTCTCAAAACCAAAGCCTTTTTAGTTTGGCTTGAAAAAAAACTAACTAATAAAGGCTTCAAAGCTGCTCCTTCACTGAAGCTCTTGTCATTAACAACCTGCATAATGAACATGAAGCAGCTCCATACAGGAACAAACACACACACACAGGCCGGCTATAGGCACCTTGTCCCCGCTATAACTCAGTGCCTTTCTCCCTGTGAAAGGAGACAAAGAGCCGGAGGAGCGGAGCCGCGGCTCTGCTCGGTAAATACGCGCCAGTCTTTGTGTGTCGACGGGATTTTGGTGTCGTTGCCTCGTTAGTTGCGGCTCGTTAAAAAACCTGCAACACAAAACCACGGCGGGGAGCCCAATTTGACCAGTACAACTGACATAATGGAGTTCTGTTGAACACACTGATGACAATATAAAAGTTTCATTCAGCCGCATTCAGCGCGCTGATATGAGTAGAAAAGAGCCGAGAGACACAGAGCTGCTGCCGAACACTGCTGCTGATTTACCCCACTCCCAAAGCACCGAGGCTGTCCCACTGCATGTTCCTAACAATAAGAATAATATTGATAATAATAACAATAACGACAACAGTTCTAATAATAGCAACAATCATAATGATCCGTTTTATTTTAACATTGTAATAATTGTATACACTAGGACACAGACTGTTTATTAGTTTACTACTACATTATACAGGGTAGCCTAAATATTTAACAGAAGTTTAGAAAAAGAAAAAAAAAAAAGCAATATAACCTGTGTCAATACTCAATAAACCTTCATAAAACACAGCCTATTGCATGTTCCTTTTACAAGTTCAAAGTACAAAATTAGAGGCAATTATTAGCCGTTCAAAAAAAATACCCCCCCCCCGTTTGACTCCTGAACCGGTGGTAGGCTACTTAAAGGGAAGGTTGTACTGAATTAGACCAGCCGTTTTCATATTAATAGCGTTTGATAGTGTGCTGTGTTTTCGCCATGGGCTCACCAAAGCAAGCTGATAGCTGCAAAGGCAATAGACATCATCAACTCAACCTAATTTGAAAAGCAGCCACAAGCAGTACAAGAAATAAAAAGCACTAGATAAACAGTTACATCAAGTGAAGTCCGCTGAATCAGACCCTCAGTGGATCAAAGTCTAGCTCCAATGCTTCCTATACTCTCTTTTTACAGCCTGTTCAAGACTGAGGGGTTTGATCAGTTAGCATTCTTCAAGTATTCGAAAGTAGGCGAAAAATGAGCCAATAAACGGAACAATTGGGGAGAGCAAGAGTGAATGTGTTTAGATGAAGAGGTTATTTTTGCTGTAAATGTTTATAGTGACATGCTTTAAAGTAGGCTAGCAGCTAATAGACATGACACATCACATAATTTATACTGTAATTATGTATTTGATATAATGGAGCGGGGCCGCGTTAAAAAACCTGTAAATTAAAGTTATGGGAAACACAGAAAGCCTCTAAATAAGCAAATAGATTTTGAAATGTAAAGCCAACAGTTCTGATTTCTGGATAATAATTCAACACACTAAAATGCTTGTTGTGAAGGTTGGACGTCTCCGCTGCACTGCTCACTATTGTCCGAAATCAAACGTGGCTCAGGTGCACGCAGCAGATACAGAAGGTAGTATGGGGAGCAGACCGCTCACATCCCTCTGACACACAGAAAATGAAATTTTCCAAATTCACATGTTGGATGAATTAATTCTGACCTGATTAATCATGCAGTTAATTGGCTTCGATTGTATTTAGACGTTAATTAACAGCTGACTTAATTAGATCAACTATTAATATATTATTATATGACTATTTATCATCTTGTAGGAGGATGTATGCTGCCTTTGGATTTGAAAATGCCTCCACTCCAAACAGCATGGATTATATAACACTGAGAGCATTTTCATATTTGGAAGCACTTTTGAATGTGATTCAAACAGTTTTCTAACTGAGGTATGATTTCAACATGGTGCAGGCCTTTCTAGCACTTACTTCGGCCTATTTTTAGTCTAGGCCGCCAAAAAAAAAAAAAAAACTCTAATAAATAATGGAAGGCCTTCCCTGGATAACTTGATCATTTATATGTAGTCTATACATAAACGGATGAGGGTCAATTATTTGATTTATAGACACAAACCTTCATTATTTTCCGTTTAAATATCAAAATTTTTTTGCTGAGAATAAAAATAGATGGCTTTATGTTTGGGTCAAATAGATCCGTTTCAACGGTGTTCACTTGAAGTTTGGGATCATTTGTAGGGCTGATTTCATGGTAATTGTAAAATGTGAGTTTAGTCAAGTAAATTACTTGTTTAATACAATAAATGTGCTCTGAAATATGTGAAACAATCCCAGGGTACATGACAGACATGGCTAGTAAAATAAATACAGTAAGTAAAATACAGCATCCCTGTACCGGGAGTATCATCAAGTCTGAGATCGATGGGTTTATATACAATCTCCAAACTTGAAGGAATCCAACAACTTTATTTACGGCTTGCTCAATATAATTTCTGGACCAAATAAAGGACCATGAAGCGGGAAATAAACTCGCTTTAAGTATTAAGCAGATAGACCGCGATGGTCACTCTAAATAAAAGTGGACTCGCACTCACATGCAGGCGCCCACCTTCCAGAATACACTTCTCTTCCTCCGCGTTCTACCTTGGAGTTTGGGGGAATCCCAGAAATCTGGTTTCAAACCGTCCCTCTCGTCCTGCCCAGCCGGGATAATCCAGCAAAGAATATGGTCTGAGCCGATGATTAATCCGCATCACTCACTGCTGAGCGGCGGCATCACAACGCGCTGTCAGCCAGAGCGTCAGAGCTGCAGCGAGCGCTGCTTTAGGGTTGTTGTTTGTTTGTTTGTTTGTTTGTTTGTTTGGTCTGTGTCTGCCCCCTGACTTGTGTCTGTCAGTGAACGCGTTCTCCCGGGGATTGGCGGGGCAACATAACCCCGAACCAGTACTGCAGTCCGGCCTTGAGCAGGGCCAAATGCAAAATGTTGTTCAATGAATGTCTTTGACAGCTAGTCTTTACATGCTATACTTTTAGGACTTCAAGTTGCAAATACAAGAAAACTGAGAAAAACATTTCTGAGGCGCTATATTTCAGCACAATTAGGCAACTGGACTAAGAGTAGAGATATTAACACAACAATGGTATTTTTATTTGCTGCCAATATTAGGAAAGGGGATTGGACAAAGCATGTTGAGCAGTATATTAAGGTTCTCCTAAATGTGTTCTTTTATTTTGACTTTTTTCTCATGGTGGACTCTGTGGTTGAAGCCAACTTCAGGTATCCCAGCAAATTCTGAAACTAAACATAAGCATCTGTTGATTTTACATTTTGACAGGTAAATTCAGATTTTTTAAGCTGCTAGACTTAATTCATCAGTTATATTTCCAGAATTTACGGACAATTCATTTAAATAATTCAAAAGAAATCTACTCTTTTTCTACTTTCTCTCTCTTTGTCTGTAAACGTTTGCTACATAAAACATTTCAGCCACCAAAGAGGCAGAGGGAGTGAACTCTTTCATCCCTCCTCATTCTTTTTTTGTCATTCTGTCCTGTCTATTTGTTTATTCTTTCATCCTCTTTTCCTCCTCTTCATCTGTTCTTAAAGCTGCAGAATTGTTCAGTTGTTGTTTCTAATATTTTAATTTATAAACTGTTCTATCTTTTTCATTTTACCCCTTTTTCTTTCTTTCCTTTTCTTTATTTAGTTATTATGTTATAACATTAGACTACAAACATGTTTGTCTTCACTTTCTTTTTCTTAACTTTTCTTAAATTTGTCCCTATCTGCTAACCAAACTGTAACTCCATGCTCCCACTGATGGAGATGGAGAAGAGAGAGATGGGATGGACAGAGAGAGAGGGAGAGATAGAAGAGCAAGAAGAAGCTTACCTTTCTGTGGCATGCTGTAGAGAAGTAAAGTTTTGGTTCTTTTAATTTTCCAACAGCTCCTTTCTTCTATTCTTTCCTCCAATTAGTTTCTCCTTGACTGAGGAGACAAGTGCAGAGAGAGACAGAGCTTCTCCTCTGAGGAGGAGGGAGGAGAGAGGGAGGGAGGGAGAGTGAGTGGGAGGGCCAAGAGACTGCCAGAGAGAGAGGATGGGAAGAGAGAGAGAGTGGAGGGAAGGGGATGGACGGTTTGAGCAAGAGAGCTGAGAGTTTGTTTATGAGTTTGGGTGTGTGTGTGTGTGTGTGTGTGTGTGAGTGAGAGAGAGAGAGAGAGAGAGAAAGAGGGAGGGAGGTGTGTGTGACTCCTGTGATCATTCTTCCACACTTCATCCCTCGTTTTAGCTTCAGTCCAGTTCACTGTGCTTTATTTGCATGAAATTGGAAAATATTCAAGGTAAGACAATACTGATGAAGTTCAATTACAATTAACAGCATTAAAACATACTATATACTTTATGGTTAAAAGTATACAAACACATTATTTTGTGTACTTTTGGTTTGAATGTATTTGGTGTAGTTCAAACAAACTCTTGTCAATTTGTTAATTTCATTCCGTTCATTTTGGCTGGTATGAACATAACCGTATCACCAGATAAGAATGTTGATGTATGATACTGCAAAACTGAAGATTACATTCACAGTCCAATGCTTTTTTCAAATTCTGGCTTTCTACAATATCTGTACACAGCATCTATGGTATAAAAAGATGATGATTACTGTTAATAAAAATGTGAATGTTGATTGCAGGTCTGTCAAAAGTAAGACATGCTACCTCCACCCCCAACATTCACAACCTTACTTCCCACCTCTCTCCATAAAGGATACACTGCTTCCTGCCAATGGACATAAATCATGAGGCGCACAATCATCCAATACGGACATAATTCCTAGGGATAATGGGATGCATCACGAGAGTGCAGGGATTTTCACAGATTAATCAAAAAATGAAAAGGAGTTCAAATAAGAGTGTTGCGTATTTTAGCAGTTCCATGTTAGAAAGTGAGTGACACATAAAGTGACTATCCCCCAGAATACTAGGGTACAAGATGCCACTTTTCCACCTTTGCCACCTTCTGAACCCAAACTGAACCCAAACTCCAGATAATACTTGAAGGCTTGATACTTGAAGGCTCTGGCTCCCATTCTACTTTTAGAGACTTTAGGTACCACAAGTAACCCTGCGTTCTGTGAGCGTAGTGCTCTAGTGGGGTATTATGGTACTATCAGCTCTTTAAGATATGATGGTGCCTGACCATTAAAAGCTTTGTAGGTGAGGAAGAGGATTTTAAATTCTATTCTAGATTTTACAAGGAGCCAGTGCAGAGAAGCTAATATTGGAGAAATATGTTCTCTTTTGCTAGTTCCTGTCAGTACATGTGCAGCCGCATTCTGGATCAGCTGGAGAGTCTTCAGAGACTTATCGGGGCAGCCCGATAATAAGGAATTACAATAATCCAACCTAGAAGTAACAAATGCATGGACTAGTTTTTCTGCATCTTTTTGAGACAGGATATGCCTGATTTTTATAATGTTACATAAGTGGCAGAAGGCAGTTCTTGAAGTCTGCTTTATATGGGTATTAAAGGACATGTCCTGATCAAAGGTTACTCCTAGATTCCTTACAGCGGTGCTAGAGGCCAGGGCAATGCCATCTAGAGTAACTATATCTGCGTTTTGGATGATATTGAAAGGCATTTGTCTTGTCTGAGCTGGCCAAAAGTGATATATGTCACCTGATTCGTTGCCATACACCGTTATTAAATAAACCGATAAATCAACACAAACTACAGTCTTGGCGCATGACGTAGATCTTGGTGGACACAAGCCCATTAAGCAACACATGTATCTTGTTAAACTAGTGAAGCGGGCTGCAATGCAGAAGGAGGTTGAGTATCTCCTGAAAAATTTGTTGTGCCAAGTTCCAGTCCGTGGCAGTCAACCTCGCTCTTGGTTCCAAAATCTGACCAAACTCCTTGTTTCTGTAATGACTCCAGAATTGACTACTGCAACAGTATTTTACTTGGCACATCATCCAAAGTCCTAAACAAACTCCAGTACTTATCCAGAACTCTGCTGATCACATCATCCCTGTTCTCCAGAACCTCCACTGGCTCCCCGTCTCACAACAGATCCAATACAAAGTCCTTCTCCTCACTCACAAAGCCCTCCATAATCAGGCCCCCTCCTACCTGACCGACCTGCTCCACCACCACACTCCATCCCGCAGCCTCCGCTCCTCTGACGCCAACCTCCTGTCTCTGCCAATCAGAACCAAACACCGGCCTTGGGGCGACAGAGCCTTCTCCATAGCTGCCCCCTCCCTCTGGAACTCTTTTCCCAAACACATCCGTGACTACTCCGATCCTTCCATGTTCAAATCAAAAATCAAAACTCACCTTTTTAGAACTGCTTTTAATATGCGATGAATGTACTGTTTTTTTTTTATGTTAATGTGTACTATGTTCCTCCTCTCCCACGTATGGATGATTGTGTCGATAGAGTGGGGTCAGCCAAGTGTGTTACAAAGTTAGATCTATTAAAGGGTTATTGGCAGGTGCCCCTTTCAAAGCTTTCATCTGAGGTTTCAGCTTCTGTCACTCCCCACCATTTCCTCCAGTACACAGTCATACCCTATGGCATGACTGTGTACTGGTGTAAATTTACTTTTCAAAGGCTAATGAATACAGTTCTTTCTGGCGTCAAAAACTGTGAGGTATATCTTAAGGACATTGTGTGCTATTCTTCCACCTTGTCTGAGCATGTAGAAGTTTTGAGGGAAATATTAGTTGTTGGGAGGGTGCTTCTTTGACTTGAATCTGGCCAAATGTGAGTCTGGTAAGGCTGTTGTCACCTACCTGGGAAAACAAGTCAGGCAGGGACAGGTGCACCCTTTGTTAGCCAAAGTCCAGGCTATTCTGGACTTCCCTGTGCCAGAAACACGGCGGCAATTCCGCCGGTTTCTGGGGATGTGTAGTTACTATTGGGGGTTCTGTAAGAATTTTGCTAGTGTAGTTGCACCCCTCACTAGCTTGGTAAGCCTTTCCAGCCACTATGTCTGGACTGATGTGTGTCAGGACTCATTAGATTCTGGCAAAGCTCTTCTTTGCAGTGTGCCTGTAGTAGCTGCACCTGATTTTGTGCGTCCCTTTATATTGAGGTAGACGCCAGTGCTTATGGTGCAGGTGCTGTGTTGTTGCAAGAGGACGATCATGGTATTGATCATCCTGTGTGCTATTACTCAAAGAACTTCAATAAACATCGCGTGAATTATAGTGCAGTTGAGACAGATGCTTTTTTGTTTTTGGGCCATGCTCACCCTGATGCTTATTGCAAATGGTGGATTAATAAACCAATTATTTTTGGACTGCATCTGCTGTGGCAATAGTCATCCTTGAGAGTGGGAAAAGAGAGGATGCTTTAATGCTGTGCTCAGGTTCATGTTCATTCTTAACGTTCAGATAATGTTCAGTGTTACTTGTAAATGAGACAGTTGGATAAGGTTAGCGATGCGTCTCGTTGTTTCCCCAAAGCTCTCTCCCATAAACATATATACATAAAATAGGAATGTATGTATATGCAGTATTTCTTTGTACACTTTGACAGCATTGGGCAGAGCAGCGCAGCACATCATTGTATATGTCCATGGTTACGATATGTCTCTATACTCTTGTGGACTCGTCCTCCAGCATGAGTCAGGCAGTGGCGTTCATGTGTTTTGGGGGAGTGGCTTCAAAGGGAGACCTGGAAGGCAGGTCTCTTGCGTTCATTGTTGACAGAAAGACTGGCAGGACATAATCGCATCTGCTGTTTGATGCGAGAGCACAATGCTGGTACAAGTGACTTTTTGCAGGTGAGGAAACTCAAGCTATTGTAAAGTACCCTTCGCCATTTAGTGACTTTTGGTTTTGTGTTTAATAATTTGTTACAATTGATACCACCAGTTGTCAGGGTGTAAAACCAATGATCTATTGATCTTTATGAATCAAGACTTGAGTCTAATAATGGCATAAAAATATGTTTGGATCGAAAATCAAATCAAATTGGGGATTTGGAGAATTGTTACACCCCAATTAGTGACACAACCAAGAATATAACAGTAGCTGATATACCTTGCCGAACACCTAACAGCTTGGAACACCTGACTATGGCAGCCCCATCACTCTAGCATCTCTCCCCAACAAATGCATGTCTATGGATCCTATATGTGCATTTTGTGTTTGTGTGTGTGTGTGTGTGTGTGTGTGTTTGTTTGTTTGTTTGTTTGTGTGTATACAATAACAATGTTAGACTTCATAATTATTTATGAATATAATAAATAATACAAATAATTATATAAAATATTAAGTAAGTGTAGCTCTGCTTAACAAGGTTGTACAAGGTTTATAATTTAAGAGTAATAAAAAAACATTTTAAGAAAAAAAAAACTCTACACATTCCAAAAATGCTACAATAAAACAAAAATAAATAAATCACTTAAAAATCTAAAAGGGGAGCCAGATTGTTATGGACCTTAGTACAGTTTTATGTTTTGTTCTGCTGGTTTTCCATTAAGCTGATATGCTCAAGGGGAAACCAAAAGTTTGATTTTGGGTAAGAACTTGTTCTTGTGTCTGGCTGCAATGTTGCTCTGTCTTTACCTCTTGTTATTGACTGACATGGACTAACCTGGCATCCCAGAGAAAACAGACTGTGTCGACCAGACTCAAACACTAGGCTGTGGTCAAGTCTGTATTTAGTTTTTGTATCAGTTAATGTTTAGTTAATAACTTTGTAATAACTTTGTGACAAAATCAGTTAAGTCACCACCGTATCTTACAGCAGTGGAAACATAAGCAAGAATAGTCAACAGGTAAAGCTGACTTGTGGTTCAGTCTAGTCTGCAGAGTAAACACCTTTAAACTAATAGTAAAATGCCCAAACTGAGTGCTTATGGATATTTTACATATACCAAATGTATGACATGAATTGTATATCACAAGAATAGAAACATCAATTGTTTGTACTGCATATATTCTATAGTTCCAATTAAAGACAACAAAAAAAACATTTACAAACATGCAGTATACACAGGCATATACAATTACACACACCCACACACTCAAAGGGATGCATTACCAGAGACTGTGCATATATAATTGTCCTGATGAATTTTACCCATGATGTAAACCTAAAGTAAAACCTATAAGTGACCTACAGTAGCAGTACATATCCATACTACACATACTACTTTTATGTCTACCTTTGCTGCTAAACGAGACTTTGGTGACACATACATTACAACTTGTTTTTTTTGTTTGTTTTTTTTTACTTTACACATTTTCAAAAACAAAACAAAAAGTATGTACTATGTGTTGGCATTTTAATCTTCTCCTGTGATTCTTCAATTTTCCATCTTCATTTTTTTATTTTATTTTTAGGGCCACCAGTCCTTGCTGTATTTAGAGCTCAGCATCTTGGAGCAGACATATCTTAGTTATGGGTCTTTCCAAGATTTAGTTTGTAATCGAACTGTGCGCACAAGGCGTTGTGCATCTGGTTGGGTCTCCAGTATCTCCAGATCTGCCATGTATTGCACTTCTGCGTTTGATGTACAAGTCTTCTCTTACATGGTTTGATGGTTTGGTTTGAGTGCCAGGTCCATTGGATCATCAGAAATCTTGGTAATGGATCGATCATTTAGAATTGCTTCAACTTCACAAATTAAAATTAAAACCTTCATCATCCAGAACTTGTGGGTTAAGAACAGAATGCAGTACATTTGATACAACATTCTCAATCTTGTCTTGATTCAAGCTGTTAAAGGCTTTTCTTAATTTTCTTTCCGCTCCAATATAATTTGTGCCATTGTCTGATCTTAAAGGTGAAACCTGACCATGTCGACAGATAAATCTTCTTAATGCATAGGTCGCAGGAGTCTGTGTCAAGTGTATATGCAACTTCAAGATATACTTCCCTGCTTGCCATGCAGGTGAAGATTAAGTGGAGATACCTTTTCATAAGACTTTGTCGTCTCTTGATTCTGTAGGACCAAAGTAGTCTACACCTACATCTGTACAGTGAGAAAAGATGTATATTCCTCATGAAATTTCTCATTCTTGCCAAACTTGCGTTTCAGGCTTTGGATGCGCTGCTCTGCAATGCAACGGTTATTTGGCATGCTGGAATTTTCTTGTTTAAAAGGTGAATCCAGGCAGTAGTGTCCATTCATCATTTTTTGCTGAGCGATTCACAATATCCAGGAATTTTATGCTGTCATTGTCTCCTCTCAGGGGACCATAGATAACCCACCCCATTTGGTCTTCACAGCATATGGTCTATTCCCTTGGCTGTTGACCAGCTCCCAAGGTTACAATACCGTTGATGCATTTGTCCCAATGAGTAGGTCAATGCCAGAATTTATTTCAAGAATCTTGATATCTTTCAAGTAAGGCCCTTGTGTCAGGTCCTCTTGTCTGGGAATGTTGTACTGGGAAACAGGCATGGTCTTATGTGTGAACACATCAGATAATTTCATGTAATTGTCTTTGTCCAGACTAGATATCTCCAAATTTGAGATATAATGACTGATCACAGGCTTCACTTGGTTCATAGTGCGCAAAAGACTATTGGTCTTTTGTCCTGCAATGTTCAGCCTTCTCATCAAGTTTTCTGTGCAAAAGGTAGATGAACTTCCGTGATCGAAAAATGCATAAGTTTGCAAAACTGTGTCCCCCTTGTGGCTTTTTACTTGTAATGGTACAATGGAGAAGATGCAGGTTTCATCACCAGCCCGAGTATGCCCACATGTATGTGGTGAGAGAACAGCATTACTACCAATTGGTTTGTCTTTCTGTTCTGTATGTTCTGGTTTATTAACTTTGTCTTTTTGTTCAATGTGAAGTATTTTATATGTTAAACGACTCTTGCAGTCTTTGCTTATGTGTCCTATTTTCAAACATCCAAAACACAATCCTTTTTCCTTTAAGAAGTCTAATTCTCTGTGCATTTTTTTCATTCCATTTGTTGTCAAATTGTCTTGCACTCTTACTTTGACAGGTGCAGTTGGCTTAGCATCCTAGATGTTTTCAAAAAGTGGATCCAACAGTATCTTGACTTGTCTTTCTATAGATTCTACCAGGTCAGAAAATTTAGTTCGAAGTCCACACTCTCCTGTAGCTGACATGCCCTGTTCCTCCACTTGTCTCTGAGCTTGTAAGGCAGTTTCAGAATGATGGTTTTCATATTGGACGCAACAATCATTTCCTCCATATACACCGCGTTCCAGATTATTATGCAAATTATATTTTTCTATGATTGTTCTAAATAGTCGATGCAAATGACAGCATCATTTTCAAGTCATTAACCGTTAGAGTATAAATTGAATGTTATTGAACAAACCTCCCAATGATAACAGTATTTTTTTCAAAGATAAAAAAACTTAAAAATGCACTGTTCCAAATGATTACGCACAACAGAGTTTCAAAACATTTTATAGATTGTAAAGAACTGAAAATGGTCATTTGTTGAATTTGCAGCATAAGAAGGTCATATTTACTGAAATCAAAAGCTATTTCAATCAAAAACATCTTAACAGGTCAAGTTACATTTTAACATAGGACCCCTTATTTGATAGCAGCTTCACAATTCTTGCATCCATTGAACTTGTGAGTTTTTGGAGAGTTTCTGCTTGCATTTCTTTGCAGGATGTCAAAATAGCCTCCCAGAGCTGCTGTTTGGATGTGAACTGCCTCCCACCCTCATAGATATTTTGCTTGAGGATGCTCTAAAGGTTCTCAATAGGCCTGAGGTCAGGGGAGGATGGGGGCCACACCATAAGTTTCTCTCCTTTTATGCCCATAGCAGCCAATGATGCAGAGGTATTCCTTGCAGCATGAGATGGTGCATTGTCATGCATGAAGATGATTTTGTTACGGAAAGCGCAGTTCTTCTTTTTGTATCATGGAAGAAAGTGGTCAGTCAGAAACTTTTCAGAGGTAATTTTCACACCTTCAGGGACCCTAAAGGGGCCGACCAGCTCTCTCCCTATGATTCCGGCCCAAAACATCACTCCGCCACCTCCTTGCTGACGTCACAGCCTTGTTGGGACATGGTGGCTATCCACCAACCATCCACTACTCCATCCATCTGGACCATCCAGGGTTGCACGGCACTCATCAGTGAACAAGACTGTTTCAAAATTAGTCTTCATGTATTTCTGGGCCCACTGCAGCCGTTTCTGCTTGTGAGCATTGTTTAGGGGTGGCCGAATAGAAGGTCTATGCATAACTGCAAGCCTCTGGAGGATCCTACACCTTGATGTTCGGGGGACTCTAGAGGCACCAGCAGCTTCAAATACCTGCTTGCTGCTTTGTAATGGCATTTTAGCAGCTGCTCTCTTAATCCGATGTATTTGTCTGGCAGAAACCTTCCTCATTGTGCCTTTATCTGCACAAACCCGTGTGTGTTCTGAATCAGCCACAAATCTCTTAACAGTACGATGATCATGCTTAAGTTTTCGTGAAATATCTAAGGTTTTCATACCTTGTCCAAGGCATTCAACTATTTCACACTTTTCAGCAGCAGAGAGATCATTTTTCTTTCCCACATTGCTTGAAAATGTTGGTCTGCTTAATAATGTGGAACGTCCTTCTTCAGTAGTTTTTCCTTTAATTGGGCTCACCTGGCAAACTAATTATCACAGGTGTCTGAGATTGATTTCAGTGATCCAAAGAGCCCTGAGACACAATACCATCCATGAGTTTAATTGAAAAACAAAAAAATGTATCTTTATGACACTTAAATACAATTTGCATAATAATTTGGAGCGCAGTGTAGTGGAGATGTTCCATTGCATTGCAACAGCTTCTAAGGAACAGTGAGAATGCTTGCAGTGCTTTCACATCCTCTAATTTAATCACTGACCAGGCAAAGGCTTTGTCCATATAAGCAGTGGCAATCTTATGTTCATAACCAAAATGTTCTTTAAGCAGATCTTTTGCTCTTTTATAGCCCTGGGCTGGTGGCAAAAGTAGGCAGCTGCAGACTAAGTCTTTTGGATGCCCTGTTGTCTATTCATCTAGAAAATGCAAGCAGTCACTGTAATCGTTGGTTTTTCTTTCAACTCCTCTCTCAAATGCCCTAACAATAATTTCATACTACAAAGGATCACCATCGGATCACTTAATTGTAATGGCAATTTTTTACTGTCCAATGTCCTTTTCCTTCGTTTGCCATTATTACACAGGTGGGATTTAGCAGAGATCTTACGCAGGCGCATCAACAGAGTTTTCACTCGATATTTACAGTTTAGTTTTTGTTTATTCAGTCAGTTGTAAATGACATGAATGTACTGGGTTTTCCCAATTCTGTGAGTTTGCTCGGTTCCTGGTCTGGTGAGAACTTTGTGCTCTCCCTTCCACCTATGCCATTCATTAGCTGTCACCTATGCCCCTACTTATACAGCCCTGTGCATCTAATGATCACCACCAAGTTTCCAAAATAATACTACAGGTTATCTAACTAAAATAATATGTCATGCCAACAATAAACATAAATGGTTTCTACAAGTGTTGTAGTCACTATACATTTACATATTTAATACGACTACAAAGACGAAATTAACATTTATGATGATGTCGGATGTGATTTAGAGGCCATTAATGCACATTTGTGCATGTAACTTTTCACACATTTAAAAGTTCAGTTTTTAATCGATTAAAAAATTTCTTGTAAACATTCTCTGCTAGCACTTCCCTGTTGTGATCATTTTTAAGTTGTCAAGCTTTTTTTTTTACATTTAATGCACTTTCACTTTAAATAAAGGATTCCTCTCCTTCTCTATATAGCTGACAGAATAATAATACCCATTCCACTGCCTGTTCATGTTCATACTAATCACATATTTCACCTTGATGTTTCATGACAATACAATCAGCCCTGTATATGGTCTATATATATATATACACACACACACACACACACACACACACACACACACACACACACTTATTGTCTTCTCTTTGCTCTCTTTCAGGAACTTAAATTTACTTTACTTACTTTTCAACATGTTTGAAAAAGATTACAATGATGTGATTGAATGCCATTAAAAATGTCCTCACTTATAAATAAGTATTTTCTTTTACTTGTATACAAGAATCAGTCAGCTTTTTCTTATATTCATAGAGTTTGGAAACAAAGACCATACAAAATTGGTTGGTGGTTCACTTGTTTGTGTTTGCTAAGACAGGCTCACAGTTTTCCAGCAGGTGGGTAGTCAGGCAAGCTTCGAGGAAAGAAGGCAGGTCAATAGCAGTTCTATATAATTCTAAACATCCCTTCATAATTCTAAATAATGTAATAATAACCATTAAAAGTAGCTGTGCTAATTATACACATAAAGAATGCAATTTTATGTTTTGAAAGATTGGAGATATATATTTTATATTTAGGTAGTCAGAGCACTTTGTTATGTTAGAAAAAGATTGTATATTGGAAAAGTCAACCTTGACTTGAAGCACTTTGTTGCTTTATCTAACGTTTAACTGAAACAACATACACCTTTAACCTTAAACAAAACGTTTTTGTCTCCTTAACCTAACCATACACAGGATTCAGGATATGAAACCCTGTCCCTGGTGTCAACGTACAACTTTTTGTACGTCACTTAAACGCAATGGCAGTAAAGCAACATTGACAATTTGATAGAGGGGTCAAGAAACTAGCTGACGTGACAGGTGAGTGGGGTGGAGCAGGATCCGGTGACTGCTGGAGGGGATGAAACTATGAGGGCATCTGGTGGACAAGTGGGGAAATGACAAGATCTTTACAGATCACGTTTCTTTTTTGTCATATATTGTCTGACAACTAAAACACAACGATATGTGAGCTACACCATCTACATGGTGTGACTGGCTGAAATGTAACACAGAACAAAGTGGGCAGAAAGTAGAAATGAATTGTTCAGTTTGGTCAACATAAAGTCTGATGTAAAATATAACCAATGTTTTTATAGATTTAACTTTTTATCACTAAAAACAGTCATGCAGTGAGCTGCCAGATTGGAATAGGCTATATCCATTTGGGTTTGATCAGTCATCAGACCGAAATCATATTAATGATCAGCTCAGCAATGTGTGTCCCAACCTTTAGTCATTTTTTATCACTGTTTACAGCTTGTAAATACCCATACCCCAAGTAAAGACTCACCAAAATAAACTTATTTGCCATACAGTATGAAAGTTACAAACCCCCCTATGGCACTTCAAACCCATCTTGCAATATCAAATGCCAAGTGAAACACTGTCTACAATATATTCTTAATGTCGTGTATCATCTGGCAAATGTATGGTAGGGCATCAATTTTCAGTTATTTTACATCAATCTTTACAATGTAATTCATGCTCTTTGTTTCCAATTCACTGAATATCTCCAACACAGTGATTCCAGTGTTCCACACTAGTGGGGCAGCTTGATACTTGGAAGTCAAATCATCAATCAGACTCAGGTCTCAGCTCTTTAATCTGCTGC
Organism: Lateolabrax maculatus; assembly: GCA_031216445.1. Classification (NCBI taxonomy): domain Eukaryota; kingdom Metazoa; phylum Chordata; class Actinopteri; order Acropomatiformes; family Lateolabracidae; genus Lateolabrax; species Lateolabrax maculatus. The sequence continues at coordinate 1,968,062 of CM062214.1, read as the reverse complement.
TCTTAATTCAAAACCCAGGTTTCATTTTCCAATGCCTATCAGTGTATTCATGCCATAAATAATACATGTTTCAGGAAGCAATGAAGCCCCAAAAAATAACAGATTAAAACAAATCACTGCTGAAAAATCATGAAAAATCATTTTATGATGTAAAAATCCTATGGTTAGGTTAGATTTAGTCACAAAAACGACTTGGGGAAATTTCATGCTTTGATTTTAAATGACTACTTAATTAAGGTTAGGTGACCTTGGACCGCAAGAGGACTTTGTTGTTTTGCTGAGACTACTGATACTATAATTTTTCTTTGGAGGACAGTCTCAATGCTCCACACAGTCACTTTACACAGCATTTGCATCTGCCAGAGATTGGCCTTGTGGTTAATTTAATTCAGAGCAGCAGTGTTGAAAGCATTACTATAATTGGCAGTCGTGAGTGTGTTCATATTTTAGCCAGTTCATGTCAGCCGTGCATTCAGATGTGGTCTTCTTATAGCCACCTGTCTCTCAGCACTGAATGAGAATTAAGCAATGGAGGCTAATGTATGATCAGATGCTGCTGACCTGAACATTAAATGCATGTCCTGTTTTCTCTATTAGTCATGTTAATGTCTTTAAGTCAATGTCTGTAACAGGGTGATATCTCACCATTCCCTCCTCGGTCCCTCCCTCCGCATTTTCTACCCTCCCATCTCTCTTCCTCCACCATCCCCTCCCTCTGTCTATTTATCTTTGCTTTGTATCCGTCCTCACATCAGGATCTTTAATGCAGTGATATCCTATCCCTTCTTTCTGCAATAATGAAAAGGTCACATAGCACATACTGTATGTTTGCCATATATTTTGCCGATGATTGAAAAGGGAAACAGAAACGTGTACATTAAAAATAACGTTAGCAGAGCAAGAACATAACATTACCGGATCATCAAATCACACACCACCCATCTCCGTAACAGCTTCTTTCCACATGCAGTCAGGTTGCAACAGTTAAGTTGAACTTGAACATTCTGGGTTTTTTTCATGTTTTTCTTTGTATGTTAATTATATTTGTCATATCTCAGTTTTGAACCTTGTACCCTCAATACTGGGGTCCATCAGGGTTCTGTTCTGGGTCCCCTCCTCTTTTCTATTTACACCACTCACATGGACCATGCTTCAAGATGCTCCTTGAAGCATGGTCCATGTGAGTGAATATGGACCATGCTTCAAGATGCTCCTTGTGACTTATAAAATTGTGAACGGACTCATCCCTTCATACCTGTATGATTTCCTTAAACCTTATATTCCATACCATGCTTTCCGCTCTCAGAATACAGGGCTCCTGTCTGTCCCTAGAGTAAAAAAGAAGTCAGCAGGCTGTAGGGCCTTCTCTTACCGTGTTCCCTTCCTCTGTAATAAAGCTCCCTGTTGACATGAGTCTGATTCTGCTGAGGCCTTTAAATCTAAACTTAAAACTCATATATTTGCCGTGGGTCAGTCTCACTCTAAATGTATCTATTAAGCTAAACCTAGGACTCATGTTAGCCTGCCAACGATCTCTCTTAAACTGTTTTTTTTGTGTTCCACAAGCATCCAAGCTCTCTCTCTCTCCCTCCCTGGTTTTCTCCTCCTTGTCCTCTCTTTTTATTCAGGCTTCTCCCCTCAGCAGTCATAATTTGATCTGGATCTTCATTCTCCAGGAGGTCCAGCCTCTCTTCTTGTCTGTCTCCCATGTGCATGTTGTCCTTGTCTTTCTCTCCGTTTGTGTGTTTATTTTCTCTTATCTGTGTGTTTGTGTGGTCTGGGCTCTTTCCAGGTCTCTATGGTGGAGAGGAGGTCATCAGGCTCAGGTCCTATTTGGTGACACACTGAAGTTGCTCAACATCCTCCTGGATCCATATTCTTCACATTTTACAATCTACATGTTACTGTAATTTTGTCATCATCATTTGTTCATACTGTGATTTTTTAACTTTACTCTGTACATAAGACAACTCCTGCATGTCTGTCTGTCTGTCCTGGAAAAGGGATCCTTTGTTGAGATTTCTTTAATTTTTCCCTGTTTTTGTGGGGAGTTTTTCATTATCTGAATGGAGGCTCTAAGGATAGAGGGCATCATATGCTATACAGGTTGTAAAGCCCCTTGAGGACATTTTTGCTGTAAACCAGAGTTTATTGTTGCTGTACGCGCAGAATGTTTTAGTCGGCACACATATGTTCTCACAAAATCTGATGTAAGATGTTGAGGTGTCAGTGTGATCATACAGGTCTGTAGCAGCAGCCTCAAAAACACTCCAATCAGTGTAGTCAAAGCCCTGTATTTCCATCGTTCCAGCAAAAATAGTTTCTAGAAGAGGGCTGCATGATTTCCTTAAAACTGTGACATCTGTACACCAACTTTTGTTTATGCAGGAGCACATTCCACCTCCCGTGGTTTTCCCCGATAAGTCCGTCCACTTGGAGGAGTTGGAAACCCAGCAGATGTACTAAGGTATCTGAGAAGTGCTCACCAAGCCAGGTTTTGGTGAAGCACGGGGCATATCTGCAAATATATATATATATATATATATGTATTCTGATGAATGCTTTCATCACGACCAACATCCCTGCCAGCCTGGACCCTCACCAGTTTGCATTCAGAACAGTCTTTGCACACATTGAAAATAACAACACCTATATCAAAATGCTGTTTGTTGATTTTAGTTCAGCATTCAACACACTCCCTACCATGAAACGGATAACTTAGCACTCTGGGCTTGAGTACTACACTCTGCAATTGGATATTGGAGGTCCAGATTGGTGGTCTCACCTCCTCCACTCTAGTGCTAAACACTGTGGACACACAACTGCAAACCCCGACAAGGAGAGATCTGTTGTGAAGTTTGCAGATGACACCACCATTATCAGATTTCAAACAATGATGAGACTTCATATCGCAAAGACATCACAGTCTTGCAGGGAGGTGCAGAACAACAAATATGCTCAATGTCAGCAAAACCAAGAAGCCAGTAGTCAATTTTAGGAAAAGGAGGCACGCTCAGAGAAGACAGGCAGAAAATCAGGGAAACACTCAGGAACAGAAAATTGTGAGGGGAATGCAAAACCAACCATATCACACACAACATCCAACATAAGACAAAGACCAGACAAAGAAAAAGGAAACACAGGAACTTATATACACAGACAACTAATCACAGGAACAAGACACAGCTGGGGTGAGCAGGTACTGGGGAAAAGGACAGAAACACAAGGGCAGGGCAAATGATACAGGTGAAATTAATAAGAACAGGAAACAAGGTAACAAGAAACAAGACCAGAGCATCTACAAAATAAAACAGGAAACAAGGAATCAATCAAAAGAAAAAACAAAACATGGTCCACAGCAGAAACAAAGTTTCTATTATATTTTTTGATTATATTATTTACAGTCACTACATACTGTACATTTCTACACAGCTTTTCATTTGAAATATGTTTAAGTGTTGAGGTCTTTAATATTAAATTAAAACACCAACAAAATAATGGAAAAGTTGAAACAATTGAAGTGAATTGCTGAATGAGACAAGATTTCTGTTAAACATAGAAACTCTACCAGCAGAGTGGCGAGTATTAAATGACTGTTGAACAGATTAAATTAGTAGCTGTAGAAATGGACAATATGCAAAATCTGCTAAATCTAGAAGTAAGGCCATTATCGTTCAATGTTTTTATCTTTAGAGGCCAACGATTATTTGTTTGTGCCGGTCAAACACCCCAGCTATTATTTGAGGCTTTGACATGATTTGAATACCGGCTTTTATTTGAGAATTTATTACACTAATTATGATAGAAGAATTGTAGCTCAATAGGCATCAGTAACAGTACAGCAATGAGTGCCTATAGCAACAGAAGTGTTCAATTTCTTAATATTACCACCTGACTGTCACATGAATTGGAAAAAGCAGCATCACTGTTATCAGGGAGCAGATCAGTAGCCCTGTAATTACTGCTGCTACCAGAGCTCTGCTTCATCTCTGCAAATGAAGGGGAGAGCTGGCACTCTCTGATGGACAGCAGCTGAAAGAAGAGACAACAACCGCTTGACCCTGGCTGACAGAAACACATGTCAACACTCTGCTCTCTGCCCTCAGCTCCACCTCTTCCTCTGCTTCTCCTTCAGCTCCTTCTACACCCCCTCCTTTTCCATCACTTCCTCCTCTTTGTCATCCTCCTTCTGTCATCTCCACTCCTTCCACCTCTGCCCCCTCCCAACTTTTCCTCCAGTTCTACCTTCCTCTACCTCCATGTCCTCCCCGTCCTCCTCCTCATGTCTCAGAAGCTGAGTTTCTGTCTGATGCTGACAGTTAACAAGTAATTACAGGTAATCATCTAAATGGACAGTAATTACTTCAAGGGGGAGGGCCTGGAGTTTGTCTTTATAATATTGTGAGTTGGAGCCTAGCCCATGACTTGCCTTTGCAAGTCCTTAACCCAGTGGCATTGCACACACACACACACACACACACACACATACACAAACACACACACACTGCTTGATTATGTCACTTTTAGGAACACTTCTTTCACTTACATTCATTCACTGAATGGTGGGGGCGCCAAATGTCCGCTTTTACACATGTGTCCTCAGACTCCACATCACACGCTCCACCCACTCTGCAGAGGGATACCATATTCAGGATATAAAAAAGATAAGCAAGCACTGCAAGTCAACAAGTAAGTGTAAAATAGAAAATTTACAATAACATATGAAGAAATAATTATAAATAGAAAATAGAGAATATTAATAAATAATAAATAAGAATAATATGTAATAATATGTAGAATATGAAATGAAAACAGCTGTACAGATTTGACCAGATGTGCAAACGTTTCGGGGGGTCAGTGTCAATGGGGGTCCCGGGCCTTGTTGATGAGGCCAGCTGCAGACGGGAAAAAACTGTTCTTGTGGCGACAGGTTTTGGTCCTGATGGCCCGCAGCCTCCTGCCAGAGGGGAGAGTCTCAAACAGTTTGTGTCCAGGGTTTGAGGGGTCGGCCACAATCTTCCCTGCACGCCTCAGGGTCCTGGAGGTGTACAGGTCCTGGAGGGATGGTAGGTTGCAGCCAATCACTTTCTCTGCAGAGTGAATGATACGCTGCAGTCTGCCCTTGTCCTCTGCAGTAGCAGCAGCGTACCAGATGGTGATGGAGGAGGTGAGGATGGACTCAATGATGGCGGTTTAGAAGTGCACCTTTATCGTCTTCGGCAGGTTAAACTTCCTAAGCTGCAGCAGAAAGTACATCCTTTGTTGAGCTTTCTTGGTGAGAGAGCTGATGTTCAGCTCCCACTTGAGGTCCTGAGAGATGATGGAGCCAAGGAAGCAGCGTCACACAGTGTCAACTGGGGAGTCTCTCAGGGTGATAAGGGTGAGTGAGGCTGGGTTCTTTCTGTAGTCCACAACAATCTCCACTGTCTTGAGAGCGCTGAGCTCCAAGTTGTTCTGTCCGCACCAGGTCACCAGATGGTCAATCTCCCACCTGTTGACAGACTCATCCCCAGCAGAGATAAGTTTGCATACAGGTGGGAAATTGACAGACTTGTGACTGGAGGTGCAGCTGTTTTTGTAAAGGGAGAAGAGTAGAGGGGAAAGAACGGAGCCTTGGGGGAACATGTGCTGATGGTCCAGGAGTCAGAGACATGTTTCCCCAGCTTCCATGCTGCCTCCTGTCAGACAGGAAGTCTGACAGTCGTACGCTAACTTTAATCCCTCCCAAATTGATCATTTGGTTGATAGTGCTGCAGGCTTGCTGCGAACAACTCTTGATTCTATTACCCCTATAAAAAAGAAGATAATAAAACAAAAGAGGTATAAGTGGTATAACTCCTTAACCCACAAATTAAAAGAAACATTGCAAAAACTATAAAGGAAATGGTGTTCCACCAAACTGGAGGAATCTCATTTAGTATGGCAAGATAGTCTTAGAACATACAGGAAGGCCCTCTGTAATGCTAGAGGAGCCTATTACTCCTCGCTAAAAGAGAAACATAAGAACAACCCCAGGTTTCTTTACAGCACTGTAGCCAGGCTGACACAGTGTCAGAGCTCTGTTGAACCATGTATTCCCAGAGCTCTCAGTAGGAACCACTGCATGAGCTTCTTCAATGATAAAATTCTAACTAAGAGACAAAATTCATCATTTTGTGCCCTTAACCAGTTCAGATCTATCTTCAAGTACAGGAACCTTAGAAACAGCTGTAGAACCAGATATGTATGTAAACAACAGTTTATTCATATAAACAAAAACCTGTCTCTTAGACCTCATCGCAACTAGGCAGCTTAAAGGAGTTTTACCCCTAGTTAGCACTTTTTTACTAGACATGATCAATCTGTCTTTAGCAACAGGCTATGTACCAAAGTCCTTTAAAGTAGCTGTAATAAAACCTTAGATTCAGTTTGTACATGATGAATCCTCTGTGCACACTGAAGTTAGTCATGGAGTTCCACAAGGTTCTGTGCTCGGACCAAACACTCCATAAACTTTCACTGCTATGCAGATGATACTCTTATATTCTTATTATATTCTTATATATTTATCGATAATGCCAGATACGACCAATCAGTTAGCAAAACTTCAGGCATGCATTAAGGATGACCTGCAATTTTCTGCTGTTAAACTCAGACAAAACAAAATAAAAATTTGTTATCATGTTGTTATCTATAGATATAGTTACTCTAGATGGCATTGCCCTGGCCTCTAGCACCGTCAGCACCATCAGGACATGTCCTTTAACTCCCATATAAAACAGACTTTAAGGACTGCCTTCTTCCATCTACATAACATTGAAAAAATCAGGCCCATTCTATCTCAAAAAGACGCAGAAAACTATTCCATGCATTTGTTACTTCTAGGTTGGAATATTGTAATTCCTTATTATCGGGCTGCCCCAATAAGTCTCAAAAGACTCTCCAGCTGATCCAGAATGCTGCTCCCCATGTACTGACAGGAACTAGCAAAAGAAAACATATCTCTCCAATATTAGCTTCTCTGCACTGGCTCCCTGTAAAATCCAGAATAGAATTTAAAATCCTCCTTCTCACTTACAAAGCTCTTATTGGTCAGGCACCATCATATGTTAAAGAGCTCATAGTACCCTTTTACCCCACTCGAACACTGCGCTCACAGAACGCAGGGTTATTTGTGGTTCCTTAAGGCTTTAAAAATAGAATGGGAGCCAGAGTCTTCAAAAGTGTCTTGAGAACTTTTGTTATGATGCTATGCTATACAAATAAAATTGACTTGACTTAGTGTAGGTTCCTGTGGAGTCCAGATGCTGGAGGAGTATTATGTAGTATTATTATACTGTTGAGTAGATAATAAATGCGTATGATTATATATATCAGGGTATATCACTGCATGATCAATTTATAGTTTTCATGTTATGTAAGTGGAACATATATAGATTTATTTCATATAGTTGTAGTTTTGATGTCATGTGCACAGAATAAAATATATTCACTGCTGTTCCCTTTAAGCCCACCTGCTCTCATTAAGCCCACTTGACTGTATTTCAGTGGAGATTTTTCCCTCTTTGACCTTTGAACCATTTTCCTCTCTAATTTTGACTTTACCTGATGAATCAGCTCCATAATTAAGATAATTAATACGAATATTTAAATTTCAGTTATATTGTATAGGTAATTTCATTCTGGATAGGCCTATATGTTTCTACAATGGTTTTTAAACTACTAGCATTGATGTGATTAACGTTGGAAAATCAATTAAAGTTATTGTTTATTGTAAATCCTGAAATTGACAAATTTACTATCCTTTGAACATTTATATTGAACATGCAAACTGCACTTTCAACAGCTGGCTGCACCAGAAATTTTTGGCAACTTCAATTACCAACAAGCACACCATATGATAGAGATACAGACTGACAACACTTAATGATGAAGGTGAAGTATTGAAGAATATTTCCCACTATAGTTTGGATTTTGTTTGTAAATAGTTTTTTGGCTACATTCCAAAGAAGACATGTTGTTAGTTTAGCTTTTTCTGCATTGAAAACACAGCAAAAAGGCTGCTCACACCAATATCGAATGCTATTTACAGGCCATAGGATAGAAGTGGAGACAAAATGAAAATAACTTTTGAGCGCTAAGAGATACAGATTTGAATTTTGAAGTTTGTATTGTTAAGATCTTTAAAATGTTAAAAATATTTAGCAACAAATCATGAGTTGAACTTATTTGGAACACCGGTGAGCTTGAAAGATTCATTGGGTGCCCATTAAGCCCATGCCAGATTTTTGATGAGCAGCATTCCCATTCCTACAAACATCTTCTCCATCATGCTGTCAAGGTTCTGGGCAAGAACATCATCCCCTACATCGGACCAAGAAAATACACTGGTAGATAACCTATATTTCTTGTTTTTTGTGACATATCATTCAAGTTTACAGATACCATTTTACCACTGAGTTATTACATAATGTCTTGATATATTATTGTTTTTCAATGTTTATATATTTTAAAGATATAATTACAGCTTATTGGAGTGGAATGCCTTTACCAGTTTGCAGGATTACAAATTGGCCATTGAGGAGTCACCACGGATGGTGATATAGAGGTGGATGAAGGTTATGCTGAACTGCGGGAGTCCCCTCCTTCAACATAGAACAAACACCTGCTGCCTCCTCACAAGGATAAGTGGCCGCAGCGTCTGTGGTCCCATCATCTCCACCTCCTCCAGTAACCAGCTCTTTGTCATCACAGTCTGTGGTCCCTCCATCACCAGTGACACCTCCTGCAACCAGTTCCCTGCTCACTCAATCAAAGCCAGCAACTTAACTATGCACAGATATTAAAAATTAACATCAAGACATAGGAAAAAACCATAATAACAGAACAAACGACAATAAAAATAACATGAACATTGAAAACAATCTTATATTAATATGTATTCTGTTGTAATTTGCATGTTCTTTCTTGGGGCTCACAGTCCCGCACAGTGGCTTGACTGCAACAGAGTGGTGGAGGCCATCTTCACAAGGCTTGGTGCTCTCTACCCAAACAGATTGTGCTGTGATGGAGTGAGGATATCACGCTTCACAATGGTGATGCGTGCTCACAAACACATCTGAGAATGCATCAAGGTGATGAGTGAGACCACCATCCAGCTCCCAGAAGTGAATGCTGCAGAAGTCACACAATGGTGAGTAAATTTGCATGCATTTTATGCAGAGCATATTTTATGCATTGATTCCATTGGTCAATTTTGCATTCAAGCCATAATCAGTTTTCATAAGATGATGGCTGGCTCACAAAATGCAATGTAAATCCAAACGAAATAACAATTTTACATAGCAATATTACATGAGAGGTTCAGATCAATTACTATGTGATCACAGCTGTGTCATTCTGCTGCATTATAGTCGTGATCAAATAGCAATTGATCACCCTCTCTATTATTGCTTAATTAAATGTTTATTAATATTGTAATTATTGTAATATTGTTTTCCCAGGTTCAGCAGGTATTACAAGTCTCAGGAACAAGAGACTCTGAAGCAGGACATCCCAACTCCATAAGCACCAATGACAGGACCTAAGAAGCTTCCTGTGGCTACGGCATTCTGGCAGTTTGATTGATCCTCACCTTTTCATCTGGCCACCAAACACTGCTGGGGAGGTGAAGCTCAAGGGGAGACCGCAACCTTGTTACCTTTGTTTATGTTGTTTATGTTACACTTTATTATTATTGCTGTTGTTGTTGCTGTTATTGTTGTTACTATTATTTACTATACTACTTTACTACTTTTACTATATTAAAAAATATAAAACGGGTTTGGAGGTTTCATCGTAAAAATATACAACTTTAAATATCTACTGGATTATCTGAACTCAAACTATCAACTTTATTTGTCACACGTAATCATATACACTACAATCACAGTGAAATGTAATCCCACCAGCTCCTTCAAGTAACAAATATCTTAATATTTTTCAAATTCTGTGTCTTTTTCATCATCACATAAGGTCCTTAGTTTGGCTTTAGTTGACTGGAGGTGGAACAGTCATCTAGTACTCAGAAGGTTCCTGGTTCGATCCCCGGCTCCTTTGCATGTGTTGTAAAGCGCTTTGAGCGGTTGGTAAACTACAAAAATGCTAAATAAATGCAGTTAATTTATTATAAGATCCTCTTGATATGACACATCAAGCGTAACCCTGATTTTAGAATGTACACTGTCTGGAAAGCAATAACAAGGAAGGCATTCGGAATGTCTGGGAACCATTACATGCACTGATTACCACAAGGTGTCCACCAGCAAAAACAAATAAAATGCAGTGGCAAAAATAGCATAGGCTTCTTGGAGACAAAAAAAAATTGAATGACATTGAAAAGAGGATAATTATAACAATTATTTTATTTTTCCCTTAAGGGAATATAAAGTTCGGGAACATAGGACCCTGTGAACAAAGGACCATGGGAAGATATGACCCTGGGAACATAGGGATGAACCCCAATTGAAGCTAGCCACATTAGCCATGCAACATGCTAACACTAAGTTCAACAGGCTATCCTGCACAATAAACAGTAAACAGCAAAAGAAATGGCAAAACGTACAGCTTCCAAGTTTGAACTTGCGTCACAGACAGTCAGGATCAATATATCCTTGAACTGAAATTTTCAAGCAGATCCTGCTCTGTCCTGGCCATGTTGATAAAGATTTTTCCAGTTGTTGTGAGCCCAGTTCCGTCAAAAATGAAGTTAATCCACTGGGTTTAATTTTCAGATGGTGGGAGTACATGCAGGCCTTTATGTTGGTTCTAGCAGCCAACAGCAAAGTGCATGCTTTTCGTGTTAGCGATAGCAAGAAAATAACAATGGCGGACAGCAAGGGATGTTCACTGGTAATCCAACGGCATTCTCACCCACCTGGCTGAAGGTGGTGCTAAGCTAAACAAGCCCCATAGAGGCAAACCTGACTTGCTTTTTGGAATACACATTTTTGTATGTGTGATGGAATTCTTAGAGCTGGTTCACTCTAACATGAAGTTTCAGGAGGCCAGGATGTCTTACACAGGAATATTTATTAAAGCTCGATTGAGGAGAAAAGGGAAAAACCATGTCTACCCAAATCTGAAGATGGTGTCCTGAAGCTCAGTATTTAACCTTCCCCAGTACAGTTAAGTTTTGCTATATTTAAATAGGGTTATTCCTTCCTCAGCCTGGCATGTGTGATGACTCTATTGGATATCAGATCCAAACAAGGAAAGACGTCAACCACTGCTGTCCTAGCAACAACATAGCCTCTCTACAGTCTTTTATCCAGCGTCAACAACCAGGCGCCAGTCTGTTGTGTCTAAACCTGAAAACAGAAGAGCTCTAGCAGACCTTGGTCTACCAGAGGCCAGAGCCAACTCAGCCTTGTCAGACACACAGAGTGAGACAGGTGAACAGAGACAGACAGTTGACCTGACCTGTGAAGCACTGTCTTAAGTTACCTTTAACCTACAAGAGGGAAGTCTAACATACAAGAAGGAAAATTCCTTCACAGTATGGACAGACAAGAAAGGGATAATGAGGTCTTTTCTCGTATTTATGGGTCTCTAGATACAGTATATATTTATGTTGAAAAGTCATGAAAAAGTGTATTTTGCATTATGTGTGACCTTTGATATGAGTTGTTCCATCTGACCTGAACATCACCATAGGCATCTGGTAAATCATACACCTGGTAAATCATACAACAAATGTAGCACCAACGTCTGTAATAGGGCTTTTTGTTGTTCCTCGCTTCAAAACAGCAGAATCTACCCCATAATCAGTGCAGGGATTAGCAAACCAGCTAGCTAACAACATCATTGATCAGATGATCAGAGACAGATCATCATAATCATGCTAACAACATATTAACACAATGTACCGTTTTGAAGTGGGAAACAACAACCAGCCCTATTAAAGATGTTGGCGCTCATTTGTTGAGAGCCACCTAATTAATGTCAATTTTGTTTCTTATGGAACCAAATAAGTGTCATAAATATTTTGAGCTTATGAAATTATTTTAAATTTGTAAAAATAAACTTTTCTCACAAATTCAAGTTTGTGAATATTTTGTGTATGTGTATTTATAATTTGTGTAAGAATTTTTTCAACAGTGAAAAAAAAGACAGACACACAAATTTCCTATAGTATATGCACACTGATGAATATATAAATAATGAAATTATGTAACAATGGAGGTTAAATGCAATGCACAATCTAAAGTTGGATGAAATATATGAAAGTGACAAATGCAGAGATTAAACAAGTGTTGTGAAATGTAAAGACAGTTTATATGGCCAAACACACACACACACACACATTGGAGTGGTTCATTGGATGATGTGGCTCAATATTAATTGAGGAAGACTCTATGTTGTAAGAAAGAGGATTTCATATTAAATATCCTTGGCCATATATTCTTTGAAATATAAAATTAAATCAGCAACTTCACATTTTACAATCACAGGCTATAAAACACTTTTTCTTAACAAAGATAGTGCCATTTTGATCCGGGTTGCGGCCACTCGGTGGCAATTTAAAATGGAATGAATCCCACTGAAGGTTAACAGTCCAAAAGAGAATGCTAAAAAATATTATGCCCTTACCACTACCATGGTAATAGCGGCGCATTTCAGCCACCCATACATTTTGTTAAATTTTTCATTCATTTGTTATTTTTTCACTACTATTGCTGTAGCACATATTGCCAATGGAAGTACATATTGCCTAACAGAAATATACTCATCAACATTGGAGAAGGAAGGTAAATGCAATCAGACTTATTATAAAGGCATTACATTATGCAGAGCTGAAAATCAAGCCTCTTTATTTAATAGTTCACTCTTTTTTTATTAATGCTCATTTTTACATGCTTTGCTATACTTCATGTCCAGGTTTTATGTCTTATAGTTAGAAAAATACAGTATGAAGATCCTTGAAATATGACCCTAATCAAGTCAAACTGACCCAGAGAAGTAATTTGATTATCGGTGTCCCATCTATAAAAATGTAGACAGGATTAGAATGCAATCACCCAGTCTATTACTAATATCGTTTATGTGATATTAGTGTTGCTAATACCTCCTAAGTGAAAACAGGATGAAATAGGCGTGTCAAACCCAGTAGCAGGCACTTTAGGTCAAATTGGACCATTAATGTAAATTGGTTATTGGTGTCGTTAACAGGCTTTGCTGTTTTGGATTTATATCCCATCATTTAGGAAATGAATATCATTCATCATATCGTCATGAAAATAACTTGAATCATTATGACAGAGAGGGCTTTAATGAGTTACACTCATTTTAATGTAATCATGGTTAGCCTGTATTTTTTTTTGCATGTGAGGAAATTAAATCATGTTCATGTTTTATCCTAGCCCTGGAACCAGACGAATCTGCGAGCTCATGTTTCATTTGCTCTGGCAGATACATCTGCCCCCTCTCTCATTCAAACTGAAACCAATCACAAGCGTTTATCTAGTATGAGGCGGGTTTAATACGATGACTGACAGAGACAAGAGCCATTCAGGTATCTTTGTAAATATCTAAGATGATGCTGCCGGTTGGCTACAGTATTAAATGGACTGGATGGTAAATTTTCTCTAAAAGAAGAACAAACAACTGCACCTAAACTCTATGTTGATAAGAAATTTGTGTTTGCCGTACTTCTGACAGGACGTACCGTCCGACAAGACAGTGTTTCATTTCTGTGATTGGTTAAGAGGTTCAAGACTAATACGCATTTGCGAATAATTTGCAATGCCAGGCTTGTTTTATCCTGAATAACTTGACCTGTTACATGTACACAGACATATACACAGTGTAAAAATGGCAGTAGAATAATTAGGTTTTAGTACTTTCAGTTGGCCACCAACAACTAGCTACGACTTTTCTCTGTTGTGCTTATAGAAAATGCAGCAATACAGTCCCAGCCATTTAAAACTGCTCTGATCCAGTTTCCAGCATTTCCAGCCTGAATTCAGCCTGAAACCGGATAAAGGTCTGTGGGTGCTGAGGGGCTCAAGCGCCGCAAAATTATTCCCAACTACCAGTATTTATTTATTGAGCAAGGATAACATTGAATTGTATATTTTTCTCATTTATACTGTACAATGACATGAAATATGTTTGCATGCTCTATTCACAAAACACGTAAAAGTTTTCGTCATTGTGTTCGCATCTGTTTGCGCTAAGAAGTTGACAAAACAATGGCCCATGAAGTAGGAACAAAAAGGTACACTCAAATGCTAATAATGTGTTTGGAAATGTGAGAAAAGAATTTGAGAAATAGTGGAAAAATTAAGGCACATGAGTCAGATAACTTTTTTATTTTAGGCATACTTTCCTACAATGTGAATGATCAAATACAAAAACAAGGGAAAGAGAACATTTAGTCATCCAACCAGCAACACAGGAAATCCGTCATACATCAGAGTGTCGTCACGGTATTGTGGACCAGCTGTCAGCCGGGACACACACTAAAAAAATCAACACAGAAATATGTCTTGGTTTAGGCTGTGTTCAGACCAAGCGGCACCCCCGGGTCTGAAAAGTGAAGCCAATACAGAAGTGCCTTCAACCTACATTTTCTCCGACAGCCAGAAGGGGGTGACTCCACTGGCTCCAAAAAGAAGTTCATTAGAAAATGATCTGACCAATTACCTCAGTAAACATTCTTCTAATTAGTTTATGGTTTTCTTTCTTCAGAACAGCATGATGTTCATTTTGTAAATTATCGTCACATTTAGATGAAAATAGACAATAACGCAGCATATGACTGATTGACAAGTTTTTACCATGCCGACCACCAATCAGGATAGAGGTAGTGCTACGTCGTCCACATAATGGCTGTCTGCCTCATCATTTTCAAAGGTCAACGTTTCTGCCTATTTAGACTAAAACGCAACCCTGGAGTTTCCAAACTAAAACGGGATAAGTAGTGTTTCCGAACGTCTCCGTTTTAGGGGGTGGGAAACACCGGAGTAGTGTGGAAGCAAACTTTTTTTTTTGCAAACATCGCAAAAGTTATGCGTTTTAAAATTCAAACATATTAGTGGATGTGGGCTTAGCCTGGAGCTCTGTCCTCTCTGTCCCTCTCTCTCCCTTTCTCAAATTCACAGTTAAAAGAACAGTGAACATTGAGCTTAAATTCATCAGATGGCCAAAAACAGGATGCATGCAGGTTTATAAGGTGACAATATGTCAATACTGTGTTTACAGCTTGTTTCTGCTCCCCCCAAATGGCTAAAAAAGAAATTGCCAAATTAACTAAACTGTAAGATAATGGCCCTTAAACGCACTACTTAATAGTTATATTTATCCAAACTAAAAAAAAAGCTAGTGTTTTCAAAACAAACAACTGGCCACCTCAAGCTCCCTGAATGTGATTGAGAAATGCCAAAACAATGCAGTCAACTCTTAAAGGTGCAGTATGTAACTTTCATAAAAATATTTGCTGAAATGGTCACTATAGTCTGATACATGAGACATATAATTTGTGAAAAAATCAGTCCCCCTCCCCCATGCTCTCACTCAGTCAAGGTCAATATCTTTGATGCAGGAGGATCTTTGCAAACACAATGGCTAAGAAACAAACAACAGCACAGAGGCTATATTATGTGTTGCTTAGAAAATAGCAATATGAGGCACTGAATTTGATGACTCAGATACAGAATCGAGTTTATTGCCAAGTAGGTTTTCACATACAAAGAATTTGCTGCGGCGTATTAGTGCATGCCAATACAACTTAGAGAAATAAGATAGTAGATGTAGAAGACTAATAGTGCAAAAAGTCAAGAAACATAAACATAACTATAACATTTAAATAAGATGAGAAATATTTACAATACAGAAAATGAAAAAAAAAACTGCAATATATATATATTTAAAATGAAAAAAACTTTGCAGGAATGTGCAAAATATTGTCCAGATACACATGTGCGTTAATGTAACATGTAGTATCAATAGGGGGAGGGGATAAACGTCCGTGTCAGTGGGTCCTGGGCTTTGTTGACGAGGCCGACTGCAGACAGGAAGAAACTGTTCTTGTGGCGAGAGGTTTTGTTCCTGATAGACCGCAGCCTCCTGCCAGAGGGGAGAGTCTCAAACAGTTTGTGTCCGGGGCTTGAGGGGTTATATGTCCCTTACACATACACTCAGTTGATCTGTTGTTAATGAAAAATTCTGATAATAGCAGCTTTAGAGATTTGATTTTGTAGTTATGGAGGTCGTACTGTCCTCGCAGTGCGTGTGCTGTGCACAGCTAGACAGTCAGTTAACGGTTAGAAAGTTCTTCAATAAACACAAGGCTTGACGTTTCTTGTCCTTTAATGAAGTCCTTCCCGTAAAACTGTAAATTATTACAAATAAGACACAACTGTTATACACTGTACAAAGCATTGTATAAGTATGTTTCAATTAGCATAATCAATAAATGAAGAGTCCTCGCAAAATCACACAAGAATTTAAAACACATATGACGTAAGACTTACAGATAATTGTTTCCCTAGGCCAAAACGTCGAAAACAATTCAACAAAGTGAGTTAGCTATTCGCTGTCCTCTGAGCTCAGCTCTGCTCAACTGCACATGCAGCGGAAAAACACAACACAACATAGCTGTAAATAAAAACAGAGAGCTCACACTGACGCGGTTTCTCTAAACTAAAAGACAGAACACTCACTCTGACGTGGTTTCTAACAACCAAGGAATATAGACTTTTTATCAATTATTAACTTATTTAACATTTTTAACATTTTAACTTCTTAAGGCAGCACACTCCCCGCTTGATAGAATCACATTATATCACTCCAGATATAAACAAATTTAAAGGGAAATGCTTTCTGAAAACAATATACATTAGAGTCCTTTCACTAAGTCTCTGAAAGAAGGACTACGACCTCTGAGACTGGCCTTAAAAACACCTTGGCTGTCCCGTCCTTTACAATCCGCACCTCTACTTTGCGGACTCTGTTGTCACTGCTTGGCAAAACCTTGACAATTAGTCCCATTGGCCATTTATTCCTGTGGGCCTGGCTGTCTTTCAGCAAGACAACATCTCCTTCTTTGACATTCGGCTTGTCTTTTGTCCACTTTCTGCGGCTCTGTAGTGTAGACAGATACTCTCCCTTCCATCTCTTCCAAAATGTGTCAGCAAGACACTGCACTTGTTTCCACTGCTTGCCATACAACTGAGCTGTGCCAAAGTTTCCACAAGGGGCTGAAACCGCACTCATCTTCTGAGTAAGGAGCATTGCTGGGGTTAGCACCATAGGCATATCTGGGTCAGTGGATATGGTCACAAGAGGTCTTGCGTTCATGATTGCCATGACATCTGCCATGAAAGTTCTCAGGACTTCATGTGTGAGACGTGTTGGTCCTGTCTGAAGCAACATTGCATCCAAGATGCGCCTGGCAACTCCAATGAGCCTTTCCCAGGAGCCACCCATGTGGGAAGCATGAGGGGGATTAAACACCCAGGAGCAGCCTTTCTCCTGGAGGTACTTCCTGACTGTTGTGTCGTCTGTATTTATGTTCAGTTCCTTACAAGCTCCCACAAAATTAGTTCCTCTGTCAGACCGCAGAAGTTTGGCTGGACCACGAATGGAGAAAAACCTCCGGAGAGCGTTGATAAAACTGTCTGTTGACATGGTTTCAATCAGCTCAATATGCACTGCTCTGGTTGACATGCACATAAACAGCACAGCCCAGTCCAGTTTGCTGTCTGCATATCCTCCTCTTGTCCGGCGTGTCATGACGGACCACGGCCCAAAGACGTTGAGGCCGACAGTGGTGAACGGAGGCTCAGGAATAAGTCGGTCGGCAGGTAGATCGGCCATCTTCTGGTCCTGCAACCTCCCTCGCAGTCTGCGGCAGGTTACACATTTGTGAATGACAGATGACACCAGACGCTTGCTCGCAATTATCCACCATCCAGCTGCTCTGATAGCTCCCTCTGTAATGTGTCGCCCTTGGTGAGCTACTTGTTCATGAAAGTGTCTTACAAGTAGCATGGCAATGTGATGGACGTGCGGAATGATCAGTGGGTGCTTTTCTTCTTTTGACATGTCAGCACAACGCGAAGCAGACCATCTTCATCCACAATTGGATTGAGCTTTTTGAGTGTATTTTGTTTGGGGAATGTCTGTCTACCTTCAAGACATTTCAGTTCCTTTTTAAAGAGACTGTGCTGCACGGAGCGGATAATCACAGCTTTGGCTTGTAAAAGCTCACTTGTGCTGGGTACATCTCTAAAACAGTTCCATCCTTTCCTTGCACCCTTGTTTGACTTTCCTTTGAAGGATGCTGCAACATGAATGAGTCTGGCTATAGTGTGATTGAGTGTTCTCCAGCTTGAGCATCGCTCAAAAGTGTTGGGAGCCCAACTGAGACTCTGATGCCTTGGTTGCTAGAGTAGTAGCCTCTGGACAAATCTCATCATCAGCTTCAGGCTCAATGAGGGCGAAGACATTAGATTTGGACGTCTTCGCTGTCTTGTCGTGATGGAGAAAAGCTGGCCCTGAGAACCAGCTGCTGTGTTGGAGTTGGCATGCTGGCATAAACCTGGTTGCATGATCAGCCGGATTCAGAGCTGTTGGCACATAGTACCACTGGTTTGGGTGTGTAGATCGCCTGATCCGAGTTACCCGGTTGGAAACATAGAGGTAAAACCTTCTTGTAGAGTTATGAATGTAGCCAAGAACGATCTTGCTGTCAGTGAAAAACCTTACAGTGTTCATCTCGATGTCCATCTCATCACTGATCAGTTCATATAGTTCAACAGCCAGCACAGCTGCGCAGAGCTCCAGACGTGGAACAGTGTGGGCAGTGTCTGCAGCTCTCAGGTAGGCCACCGCTCCTATGGCTACTGTGGAAGCATCTGAGAAGATACACAGTTCTTTTGTTTGTGTTGAAGACACTGAAACCGGTATGTAGCACCTCTTTATATGCAAGTCTTCAAGAGCCTTTAAAGAGTCTCTCCATAGGTTCCATTCTGCCTCTTTTTGTGGGAGAAGAGGAGCATCCCACTCACTCTGTTCAGATGACAACTCTTGGACAAGTGCTTTCCCTTGCATTGTTATAGGAGCTATGAAGCCCAAGGGGTCGTACAAACTGTTGACTGTTGACAGCACACCTCTTTGTGTATAAGGCTTTTCTTCACGGGACACCACGTAAGTAAAGCTGTCTGTTTCTAAATTCCAGGAGAAGCCCAGACTCCTCTGAAGAGGGAGGGGATCCACTCCAAGATCCAGATCCTTCAGATCTTTGGCACGGTCCTCTACTGGAAACGTTTCCATTACCTGGCTACTGTTTGATGCCACCTTGTGCAGTCGCAGGTTGGATTCTGCCAACATCTCTTTGGTTCCTGTGAGGAGATCTATTGCCTCTTCAGGCGTGGCAACTGAGGTGAGACCATCGTCAACTATTGAGGAAAAATCCAAGTCCAGGTTATAGGTTTGCTGTGGTGGTGTGAGTTTATTCAAGCATGCCAGCACACTGGTGCACTGACAGACACAGAGCGGATCTGAGTCGGTGAATGGACCAAGAGTCAAGACAGAGATACAGTTTTATACAGTAAGAACAAAGCAGTGACGTAAAAACAACAGGAGACAAAAGGTAGGAAGGAGACATTTGCTATCAGACTTGCAGGGGACACCAAGTTGGCAAGATCAAAGGGTCAAGAGTGGCAGAGGGGAAGTGGCTCCTGGTCTGAGGGGGAGCCCCAATGTGTATTCTTGATCAGTCTGAAGGGGGATCAAGGGGGGCTCCAAAGATAGTCAATTAACAAGTCTGGAGAGGGCCCCAATGTGTATTCTTCTTCACAACGTAAAACTGTCTTTCGACATACTGTCTTGCATCTGATCCGTGTTCTTGTTCACCTTTTTGCGCTGCTCGTCTCATGCAGTAGATGGCTACAGCAGGTGAAGGGCTGTTTCCAAAAACATGAACCTTCATCCTGTATTCGACCACATTCTTGCTGATGTCATTATCCTCATACCAGAGATACCGAAGATAATCCCTGTCATCTTCTCGAACAACGAAGCAATAAAACATTTGCTCCACATCTGCTGTAAGAGCTACAGGTTCTTTACGAAACCGCAGTAGAACTCCCAGCAGGGTATTGTTCAAGTCTGGTCCACTAAGGAGGACATCATTGAGTGAGGTTCCATCACATTCAGCACTTGAGTCAAAAACGACACGTATCTGGTCGCGTTTTTTAGGGTGATACACACCAAAGGTTGGTAAGTACCAGTGTTCTTTCCCTTTGTCCAAAGGCGGTGCAATCTCAGCTTGATCATTGTCCAACATCTTCTGCATGAACTTGCTGTAATGCTCTCTCATTTCTGGCTTTTTCTCCAAAGTTCTCTGAAGTGAGCAGAGACGTTTCAAAGCTTGCTCCCTGTTGCTTGGAAGGCGTTGTCTTGGAGCATGGAAAGGTAAAGGAGCCACCCAGCTATTTTCTTCATTTTGGTAGACTTCTGCATCCCTAATAGCTAGGAAGACTTTATCGTCTATGGACAGTGCTACTTTGTTGTCATCTTTGGACCTGTCGAACACAGAACACCCTAGGTTGTCTGTACTCACATGGAGACTTGTGTTCATCTCGCATGCAGGCAAGATTGTACTGTGATGCTGTGTCGTACCATTGTAGTCTTCCTTCACATGGATACTGTTTTGACACGGTCTAAGGAAGGATACGCGGCCATTGTTCAGAATGTTTGCCTTGTAAACGTTCACTTCTGATGGCTTGTAAACTGTGCCCAAGCACACATCTCCCACAATGACCCAACCTAGGTCTAGCCGCTGTGCATAAGACGCGTTGTGGGGCCCATTGATTTGCTCGCATACCTTGTGCACCCTGAGGATGTCTCTCCCTAAGAGCAGGAGGATCGGCGCATCTCGGTCCACAGGTGCAATTTTACTAGCAACTGACCGTAGGTTGGGGTGATGGTGTGCGACCACTGGGGAGGGGATTTCTGTCCTGTCGTCTGGCACCATGTCACACTCTATCAAGGGGGGTAAGGGAAGCTTCACTTTCCCATCCATGGACTCAGTGGTGAAATTAGCAGCTCTCCGACCTGAAGTCTCTAATTTCCCAGCACAGGTTTTCAGGGTGTAAGAGGTGGAGTTAGTTTTTAGTTCAAAAAGACTGAAAAACTCTGTCTTGGCGAGGGACTTATTACTTTGTTCGTCCAGCACTGCATACATCTTGATCGCCTTTTCCTCTCTTCCTTCAGGATATGCTTTCACCAAGCAGATTTTGGAACAAGACCGTGAACCGTCTACATTTCCACAAACCTCTGTACACTTAGAGGTGACTGAAGAAGGTGGGCTTTCACTTTGCTCCCCGCTGTCGTCTCTGTCATCCACCGCACTCTGTGTGGGCACAAGAGGAGGACCTGGGTGCAGAGCTGCAATGTGTTTGTCACTGTTACATTCAAAACACTTGACAGTCATTTTACAATCTTTTGCCATTTGTTGAGTAGAAACAGATATGATTCTCTCTGAAGTATGATTTGCGCTTTTCTAGAGTTTTGTTTCTAAAGAGCTTACATTTTTTCAGTGGGTGGGGCTTCTTATGTATGTGACACTGACGATCGGGTTCTTCCATGTTCTTTGGAGCAGGACTGGTTTGGATGCCTGATGACTCTGCAGGGATGTCAGTTTTATGTACAGCCACTGACCCTTTACCACTGTACTTTGTAGGCCTTTCGGTCCTGGAAGAGACATGACTGCTGAGGGGGGTTATAGTGAAGCTCGGATCATTTTTTATCTTTGCCTGTTGTTTGACAAACCTTGAGAAGACAGAGAAGGGAGGAAAAGCCACTCTGTAATCGTCCTTGTACTTGCTTCCAAAGCTGATCCATCTTTCCTGGAGGTTATAAGGGAGCTTTTCCACTATTTGTTTCACCCCACAAGCTGTATCCAAATACGTGAGCCCTGGTAGTGCACCCTCTTGCTTAGCACACTCCACTTCAAGGAGAATGTCACTTAGCTCTCTCAGTTTAACAGTATCTCTTTTGGTCAACCTCGGGAAGTTCTCAATCTTTTTAAACAGTGCGTCTTCGATGACCTCAGGAGTCCCATAACACTCTTCGAGACGTTGCCAAACCATGGCAGCGCCTGCAGCGGGATTGAGGACGTGAACTGCACGAATTCTCTTTGCCTGCTCTGACGATTCAGCTCCCAGCCATTTGGTTAACAGGTCCAGCTCTTCCCTGGCTGAAAGATTCATGTCCTTTGTGGAACTTAGGAAAGAGGCTTTCCATGGCCAATAATTTTCCGGTTTGTCATCAAATTGCAGAAGACCAGAACTCACCATTTCTCTCCTGATGAGATATCTTGCAAAGTCTTGCTCCCTCTTAGGCTCAGGTAAGTACTCTCTCTCAGGGTTAGCTGTGTGCCGAGTACCCTAAGGGTAAGTGTCACTCGGCTCCATATTCTTTACTGGCTCTTTTTTTATATCTTTGTACACCGGCTGTGTGTTTCTTTGGATGTCATGAGAAACACTAGGCTTAATGTCAGGTGTTTCCTGATTATCTATTTTTCTTTCATGTGTCTCCACAACTGCAGGTTCCAAAGGCTGTTCCTGTATGAACATGTCAGAATGTTGTTGGATGTACTCACTAGTACGTTGAACTGGACTGAGGGGTTCTTCCTCGACATCTAGAAGCCATCTGCGCTCCCCGCTTTCAACCTCGACTTCCTCAAAGGCTGAAGCCTCAGCTTCAGCTGCAGCAGCAGCTCTTTGACACTGGAGGAGATGGAGATCAGCTTCCAGTTCAGCTTTCTGCTTCATCATTTTTATTTAACATTTTTAACATTTTAACTTCTTAAGGCAGCACAGAGGTATTTGTGTAATTTTGTGTTATGTGTTTTGCTATATTGTTTTCTGACACACTAAATTATTAAATTTGATTAGTAATTGAATGTATACAAAAACACACTCTCATTCTCACACACCTACACACACATTAGAATGTTACATGACATATAATTGGCTAGCATGGAACCCACTGATTTTATAGAATGTTGTGGCTGCAATGTCAGAAATAATTTTTGAGAATCTTTAAGGGCACATCAGACCTTCAACCTGACTGCAACTAGGAGAACTGTAAACAAACTTTTTTCTTTTAAGTTTGGATGACAACTTGAAACACACAAATTGAACATCACATAAATGATTCATTGTTACACTAGAGTTAAAAACATATTTAAACTCATCATGTAACATTATATAGTTGTAATGTTTTAATGGACATGTGTTGTACATTTGACAGAGTTTTGTTAATTTATTAATCCTAAAACTTTATTTAACCTTTACATTAAAGGGATAGTCTGAAAGATTTGACCTTTGTTGAGATACATTCAGGAAAATAATAACATCCATTTAAAAGTGAACCTTGAGTTAGAAATCAATTACAGTACTATCAGTGTGACGACTCCCTGTGTGCCTTGGTTATATGAATCTTATATTTCCTACTGATCACTATCTCATGCTCTGTTGGACAAACAGAGACAATCTACAGACATTTAAAGGGAGCTCACTCGGAAAGCGCTACAAGATGGAGGCCTTCCTTGGGGAGGACGGCTTTGACGGCTTTTTAACCAAATGGGATGGGTACCAACTATTATTTCTGGAAAGAAAGCAACAGCCAGCAGTGCTTATTTAAGACACAAGAGGAGTTTGCGTACAAATTCGGGTTCCGTGCTACAGAAACATGACACATCAGGCTCAGGTATCTTGATGAGCTTAAGCAGCTAATGGTAGAGAACAAAGGAAATCAGAGTGATCACAGCATGTGGGTGAATATTATCAAAAGGATGCTGCAGTTGGACAGTGACCGGCACATCAAGCCCCTGGAGGTTTTTTGCTCACAGCCTCCCTCAGGGCTCCCATGCTGACACATGCATAGAGATAACAGACAGAAAACACCTGAAATCAGTCAGCCGCTTTGCTGGTATCAGATGGCAGAACCAGAAAACATTCATTGCAGGGAAGTCAAGTCAAGTCAATTTTATTTGAATAGCGCCAAATCATAACAAAAGTTATGTCAAGACACTTAGAGTAGGTCTAGACCATACTTTTTAAAATATTATTTACAGAGACCCAACAGTTCCCACCATGCAAGCAAGCACTTGGCGACAGTGGCGAGGAAAAACTCCCTTTTAACAGGTAGAAACCTCGAGCAGAACCAGGCTCTGGGTGGGCGGCCATCTGCATCGACCGAGTTGGATTGAAAGGGGAGGAGAGAGGGGGAGAGGGGAGAGAGAGCAGGAGGACAGACAACAAATCAGACTATTAATAATAACTGTAGCTGTGAGCGTGGAGCAGAAACATGGGGGCAGTACACAGATCCAGACTGTACATCTCCAGAGGCACAAACACTTGCAGAAAGTGAGAAGGCGAAAAAGCACAAAAAGCACAAAAACTACCGGGAAGAAGTGGAGTTAGTAACATGTATTAGTGGGAAAAGTATGCGTATGGATATATGTGTCATGGGAAATCCCCCGGCAGTCTAAGCCTATAACAGCGTAACTAAGGGATGGTTCAGGACTCACCTGAGCCAGCCCTAACTATAAGCTTTATCAAAGAGGAATGTTTTTAGCATAATCTTAAACGAGGAGAGGGTGTCTGCCTCCCGAACCCAAATTGGGGTTCCACAGAAGAGGAGCTTGATAGCTGAAGCCTCTGGCTCCCATTCTACTTTTAGAGACTTTAGGTACCACAAGTAACCCTGCGTTCTGTGAGCTCGGTGCTCTAGTGGGGTAATACGGTACTATCAGCTCTTTAAGATACGATGGTGCCTGACCAATAAGAGTTTTGTAGGTGAGGAGGAAGATTCTAAATTATATTCTGTATTATACAGGGAGCCAGTGCAGAGAAGCTAATATTGGAGAAATATGTTTTCTTTTGCTAGTTCCTGTCAGTACACGTGCAGCCGCATTCTGGATCAGCTGGAGAGTCTTTTGAGACTTATTGGGGCAGCCCGATAATAAGGAATTACAATAATTCAACCTAGAAGTAACAAATGCAAGGAACATTTTTATAATGTTACGTAAGTCGAAGAAGGCAGTCCTTGAAGTCTGCTTTACATGGGCATTGAAGGACATGTCCTGATCAAAGGGACAAAGAGTACAACCATCTCCCTGAATGCCAAATCGAAAAAAGAACATTAAAGAGGTGGAGGTCCAGCCTGAGACCAATGCTGAGAACAACAGGTGGTTAAAGCACTTTGTAAAAAGGATTACAGAGGCCTTCCACTACTATTTCCCCCGAGATGTATGAGCATCAACATCGACAGTTTGATCAGTTGATCACCTTTTCAAAAGATATTAGCCTGTTCTTGTAATATGTTCTATGATATATTTACCAGTCGCCACATTGGTCCCTCAGCTATAACTGCACCTTATGAACAATTGTCTGCAGTCCTGGCTCTTTTCACTGTAGTGATAAATCCTGTTGATAATTGTTCTAGTGACTTATTTTTGATGCTGTAGCTCTTAGCTGCTCAGCCTTCACAGTTCATTATATTTTTTTATTTTTTTATGATAAAATATTTGAGATTAGATAAAGCGTTGACACTGCTGTTTAAGAAACCACACCTTGATCCAGGGTACTTTAATTACTACAAGCCAGCCAGGGCCTGTCATTCCCCTGAAACTGTACTTACTGAAGTGGTAAATGACATGCTTACAATTGATTCGGTGCTCAGTGCAGCTTTTGATATCATAGATATTATATATATATATATATATATATATATATATATATATATATATATATAGTATACTCTTAGACCAACCTAAAAACAAATTTCTCGAGCTAGGCTCTCCCATGAAATATGGAGTACCAATAGTGTTTCTGTTGAACCCTGTTGAGGCCTTTAAATCCAAATTTAAAACTCATCTTTTTGTACAGGCAGAAATGTGTGCCTATTTCTGCCTTAAAGCTGGAGTGTGGGACTTTTACATATAAATGAACATCCATGACAGTCAAGCCCTTGCCAAATGAGTTCACATTATATTATTATTAGTTTTCTGGTGTCTGTGGCAACATTCCCACGCTGGCGCACCGGTAGTGATGTGCTAAGTTAAAAACAGACAGTGATCAATGACAGTTCCCTGAAGCCGACAGCAGTGCACTGGCCGGACAATGGGAAGTAACTCCAGAGTTGTTGGAGAATCACTAAGCTTATCTATTAGACGTTGTTCAACTGTTGTCTTGAGTTTCAAACTGAATATTTTTGTTGCTTCCTGGGATCTGGAAGAGGAGTTCTTTTGTTTAGATAAGGACTTATTCATTGGTAGTTCCCAGAAGAAGCTAACTATGTGCCACTAAAAGAAAACTCTGCTATCTGGAGAAGTCTGTGGTTGGCCCTGTCCAACCACAGACTGTCCAGATGACAAATGAATCAGTGCTCAGTGTTAAGTCAGATTCTGAACATATGAAAGAAGAAATGCTGCAACAAGTGCCAGAAGGTGTGTGGTCACAACACAGTACAGATATTGGATTTGTGAAGTCAGTTCAACCGGTGACAGTTGAACTCTGACCAGGAGCTAGGCCGCCATGGAAACAGCAGTATCCCCTAACAGAGGAAGCAGTTAAGGGGATTGAACCACAGATCAAAGGACTATTGCAAGCAGGTGTTTTAAAGATAACTCAGCAACACACCATTGCTGCCGTTGAAGAAACCAGATGGCTCTTACCATTTGGTACATGATTTGAGAGCTGTAAATGAGGCAGTGACTGATTTCCCTGCAGAGGTGCCAGATCCACACACTTTGTTAACTGAAATCCCTTCAGAAGCTAAATGGTTTACAGTTTTGGATCTGTGTGGAGCGTTTTTCAGTGTTCCCCTCAGTGTCGAATCACAACACATATTTGGATTCACGTATAAGGAACAGTTTTATCAGTATTAAAGACTACCACAAGGCTACAAGCACTCTCCTCACATTTTCAACAAAGTATTGAAAGAAGATTTAGAGGACACAGGGCAGGAAATTACCAGTGAAGTGTGTCAATACATGGATGATATAATTATCTCTGCAGCTGATAAAGGAACCTGTCATGAAGATTCAATTAGGCTGCTACAGATATTAGCAGAGCGAGGACATAAGGTTTCTCAGAAAAAATTGCAATATGTCCAAGAAAAAGTGGTTTATTTGGGTCAATCAATAAGTCATGGACACAAAAGTATCTCGAACAGCCATCTAGAAGCTATTCTTAAGGCCCCTAAGCCCAGGACAGTTAGAGAGATGATGACATTTCTGGGCATTGCCGGATATTCTTCAGCATGGATAGAAGACTATGCTAGATTGTCAGGGCCATTAAGAGTCATGATAAAAGAAACAGGGAATGATCAACTCCATTGTAACATTACTTGGACACAGGATGGTAACTTGGCATTCGAAACAATCAAGCAAAAGATGCAGGAGGCTCCAGCACTAGCGCTACCTGACTACTCGAAGAATTTTGTGCTGTATGTGTCCACTTCTACTGGGGGGAGATTTGCATGTGCAGTTCTTTGCCAGCCAACAGGCACAGAGATGAGTCCTCAACCTGTTTCTTATTATTCTACTGCCTTTTCAGAAGTGGAAGTGGGATTGTCACTGTGCTACAGAGCCATGGTAGGAGTCTATTTAATGTATGAGAAAGCATCTTCTGTTACTATGGGTTATCCGGTGACAATTCTTACCCATCACAGTCTCAGAAACTTGTTGAACCATGGCAAGTATACTTTGACCATGCCTAGGCTCAGAAACTATTATAGGCTTTTAGAACAAGAGGATGTTACATTAGCTAGGTGTACTACAGTGAACCCAGCTGAGACTTTGCCAATCTTGGAGAACGGGGAACCCCATGATTGCTTAAAAGAAGCAGAGAGATACTCAAGGCTCAGATCAGACTTGCAGGCCCTTCCGTTAAAGGAGGCAGACCTGGAGTATTGGACTGATGGCTCCTGTTATTGGATAGGAGAAAAGTTGAGTGCCAGCTATGCCGTTGTCAAAGCCCAAGGATCTGATTTTGTTGTTGAGAAGGCTGAAGTGATACCACAACCTGCATCAGCTCAATTGGCTGAATTGGTAGGTTTAACAGAAGCATGTCTTTTGGCTGATGGGAAGCGAGTGACAATATATACAGATTCAGCATATGCACACAATGTTTGTCATCTGTTTGGAGCTGTGTGGAAGGGTAGAGGATTTAAGAAGACTGATGGATCTCCAGTACAGCATCACGCACAGATAGTGAAGTTGTTAGAGGCTATGATGAAGCCTAAGGAGATTGCAATTGCTAAGTGTGCAGCACACAAGTCAGATATGTCAAGGGTAACACAAGGTAACAAGGCAGCTGATGAAGCCGCCAAAGCAGTTACACGTGCAGATAAACCAGGAAAAGTTCTTCTAATCACGCACGAAATAGAGCTAGAGGAGAAGATCACTGCTAAGGATGTAGGTTTGATGCAGGAAGCAGCTCATGCAATAGACAGACAGCTGTGGGTGGACAGAGGTGCTAGTCAGGAGTGTTGCTTTTGGGCACCATATTTGCTGGAGCAAATTGATCACTTTATAGGAAGATGTACAATCTGTTTGCAGAATAATGTCAGGAAGGGTGTGGTGACACCTCCGGGACATGTTCCAACGCCTAAAGGTCCTATGCGTGAACTAGTAATTGACTATGTAGACATGATAACACCTGTCGGAGGGAAAAGATATATGCTTGCTGGGTGGCAGTAGCCATGTATTCCCAGAGCGCTCAGTAGTAATAACTTCATGAGCTTCTTTGATGATAAAATTCTAACTATTAGAGAAAAAATTCATCATCTTGTGCTCTCAGCTAGTTCAGATACATCTTCGAGTACAGGAACCTCAGGAACCTCAGAAGCAGCTGTAGAACCAGATTTATATTTAGACTGTTTTTCTCCAATTGACCTTTACCAACTAACTTCAATGATTTTTTCGTCTAAACCAACAACCTGCCTCTTAGACCCCATCCCTGCTTAAAGAAGTTTTACCCTTAGTTAGCACTTCTTTACTAGACATGATCAATCTGTCTTTATTAACAGGCTATGTACCACAGTCCTTCAAAGTAGCTGTAATTAAACCTCTTCTTAAAAAGCCTACACTTGATCCAGGGGTTTTAGCCAATTATAGACCTATATCTAACCTTCCCTTTCTCTCCAAAATCCTTGAGAAAGTGGTCGTTAATCAGTTATGTGACTTTCTAAACAGCAATAGTTTATTTGAGGATTTTGAGTCAGGTTTTAGGGAATATCATACCACAGAGACAGCACTGGTGAAAGTGACAAACGACCTTTTGATTGTGTCAGATAAAGGATTTGTCTCTGTACTTGTTCTGTTAGATCTTAGTGCCGCTTTCGATACCATTGACCATTATATCCTATAACAGAGACTGGAGCATTTGATTGGCGTCAAAGGACCCGCACTAAGCTGGTTTCAGTCGTATTTATCAGATAGATTTCAGTTTGTCCATGTAAATGATGAATCCTCCCTGCACACGGAAGTTAGTCATGGAGTTCCACAAGGTTCAGTGCTCGGACCACTTTTATTTACCTTGTATATGCTTCCTATAGGCAATATTATCAGGAAACACTCCATAAACTTTCACTGCTATACAGATGATACTCAGTTATACTTATCGATAAAGCCAGATGAAACCGGTAAGTTAGCCAAGCTTCAGGCATGTATTAAGGACATAAAAGACTGGATGACCTGCAATTTCTTGCTGTTAAACTCAGACAAAACTGAAGTTATTGTTCTGGGTCCTAAAAACCTGCGAGACGCACTATGTATAGATATAGTTACTCTAGATGGCATTGCCCTGGCCTCTAGCACCGCTGTAAGGAGTCTAGGAGTAATCTTTGATCAGGACATGTCCTTTAATACCCATATAAAACAGACTTCAAGGACTGCCTTCTTCCACTTACGTAACATTATAAATATCAGGCATATCCTGTCTCAAAAAGATGCAGAAAAACTAGTTCATGCATTTGTTACTTCTAGGTTAGATTATTGTAATTCCTTATTATCGGGCTGCCCCGATAAGTCTCTAAAGACTCTCCAGCTGATCCAGAATGCGGCTGCACATGTACTGACAGGAACTAGCAAAAGGGAACATATTTCTCCAATATTAGCTTCTCTGCACTGGCTTCCTATGAAATCTAGAATAGAATTTAAAGTCGTTTTCCTCACTTACAAAGCTCTTATTGGCCAGCCACCATTATATCTTAAAGAGCTGATAGTACCGTATTACCCCACTAGAGCACTACGCTCACAGAATGCAGGGTTACTTGTGGTACCTAAAGTCTCTAAAAGTAGAATGGGAGCCAGAGCCTTTAGTTATCAAGCTCCTCTTCTGTGGAATCAGCTCCTAAATTTGGGTTCGGGAGGCAGACACCCTCTCTTCGTTTAAGAGTATGCTAAAAACGTTCCTTTTGATAAAGCTTATAGTTAGGGCTGGCTCAGGTGAGTCCTGAACCATCCCTTAGTTATGCTGTTATAGGCTTAGAGTGCCGGGGGACTTCCTATGACACACTGAGCTTCTCTCTCCTCCTCTCCCTCTCTATCTGTACGCATTCCTATCCCACTAATACAGGTTACCAACTCCATTTCTTCCTGGTAGTCCTTGTGTTTTCTGTGCTTTTTCGCCTTCTCACTTTCTGCAGGTATTTCCGCCCCTGGAGCTGTAGATTCTGGATCTGTGATTGCCGGCCGTCTACTGCCCCCGTGTTCCTGCTCCACACTCACTGCTGCAGTTATTATTATTATTAGTCTGATTTGTTGTCTCTCCTCCTGTTCTGTCTCCCCTCTCCCCCTCTCTCCTCCCCTTTCAACCCAACTTGATCGATGCAGATGGCCGCCCACCCAGAGCCTGGTTCTGCTCGAGGTTTCTACCTGTTAAAAGGGAGTTTTTCCTCGCCACTGTCGCCAAGTGCTTGCTCATGGTGGGAACTGTTGGGTCTCTGTAAATAATATTTTAAAGAGTATGGTCTAGACCTACTCTATGTGAAAGCGTCTTGAGATAACTTTTGTTATGATTTGGCGCTATACAAATAAAATTGACTTGACTTGACTTGACTAGATAGGTTTTCTCGATGGCCTGAAGCTTGTCCAACTAAGCGAAAAGATGCTCAATCTGTTGCTAAGTTCTTGTGTCGCGAAGTCTTGCCTCGATGGGGTCTACCTGATCGTATAAGTAGTGACAATGGACGTGAGTTCGTAAATAAAACAGTAAAGCTGATTCTGCAAAAGTTAGGAAAGTCAGGAAAGTTAGGAAAGTCAGGGGATTTGCGAAAAAATGAATGGAGTAATTAAAAACAGAATTACTAAGATCTGTCAACATACGGGGCTAAACTGGGTAGCAGCACTTCCGCTGGCATTAATGGCGTGTCGTTCATCTGAATTGCGTGACTTGCACCTGACACCGCATGAGTTGCTTATGGGCAGACAAATGCCAACTCCTTGTTTACGTACGAGCGGTAAAGGTCCAAGTTTGTCTCTATTGGAGGATGAGATGAAAGCATATGTTAAGTATTTAACTACTCTACATAGGAGTATATCTGCGTATGTCTCTAACAAACAGGAACAACAACAGCAGGAGATTGGAGAGGAGAACAGAGGCAGAGAAAAGAACACTATAAGACCTGGAGACAAGGTGTTTGTAAAGGCGTTCAGAAGGAAATGGTTCAACGCTTGTCAAGAGGGACCATTTGAGGCTGTACGCTGTACAGGAACAGCGGTGCAAGTTAAAGGGTCTCCAACGTGGTATCACTTAACACATTGTGCTAAGGCTCTGACAGAAGAGACACCACGCCTGCAAGAAGAAGATGGGGAAGATCCAGAAGAGCAGACAGACCATGTCATGGACATTCCTGATGAGCATGTTCATGTGCCTGATGGTGATAAAACTGACCTTTCAGCCAGCGAACAAGGAAAAAGATTTAGTGAGGTCAACTTACAGTATGGCCCGGAGGGATCAGACCCCCCCGGGAAATGTTTCATCAGAGGTTCCAGAGGAACGTGAGGCTCCTCCAAGAAAACTCAGAGGTGCAAGTAGACCAAGAAGTCCAAGACCAGTTCGAAAGAAGGTCAGACCCAAGCGATTTAGAGATGACAGAGTAAAGTTAGGAGATTGGGGTCTGCTTCCGTGTAAATGTTCAAGGTGGAATAATGGTGGTAGTAGCCCTCCTGTGTGGAAAGATAATCAGAGAAGGGAAATAAAGAACAAAAAGATTTAGAATAGATGGTGTGTCTGCTAATCAGAGGAAGTATTTTTTACTAAATGATAAAAAGCAGGAAAAGGATCTAGAAGACTGCTCTCTTATCATGCATAGAGTCAGCCAAGAGGATTTAGGAGAATATACCTGTAGTTATCTTGATCCATCTTTACAGTATGGATACTGGAGGGACGGGCAAGTAACGCACAAGATAATACTTGTAGCAATAGATTCAACTGACGTACAAACACAGGCAGTTGCTGAAGGGCAAGTCATCACAGTAACAACCCCTCAGGCAGAGAGTGTAAAGACATTATCCACTATCTCAGACTTAAGAGAGATTGATAGTAGTAGTGCACCAACTTCTGTTACAACTCCAGTTGGTGTAAAACCTATAAAGACCATAGAGACTAGTTTCAAATCTATAACTAATAGTAAGACCCCTAATCAGGATTCCTCAAACAATAATAGGACACCATTCGAGAGGACTGGTAATTTGCATACTTTACAGTGGCGAGATGCTAAATGGAAGGCATATGGGTTTGATGCTTCGGTATTACAAATCGTCGACCCATGGGCAGGCAGAAATATGTGGTTCCAACAATTAACTCATGCTGTGAGAGCGGCTAGTCAAGGAAGGTGCCTGTGTGTGGTTAGGATTCCTTCACCCAGCACATGGCCGTCAATTCTAGAAACAGTATCTGAACCGTTGCTTCCCAAATGTCAATCCTTTGCATTATCATGGTTAAAGTATCAGCAGGAAGCAGCAGTGGACAATATCATGGCCATATCAGTGCATCTATTTAAACCTAGGGGAGAATGCGCTTGGATGATGGATCTGCCATATATAGATCTAACTGATCAAACGGAAAAGATTATGACAGTGCCTGATTCAGTAGAAGTGAGAGCTGTACGAGCAAAGGCTTGTTTTTGCTCAAATGACACACATGGTGGACCAGGTATGTTTATGGGAATTTCAGATTGTGACATAAATATGATGGAATTTGCTTATCAGAAGGGAAGAAAACCTAATGAGAAGAGTTATGAAGTAACATTTAGGGTTCCGGGTCAACGAAGCAGGGTTTTGTCTGTAATCAACCAAGCCATTCCTGGAAATGTGACTATAGGAAATTTTAAAGATATTTGGTTGATTTGTGGTGATAAAGCCTATATATGTTTACCTTATGGATGGACAGGATGTTGTTATATGGCAACATTGAAACTTCCATATGATGTCCTAGTAGTACAACAAGGTCAAGAACCTGAGGGAACTCAAGATAATGTTATTTCTGGTAGCAGGAAAAGAAGGGAACTAGCACAATTCCATAACCTTGAGTCACACCATTGGAGAATAAGTCTGGGTGAAAAATGGGGACTAGGACTATTTCCATGGTATGGGCTGGAACATTTTTGGCTGATCATATCGATAATATCACTTACACTCTACAGGGCTTTGCAAATGAAACCATAAAAGGGTTTGAGTTGTTGTCCAACACTCAAAAGAGTCATAGATTGACCCTGTTAAAACATGATATGGCGCTTGATTATATTTTAGCTAAGCAAGGTGGCCTATGTGTGGCTTTGAATTTGTCTGGCGATGCCTGTTATACTTTGATCCCGGACAGCTCTGATAATATGACTAGTGTGGTAGATGCTTTGAAACTTATTAGAGATGCATTTGGTCCCTCAGAAAGTGCAGGATGGTCAACTAATGCTTGGCTGCAGGCTAAATTAGGGCCAGTGGGGACTATACTAGTTCAAATTCTGGTGGCTCTTGTTTTATCACTGTGCGTGATGTTTTGTTTCTGTACACTGCTGCTGACCTTTGCTAAAGCCATGATTCTTCGATGGATTGGAGTTGTGATGCCTGAGGGTCAAACACAGATGCCATTATTGACTAGTAATAACTCGGAAAATGACGATGAAGAAAGGGGAACCGATGGTTATGTGATAGAAATGTATCCATTTTAGGTATCGATCTTATTACAGCATGATCGTAGGTTAAGAAACTGTCTGACTGGAGCAGAGGTGTTCAAAACTTTGAATAGGAACCAGTACAAATAATTAATAGGGGAATAAAATGTAAAATAAGATACAAGGGGGGGGGGGGGGGTTAGTAATAGTGACAGAGGTTTTTGGTTCTCACTTGGATTTTGGACACGCCTGATCTATGATTGTTTGATAATGATATCTGTTTAGATTATATTGTATCAGAAGTTTGCAAGATACTGGTTGTTTTTTGTTTTCTCTTCCTCTCAGGACAAGTAGGGAAGTCAACCAGCGAGCGCACAACTGGTCTGGGGCTCCTACACTTGGACTCAGAGACTCATAACTGGACAATAAAAATGGACTGCAAGCCCTGGATAAGCGACAAGAACAGTGATGTCTGTCAGCCAACCATGGACATATTTGTTACATTTGGAGGCAACCTGGCTGATGGTTTCAACTGAATATGATATGTTTTATGCTTTATATATTCTATATTTCTTTTGCATAATGCAGTTTGATTTATGTCTTTGTAATGAATGAGATCAAATGTTGACGATATTCTGTAATAACATTTTCCTTGTCAATAGGAAATGATTGAATTGAAGGGAAGTTCCTCATCCTGATTGGCCTGAGGGTGAGAACTTTTCTAGATTAGTAAGCCATCATTCTACTCTTTTTACATCTCCTAGAGGTGTTTTTTGACTAGATGATGGTAGCCCAACTTTGACAGACCTCTTTTCAGCTGCACTTATATGATAAATGTTGCTGGATAAATTAAATGGAGTGCACTTTCTAGGATTTCTGGGAAGAAGTAGCTGTATAGTTACCTGGGAAGAGCTCTGCCAGTTGGGAGGGATTAGCCCATGAATTTGACCCTATTAAGACAATTGAATAGTTTACCTAGTCTAAAAGTAACTGAAATAATGTGTGCATAGGATTTTAATGTAAGGGTAAATACTAAATTAGTTGACTCAAATTGCAAAATGGATAAGTTAATAAAATAGATTTTTGAAAAAGAAGGACTTTGTTGGGGTTAAACAGATGAGAAGAAATTTGATAGAGACTTTATGCTGAGCTTGTGTTTCTTTCCCGCGGCTTCTTAAAGTCGCGGGAAACGACTCAGGAGACAATTACAGAGTGCTCTTGTTAAACTGTTGCAATATAAAAAAGAAAGCAAAAGATAAGATATGTTTTTATCTTTAGTTTCTTATTTTCGTAAGAGATACACAAATTACATGTCTGGGCTCATGCAACATATGTATTTTATGTATTTAGTTTCTATTTATCACAGCTAACTGACAACTGCAACAGAGGAAACAGTTTAAAGTTTATATAACAAAAAATAAATGTATTACAACATAAAAAAAGGAAAAAGACAATACAATAATAAAAACAACACAGGCTTAAAATAAGGCACTTGTGATATTAAAAGTGAGAGAAAGAGAGAAATGGCTTGGTTTTGTAGTTGACTCTAGGATTGTTAAAAGGCCACTGCAGGAGGATCTCAGAGACTCAACATTTTAGTAATACATCTTGTTGCCTTGACATACAATGCTTTAAAATGAGCAACACAATTTAAATATCAATTCTAAAAAGAACAGGCAGCCAGATGAGAGAGGCCAAAAACAGGTGTTGGGAATGAAAAACATAGTCTGTTGGCTAGGTTTTACCAGGTGTAAATAATAAAAGGAAAGTATATGTGTTTATTTTACTGCACAGGACATTAATTTGGCTATATGCTGTCAGAAAAGCAGTTGGAACAGTGTGCCACCAACTTCATCCATTTCCATCTTTCATGTTCTGTACTGTCGGGCTCTTGACACTGAGAACCATCATTCATCTTAGAGCTGTGACATCTCCTGTCTCTGTGTGACGGGTGATCTCTCTCCTCGCTCTAATGACTATTATCTTTAATTCGCAGAGTCTCAATTAACGGCTTACTGCAGGTCAGTGATTAGCAATTAGCTGATAAAGACCCTGACATACTAACAGGACCAAAGAAGAGGGCAACATCACAGAAAATTTCAAATTTATGTTTTTTAAAGGTTTACATCAAGAAGGCTCAATAGCATTTTGTGTGTGAAATTTAAAGTAAGAAGTTTATATTTTTTTCATAGTTCACTGCTGTGTGTATACCACGATGAAAATGACAAAATCCTTCATGACATATTATTTTACACAATAATAATAAATTGAATCTCTTACTGGCTTTGCATGGCTCCCTGGGTCATACTCGGTGCTTGACTTCCAGCATGCCCTCAACAGGTCTATGTATAACTTTACAAATAAAAATACCTTACTTTATGCAGGTGTAACAGAGTTAAAAATGTATTTATTAATTTTGATTGTGTTGCATTGAGCCTTAAAATACTGTATATACATATAGTATGATGCACCTTGACATGAGGTAGAGAGATTTAAAAACGTCAGTCAAAGTGATCGTCAAAACAAGAGAAAGACTGTTTCAGATAATGGAAGCCCCCTCTACATCACACAATACTCTTCTTAAGGAAAATAATTTGAAAAAATTGTCTTTAAAGACATCAGGAGAGACTGGAGAGAGACATCAACACGAACAACGTGAAAGACATGGCAAGCGATCCAAAACATCACAGGCTACATAAGCAGGAGCTTACACACATGGGGGCCATCATTTGTAAGACCACTTTGAAAGGTGAGTTTAACACATTCTATGCTTGCTTTCATCCCCTTAACAAAGAGTCAGCTGTCAAATTTACTGTGCAGTTTTAGGTTCCTGAGAATCAGCATCACAGAGAACGCCTCAGAAACGCTGTATTTCTTAATAAAACTTAAGAAAGCTAAATTCCCATGCCAAGTTCTCATCAACTTTTACAGAAGAGCAATTGAAAGCAACCTGACTCGCATACAAATTGGCATGGGATCTGCATGGCCCAGGACAGGTGGGCATTGCAGTGGGTGATTAAAAACACACATCCGTATTTCAGAGCATAGAAGTAGCATACACACTAATGACCAAAAGAACCCTGGGGCTGTGAATTTTAATTTGTTCAAACACAATCCATTCACACTGGGATGCATTGGATTGAACACGTGGAAACCCTAAAAGGGGAGGGGACATCAACAACATCCTTCTGAAAAGAGAGGTAATCTATATCTTTACCCTTAACACACTATAAAACCATATACTGTAACAACATCACCTAAGGGTTTGAACTTAGATTTTGTAGTTAGTGGTTTTGTGGTTATAGTTGGAACAAACATTTTTTTTCTGATTTTCTTTGATTAACAGATCCTTCTATTCTTCTGCTTTTATATGACTGCTTTCTGCTTTTCTACTTTTCATTTGTATTTTTCTATATAATAGTTTCTATGATTTTTTTTCCCTTTGGATGATTATTGTGATTCATGCTCATTCTATTTTGGGCCATTTACATAGAGGCATGCCGTTTGTCCTCTATATCAGATAATCCGTGTTATCCAGCTCTGCTCTGATTGGTCTATTCTGATGGTAGATCAACTTTCAATCATTGCAATCAATGCCTGAAGATCTCTGTTAGATAAAAACATTGCTCTGTTAAATTAAATCTGCTGGGAACTATCAGATCAACATATCTTTGATATGATATGACATGATTATTTTGTTGTTTTCTTTTTACTGGAGTTTCCTGTTGTTTCCTATTGTCTTCCTGCAGACAGCACAATAAATATTAGAGAGGAAGTTGTTTGAGTCATTTATGCCCAACTGACACCCATTACACTTGAGTTTTTAATTTAGTTTGTTAAAAAAGCAATCGGAAAACTTGTTAAAAATGGGCATGTATTTAAGGCTGAAATCTGTTGCAGTTTCCTCTTTATTTAAATCTGCTCCTTTCAAAAAAATGCTCAAACAAAAATGAAGTAGATAGATTCCTCTGTCAGGATAGGACCACAGGGCTGATACTAGACAGGAAGACTCCATGGATCTATGTGTTTGCAATTTTGATCAATCTGTCTCAGGGTACCAACCCTGTCTCTTTAAAATACAGTTCATATACTACATATACTACATACATACAGTGTGTGTGTGTGTGTGTGTGTGTGTGTGTGTATTCTCCCTATCTGTTCTAGTTCAAGCTGATGATGTTCGATATTGTGATAGTGCTGTGTTGTAGTATTCTGAATTTTTAGCAGAATTCTCAGAGTTTTTAACAAGTTTAGTCCTCAAAACAGATAAAGTCATTATTGTAGGTGGTTTTATGATTCATGTGGACGTCAATAATGATAGCCTTAGTTCTGTGTTTATCTCACTATTAGATTCGATTGGAGTCAGAGTGTAAACAAACCCACTCACTGTTTTAACCACACCCTTGTGTTCCATCTTGTTCTGTCTTGTTCTGTCAAAATTGAACATTTAATAGTCTTGACAGTCCATTAGGCAAACATTCCTTCAGTAGATGCCTGTCTGATAGTGCTGTAGCTAGATTTAAAGAAGTGATTCCATCAGCATTTAAGTTAATGCCATGTCTCAATATAACATTGGACTCCTATGCTACCTTTAGTCCCTCCCAAATTGATCATCTGGTTGATAGTGCTGCAGGCTCACTGCGAACGACTCTCGATTCTATTACCCTTATAAAACAGAAGATAATAAAACAAAAGAGGTTAGCTCCATGGTATAACTCCTTAACCCCCAAATTAAAGGATTAAAGGAAATGGCGTTCCACCAAACTGGAGGAAACTCATTTAGTTTGGCAAGATAGTCTTAGAACATACAGGAAGGTCTATTACTCCTGACTAATAAAGGAACATAAGAACAACCCCAGGTTTCTTTTCAGCACTGTAAACAGACTGACACAGAGTCAGAGCTCTGTTTAGCCATGTATTCCCAGACTTCATGAGCTTCTTCAATGATAAAATTCTAGTATTAGAGACAAAATTAATCATCTTTAGCCCTCAGCCAGTTCAGATATATCTTCAATTACAGGAACCTTAGAAACAGCTGTAGGACCAGATATATATTTAGACTGTTTTTCTCCAATTGACCTTCACCAACTAACTTCAATGATTTCTTCGTCTAAACCAACAACCTGCCTCTTAGACCCCATCCCAACTAGGCTGCTCAAAGAAGTTCTACCCTTAGTTAACACTTCTTTACTAGACATGATCAATCTGTCTTTATCAACAGGCTATGTACCACAGTCCTTTAAAGTAGCTGTAATTAAACCTCTTCTTAAAAAGCCTACACTTGATCCAGGAGTTTTAACCAACTATAGACCTATATCTAACCTTTCCTTACCCTCTAAAATCCTTGAGAAAGTGGTCGTAAATCAGTTATATGACTTTCTACACAACAATAGTTTATTTGAGAATTTCAGTCAGGATTTAAGTCAAGTCAATTTTATTTGTATAGCGCCAAATCATAACAAAAGTTATCTCAAGACGCTTTCACATAGAGTAGGTCTAGACCATACTCTTTAAAATATTATTTACAGAGACCCAACAG
Source organism: Lateolabrax maculatus (assembly GCA_031216445.1). Taxonomy (NCBI): domain Eukaryota; kingdom Metazoa; phylum Chordata; class Actinopteri; order Acropomatiformes; family Lateolabracidae; genus Lateolabrax; species Lateolabrax maculatus. Next base: position 1,928,371 of record CM062214.1, on the reverse strand, counting down.
TTCCCACCATGAGCAAGCACTTGGCGACAGTGGTGAGGAAAAACTCCCTTTTAACAGGTAGAAACCTCGAGCAGAACCAGGCTCTGGGTGGGCGGCCATCTGCATCAACCGAGTTGGGTTGAATTTAGAGAGCATCATAGCACAGAGACAGCACTGGTGAAAGTGACAAATTAACTTCTGATTGCATCAGACAAAGGATTTGTCTCTGTACTTGTTCTGTTAGATCTTAGTGCCGCTTTTGATACAATTGACCATCGGATCCTATTAAAGAGACTGGAGCATTTGATTAATTTGATTGGCATCAAAGGACCCGCACTAAGCTGGTTTAAATCCTATTAGATATATTTCAGTTTGTACATTTAAATGAAGAATCCTCCGTGCACACGGAAGTTAGTCACGGAGTTCCACAAGGTTCTGTGCTTGGACCAATTTTTTTCACCTCATATATGCTTCCTTTAGGCAGTATCATTTGGAAACTCTCCATAGACTTTCATTGCTATGCAGATGATACTTAATTATATTTATTGATGAAGAGAGATGAAACTGATTAGTTAACCAAACTTCAGAAATGCATTAAGGACTGCTGTTAAACTCAGACAAAACTGAAGTTATTGTTTTTGGCCCTTAACACCTGCGAAACGCATTATCTATAGATATAGTTGCTCTAAATGGCATTGCCCTGGCCTCCAGCACCACTGTAAGGAATCTAAGAGTAACCTTTGATCATATAAATGATCAATGCCCATATAAAACTGACTTCAAAGACTGCCTTCTTCCACCTACGTAACATTATAAAAATCATATCCTGTCTCAAAAAGACGCAGAAAAACTAGTCCATGCATTTGTTACTTCTAGGTTGGATTATTGTAATTCCTTATTATCTGTCTGTCCTGATAAGTCTCTAAAGACTCTCCAGCTGATCCAGAATGCGGCTGCACATGTACTGACAGCAAAATTCGAACAAATTTCTCCGATATTAGCTCCTCTGCACTGGCTCCCTGTAAAATCCAGAATAGAATTTAAAATCCTCTTCCTCACCTACAAAGTTCTTAATGGTCAGGCACCATCATGTCTTAAAGAGCTGATAGTACCGTATTACCCAACTAGAGCACTATGCTCACAGAACACAGGGTTACTTGTGGTACCTAAAGTCTCTAAAAGTAGAATGGGAGCCAGAGCCTTCAGCTATCAAGCTCCTCTTCTGTGGAATCAGCTCCCAGTTTGGGTTCGAGAGGCAGACACCCTCTCTTCATTTAAGAGTCTGCTAAAAACGTTCCTCTATGATAAATCTTAAAGTTAGGGCTGGCTCAGGTGAGCCCTGAACCATCCCTTAGTTATGCTGCTATAGGATTAGACTGCCGTGGGACTTTGAGATGACTTTTGTTATGATTTGGCACTAAACAAATAAAATTGACTTGACTTGGTTGTGTTGAACATTGTTGATGCAATTAAATATGTGATTTCAGAAATGTTATCGGAATAATAAGCAATAAATAATAATATTTTGGATTTGGAAATATGTATTTACTGAAAATTCTGTAGTATATTCAGTGTTATTTTAGCATAATTACAGCATTGCCCACAACACTACATTTCCAACATATATTATGGGTTCATGAAAGACTTTATAAAATGTTTCCCATTGACAAAGGTACTGTGGTTGTAATATGTGCTACTTACAGGCAAACACTCACACAGAGCACAGAAAGACCCACCATCCTCCTCCCCCTCTCTGTCACTACATACACACCCACACACACAGTTAATAGCTGCTAAGAAATCACATTTGGTAAATTGCGCTGTGGCACTAACCTTTTCTCTAGTGATTAAATGAGTGAGGATAGGAGGCCTGCCTTAATGAAGTCAGCAATTTACTATTACACACACAGACGTACACACATACACACATCTACCAGCTGGGGAGGATCAGCTTATGAAGTATTTTAAAATAGAATGTTTTAATTTCTTTATAATGAAATTTGCATGTTGTTTCAGATCCTGCATATTTGTTCTTCACCATTAAGCTGATAAACTCAACTATGAGTTTCAAATCATAAACAGTAAGCTTGGAGGAAAGCTGGGGATTGTGGGATGATTGGGTGCTTCAAAGAATTAATGTATCTTTCAAATATCCAACTTGAGGGGGGGGGGGGGGGGGGGGGGGGTTAGCCTTATTTGGTCGGGCTGTTTCCACATTCTAAGCTGGTTGTCAAGGCATTGGGCTCCAACCCGGTTGTGCCTCATCACAATTTTGTGACTTTCATGAACAATATCCCCTCCATGGTAACGGCAACACATCTCGATGCAGCAACTGATAGCTCCTCTATATTTTGCTACATTTTATTTTTATTTTTTTTCACCAATATGACTGTAGCATTGACAATTTCACCTATGCTGATGAGCTTAAGTGAGACTGAAGGAATGAGATCATGGATGCAAGCAGCCGAAATTCCTATGTAGGGTGATTTTGGAGGTAGGGTAAGGTAGCCTGGCATCTGCAGAATAACTCGCAAATGCGTATTAGTCTGGAGTTCATTTTAGATTTCCAAGGACACAGACATCTAATCAGAGCAACGAAACATCGTCCTGTCGTACAGTACGCCCTGTCAGAAGTACGGCAAACATATTTCTTATCAACATAAAGTTTAAGTGCAGTTGTTTGTTCTTCTTTTAGAGAAAATGTACTGTCCAATCCGTTTAATACTGCCGCTATAGCTGATTTAACCAAACGTTCCGCATCAGCGGCAGCCATCTTGGTTATTCACGAAGATGCCTCAACGGTGCTCCTCTCTGTCAGTCATTGTATTAAACCTGCTCCATATAGATAAACAAATGTGATTGTATTGCCACTTACCAGTCCTGATGGGAATCAGTTTGAATGGGAGAGGGGCCAGACGTATCTGCCGGAGCAAATAAAACATGAGGTCGCAGATTTGTCTGGTTCTTAGGCTAAGGGTGAGGAGCTCTGACATCCAGAAGAAGCTCCGAGTATAACATCTCCATGATTGGGCAACTTTGCACTCTCGGCTTAATTGGACTTCCTCACAAGCACACTTTGTGTTGAAAGGAGTCAGCTGAGGTGGTTTGGGCATCTGACCAGGATGCCTCCCTCTGAAGGTGTTTTTGGGCCTGTCCAATTTGGAGGAGACAGTGGGGCATACCCAGAATGTACTGGAGGGATTATATATTCCATCACACCTTAGGGTCTGCCCAAGGAGATGGAGAACATGGCTTCAAACGGACGTATGGGCTACTTTCCTTGGCCTGCTGGCATTGTGATCTGAGTTTGTATAAGTGGCGGAAAATGGATGGATGTATACATTTTTAAGCACTATATTGGGAGAAAAAAAGGTTGCACAGAGTATTGCAGTTTTTCAGAAAAACAGAGATGTTGGGCTGCATAACTACTGTGTTTATTAGATGTTTGGGGATTGAAATACAGATGAAGCCAAATAGCTAATAATTATAACTTGTGCTTTATTAATCCCTCATTTGGGAAATTCAATTTTTACACTCTGTTGTTATTATTTGATACACACACAGGCATAAAATACGGACAATAGATAAAACAATAATGGAGAGATGTCAAAATGACAGAGGTGCCACATAGTTGGTGCTCCAAGCAGTTAGGTGTCCGGTGTATGCTCAAAGGCACCTCAGCAGTGCCCAGGATGTGAAGTGGCACCTCTCCAGCTACTAGTTCACACTCCATTATATGGTGGATGTTGGACATGAACAGGTCATCCTCCGGTCCCAAAGCCAAGTCCCTACGGACTGAGCTACTGCTCCTTTGTGCAGCATAATGACAGACAGAACCCTGAAATATTTTCTATCAGCTCATGTAAAACCCAATTTACAGGTGAGTTTCAACGGAATCAGGTATTGTATCATAACTTCTAAAAAATACAAGCTACATGAAATCAACATTAGTCTCAGCACACTAAATGGTGACCCCAGATAATGCAGAAAAGCAAGACAAATAGTTTAATGAGGTAAGAACCAATTTAAGTACATATTATTCATGTTCTTTTTGAACACTGTAGTGGTCCTTGGCTAGAACATTAAACAGCTATCTGTGTGATGCTTGAAAATGAAAAGATGATAGCAGATTGACACTGTAACAATAGCTCTGTGTGTCGGCACACACACCAGCTCTCCACTGACTCTGTGTTGTCTTATCCTCTCTCTCAGGGTCAGTGGGCCTCCAGCTGCTCCAGCAGTCCCTCTTGTTGGTGTTCTGCATGCGTTCAGGGTTTCAGTGTATGTGCATGTGTGTGTGTACTGTTTTATGGGGGAATGGATGGCATGCTTCAGTTGATGTGGAACAGCTCAGCAGCTTGCCTCAGTCTGTAGTCAGCAGTAACAACACACACTATTTTCTCTTATTTGGTTCTGGCTCAGGCCTTGAACAAATTGTCACAGAGGTAAGAACATTTAAAATGTGTTGTTAAAGCTCTGTTAGGTGTTTGACATAGAGAGAATATAGACAAATGTAGACACACATTGACACATATAGACACAGACACATATAGACAATAAAAAAAAGTTTGTATATAACTGTAGGCGAACAGAACAGAACAACCTAAAAGCACGACACAAGGCAGTAAGTGGGTGGAGCAGGTCAGGTTATGATACTGGCGAGAACAGGGTGGGAGAGGGCTGGAGGGTGTGGCTGGGTCTGCAATGACAGGGTAGTTAGTAACAAGAAAAGAACAGGAAAAATGAATGAAGGATTTTTGCATCTGTTGATGTGTCCACGCTTCAAAAACAATACTGTGATACACTAAATTAATATTTCTCTGGATTAAGAATCAAAATTGGTGAACCTCATTGGGTGTGTTGCAGCAAAAGTTGAGCCTTTGCACTTTGGCACTGCTCAGTGGTCCTATTCAAACGAATGAGGGGGTGTGCTTTTTCATGCAATGCTGTCTGCTGTCTGAACAAGTGCCTAAATAGAAATATAAAAATGTTTATCATGCCTTGGTTGTAACAAGTGGATATTATAGATAAACAAAAGAAATATGTCATGTATGGGGAAAAGTACTTCTGGATCCAAGCACATCACTTGATCTGAACTTTCAATCTTTCAGTATTTCTAGAACCCTAAAGCCCAGGGCCAGAAAAGTTAGGAAATACATTTGTCTCTTTCTTTTTAGACCCAAAACCCCAAGTCCATTTTTTTCTGTTGGTTTTCCACAAAACAATAACTAGTATGTTTTAATGTCTCCAAGGCAATAAAAAGTACAGTTTATATTTAACTCCAATGGCTGAGAAAGCTGCAGAAACAGAATCATCTATTATTCACTATCATCATCAGCCCTTTCATCAGTTTGCAGTTGTTTTTTTTTTTTTGTGATTATTCCATTTTCTTTTCTTTAATATCAGCTTTCAAATCTGTTGTACTTATTAAATATATAAAATTTCGGACCAATCCGGATGATTTCCTCTTTGATTTTCAAAGCAAGAGAGGGTGATGAATTTACAGTCTGTTTCCAAAAGACCATTTCATTATTTTCATCCATTTCGCTCAAAATTGAAAATTTAATTGGGAAATCGTTGTGATATCTGTGCCTATTACTATTTGTGTGTTACATGCATATGTGTGAGTGAGTGTGTGTGTGTATGTCCAGTGAATAAAATAAAGCTTTTAATTGCATTGTTCTTTGATCAAGGCATGTTTATTAGTGGGTGAAAGTCACATTAACCTTTCCATCGGCCCTGACATTTCCTCTCCTCCTAAATGGAGAATTAAAGACCATTGGAAAGTCATTAGTGAAATTTACTGCTTCTGTTGGCTGGTCAGCCATTAGAGAGGCTGAAGGACCACAGAACACTCTTCACAATCTTCTGCCAAGTCACTTTTTTATTGTTTAAAGGAGAAGTACACTCTGTGTAATAGACTTTCACATGTAAGTAATGTTCAACCAGTAGGATAATAATAATAGTTTCTGTTATTCTAAGTGAGCACATCTGACCTGTTCTTACTGCAGATGAGCATAATTAGTATGTTGCAAATGCTATCCAACTATGGATGTCCCATTGTCACGTGATCACAGTAGAGGCAAATGCAGGATCAGGCTAAGTTGAATGTTAATATTTATTTTGTTTCTGTTCTTTCTATATTGCTGAACTTGTTGTTGACAGTCTAGCTTAAAAGTTACATAAGACGTTAATGTTCATATGTGCATTTTATGACAAACTGTGGACTGGTTGCTAGTTATATCAATATGCCTAATATGGTTTCCACTGCCCTCATCGTAACTAACAAAAAAACCAGATGACACTGTCAAGTGCAACAGCAAACCTTTACTCAGATACCTTTCTTGTTTCAGTTCTGGATACCCTGCTACCTGATTATTCACCTGCCTGCTTTGGACTTATCTTTTGTAATTTTTGGGAATAAACTCTTCATATCATACCTGCCGGTCTCCCCTCCTCTCTGCAATTGGGTTCTACCCCTGCCAACCTGCTACTCCCCGTGACAGTAACTGCAATGTCCGTAGTTCAGCATTTGTACCCCGCTCTCTCGCCTCTCTTTTCTCTCCTCTAATTTACAGCATCTCCCCTGTACTCTCTTTAACAAAGGCAAAATATAAAAACAAAAACTGTTTACAATATGAACCCCTTTTCAGACATAGAATACATTGCTGGCTTCATCTATCTGTGGCTGTTTGTCATTCAGACATAGGAAACCTTACATTAATGTTCCTTAGAGCCTTAGACATGAATGCACAGTCCCGGGACAAGCCCAAATGCTTGTGTAATATTTAGCACCTGGTGTACGAGGGAGCGCAAAGAGAGAAAGAGACAGAGATAGTGATGACTCATAAGTTAAGATGTGATCTATGAACTATGATCTGGGTTTAGGACAAAAAAAAGAGAGAGAAACATTAAAAGATTCAGGGCCTTTTTAAAAAAATTTAGGGTTTAAGCCTGCAGCATTGACTGGACTGTCAACCATCAGCGGCTGAGTCCAGATTCATCTTTATCGAAAAACTTTTTAAAACGTACTTCTAAATAGACTGTTTACATGCATTTTTTTTTTTTTTTTTTTTTGCATGTCAGGGCTACACATCGCTTAAAGCTTATGTGAAGGAATTTTCCTTCTTGTATGTTAAACCTCCCTCTCTGGTAGACCAAGGTCTGCTAGATATCTTCTGTATTCAGATTCAGACACAACAGACTGGCGCCTGGTTGTTGATGCTGGATAAGAAATACTGTAGAGAGGCTATGCTGTTGCTAGGACAGCAATGGTTGACGTCTTTCCTTGTTTGGATCTGATATCCAATAGAGTCCTCACACATGACAGGCTGAGTTAGGAATAACCCTATTCGGATATAGCGGAACTTATCAGTTCTGGGGAGGGTTAAATACTGAGCTTCAGGACACCATCTTCAGACTTGGGTAGCAGTACGCTGTGATTCACACGTGGTGTTTCCCTTTTCTCCTCAATCGAGGTTCAATAAATATTCCTGCGTAAGACATCCCAGTCTCCTGAAGCTTCTTGTTACAGTGAACCAGCTTTAAGATTTCATTTACAGCTTAAAACTCAGCTCAGTTAATAGCCTGTAATTTTGTTTCATGGAAGATGTGGTACTTAGCTGTTAATGTATGACATGATCAGTAAAACAGTTGGACTGGTCATAAAACTTGCCTCTGGGGGCATATAAAGCGCACATTTTGAGCGTCAAAAACTGCATTCTGGTGAATTGTTAAATGCACAAATTTGTGCCTTTTCTGCAACAGTTTATAGTGGAAATGTCTTTATTTATGTAAAGGAAAACACAAACATTCAGGCTCCAGGACAATTAAAAATATAATAGAATATAATGAAGCAAAGCCCTCAAGCGTTCTGTATTCCTTTCAAATATTAATTCTCCTATAGATCAGGAGAGCCTCTTTAAATGTGCATGTGGCACCTATGCACGTCAATGATACAGTCATTCATTTTAGTTAATTTATAAACCCCTTCAGCAAGATTTAAGCACTGTTGTATGTCTATATCTGTAGCTCTCCTATACAAGTATGTATAAGGGATATTTATTGTTTTTTATTGCATTACTGGAATAACTTTTTTTGTGCACTTGGAATTACTCACTTACAATTACTTGCAAAAAGAGCTTGTTGAAGTATTGCAACATCGCTTATTCATCTCTAATCATCTCTGATTAACCAGTAAAAAAGTGAAATCATTTTGTTGTAATGGAATCTTGGTTTGATAGACATAAAGAACATACAAAGATAAAACAGTATTATAGCACATTTGTAATGACATTATATCGCCTAACAGTCATAGACTATGTAGATGTGTGTGTGTGGGGGGGCTATACTTCTTTGTTGATTACTGATAACACACACACACACACTGAGACTTGCTTTGTCAGCAGACAAACTGCGTCAATTGATGCGACTGATGGACGGGAATGGGGTAGATCTGCATGCTCAAAACCGTTTGAGACGGCGTATGCATGTTAGTCGTGGGCCAAACTATGTAAGGCATATTGTCACGGGGAGTAGCAGGTTGGCAGGGGTAGGACCTATTGCAGAGAGGAGATGAGCCCGGCAGGTATGGTACGAAGAGTTTATTCCAAAAAAATGATAAAAGATAAGTCCAAAGCAGGCAGGTAAATAATCAGGTAGTAGGTATCCAGAACCAACACAGAAACATAGTAACAAGAAAGAAGAAACTGACAACTAAACAAAGAAAGTGGATCGATGTATATATAACTGACTGAATAATGACCAGAGGCAGGTGACAGGTAAAGGGAGTTGAATTGATAAAAAAGGAGTGGAGACAGGTCTGTAGATGGATGGGGCAGTCAGTTGATAGGGAAAGGAAGGAAAGTCAGAGGGCATCTGGTGGAAGGTAAGGGGATGGCAGGTCAGGGGAACAGATAAGGAGTCCATGGAAAAAAAAAAGTGACAGATAGTTGGGGCAAGAACATGACAACAAATAAAAAGGAACAGATCATGACACATATAGATTGGTACGGAAAATTTAAACTTTATGGCATATGTATCAGTGGTGCATAGATGGCTTCTCAAGAAAAGTGATATAGCTAGAAGCTTACAAAACCAACAATGACCCTTGTATTATTGTTACTTCACAGATGCTATGGCAGAAAACAATGGATGTCCACAAAAAAGGTTAGATCACAGAACTGAGAATATTCACATTGCAGTAATGCAAAAGTTTCTGAACACCAGTGAGCACAAGAATGGTACAGAGTGTGTCACTTGAGGTCCAAGTACTGGCAACCAAAGGATTGAAAGTTGATGGTGCACCTTGAAAAGTGAATGCGCCCAGATATGGATGGACCATTTCGACCAGCTGAAAGCAAATGGCTATTTTGTTGACAGCTTCATTAACAAATCACTCATCCAGTTTTACTTCCAAAATACCATACAGGAACAGTATCCTTTAAACCTATTGCTTACAGTATTAACACAGATGTAGGGGAGACTGGGGATGATTGTAACACTGTATGTCCAAGCACCTATTACTCACTGAGTTTTTGTGTCAGAACTCTCAAATTTTGACACAAAGAACCCTTCGTCTACTACTAATAGCAATGTTTCTGACTTATCCAACCATCATTAATCAATGTAAAATACAAGGAGTTTTGCTAAAACAAAATAATGTTTTTCACGCTTGTGTCAACAGATATTCCTGTGGTTTTTGATACTTTTAAAACTCTGGAAGAACTTTCTTCTGGAATGTATGCATTAAATAAAGCACATGTCATTGTGTTTGTATTTGCCCTTGACATTGGTGCTGATATTTTTAAATTTAGAAGAGAACATCAGCTATGTAGGGAACAAAAACATGTGTGTGTGTGTGTGTGTGTGTGTGTGTGTGTGTGTGTGTGTCTGTAGTTGTCATTTCAGGGTTAGTTGAATAGATTAAAAAAAGCGTTACATCCATCCTCATCATCATGGTTTGAAATTCGTTTGATGAAATGCCTCACATTTTACCTAAGTGACTATACTCTAATACAATTAGAAAAAATAAAATAATCAAAATATAGACATATAAATTACTTTCTTACCTGAAAATCTGTGTTTTGGCTGTAAAATCTTCATACTTCTTTAAACAGACGTTGAATATGCAAGGTCAGGAAAGAAGTGGTCATTTATGAAATTGATCACATGACTCTTAAGTCCTCTCTTCTTGGTGAAAGTGGTGCTGTTACAACAATCCCTTTGATACAACCATCCCCGGTCTACCCTAACAATGAGAGATAACAGCAAACATGAGTTATTTGCTAACAATCATTTTCACTCTTTTTCTGTCCATTATATAGGAGGAGCTTGATGAAGTTGTAACCGCCTGGAATGACCATCGCATAAGGTTTGGAACAGCATACATTATGGAGGGGCTCCTAATAGTTGCCCCTCCATAATGTATGCTGTTCCAAACCTTTATGGAGCTCAGAATTTCTTGCAGTCAGCTGATCAAATGAATATAGAAATATGTTTAGAAGACTGTTGTTTTAAGGACTATCCTTGTGATGAGGATGTGTTTCACTTATGTTTGGAACTTATGGCTGAGCACAACCTAGCAATGTCTGATAATGTGTATGAAATTACTGACCTTTATCTAAGACTTCGTCAAATGATTACTGATGGGCTGGGGAAATAAAGTAGGCCCTCTGTGCTTTGAGGAAAAAGTGTAAGCTAGGCCAACCATTGTATATAAATATGCCCTGAATTATTCATCTGAAATACAGGTACATAGGGTGGATACATCAGTGACACTGTCTTTAAATTAAATGAAAATTTTATAAGTTATAATTTTATTTTTATTTATTTAATTATTAAGTTAGCCTATAGGCTGATGTTTTTGTTTCCCCATGTTTATATAGCTTTATAGCTGCTTCTTACACATACTGTAGCCTATCAGTTAAAGTAACCCTGAAAACCGCTTTCAGCGATAACAGGCTGCGGTGCTTAAAAATGTATGTCTGTCTAACTAGTTTGGCCCAGGTGTAATACTGTTGTTTATCAGCACCATGGACAGCACTATGGACAGTGTAGTTCACAAGGACCACATACTCCACACTCCACATACACATAGTTCCGTTCATACTTTTTTCAGAGGTCCGCGGACACAGGCATGTTTCACATATGCTCGCTAGTAAACGGGGCGTGATAACTTTACAGAGTTGTAAAACCAATCTGTGAGTTTTACAAACCACTGTGTAGTGTTTTTCTGATCAGCCTTTCAAAGCAATAATCTGTTTAAAAGCAATAATCTGGTCTGATCTTGCGGGGACAAAGGTTCATATAAACAGCTTATAATAGGTGCAACCAGCAAATATGTCATCAGGCAAAGAGCATGTGCAGATTTTTTTAATTATTAGATTTTCATTTTGAGCAAGCTCATGCGCAAGTGTTGCATCTATTTGAGGGCCATTATTAGTACTCTTAACTGTTATTACTACCATTATAGGCTAATTATTTTTTGTGTGAAGATTGTGTGAAGATGTAACCTATAGGTGAATCTAATTTTCAGTTAATTTAAAGAAAGTGTCACTGATGTATCCACCCTATGTACCTTAATTTCAGATGGCATGTACAATAAACAATTCAGGGCATATTGGGGCGCATTGTCATTATCTTGCGCGGAGCACCGGATTGCCTTGCACATAGCCTGTATGTAAATGTAACAAATTAATGTAGACATGAATGAATTTCATCAAATCATTCCGTTTATTATTTTTGTTCTGTTGGGTCTGCATCTCCTACCTGTGCGTCATTTGGGTTTGTGTGTGTGTTCAGCGTAGCTACGTAAGTGTGTGTGCTCGCGCACGCGGGTTCTAATTCTGTCCAACTGACAAAAATGGGGAGCCAAGTAGAAACACACACACACACCAGCAGTTGTTGATTTTGTTACCTTGTATATATTTGACCAGAGCAACACTAAAGAACTGAGACCCAGTGCTGTGTCAAGTCAAGTCAATTTTATTTGTATAGCGCCAAATCATAACAAAAGTTATCTCAAGACACTTTTCACATAGAGTAGGTCTAGACCATACTCTTTAAAATATTATTTACAGAGACCCAACAGTTCCCACCATGAGCAAGCACTTAGCGACAGCGGCGAGGAAAAACTCCCTTTTAACAGGTAGAAACCTCGAGCAGAACCAGGCTCTGGGTGGGCGGCCATCTGCATCGACCAAGTTGGGTTGAAAGGGGAGGAGAGAGGAGGAGAGGGGAGACAGAACAAGAGGAGAGACAACAAATCAGACTAATAATAATAATAACTGCAGCAGTGAGTGTGGGGCAGGAACATGGGGGCAGTAGACGGCCGGCAATCACAGATCTAGACTCTACAGCTCCATAGACGTAGAAGAGGAACTTGATAACTAAAGGCTCTGGCTCCCATTCTACTTTTAGAGACTTTAGGTACCACAAGTAACCCTGCATTCTGTGAGCGTAGTGCTCTAGTGGGATAATACGGTACTATCAGCTCTTTAAGACATGATGGTGCCTGACCATTAAGAGCTTTGTAGCTGAGGAGGACGATTTTAAATTCTATTCCAGATTTTACAGGGAGCCAGTGCAGAGAAGCTAATATTGGAAAAATATGTTCTCTTTTGCTAGTTCCTGTCAGTACACGTGCAGCCGCATTCTGGATCAGCTGGAGAGTCTTTAGAGACTTATCGGTGCAGCCCGATAATAAGGAATTACAATAATCCAACCTAGAAGTAACAAATGCATGGAATAGTTTTAGATATACAGATATAAGATATACAGTCAGCGATATCAGTCAGAAATTGACAGCTCCTAAAGATTTTTTTGTAAAGATTCTTACACATATTCCGATCTTCCCTTTATGCCTTTGTGTGTCAACAAAGATGATTATTTGGTTGTGTGTAAGAACAAATGTACTGTGTACACTATAGAGATAATGATGATGCTGTAAATTTTGCATGTAACTGGATGTCGACATATGACAATTATACAATATGATGATTAGCTAAGAGATTCTTAAACAAAATTGTTGTTTTGAGTGACTAACATTGAGTTGAACAGATAAGCAAGTGATTTGTGCCATAGTGCTTGTTTCATCACACGTTGTTTACATTCTCCCAGAGCAAGAGAACACTAAGCAATTGTAGATGGACTGCATTTTTATAGTACTTTTCTAGTCTACTGACCACTCAAAGCACTTTACAATACATGCCTTCATTCACCCATTCACACACTGATGGCAGAGGCTGCCAACTGCTTCGACACTTTCTCTGGAGGAGCAATCGAACCGGGAATCTTCCCATTACTAGACGACTGTTCTACCTCCTGAGCCAGGCCACCTGTACACTTATGAACATTATAAGATGTTTACACCATGACTACATTTACTTGAGGCATGTATTACTTCAAAAAAATCTTACAATGGTCAGTCTGCCGTTTATGTCCTTTACAATGGGATTAAGCCTTAAACTTGAGTGACATTAACTAATGCCAGGCTAAATGTAACTTTTGTAGCATTAACTTAACATAACAATTAATTAACTCAAAAACAAACAAAAAAGCTAAAAGCATTGTTTGCATAGACATTGATAAACAAGATTCTTTACTTATAAGTGCCAACAAAAGTTATTCAAACACACATCTTTGCCCTCCTGGATCTCCACTAGGGTGATGCTATTATGTCCTATGGTGTTATCCTTAACAAATTATCTAGGTAACAACCAGGAATGTCTTAAGAGCTATCTGTTGAACTATTTCAATCTTATGCAAGGTTTTACAAGAGGACGCTTGGTCACTGACATCATACAAGAAAATAACAAGATTTTACTTCAGAATTGTGTGTGAATACCATGAACACACACATATTCCCTGGACTAGATCAGATTATGTACATTATCCACACATTAGACTCCAACACCTTGAGAGCTAGAGCTGAAGTCAGGGTAGCTGTCATAGTGGACTGACAGCTCCAGCACACAGCCACATGCATGGGCCACAGGTCTTCTCTGAAAACATTGAATCTGGGTAAAGTCAATAATAATTTCTTTCCCCATGAATAGATCTGACCCTGTGCAGAACCTGAGGAACAAACACAGATGCTGCGTATCAGCATTCCTCAAATATGTGGTTAGGTACTTCTGAATGTCCTTCTGGTGGACATTCATTGTCTCTGGGAAGGTAAGAGACTTCACAACTTTTCTCACAGTTGGATGCAGGGTTTTGTATACAGTTGTGAGATCCTGAAGACTGTGCCCGGTGGTGCTGATTGTTTTTGCCCATTGTTGTCCATCGCAATCTTCACTGGAAGATATTTCTTCCTTGCCCATCCAAAAGCAATTATTTGACCTACACTCTCCCACTGCTGTTGTCCGAAATCATGCCTTAGAAAAGGCACTTAAAATCCATTTCCCATTGTGCATTGTTTGTAGAATTCACTCCAGAATTCTGAGAGACTATCTCTTATAACTCCTCCATCATCACACCCCATCTCAGGTGTTCCATCTGGCAGTATAAGCTGGATTTTGATGTCAAAATCTTGAAGTCCATCATCACTGAAATGTTCCACGAGCTCTGGCAGTACTTGCCCTCTGTGAACAACCAATATTCTCTTCATTCTTTTACTGGATGGTATGGTTTGTGGTGAAACAGGCAGTGTATCATTTTAATTCTGTTGCTCATTTTCAGAAAAGTCTCCTACAAAAACAATGTTGCAGCTTTCAAAAACATCTTCACTCTCACCCTCTGGGGAATATAATGCAAAGTCAAAATTGTCACCGCTTGTAGCGCTTCATAGAAATATTACTTCTGGGCTGACTGTTTCAAATGTAGCAGATGGTGTCGCTGTAGCAAAACTGGGAGAAGTGGAAGATTCTGAGAGCTCTCTTGTCTCTCTAAAGATGGAGCCAAACTGACTGAGTGACTGTGTGGACTGTTAATTCTTATTTTCTGTGTGGTCGAATAAAATCTAAGAAGAGGGAGTTTTGTGTCAGTGTACAATTGTCCAGCTGCACTGTCAGTTGTCCCCTCTTTATAATCTTTGAGGTCTAACTCTTGAGGTCAAAATCTGTTAAGGGCCCCAGATTATTTCTCCTGTCTGGAAAGAACAGGCCAATTGCTTCCTGCATCAAATGCCTTTTCTGAGCATCTTTTGAAACATCGACTTTTCTTGTTCACCTACTTGTCTGGCTTTCATTTGCTTAAAAGTCTCCTTTTCATTCAAAAATTAAAAATTAAATTTTTGATTCAGGTGCTCAAAAGCTTTCATTTGCGAACGTTGTTGTGGCTGTTTTCCTTCCGCTTACAAAATCCTAACAGTGCTCGGCGATCACCATATGATGGCAAATGAGTCTTTAATTTTTCATCTGTCATCAGGTGTATGGTGGTGGCATCAATCTAAACATGGACATGGAATTGTTTAAAAAAAGATCATTTTTTGATAATATTTCGTCATCTACAGTTTTATTAAATTTGTATTGCTTCTCAATTATTGTTTCTTAAAATAAACATGAACTTTTTTGTATTGCTGTTTCCATACAAGATAGTTCATGTTTATGTTATGAATAAACATCAATGTTTTTCATTTTGACACATTTTACTGTGCAAAGTTTGCTGGCTTAAGGGTGTAACCCATGTAGCTTTTATTGTTTCTGTAGGCTGAAAATCCACCAGCACCCTTTTATAAATGCCTCAGCAGCACTGTTCCTGTGCACCTTTGTGGGATATTCTGGGTCTGTGCATGACACCTGTATTCTGCAGAATATACAAAGAGGCTCTGTACACTCCTCCAGTGTATTTCATTGTGGGGGATGGTGGCTACCCTTGTACTGACAAGCCTATTGCTATCATCACCCCATATCGGGAGCCACTTCAGGGGAGGGTAGAGATCACGCAATCAATGGTACGCATCAACCAACACCATGCCAGGTGGGCCTTTGGTTGGATGATGGTGCAACGGAAATGCCTACTATTAAAAGGCCCTAAAGGTGTACCACGCTTTTGTTCCTGTGGTCAGACCTGCCATTCCCCTACGAACCACCAGACACCCCACTCATCCACACGCCTGTTCTCACTTCTCATCAGCCCCATCAACCCCACTTTATACAACCAGTGGACTTCCTTTGTTCCCTTGTTGGATTGTTGTTGTGTTTATGTTCATATATATACTTTTTATACATATTTATTTTTATATTTGTACAAAGTAGCTAAATGTTTATGCTTACCTTTGTGTCCTTTTTTTTTTTTTTCATTTTTTGTTTTTTGTTTATATGTCTATTTCTTTGTATGTACGTTGAAAGCAAAGGAAAAAACAGAGTCAAATTCCTTGTATGTGTACGCATACATGGCCAATATAGGTGAGTGTGATTCAGATTTTGATTGATGATGCTGTTATTGCTTTAGAGCTTCTGTTTTTGATGCATCCTGTTTCCTCTAAGTTTTATGTTCATGTTGGTATTGAGTCATGTTGCATTACTGTACGCAGGCTTCGCTTATGGGCAGAACTATTCAAGGTCAAAATGTGAAATTCTCAATGTGCTGATGTTCAGTTTCAATATGACCATGGTCACATCTGTAAGTGTGACTTTAGGCTGCAAAAGTGAAGTGTTTAAAAACCTTGTTTTTTTGTGTCAGAGCTTTCTTAAGATCTCCTTGTTATCTTATTTTAGAGTTGTTGTTGTTGTTGTTGTTGTTGTTCGGTCTAGACTTTAATCCCAAAAAAGGCTGCATGTTGATTGGCTTGCAACATAGTAAACAAGTAAAAGGTGAAAATAAATCAATGTAAGTCATCAAGGTTTAAAAAAATAAAATAAATAAAAGACAAGGATTAATTACTTGGTAGAACTCAAGCAAAGTCAGCTATATTTTGTGTAAATATAATTGCAGGGGATATGGAGAGACTATAAAGAATTCAAAACGTCTACATTTCATGTAGCTGTTGGCAGGAAGATATATGTTCAAGATCAAGGTCAGGACATACAGGACTTCATCCCACATGTATCATCAACAGGAAAGAGACTTAAAGGGGAGATTGCAGCCTATGGCCTCAGTGTTTTTTAAATCCATATCTTTGACAATTGTATTATATTGCTTACGTTCATTCCAATAAAAGAATAGCAGTGGGTGATTTTAGTTCTGCGGGAAAAAATAGGCTGTTCCTACTGGTGGAAAAGGTGAAAACACTTGCATTACTGAATTCTATTATTTATAACTTCATAGGATAGCATCAAAAACAGAAATCCCTTTAATGTATCCTAACTGGAAAATGAGATCATATGTTATAGTCAATATAACTAGACTACTCAAACATCTTATAACGGGATGCAGAGGGTGTGTGTGTGTGTGTGTGTGTGTGGAGAGGTGTTCTCCCAGAGGAGGGAGGGAGGGGAGGCGGGACTCCTGGCGTCTCACCCAGCGGGAGGAGCGGCAGCAAAAGGAAGAAGAAACGGCCACACAAGCCCCGCCACTCGCTGCTCACTACCTGGTTATTGTGTGAAAATGTCCACGATTCAAACGCTGAGAGCTTTTATTAACCAGCGACTAACTACGGTTGTAGAAGAGATATTCGGGCTGCTGGAAACAATCATATCAAACTACGAAGAAGAGATCGGTCGCCAGCGCAGGCTGCTGGAGGATGTCGTCAAGCCTGACATCCGCCTGGACACAGCAGGTCCGTGGAATTCATTGGTTTCATCAGCAGCCTCATGAACACGGTCCTAGCTTTAAAACAGCTAACTGTATACCAGTGACAGTGTTGGCCAGCTCCGTTACATTAAAACATATTCCAGTCGGAAGTTGACCGATATAGACCTTCATAATAAAAGCGCAAATTGTTCAAATGAATGAAATGGAAGAGAATGGCTCACCATGCAAAAAGTACTGAATTATGTTGATAGATTGATATGTAACACCGAACCAAACAAAATGTTATTTGTTAATTGGACCAAAAAAAGACAGTAAGGCTCTAGATTACAGCCAGCAACATACAGCGTAATACATTTTTCTAATAAAAGTATAGTATGACCTACTGAACTTAATACCCCATCTTACTCCTCCATGAGTTTTGTAGAATTTCATAAATCTGCTGTGATTCATTTCAAAATTGCCATATACTTACAGCTACAGGTGCATCTCAATAAATTAGAATATCATAGAAAAGTTCATTAATTTCAATAAATAAACTCAAAAAGTGAAACTTGTGACTCTATTGTGTAGAATCATTACTCCTAGTGAAGCTCCTCCAAATTCTTGAATGGCCGTTGCTTCACAATCCTCTCAAGGCTGCGGTTATCCCTGTTGCTTTGTGCACCTTTTTTCTTCCACTCAACTTTCAACTTATGAATATGCTTGGATACAGCACTCTGTAAACAGCCAGTGTCTTTATCAGCGACTGTCTTCTGGACAACTGTCAAGTCAGCAGTCTTCCCCATGATTGTGTAGCCTACTGAACCAGCCTTAGAGACCATTTAAAGGCTCAGGAAACCTTTGCAGTGTTTTGAGTTAATTAGCTGATTAGAGTGGCACATCGTGAGTCTACAATATTGAACTTTTACACAATATTCTAATTTTCTGAGATACTAAATTTTGGGTTTTCATTAGCTGTCAGCCATAATCATCAAATATAAAACAAATAAACACTTGAAATAGTTAACGCTGTGTGTAATGGCTATATAATATATGAGTTTCACTTTTTGAATTTAATTGAAATAAACAAACTTTTCAATGATATTCTAATTTATTAAGGTGCACCTGTATACATCCAAGACTGGATGGGTACAGGTGATAAAACAGAGGATAGGCCAACTACATGGTTAATTTTTGTAGTGTTTTATGTCTGTATGGTGGGTGCTTTATTTCCATTGTGATGCAATTTGTGCCGTCTCTTCTCTTGAGAGATGCTATGTACTGCTATGTATGTAACCAATAAGTTGCTTTCTTACTTACTTACTTACTTCCCTTTTTAGGCTTAGAGTACTAATTCAATAACTACGGGGTACATTTGTGTTTCTCTTTTGGAACAAACAGGTCCAGGGAAAAGAGTAGTGTCAGGAACATACTGTAGGCCTGTAGCCTAAATGATACTGTGTGTTTTGTATAGTAGGTCTACTTACAGTATGGGATACACATTGTAGCCTACTTACAGGGGACTTCAGCAGCCTGAGGTGGTTCAGGTTTATGTTTGTCAGGATTGACACTGCTGTTACAAAAAAAATCCAGTATTGGTCGGGATATAATTACAACATTAAAGAAATGAATTACAATGTATTTGTGGAAAAAATCTAAATTAGTTTATCATTTGGTCTACAAAAATGTCCAATACCAGGGAGAGGAGGCATTTAAGTTTTATTTGACCGAAACAACTATTCAATTATTAGAACAGTTGTTCCAGCATCAGATATAAGATCACTATTTCTTTCTCTGCCTTACTGCACTGATTTACCTGTGAAATACTTGATACACCTGGTTAACAGCCATGACCTGTTTAATGATGTTTATAATCATCCAAGGAAGGTATTGAAAAAAGTATTATGTTGGTATTGGAACTGAAACTCTGGTATTGTATCAACATTAAAGAAAAAAAAGATTTGGTAATATTAAAGATTTCATAAACTACAATAGTCAACTAATATGGTAAAGCATGGCATTCATACAGCCATCACTTGGCTGTCAAAAAGAGACTGGCCAAACTATATGTGTTATGAGTTGTAGCCGCAGGTGGATAGAATAGGGGTTAAGAGATCTTGCTAGATTTACTGAAGAGGTGCACTGTATTGTTGTGATGGAAACAAGTTGGCAGGAGGAAACAATGAAAGACAACAACTGACTGATATGACTCAGTCTTAAACTATTATGTAACACGGCTAGTCGAAAGCTACCAGCTACCTAGCCTGGCATCAGAGGTTGATATGCTTAAACACTCACTAAAAATAATCAGTAGCCTTCAACTCCCTCAGCACCGAAAGCATCAGAATCATCTTTCTTTTCAGCAGTGGTAATCCATGGAGCCTGTATGAGGTGTATGTTTGCATTCTAGGTGACATCAGTTTGACAGTTGGTCCTCTTCACTTTGGAACGCTGGAAGAGATGAAGACTGACTGTCTTTATGAGCCTTTGCCATTAGCAGATGACCCAGTACAGCATCCTGGGGTATAAGAATGGAAGGCGTGTTAGCCATTAGCAAAATATTGTTATGATTTATATTTATAGTTCTTTGTCTGCATTTCAGTTTTACCTCCAGATGTCAGAAAACTGATTGTCAGAAAAGAAGAGCAGCAAGAGTGGAGGACCAGTCTGGACCGGGATGACCAAGAGGCCCTGCAAATTAAAAAGGAACAGCGGGAACTCTGGAGCAGTCAGGAGGAAGAGCAGCTTCAAGAAACCAAGTTCCCGTTCACTGCTGTCTCTGTGAAGAGTGAAGCTGAGGAAGAGAAAGCTCAGTTCTCACAGCTCCATCAAAGGCAAACTGTACTGAACAGAGAAGCAGAGGCTCAAGCCAGCAGCTCAGCTCAACAGATGGAAACAGAAACTGACAGCAGTCATCAGTTGCTATCTTTATACTGTTGTGTATCAGAGACTGAGGATAGTAATGATAATTGGAAGGAGACAAGAGAGCAAGAGTCAGGTTCAGACACACTGAAAAATGAGAGCACTGTGAATCATAATAAGTCCCCCACCTATGAGAGGCCATTTAATTGCACAGTTTGTGATAAAAGATTCGGCTGCAAAGGAAATCTGCACGCCCACATGAGAAGCCATACAGGGGAAAAGCCTTTCGACTGCACCGTTTGTAACAAAAGTTTTAGTGCAAAGGTCAATCTGAAGACTCATATGAGAAGTCATACTGGGGAGAAACCATTCAGCTGCTCAACGTGTAACAAAAGTTTTAGTCAGAAGAAGACCTTAGTTATACACTTGAGAAGTCATACAGGGGAGAGACCATTTAGTTGTTCATTCTGTGGAAAACGTTTTAGTGAAAAGGGAACTTTGAAGAGACACATTAGAGTTCACACAGGAGAGAAACCATACAGTTGCAGTGTTTGTGGACGGAATTTCAGTTTGCTGTCACATGTTAAAAGCCATAAGTGTGCTGGTGTCAGCAGTAACAAGTGAAGTTGCCTGGTTTGTGTTTTCAAACTGATATTTGAGGTAATCTGTGTTCAGACCACAAATGGCACTGTGTTTACCGGTGATACAATGAAGTACTGTGTGGAATGTACTTAAGTTTGAAGGCTTATCAGATGCCAGAACACTGCACAGGGGTTTAGAATACAATGAAATAACATATGTTACAATTCTGGAAATTATCATGTTGGCAATTGTTGTATGCTCCATCTCAGTAATCATAAAGTAAACAATATAATTATTGCGTTCATTTTACAAATTAATGCTATCTACCAGGAATGTGCACTGGCAAGTATTTGACTGGGTGACGTTGATATTGTGGCAAAAGTTGAGCAATTGGTTGGCTAATGTAAGCCTTCCCTCAATGTCTAAACTGCAGGCTAGGGGAGTTGACTCCCTGCAGCTGTCTGCTTAGAGATGATGGGGTAGTCTATTCTCTTTTTATTTTCACCACCAAAGGTACTGAATTACGAGCTAGGTATGTGTATGTGTGGGGTTTCTATCATGGAGCAAACAACAATAAAGAGTAGTAAATGTAAGTTCAAAGTAATCTGACATTACCATGCAAGATACATCGGCAACATACTAACATATTGTACACAGATAAAGGCCAGGTAATGCTAAAAAAGAACTACGTCGTACGAGGTGTCGTCTGACCACATCTGAAGGCAAAGCGTTTATAGCAGTTCAGATTGAAGTCTGCTGTCATAGAGAGTGGGGAGATGTGATAACCATTCAAACGACACACACTTTCAGACAGTCTTTCCTCATTGCATTGAAGCACATGAAAAGTGATGGAAGTGGTTATGTGAAGAATACTACCTTCTCACCCCCACACACCTGGCCAATCTCTCTAAAAAGTTGGTGTTTTTGTTGGATTGTCGTTTTAAGAAAGTTACAAAAATAATTGGATGCAGCCCCCCTTATTCTCACGTTGAAGAGGTGTGAAAGGGAGTTTGAGACAGTGTTCATTGATCTGATAAGCACTTTGTTTGAAGCATACAAACGCCTTTTAAAGTATATATGTTCAGGCATTCTTTTTACAAAGGAGAGTTCAGGCATTAATAGTGCCCCATTGGCTGCTTTGCTCTGCTTTAGAGTTCCCACTGTGATCACTAATTGCTCTGTAGCATGCTGTCAAGTGGCAATAAATGATCATTAACCCACAATGCTTACAGATGGGAAATACACTCAACAAATAAAAATAATAGTCACTGGTATTCTTACACACAACATACATAACTTTATCTAAGAACAAGGATAACACAAATTGTCCAAACAGGAAACCTAATAGTACCTGTTCATTGACTGATGTGGTTGAGCTCCCACTATATTGGCAATGATCTGCTATCCAGGCAGGTATACTATACACAAGGGGCCCAAACATTTTATTCACATCATCAGCCTTTCTTCTTATATCTCCAAATGAGAATTCTTGAAACTGAAACAATCCACCCAGCTATAAGAGGTCAAATTGACTATGCCATAAATCTGTGCTGCAATAAATTGCTCACACTACAAACCAAATTGGATAATATTTACACAAGAACAACAAAGGGGATCTAAAGAAAAATGGATCGAGGAAGGAGAGAGAAATTCTTCTTTAGAGGAAACTCACCAGTAAAAAATAATAATAGGGGAACATTGATCATCAATGACAATGAATGCTCTGACCCAGAGAGAATAAGCAGTGAAACTTATTCATTTTATAGTAATTTATATTCTTCTAATTTCTCACCTGATGCAACAGAAATCTTCTTTGACAAAATGAAAGACTTCATTTCTCAAATAAATGAGGATTTCAGAATGACTGTGAGGCAGAGATCTCATATAAGGATCTAGAGAAAGGAATGTAGTGCTTGACTCCTGATCACTGTCCTGGCCCAAATGGATTACAGCTAATTTTTATATAAATTTATGTGAACATATCAAAGCACTTTCTTTGAAACACTAAAATAAACTATTCAAAACGTAGGCTTACCACTTCCATAGACTATGAGGCAAGGCATAATAGTTCTTATTCCAAAACCAGATAAAGATCCCAAAATACTGGAGAATTGATGACCAATAAAGCTCCTTAACATCGATTACAAGCAGCTAACACACATATTTCCAAATTGTTTCTACGAAGGCCTGTCTTAAATAATAAGTGACACCCAGTCAGGATTTATGATCTTAGATCAATCAAAACAATGTGCGCCTACTCTTAAACTCGCCTGAATATAGTGATTATATAAATGATGATGGCTTTTTCTTTTTCTTGATTTTTATAAAGCTTTTGACATGATAGAACATCCTTTTATTTTCAAGGCATTGGAATTCTGTGGCTTTGGAGAGTTTCAGGAAAGTAATCAAATGTTTTTATAATGAGACTAATAGTTCAATATCTTCATCCGGTGGTACTTCCCTTCATTTTACAATTAACAGAGGTATGAAATAAGGCTGCCCAGTTTCACCATCACTCTTCTTACTTGCAGCGGAATTGCTCTCAGTTCTTTTAAAAAATTCTGATATTGAGCAATTGTGACTTTTAGAAACAAATATTCTTAGATACAGCTGGCAGATAGCACAACTTTGTTTTTGAAAAATGTTCCAATTTAGATATTTAGGCAATTTAGGCTATTTAGATATTCATTTTCTAAAGCATC
Organism: Lateolabrax maculatus; assembly: GCA_031216445.1. Lineage (NCBI taxonomy): Eukaryota > Metazoa > Chordata > Actinopteri > Acropomatiformes > Lateolabracidae > Lateolabrax > Lateolabrax maculatus. The sequence goes on along the minus strand of CM062214.1, from coordinate 1,904,630 downwards.
TGGTTTACAACTGAATTTGAACCTTTTTTTAATTATTAGCTGTAAATGACTGCCATCTTGTGGCAGTATATGGTATCCATATTCAAACTACAGTCAATAGGTGTGCATATTTCAAAGGGGATACTAAACGAAGTGAAACTTTTAGGAACAAAATGGATGAACGCAAATCAAGGTTAAACAGATGGTTGAACAGAGATCTTTCTCTTTTTGGTCACATTTATTTAACAAAGATGGAAAGTCTCTCAAGGTGCATTTATCCAGATTTTTAAAAAGCGGTAAAGACCATCAACAAGTTAAACTTTGACTACATTTTAAAAAGAAAACCTCATTGAAAGAAAGCAACCATGGTAAAAGATTATGAAGATTGTGGTCTACAGGACATTGACTTGACTGTATAGAAGGAACCTTTAAGATCAAATGGTTAAAATCCGTTGTTTCCTATGCAAATGTCTTATAAGATTATATGCAATTCAGCAGGAACTCAGCTCATCATACCTTTTATCAGCCTACCTTAAAATAAATTATGCATTAACTTCTTAAATTTACCTTTAAAATAACTTAATTTCAAAATATTTAACGATATATATCCTTCAGGAGATCTTCTCAGACAAAGGTTCAACTTTGATTGCCAGCTGTATGGTCTGTGAATAGAAAATAAATAAAAAACAGAAACCATGGACCATCTCCCATTTTACCAGAAATGATATTTGGAATCATAATGGGGGACAAGAATACTCAACACTTTACTTATTTTAGGGACATGTTTTATCCCTAGATGTAAGTGTGTTTAAACACAATCATTATGTGTGTTTTTTATGAGAAAATTAGCACTGTTCAGCAAATCACAAAGTATGTGAAAAAGAAAATAGCAAAAACAAAAAAACACTGAGCATTATGCCTTAGAATTATCAGAAAAGACCCCTTAGTTATTTTAGTCTTAGTTTGTTTTATTATTAATATTCTATTTTTGTTTGTTTCTTTTATTAGGTTATAATTATTTACATGTGTTCCGTTTTCTGAAAAGCCTACTGCTGTTGATGTCTAATTTGCCATATATTGTACAATTTATACTTCAATTTAAAGAATAAATAAAAAATGTCAAAAACTGGCGCCGCCCCCTCAGCCTTGCTTTTTTTTTTTTTTTTTTTTTTGCAGGGGGCCACAACACATTTTCCCTATTTTCCCATTTTCCAGACTGTAGACCACCATTGTAAAAGAGACGCCTGTAAAACTGTTGACAGGACACCTCCAGCTATAAACATGGTCAATCATTACTCTTTGTGTTGTCTATTTTGAAGCCATGGTTTAATCTTTGTAAAACTTTCCAAAGCACAGAAAAGTCATTTTTATTCTGAATGACGTCACTGCTGTGTACAAGCCAATCACATAGCCCGGCTGGGCCAGAGGCCAGAGCAGAGCACTACTACGCATATTCAGTAGGCGGCATACCCCCGGAAGTAACCCGGAAGCTAGAAACGCTTTTGGTGTATGCATCCATGGGTGTATGCCTATGCCATGGATGTATATTGAGGAGTATGCGCCAGGCGAGCAATTCCTGAGTGAATAGGCGCCATCTTTCGGTCCGGTAGTAAAGTTTATCTGGAGAAGAAGTTGCCGTTTATTGTGTGAAAATGTGTAAAATCCGAGCTCTCAGAGCACTGGTGAACCAGCGGCTGAGTACAGCAGTAGAGGAGATATTTGGACTGTTTGAAACAACCATAGCGGAATACGAAGAAGAAATTGAACGCCAGCGCAGACTGCTGGAGGTCGTGGATGAGCCTGTGAACCAGATAAACGAAGCAGGTTTGTAGAGTTTTAATACATAGTTACTGCTTCGCCAAGCCCAGTCGATCGACAAATTAGTCCGTTTACATTATTTACCACGTGGACGCCATTAAACTCGATGAGCCGGCAACAGGAGGAAGACCGGAAGCTGCAGCTGAGACGGATGGCAGCAGAGTGGGGCCAGGTTGGGGCCCGGTTCAGGGGACCGTATTCCATTTGAGGTGGCACAGAAGTCATCGTAGCATGGCGCTGTACAGAGGTTGTATTATTGTTTGCTCACGGCCAAAATGTGGGAATTGTTGGCCTGTGCGCCTGATTCACATCATGAGATAAAAAAAATTGGAAACATTCATCCTAGTAAAAATACTCAGGGAGGGAAAAGGCAGAAATACACAACTATAGTTTTCATCATTAGTTTTCGGATATTGAGATTGTCAAGGCATACAGGTGTTTTTAAGATTCTTCACATCTCACCTGTTACCAAACTTTTTGGGTTGCCTCATGTTAGTTCAAAAATTAGATAAGTAATGTTCATGTTCTAAAACTATCATAGACTGTTTACACTATCTGCAATATAGGCTACAGAATGTATTCAGCCTCTCTATCTGGTAAAAGTCCAAAGGCACATGTGTTATGTTCCTGTTATATTGGTCATTGTTTCACTGTTCATTTCTGTTATAAATATTTCTATTTTATTTGATCTATTTGTTAGTTTAATTTTCTGTTTTATTGTTAGATTCATCTTTATTTTATTTTTTCTCTTTGTCAGACTCGTTCTGGAGCTAGGCGCCCAAGAATTCCACTCTATGTTGTACTGTTTATGATGAGTGTATGTGACAATAAAACTTGATTTAATTTGTGATTTAAAAAAACTATAAATAACTGATTTCACAAGTACAAGTACACATCTGGCTTTGTTACAGTAACTACTTCCACTCCTGGGTATATCAATTTTTCTGTTGAGTTGGAAAAACTAATGAATTATAATAGAATATGGAGGGTAAAAACTGTAGTGAAAGGTGAAACTATACTACTGTATTATTATAGAAACAAAACTGTACAGAAAAGTGCATCTATGTAACTAATTTACTATGCAAAACCAAACAGTAATTAAAGGTACATCCGTTGATATATAAAGTTAGTATAGTATGCATAGAGTAGGCTGTACAGAGAGGTGCATCTGTGTTACTTAATTCTGTAAGAAATTGTATAGGAAGTTGCATCTGATCCAGAAAATCATCATAAGTATTCACCTTGTTTTCTATACATAATTAAATGTTAATCTTAATATAACAACAAAGTTCATGTATACCCCCTTTTTTTAATGTTTCTTTTAGGTGTTTCACACCTGTTGGTGATTAAAGAAGAGGTTCCCTCTGGGCAACAAGAGTGGAGGACCAGTCTGGACCAGGTGGACCCAGAGCCGCCACACATTAAAGAGGAATGGGAAGAACTCTGGAGCAGTCATGAGGGAGAGCAGCCTCAAGGACCTGTCCCTGTGAAGAATGAAGATGAAGAAGAGAAAGTTCAGTCCTCAGAGCTTCATCAAAGACAAATTGAGGAGAACAGAGAGGCAGAGCTTCCAGCCAGCAGCTCAGCTCAACAGATGGAAACCAACAATTCTGAGGCTGAATACAGTACTGACAACTGGAAGGCAAGGGAACAAGGGACAAGAGAACCTCAGCCAGCCTCAACTTTTGTGAAACAAAATGAAGTCCATATAATTGTTGAAAATTGTCATTGTGATATTGGCAAGAAAATTTACAGGTGCTCTGCGTGTGGTAAAAAATTTAGCTTGAAGGGATCTCTGCAGAGACACTTCAGAATTCATACAGGAGAGAGACCATTCAGCTGCCACGTCTGTGGTAAAAGCTTTGGCCGGAAACACCATTTGCAGGAACACGTGATAATTCATACAGGGGAGAAACCATTCAGTTGCACAGTCTGTGGCAAAGGGTTTCGATATAAAGCAGGCATGAGGAAGCACATGATAACACACAGAGAATCAAAACCATTGCGTGACAAAACAGTTAACCAGAGTAAAACATTACCTTCGCATACAACAGCTCATAGAGAGGAAAAATCTTTTAGCTGTTCAGTTTGTGAAAAAGAATTTAAAGACAGAGCAGCACTGCTCAAACATATGAGACTCCACAAAGGGGAGAAACCCTACAGTTGCTCAATTTGTGCAAGGACCTTTAATGGGAAAGCAAATCTGAAGTCTCACATGAGGGTCCACACAGGGGAGACACCATACAGTTGCAGTGTTTGTGGGGAAAGATTTCGATGGATGTCAACCATTAAAAACCATAAATGTGTTGCTGAGAGCAGCACATGAACCTGCTAGTGGAGCTAAATTGTTCAGCTGTAACATATTGTACGTTTGCTGTAACCATAGTGTGTCATTCAGTGTTGTGGTTAGAGATGAACATTGACATTTCAGATTATAAATCGTTGTTAAAAGTTAAGTGTTACGGTTCATTCTTGACCTTGTAAATAGTAGTTTGACAAAATAATCTCAACTCAAGAATCCCTCAACAAGCATTTTCTGGATTACCAGCAAATGGATTTTGCTGAGTGTTCTAACTAATCAAACTCTATCCACTGATGAAGATGTGAGGTGCGGTTGAAAAATCTAGTAAGTGGACATTGAGTTAAGATTATTTGTCAGAGACAAATTGGCTTCTAACTATTTAAAATGTTGACTTTTGACATTCTCAATATGACTATACACAACTATAAAGAATTAGTAGAAACACCATTGGACATTAATTCTGGGTGATTTTGCTTCCTCATACAGTTTTAGATGTGCACATAGTATGCAGCTGTGTATCTGTATATTGTGAGCTGTTGGTGAGCTCTCTGTCAATCTTAAATGCTCACTAGCTTTATTGAATCTGGGAAGGATCTGAAAGGAGTTGACACAAGGGAATGGTATTATAAACTTTTATTACATGATGAAGTAAAATGTGTATTGAAATAAAATTGTTACAATCAATGCATGTTTCATTGGAGTCCTTGTCATAATAACAGTTTGTTATTACAATGTAACTAGGTCTGTATGTGACAAACTTCTATGTAGTTTGTATTTTGGTCATTCACTTCTTTTAGTGTTGTTTCATGTTTTTTTAAACCATAAAGAGTTGGTTTAGCCAAATTACAAAAGTTACACTTCCTCTTGAACTGTCAACTGTCACTATCAAGTTAGCTTTACTTTAATATATTTCATAGGAGCTATTTCTTTGGTAGATAGGAATTCCAAAGAATGATCTGTCTATTAACCAGAGCAATGAGGACACTGTTTCTTAACAGAGAAGATACTGTTCTTTTAAAAAATATATAATAATGTTATCCTTAAGTGCCACTGCTGCTTAGCTTGGCATCGCCAGACTAATTCGCAAATGCGTAGTATCTGCAAGAGCAAATCAAACATGAGCTCCCAGGTTCCCAGTCTAACTGCTGCTAAAAACAAAAAAATTCCATTGACCTCCATTGAATGGTTGATTATGGATATTGATATTTAAGAGTTTAAAAAATCCCAGAACAATTTATTGTCTAATATTTCTTTTATGGAGTCTATGCTTTTTAGACATAAACACTGCACTGTTGAGTTCAGCGAAGGCTATAACACTACAGACTATAGTAGCCTGGCTTCACCAGTCTGGAACCTCTCAGTTCATTTTTGATTTCCAATGGGCGTCATCGACGGGCAGAGACAACCAATCAGAGCGATAAACGCCGTTCTGTTGGACGGTACGTTCTGTCAGAATTTCGGAAAAACACATATTTCTCTCAACATAAAGTTTAGGCGCAGTTGTTTGTTCTTCTTGTAGATAAAATTTACCGTCCAGTCCGTTTAATACTGCTGCTGCTGCCGGCCGGAACATGGCAGCCATCTTGGATATTTACAAACATACCTGAACAGCGCTCCTCTCTCTGTCATCGTATTTAACCCGCTTCATACTAAATAAACGCTCGTGATTGGTTATCCCGATAAATCGGCAGAGAAATCTGTCTGAACGGGAGAGGGGCCAGACGTATCTGCCAGAGCAAATAAAACATGAGCTCGCAGATTCGTCTGGTTCCCAGGCTAAGACTACAGGTCAGCAGACAGACAATTAGTGCTTTTACAAAGAGGAATTGTAGACAGTAAAATAACTTCAATGTAGGGTTCCTGTACTGTTTCCATTCACAACTGAAATTAAATTAAAATTTCTCGGCCAGCACGAGTATTTTAACATATAGTTTGTCCACCTGTGCAGACTCAAAACTTTTCGACAATCGACATTTCAGACGATTTAGATTTATTGTGAAAAATTCGGGCTGGAAGTGGCCCTGTTGCTTCCGGCAGCGTCTTCCGGCGGGCTCAACCCATGGCAGACCCTGAGAGATGAAGATCACGGAGGCTGGTAATTTTATCTGTGAACGTAAAAAACACGGAAGAGTCTGTTGGCAATTTTAAACATGTCTAAAGTGGAAATGTTGAAAATGGTGGTGAACCAACGTCTAACTGCGGCTGCTGAAGAGCTATTTGGACTGTTTGAAAGAACCATAGCAGAGTATGAAGCGGAACTTTCTCGTTCAAAGCGAGAGAACGAGCGACAACGCAAACTACTGGACGCTGTTTTGAAGCCTGAAGTTCGGTTACAAAGAGCAGGTCTGTGCTAGTTAAACGCGACTCGTCGAGCTACACGTCATTTTATACAATTTATTCATATGGAAAAACAAAAGTCGAGGCTAGTGGTTTTAATGTCATCTAATGTGAAATGTGACAATAATCCAGTAGATTGAAATTATGTGGCGTTCGAGGAAAGGTTCTGTTGCAATCAATTTGGTAATAATTGAACAAGGCTTAGACTACGTTTCCAAGTGAGAAAGGTATGTACAAGTGTGGCATCAACCTCCGGATCTCCCTTGTTGTAAAAGGTTTTCTCTGTCCAGGTTTTCTCTAGCCCTAACCTGTTTGCATTCCTAGACATGGTTGGTTCTTCCAGTTTATTTAATTTTTAGTAAAGATGTGACATGCATTATGCATTATGTAATGCTTCTGGGCCATTTTGGACAGAAATCACTCTATTGGGGAAAACATTCAGCATCCAAGAATACAGAAATGATCTGAACAATGCCAAGCACTAAAAGCTCTGACCACTAAGATCTGTAACCAGCTTTTGCTGGTTGAGAAGGCAGACACAAGACAGATTTGATTGACAGATGTATTACTGTTTATCACATTTTAAACATTTTAAAGTGGAAATAGACATATGTTTTGATTCAACTAATCATTATAAAGTAGCCTAAATGTTGATTGCACAGTGTAATGGCTAAAGAACAATGACACCATCTGCATTTAGGCAACCTCTTTCACCATGCAATTATGTCTGCCTCCGGGTACGATCTCCCAGGAAAATGATAGCTGGCTGTCAAATCCGCTGTCAAAGAACACCCCATCCCCCCCAGCATCAGTTTAACGTCATGATTTGATTTAAAGATAATTTCGGAGAACCGGTCGATTATAGTGCTGAGCCAGTGCAGGACTGCGGACAGTAAAAAAGATGCTCAAACACTTTTTCAAAACTGTTCAAGTTAATTAATTTTTTAATTTATCATGGCTAATGGGTTACTTTGCTATGTACTCCTCTGCGTTATTGTGTGTGGATTTCTCGACGAATTGCGATTTTCAAGCCTGGTCTGGTGCGGTTCGCTACTGGCACACATTAAAGAAGAGTATCCCTTCTGTCCATCAACACGCAGTGAAGACTATACTGTCCTTCCTTATAACACATTTTGTACAGATTTCTCCTCTCCTTTATGTCAGACACAAAAACATGATTTTGGAATATAGTGGTTGTCTGAAACATCCTCCTATAACAAATTTCCTATGCAATGACAAATTGGTCATGTAGAACCAGGCCCACATTGTTTATTATATCATAATATTTGTTATTTGAGACAGTTATAGCTGAAGCTGTCCAGGGTTCTGATCGATAGATATCGTCTATTGGTTTGACTATGCAATAAGCTTACCTTTGAATTTAAGTTTTTATTTGTATGTAGGCTATGCTTTTTAATTCAACCTCACCATTGACGAAAAACAAAGCTACAGTGTTCTCCACCCTGGAGCCGGTAGCAATTTCTCTTTCAGCCGTGATATATTGATTATTATATATTATTAAATATTGAACATGTATATAATGACATCTTTCGCAGATGTTCAAGAATACCCAGAGCCCCGACACATTAAAGAGGAACAGGACCAACTCTGGAGCAGCCAGGAGGGAGAGCAGCTTCAAGGACCTGTCCCTGTGAAAAGTGAAGATGATGATGAGAAAGCTCAGCCCTTACAGCTTTATCAAAGGCGAACTGAACAGAACATAGAGGTAGAGCCTCCAGCCAGAAGCTCAGCTCAACAGATGGAAATAGATAGTGATGGAGAAGACTGTGGAGGATCAGAACCAACCACGAGCTTAGTTCCAGATAGTCAACTTGCAGCTAAGGATGGGGAGGCTTCAGACTCTTCCATACAAGCTGAAAGTAGTAGTCAATCAGATTCAAACACTGTGCAATTAAAGCTGACCCAGATAGGTGTGTCTGTCAGCCAACCAGCTAGTGATGTCAGGACTTCAGACTCTTCTGAACCTGAGATTGAAAACAGTGATGATGACTGGAAGGGGACAGGGAAACCTCAGTCAGATTTGAAAACGCTGACAAACAATAGTGTTCCTGAGGGTAATAAAGAATGTAACACTGGCAAGAAGTCTTGCCACTGCTCTAAGTGTGGTAAAACATTTGACCCAAAGGACTGTGTAAAGAGTCACACAAGAAGTCCTTTAGGAGAAAAACCAATTGATTGCTCAGTTTGTGTTCAAAGATCCACAAAGAGTGCACAGTTAGTCACACAGAAAAGAACTCATTCAGGTAAAACAACCTTCAGATGTTCAATCTGTAAGAAACAATTTAGCTATAAAGGAGATGCTGTGAGGCATGTTAGAACTCACACAGGGGAGAAACCTTTTAGCTGCTCAGTTTGTGGTAGAAGATTTACACAGAGCACAGGTTTGGTATCACACATGAGAACCCACACAGGAGAGAAGCCATTTGGCTGCTCAGTCTGTCCTAAACGGTTCATCCGGAGTGGAATTCTGGCCAGACACATGAGAGTTCATACAGGAGAAAGGCCTTACAGCTGCTCAGTGTGTAACACAAGTTTTAGTCTGAGCCAGTCATTGTTAAAACACATGAGGATCCATACAGGAGAGAAGCCATTTAGCTGCTCAGTCTGTGATAAAAAATTTATTCAAAAAGGACATCTGACACAACACATGACACTCCACACAGGGGACAAATTATTCAGTTGCCATGTTTGTGGTAGAAAATTCACTAGACAATCACGTGTGAAAAACCATAAATGTGTTACTGAGAGCAGCAGTAAATAAGCCTGAGAGCTGCAATTGAATTTCTAGTCGCTAAAGATGTATTAAGTGGTTGAGGTAGGAACAAAATTAATGTGATTTAAAATGTTGCTGTTTAACCGAGCTACAGTACAGCTTTTCCAAAATGAACTAACGGTTCATGACGGTGTGAAAACTGTGTGTTATATTAATTTTCTTTTTAATAATATTCCTATCATATCATGCATCCCTATCCCTGTAAAATATTTGTATGTCATATTAATGGGGTCTAATTGCCAAAGACTATGTTTTCTATTATCACGAATTTGCAATAAATCAGTTTGATCATCCTTTAAGCCTCTGGTGAATAAGTCTCTCCTGATTGAATTAGTGTTTGTTCACAGCAGTGCCTCTGCTGTCACTGTGTGACACTGAGTGACACGGAGAGGTGACTTCAGATTTGTTGTTGGGATAATGTTAATGTAAGGTAGCCTGGCATTGCCACACTAATTCGCAAATGCGCATTATCTGCTAGAGCAAATAAAACATGAGCTTGCAGATTTGTCTGGTTCCCAGGCCAACTGTAAGGCTGTTTCATTTGCCAAAGTCAGCAAACAGCTTGGACAAGGCAGGGTCTGTTGTGCTTATACACAACATTGTAAATTTTGAGCATAGACATTCATTCCTGACTGAGTAATGCTATTAAAGATCTAAAAAGCTAGTAAGTGGATATTTAAATTAAGATTTTCTCACAAATAATACTTTTGAATTCAAAGCGATCATTATGTCGAATATTAAATTTTTTCCCTATGTTTGAACAGAATAATAAGTGATAGCCCTAATGTGTCATTGTTTTCCTGCTTATAGTAAGCATGGAAACCAGACAAATCTGTGAGCTCATGTTTTATCTGCTTGGCAGTTACGTCTGGCCCCCCTCCCTTTCAGACCGATTTCCTCGTTACTGGTTTCTGGTGAGCCAGTCACAACCGTTTATTTAATATGAGGCGGGTTTAATGCGATGACTGACAGAGGAGCACAGTTGAGGCATTTTCGGAAATAACAAATATGGCTGTCGAGGTTCAAGACTAAAATGCATTTGCGAATTCTAACAGTGTAATCACTTAATCGCTCCAATCTTACTCTTCATCAGTGGGATGATACTCCCCTCTGCTGGACTGGACTGGATTCTACAATCTGCAGTTGTATAAAAGTGTAGGCTACACAAAAACTTTAAGGGAAAACCGATTTACTGCCTGTCTCAGTCTGTATTTTGGATTTTGAGATACAATGTATGTGGACAGCTGAACAGTCCTTCAGGACACCATGTCCATTAATGTGCTCTTGTACCAGCCTCCACTCTTCTGGTTTCAGTCTTTCCACCAGATGTTGAACTTGGCTTAATATTTTAAAGAGTATGGTCTAGACCTACTCTATATGAAAAGCGTCTTGAGATAACTTTTGTTATGATTTGGCGCTATACAAATAAAATTGACTTGACTTGACTTGGCTGCAGGGATTTGTTCCCAAACAGACACAGGAGCATTAGTGAGGTCCAACTCCCAGTCGGCGTTCCAGCCCAAAAGTGTTGGATGGGGTTCAGGTCAGGGCTCTCTGCAAGCCCAGTTCTTTCAACATGTCTTTAAGAACAATGGCGTCCACAAACATTTAGCCTCATATTGTATCTTTCAGCTGAATCATTTCAGTACTCATACTTAAGAAATAGAACAAACACCCTCACAGTAACATTACACTTTTATTGTAACGAGCCAAAATTCAAAACAAAAAAAGAAGCTGAAGAAGTCCCAAAGGCATTTTCACAATTTAATAACCATTGTTAAAGGACTGGAAGTATATACATTTACAATGTAAATAAAATTAATTTATTAATTTATTAACAATAACCTGAAAGATTTATGTAACTTTGATCCTGCACAGACTCAACTGACCTGTTCGGCAGTGAGAATGACAACAGGAGAAGACTCTCCCTCCCACAGAGAAGACAGAGACTCTGAAGCACCAGACCACCAGAACCCAAACCCATGATAAATTGGTTCAGTGGATGTGTTGTGTCAAAGACATGGAAGTGGATCAGTTTTTCAGAGGAATCTGACTCTGTAGTAGGACAGAGTGCCAGCAAGACAGGTCACATACACTGCTACAGAGGAGCAGGATGAGGAGGAGATGGATGTTCCACTGTTGTTGTGCCAGTGTAACCATCATCAGAGCAGTTCAGACTCCAAGACAGATTATTCCATCCAAACCAGCAGTCAGCTCTGTTTCCTCTCCTGTGGATTCCTCTAAAACTCATTGACACATCAAATCTCCCAGAAGAAGTGAATAGTCAGACCATTTCTACACACATTGGTCATTTAACATACCATATCAATTCATGTACATTTAATTCCACTTGGCAATGTCAGTTCATTCCCAGTGCTGTGTGCTATGAACTTCCAGGCCACATATGGAATGTGGGAGTATTAGATTAGTTTAAGGCCCAGTCCTGTTGTAAATTTGGTGCTGTGGTTAAATCTCTACTTAAGAAATAACTTGATCTATGGTCTCTAAAAAACTACAAATCAGTCCTCATTTTTTTAACCTTATTAAATTGCTTTAATCCAGCTTTAACTACAGTTGTAAATTACATTTTGCTTACGATTGACTCAGATTCCACCTCAGTGCTTCTATTACTAGCTCTCAGTGCGGCATTTGGTACTATAGATCACTGTGTAATCCTACACTGGCTCGGAAACCAATTTCGCATCTCTGGACTAGCTCCTATGTGGTTAAAGTCTTACTTAACCGAAAGAACACAGTGTGTTTTTTATAATAATATTACATCAATATTTTCTGATGTGAAATATGGAGAACCTCTGGGCTCTGTTCTTGGCCCTCTGCTTTTCTCTTTATATATTTCACCTCATGGCCAAATTATACGTAATATATTATAAGTAAGTATATTATTAATGGAATTAATTTCTGTAATTTCCTACTAAATTCTGATAAAACTGAGATTTCCTCTGGAATAGCTTCCCCGCTGACATCAGACAATCTGACTCTGTTGAGACAGAAATTGAAACTTAAAACTAATTTCTTCGCCTTAACATTAAACTAGTGCTTATGCTTGATTACTTCAGGCCTCGCAATCGTCACCAGAATTCTTCTGGCAGGTTGGTCTCAGTCTTAATGAATTTCTTAACCCCAGTACTTATAGTCCATGTTTGTCCTGCCGACAAGAATAAACTGTAAACTTTCTAATAAACACTCTAACCACAAGCCCCCAACCTGTTTCTCTTTCTCTCTTTTTCTATCTCTTTCTCATTTGCTCTTTGAGTAGCCTGTCCTCCTTCCAGGTCTCTGGTGGAGAGAAGGTCCTGTGGCTCAGGTCCTACCTATTTGGTGACACCTGAAGTTGCTCAACATCTTCCTAGATCCATATTCTTTATGTTTTACAATCTACATGTACAATTGTCATCATAATTTGTATTTTGTATATCTACAATCTATTGCATGTCTGTGGGTCCTGGGAGAAGGATCCCTCCTCTGTTGCTTCTTCTGAGGTTTCTTACATTTTTTCCCTGTTAAAAGTTTTTTTTTTCCTTATCCAAATTGAGGGTCTAAGGGTAGAGGGTGTTGTACGCTTTACAGATTGTAAAGCCCCCTGAGACAAATTGTGATTTTTGATTTTGGGTTGTATAAATAAAACTGACTTGACTTGACCAGCAAGCAATTGATATAAGATTAGACTTTATTCATACCACACTGGGGAAATTTACTTATCAGCAGATGGATACAGCATCAGATAAATAAACAAGTGGAAAATGTAAAATATAAAAAATAAAGAATAAAGGAGTGAAGAGGTCAAATATAAAAATATACAAAAAACAAAATAATATGTACAGAAATATATACCATTTACTAAAATGTAGATATATAACACTGTACACATGGAGAAGGTTATGTTATTGTAAGTGAAAATAGTGCAGTCAATACAGATAGTGGTGCAGGTGACAGTGATGAATGACACAGTATACAAATTATTGCACATGTGGATTAAACAGTCTGATGGCAAGGAGGAGATAAAGGACTTACAGAATTGTTCTCTCTTACACCGCTCGTGCTGCAGCCTGCTGCTGAATGAGCTGCTCAGTGCTCCCACAGTGTCATGGAGGGGGTGAGAGACGTTGTCTATAATAGACGTCTACTTCGCCAGCATCCTCCTCTCACCCACCTCCTCAGTGAAGTCCAGAGGCAAGTCCAGGACTGAGCTGGCTCTCCTAACCAGCTTGTTCAGTCTCTTCCTTTCCCTCTCAGTGCTACCACACCCACAGCAGACCACAGCTTATGCCACCACAGTGTCATAGAAAGTTCTTAACAGAGTTCTGCACTCTCCAAAGAACCTCAGTCTCCTCAGTAAATAGAGCCTACTTTGACCACTCTTGTACAGGGCATTTATGTTAGTGGACCAGTCCAGTTTATTGTTGAGGTGGACACCCAGGTATAGGTACTCCCCCACAGTCTCAATGTCCAAACCCTGGATGTTCACTGGTGTTGTTGGTGAATTATGGTTAAGTTCACACCAGATGACAAAATTGGTGATGACCTCCCTGGATTCCTTCACGTTCTCTTCGGATAGACAGCCCACAATGGCTGTGTCATCAGGGAACTTCTGGATGTAAAAGTTGTCTGTGTTGTATCTGAGGTCTGATGTGTAAGGGGTGAATATGAAAGGTGAGAGAACTGTTCCCTGAGGGGCCCCGGTGTTGCAGACTACCACATCAGATACACAGTCAAAAAAGCCTCACATACTGTGGTCTGTTGGTGAGGTACTCAATGGTCCATGGTGACAGTCCACTCTGGCTCCTTCCAGCTTCCCCCTCAGCAGTGATGGTTGAATGATGTTGAAAGCACTGGAGAAATCAAGAAACAAGACCCTCACAGTGCTCGTAGGGTTGTCCAGGTGAGAGAGGGATCTGTGCAGCAAGTATATAATTGCATCGTCCACCCCGATGCCTGGACGATACGCAAACTGCAGGGGGTCCAGTTCCGAGCCTGTTAGGGACCATAGGTGGTTCAGAACGATCCTCTCCAGGGTCTTCATCAGGTGAGAGGTCAAGGCAACTGGTCTGAAGTGGTTAGGCTCCCTTGGGTGTGCAGTCTTGGGTGCTGGAACCACGCAGGAAGTTTTCCACAGGGCAGGTACTCTTTCCAGGTTGAATATGTGCAGCAATACCTCACAGAGCTGGTCTGCACAGTCCCTGATGCCATCTGGCCCAGCCACCTTCTTTGCGTTGATCTTTCTTAGCTCTCTCTTCACCTGATCTGTTGTGATTTGGAGTGTTTCGGGGTGGGTGGGGGTGCCTGTAGAGGGAAAGCAATGGAGGTAGGAGCAGCTGATGGTGACCACAGGCAGGAGGAGGAGGTGGTGTCCAGCAGCAGGTCTGGGCTATGGAGGGTGGAGGAGGGGGCGTGTGAAGAATCAAATCTGTTGAAGAACAGATTCAATTTGTGTGCCCTTGTCTCCAGACTCAGGGCCCCTCATGCTGTCTTTGCTGTGGCCAAAGATTGTTTTGAGGCCTCTCCACACCTCCCTGGCATTGTTCTTTTGTAGATGTTCCTCCAACTTCTTCCTGTAGCTTCCCTTGCCTTTCCTTATCTCCTGTCTTAATTCCCTCTGGACCCTCCTCATACTTTCTTTGTCCCCTGATCTGAAAGCCTGCTTCTTCTCATTCAGCAGTGCCTTCAGTGCAGGGGTCACCCAGGGCTTGTTGTTCGAGAAACACCTTAAAACAAGGTTTTTGTAACTTCTGTGTAATGTCAGTTGTTTTAACATGTTTAAATAAAGTTCTATTAGGTACTGAAAATCATGGTTGCCTTCTCTGTACTGAAACCTTTGCACCGCAGTCAGTACTGTAGGTATTACAACTTTGTTATCACCACAAACTTGCCACAAAGTATCTATTAGCGGAATGATCATGGGCTGCAAATGTGTTTTCAGTATACTTGTTCATCATAGAAATGTCATCAAAACAACTCTATAATAATAGCCAATAACCAAAAGTATCCAGATGAAACTAATATATGTACATGGGAGCAGTGTAACACAAGTTGTTAATAAACTCACCAACTCCATAGTGCATGTTACATCATGGTTAAAGCAAGGTTGTCTGCAATTAAAGCGTGTTTATAAGAGTATGTGTGTTGTTCACCAAGACAAAACAGGTCTCTCTGATTAATGCTAACCTTTCTTTCAAGGCTGCATAGTAATGTAACACCATTCCAACATAATCAGAGAACTAGACAAATGCTTTTTATTTAGAGCTAAATAAATGGTTAATTAGCAGTGGCATGAAGTGGGATTGGCATTAAAAGTCAATCCCTCATTACTGTCATCATATTTTTGTCTGCTGTCAGATTGCTATTTTGCTATCACCAGTTTGTCCTTATGTCTTTTCTTGTGGCATTGCTTGTACTGTGCCAGAATTATTTATTCAATATTCAAAGCTTTATTTGTCAGGGGTGGCATACTCTATAAGATGTGGTAAATGAGGAAAAACATAAGGATTAGAAAAACACATATAAAGGATACAATTTCAAGATAAAACTGTAATGAAACGTAAAGTGTATATGTCAGGAGAGTAAAAATGTGTCTTGTTTGCAGGCAGACTATGTAAAGCATTTGTAGATACTTGACAGATGCTTTCAGATGTTCATCATCTAAGGAAAGAAGCATTTTCTGTGTCTCTGTCTGTTGGACTTGTTTTCCTGATTATGGAAACTGAAATAGTCCATTGGTGGGGTGGTAAATTTGGGTACAGGGAAAACAGTGGACCTCTTGAGGCATATAGGGATCATGGACTACTCCAGGGAAAGGTTGAGTATAGTGGTGAATACAGGATCTCGAAAGTCCTAGCCAGTCTTAAGAATTTTGCCTTGGACAGCTGCCAATCTGGTATTTACCTGCTTCAGAACTCTCCACATCATGGACTGAGAAGGAGAGTTCTGGCCTTAAGCAGCCCTCTCCTTTTTTCGCTTGTTCCATTTCTGGTTTTGTTTCACAGCTTCCGGCTGATATTTGGTTATTATATGTAAAGCTTTCCCACTTCCAGTGCAGACAAGAAGTTAAAAGACAAAATAACAGAGTTGAAGCACTTCCTTGTGGCTGAAATAAATAGGGTGAATACATCCACTTAGCGCCTTTGACCACGCGTCTCAGCCTGTAGACCTCCTCCTGCCTTGTATTCCTCCACGTCTATGGTAGCAAGTAACGAGTTTGGAAATGGCCATACATTCAGGGATGATATCATTGACCATGGCTGCTGTGAAGCTTCTTACTACTTCTGTAAACTCACTGATGTTGTAAGAGCTGGACTGGAACATATTCCAGTCGATGTCCTGTAGTGTAGTCTCTGATAGGGCAGTCCAAAACCTGACCTCTATAGCCACCACATCTTCCTGTACTATCCCATTTATATTCTGGTATGAGGAGGAGGAAGATAGCCAAGTGGTCTGACTTGCCAAATGGTGGGTGAGAATTAGCCTTGTAACTCTCCATGAATGAAGAATAAGAATGGTCCAGAGTCCTACCCTTCTGGTAGGACATGACTGCACTTGCTTGTGGTGTGTTTGTGGTTATTACACTCAATATTTAGCACCCTTCCAAACCTATAGTGTGGTGTGGTTTCATCGGAGTGGGTGACGTTCCCTTTTCCTCCATTTTACTCTCAGCTGTTCTGGTGATACCTTTGCTCAGTACCTCTCAGTAAGTTGGATAGCCAGGAGACAGGTGCAGTTGGCGGTGCAGTTCTGCAGGTAAGGGTAAGAGAAAGTCCAGAGAAGATATGATATATTTCCACAGAAACTTGGACAATGTCCACTTGAAATGGTTAGAATGCATTCTTCAAAGGTTGGTTTATTCAATGGTTTCGATGTCAATGCCACATGTGAGATAGATGTCTGCCCTGCCATATTTTGTGCAGTATTATTGTCATTAAATAACTAGTCTATTTATGGTGGACCGGCATGCATAATTGAAGCAGGGAATCATACTTATAGCAGTTAAGATGTTATACAAATACAGTATTTATTCAGAGTAAGCATGTAAACACACATGTTCCTCATCCTCTTCATATTTTATTATGTAGTAGAGACAGCATCTTTGCTTCTCTAACATTACAAAATTATGTATTGTAAGCAACACCATAGCAATTAAAACTTAAAATGGTTAAAAACATTTCTGGACAGTAAAGCAAGTTTTTTCTTTTTAAATGTTAGCTGAAAATGCCTAGGTACAATGGCAGGCAAGCCATATAATATCAATAATAGAGAACCAAGTTAAGTTACAATTTACAGATTGATAATGCAATGTATTAGGAAACTAGTAAATGAAGCATTTTTCAATCATCTATAACTTGAAAAAATGCAACTGCGTTTTAAACATCAGACTTTGAAGCTACAGGCACTGTTCTATACTGTGCCTATGTTCTTCATGCTTCTGTGTCCCTGCTATGACTCTGCCAGCATTTATTTACGACATTTGCAATTTATATGGAGCCAAATATGTAGCAAAATAATTAACTGTGTGGAGGGTTGTAAAACTGCTTCTCTATCTGTACGAGTACTCATATTTGTGAATGTATTAACAATTCTGTAAATGCGTACACAGATCTGCGTACACAAATCTGTAAACAAATCGTACACAAATCTTTTAACATGTGACTTTTTCTACACTCCTGCTCTGCCTGAAATCTGTAAATGTGTGTTGTGATCTTTCTCACACTAGTGCCAAGAATTTGGAATGTTGTTTTGAATGTTGTATACCTGTGTGCAGACTTCTACTTATATTAAACTTCTGAGTTTTTGGGGTTTTGGAGTATTGGCATTGCACACCTTTCAGGCCACAAATGCAGGGCACAATAACAGAGTGTGCTAGTGTTGAGTAATAGGCCTGCCATATAAGCTTTTTAATCAATATGCAAAACCATACTATATTAACCACTCTCCCTACCTCTACCTGTGTGTGATCTTCCTACACTGAGTTTACATTTGATAATGGCTTTGATGGCCATTATCAAGGGGATTCTGTCCACAGAAACGCGCTTTTAATTTGAAACGGATACACGAAGGGTTGAGTTAAAATAAATGTAAATATTTTTTCATGTCTGTGATATACTCAACAGATATAGCAATGATAGGTGTAATGTTGCTGGTATGATGTCAGTATAACTATCAACAGATCATTTTTTCTATTTTTGTTGAGAACCACACACGTAAAAAGAAATAGGGCAGAGTGTGAGCCGCGCCTAGCTCACACGGGCTGACTGCTCTAACCTGTTAACATGGCCGGCCAAATGAAAAGCAAGAGGTTCTGCCAAGCACACGCCTTGCTCAAGCAGGCAAAGAAGTATCTATCAACCAATCTGCAGCATCAGGTCTCACCAAAGTCCAGCAGTGAGTGCACATGGCTACCTATACTGCTCAACTTGGTTAGTGAGTTTATAACACTGTTTAAGGTTGTAATATTTTTTGATCTCTGGCTATTAGTTTAGTAACATGTAAAAGCAGAGTGGGCGGGAGAGGGTGAAACTTTGTCAGTGTCATGACTTCATTCAGTCTTTCATTCATGACTTGAAACCCTTTAGTGAACTGACTACTAATGCTTTTTCTGTGTGCTTCAGTGCTTTGTTCAGGGCGAGCAACAAGGAGCCATGGTGTGTCAGTCTGCTGTCATCTGATCAACTTGTAGAAGCTGTACAGAATATATACATATATATATATATATCCTTAATATGCTTCAGTGAGAGTCGTCACTATCTAACACAGCAGGTAAGAATGTTGTTCTGACATAGAAGACCACCGAAAACCTAGAGTCGCAATAGAAACAATCAGCGGCTCAATGTGAGATAGAGTTGTGACTACTGTCATATCATCATGTGTCACTGTGACTGGCTCAGCTGTTCCTGAGCTTTGAGACCAGTGATAAGACTGGCTGAGATCATATTTGTAAATCAATACAGCCTCCCATCTATATTTCCCTTCCCCCAGCCCTTGGCACTTTGCGCTGCTGCACATACATGAACCAAGACCTATCGCTTTGTTCTTGTTTTGGACTCAGTAGTGTCAGTAGTGACAGACACTACTCACACCAAACAAACAGCAAATTTCTTGTCAAGAGAAGTGCAGAAGTTTGTAGAAGAGGAGGTTTGGAGCACTGATCCCTTAGTCTAACTGTCTACATATTCAAACTGGCTTTTCTGGTACATTTTATGTCACAACAGCATTCTTACCCACTGTGTTAGATACTGGTGGTTCTCATTACAGCAGATCCAGGAATCTGTTCAGCTGGTCTTCTTCCACAAGTTGATCAGATGACAGCTGAACACAGCATAGAAAAAGCATAAGTGACCAGTTCACTGAAACTTTCAGGTCCTAAACATACAGCTAGAAAATCTAAAGTATTTCACTGCAGTAGGTATAAATTGGTAATTTTTCCTGGTATTATACAGATTTGCGTACAACATGAGATAATTTTTCCCCCTTGTTAATTTTGACATGTTAACTGAACAGAAACACCATACTTACAGCTCATGCATTGTGAGTGACAGACATGGTGGATGCTGGCACCATTTTTGATTTGCGTGTAAGCAGTACCTTTGTATCTTCAAAGGTATTACTTTGTACTTTGCCCTGATAATAGGTGCTGGATAACATATGAAGAATAACACTTTTACTTCCCCCTTCATAGTGTCCACTTAGTTGTTTAAGGGAAAAACACTGCAACAATGCTGCTCCATTAATGTTATGGATGGAAAGTGAAAATGTAGGTAAGCCTGTTTCTGTTTGTTGTTAAAGCAGTTAGGAGCAAGTACAGGAACATTTGCAGCTCCATTGCACCATGGCATCATTGTTTTGGATGCTCCCCTGTGGCAGTGGAAGTTCTTTTACACAGAGTGAAAAGCTTCAGCCTAGCAGTGTGAGCCCTTGAGCCTCAGTTCAAATGCAATGTTCAATTTACAATTCTAGTCTTGGTAAATACCCAGAGAAATTGCACAAGATTTGGCACCCGTGAAAGGGATTTGGTACAGGCTGCATAAATTTCTAGACTTCTCGCTCATTAATAAAAAGCACATTTTTTAAATTTACACATTTTTTGAGTGCACATATACACACGTATACATCTTACACATACATATACATACGCATATTTAGAAATTTGTGCACACATCTCAAATCTAAGTATGCATTATTCTTGTAAATATTCTCAAATCTCGCATTTACAGTTTTGTGTACACATTCACAAACCTGTGTAAACATACAGATTCCTGTACACATTCGCAAATCTGAGTACGTATGTACTGAATGAGATACAGTTAGACAACTCACCACACACAAAGCTACATATTTGGCCCCTTTAGTCACTTAAACTTTCCCCACACCTCATCAGCCAGCTGCTCTCCCAGTTATTGGAATGTTCTGAACAAGAACAAAAACACAGAGTTTAGGTTAGCCTGAGCAAGCAAGCTGCTAGCAAGCACTGACTTGCTAACGATGACTGAATTAAGAATTCATTGTTACTAGCATTAGAGGCTTTTAGGGCTGTTGGTGTGCAGTCCGAAGCGTGGGTGAGCAATTGTGCTGTTGTTGTTGTTGTTGCTCCTGCTGCAGTTCTCCTTGCCCCCTGTAGAGACCTTGCTATCAAGGATATGGATCTTGCCTTGCTCTTCTTTCATGAAGAGGTCTACCAATAAAATCTTCTCCTTGTGGATCTGGAGGCTGATGTCTTTAGGGATGTCTGGAATTAGCCAGTCCACAATGTCGCTCATCAGCATCACAACATTCTGGTAAAGATAAATGGAAGGCAATCATGTAAGTTTTAATTACATTCTCTAATAAAATATAAAAATGAGCTGTGTTGAAGTTACAGAAAACAATGAATCCAGATTCTTTCATACATAAACATAGGAATACATGATGTACTATATACAGCGTACTGTGAAAGATGTACTGTGATTTGAAGTTACAGGAAACATCAAAATCACCATTGTTTGTTCTGACTTGTCTCGTGCAAGTCAAGATGCCAGAACAGTACGGGGATCACATTGATTGGCAAAAGAAATCAAGAGGACGGTGGAAACAACAAAGCCTCGTTGCCAAAATTTCCATGGTAATAAAAAACATGGCACACAGTAAAATTAAGAATACCACAGCCTTAAACTGTATGTTCTACTGAGATGAGTCTCCAATGACCAGAATTTAAAATAGTACAGAGCAGCATTGGCATTATGGACGAGCTGTAGGCACCCAGGCCCGTCCAAACGGGTCGCTGTGAAGGCCTGTCACAATCATTACATGATCGCCTGATCGCAATTATTTGAGCTGACTACAAATAATAATAATAGTAATAATCACAAATAGACTTGTTGAGTCTGCACCAAATTTATTCTCAATAAAACACTTTGCGCCTCATTCATGAATTGTCTATTAGTTTAAGTACTGTGATCTCAAGACCTAAGAGGGAAAAACCGAATAAATGTACAATCAAATCCGTAACTACACTTACATTACACATTTCAATGTATTAACTCTAAGTAGCTATTAAAGTGCAGCATTCAAATATAATTGTATTGGCACACATGTCATTTTTTTCAGCAAAATGTTTTGAAGCTCTAATACCTTCCCTTCAAATTTTTCAGCCACATCACTACATCTGCAAACATAATAATAATAATAATAATAATATGAGCAAAAGCAATAATCAAACCTAAAACAATTAGGTTTCAACACAGTAACCAAGGCAATCGAAAAGTGAAGAGTATTGTTGAATAGGGCTTTAACAGGTAGTTTAACACGTTTGTATGCTTGGGCAGACTCAGACAACTCATCAGACACCGTTCAGCTTGGACGCCAAGGATTCATCATTTTAGGTCATTTTCGAGTGATCATGTGTCAGAGATTGCAAAACTTTTCCACGCTTATTCATTCAGTCTGGCCCAGGTTAGCACAAGGTGGTGCCATTCTGAATATAAATATTAAATCTTTTTAGAGTCAGTTACATAATGATCAAAAATAAAATGTATAACTTGCTCAGCCGAGTTTCAGCTAAGTATCTGGCTCAACCCTAATTATTAGCCTTTCAGTCAAGTGTTTTTAGTGTCTAAAGGGACTCAATTGGTTTCAGAGTTGCCAAGCTTGCTTGTGACCAGATTGTAAAACAGTATGCCATATGGGAGAAGATCATAGCATGCTTAAAGAGGTTGGCTACCTCTGTTGTTAGGTATTATGGTCCTATATGCCTAAAGTAAGCCAGGTTGAATTTTATAGTACTGGCCACCTTTTTAACATGCTTTTTAAATGACAAGTTAGAATTTAGAATGATTCCAAGGTGTTTAAAATCAGACAGCACCTTGAAACTTTTCCCCTTTAACAAAAACATAAGGTTGGTGAGTAACTGTGGGTTTCCATGAGAAAAACAGGCAGTTTTGTTTATGTAGTTGCTTATCAGATACATGGACCGTTGCTGTAATTTGTTTGTTTGTAGCTTGTTGTTTGTTAAAGGCAGGTCTTTAATGTACAAGCTGAATAGAATAGGGCCCAGTATTGATCCTTGAGGAACACCAATGTTACAGTTATGGTATGTTGATTGAGTATTGCCACTGTGTGCACTTTGCTTCCTGTTAGATATGAATTCATCCATTTGATGGCATCAGTGGAGAAAATAAATTAAATTGTGAATGCCAAACTTTACATGTAATTATTTCATATCTGTTTGTGTAGACAGTTTAAGTTTCTTATGTATATATATCACATTATAATAAGTTAGAGAACACGGGCACGATATCCCAGAAAAAAAGGCCCGGAGCATGCTAGAGGCTTTACTGGGGCTAGAAAGGCAGTCACAGCGGATGCAAGGTGAGCTAGCCCTTGTATAGGTCTGGTAAAGCCCCCAATAGGCCTGCAGGCCATGGTTTGACCCTCAGCCGCATGACTGTATTCCACAGCCCCTAAGCAGCCTCCAGCAAGCCCCTCTCACCCAGACTGTGCTTGGCTCCTCCACCAGAGAAACAGAGGGAGGGTGGGAGGGCTGCGTGGTCCATGCCCAAGGCTGAGTGCCCTCTGTGGACTGTCCTCAAGTGTTCACACACCCCTCCATGTGGAGCTGTGGTCTTATTTTGTTTTGTTTTTGGCTTCAATTTCATGCCCCAGCTCTTGGCTCAACTTGTTATAATGTGATATATTCAAATGGTGAAACAAATTAAAGGAAAAACCTGAATAAAAGAGTGGAGAAGCATATCAAATGCAAATGCTTCCATGCACCAGGGCTCACTGAGTGGTTTTCTGTGCATGAAAATTATGTCAACCCAGTTAAACACCTATGGAAGATTTTGGACCAACATGTAAGACAATGGTCCCCACCAACATCTACATAAGACCAAATCAATTTAAACTTTCATCTCATCTTCAAATCTATTTTGTGATGTCTGTGATTGTCTCTGATGCTATGTGTCCTTTTGTTATGCCTGCCTATGTTTGTTTTTTCTTTCTGTCTCTCTTAAAAAAGAGATCTTGATCTCAGTGAGATTACCCAATTACATAAATGTTGTATAAATGAGGGAATATCTTGTGGAAGAATGGTGCTCATCCCTCCAATAAAGTACCACAGACTTGGCAAGGAGCACTGGAGCTGTTCGTGAGGCTTTTGGTTCCCGGACTGCATTCTAAGACACATCATGTTGTTTCTTTAATTTGTCACCCATCTGTTCATAATGAACTCTCTACACAAAAAGACATGAAATAATTACAAGATGTAGATCTCTTTCTCCACATGCAGGCCCGCAAGCAGATTTGGCAGGCCTGGCACATCTGGTACCTACACCAGCACTTTGGTTAATTAATGCTTATTCAGCACTCTCATGCATTTATGAAGTGTTACTTAAGGAATATATATTTTCAACTTTACAATGAGGGTCACAAAGACATTTCATTGATGGCCAATCATGGTTAAGTAATGCTTATACAGTATACAGGGACAATATTTTATAGGTTAAGCTATAAGTTAAGGAACGTTTACATGAAGATAAAGGAATAAGCAAACCTCTACATGAAGACCATGGAGCGTGTCCACTGAGCTCAACCTTTACAAAAATAAGTCATAAGATGGAGGATGGGCAAGTAGCCAGTGTTGTTCTGGCCCTTAATCAGCCTCAGGTCGCTGCTAATTTAAAAAAACTTACTGCAATCAAATCATTAACAATCCAAAACTGTTTAGATGCAAAATAAACTTCAATATTCAATAAAGTGTGAAATAATTCAATACAATTTCAATTTCTAATAAATTCATATGAACAGTACTAGTAATCTATTCGCTACTTTTCTGCATGTTTCACTTTACCTGGAAAACAATGACAAAGGCCAGTCGGACAGCCAGCACTGCCCAGAATTCCTTGGAGATCTCATATGGTGTTGTTGACCAAGGAGGTTCTCTGTAGTCCTTATACCTTCAGAGACAAAAAGACATTTTTTGGTTTGGTTTAATTCTGCCATTTATTGATAATTCAGCAACTTTCTTCTTGATGTAACAGAGCAACTATTTTGGTTGGTGTATGTGCAGCAGAGCAAAGTGCTGGGTGAAGGTGAATATAGATTGGAGGGTGTGGTGATTTATAATTTCTCTGTCAGCCAATTACATTGCTGCTCTCATCACTCTGAAACTGCTGTGCGAATCACAGAGATGCAAAATGATGGCTCAACAAATGAAGAATTGGCTTCTTCAGGAAATCCAGTTTTCTGGACAGTGTAGTGAAATGTTCACAAATTCACATAATGTGAAAACACAGCAGCTGCAGAGAAAAGTCAGGTGGTGTTTTTAATGTCTAAGTAGGCCAATGATAATAGAAACAAATAATACAAAACTTTTTGGTGAAGCAGTTTATATGATCATATCAATATGACGCTATTTCAGTCAAAATTCTACTATATTTAACTTGAATTATTACATCTTATTTAAAACATGACACAGCAGCATTTGCATCATAATGCATTTCTAAAACCAAACATGAAAAACTGAATGAAAAAAAAAGTTTTAGGATTAATGTGTGTAGGTAATCCGATAAGAGACCTGTTTATAGAGGTGTGTAAACCGTCAATACTGTGATACTTGGATGAGTATAGCCTCCCCAAATCCTCCCACACCCAGTTTTTGCTTTGGCGTCCACCGACCACCATTTCAGTTACAGAGATACATGACACAGTAAAATCCAATATAAAGAAGTGTGTCCTAAAATGACACATATAATAGATAGAAAAACTTTTCTGATGAATGATGAATTGAATCACCTTTGAAAGATCTTTACACACGTTTCATATGTTTGCTAGTTATAGTATTAAAATAATTATAATATATAGTTACAGGTATACATTTTTTGCTAAAAACACAAATGATTAGCTACATCATGCTCTTGTTAAAATATTTTAAAGCCTAAGCCAGTTCAAGCCAAATTTCTTTTCCTGGGTTAAGAAGTATTATTTGAATATCTGAATCCATGACTGAATAAAGGAATCAGTGCAGTGGCTTAACTTAAGATAAACTATGTCACATTGTGATTAACATATTTCTCCTACGTGGGCACATCTAAGCACAAACAAGTACAAAAAAAGTCAAGTCAATATATAATTTCAGTAACTTTTATTAACATTTATCACATGTCATTTCATTCATAGTTTGATTCCCATCATTAGGGCCTTTTCTGTCTGGAATCACCTGAAGCCTTCACAGGTGTCAAGTAACAGCTTACCTGGAAAAACAAAGCATTAGTTAAAACACAACTAAAAATACGTTATGGAATTGTTTTATATTGATTATTCAGTCAAACCTTTAAGTTGTGAGGCAGACATTTGTCTTGACACAAATGGAGTTGTTTTTCATTGTAAAAGGTCTAATCACACACTCTAAATAAATGACAAAATTTATTTTGCAATGTACTTTTGTAATGCAAAATTATTATTTTTTTCTTACAGTACACAGAAAAACAATTCCCATCACACCTTGGGAAACAAGATGTTGAACACAAACTCCAATCTCTGTTTTTTGATTGGATTCCTGTACCCTCTTGAGCTCTGAAGTCTACAAACACACACAAGAAAACTCAGTTTTTTGAGACTGTGACAATGCATTAATGCATGCATAATGCAACTGCATTATTTTATTTCAGTTTTTGTCCTTGTTTTTTAGTTAACTTAAGCGAAAATTTCGTCAAATTCCAACTTCATCTCTATCTATCCGTTAGAGATATAGTGTGAATAACTGCTGCAGACGTTGTTGATGTTCTCTGTGCCTCTGGGGCACAGCTGCAAAATCTGTTATTCTTCTGCATCAGGGCCGTCATTTGATGTGTACAGTGACGTAGTTGGGGGCAAGGAAGAACTACAGGCTATTTCAGGGGCGTGCTCTAGATGCTGCTCAAAAAGAAGAATGAAGAAAGAAAGAAGAATAAAGAATGCTGATAGACGCTGATAAAAGCTGTTGTTCATTTGATGTTGTTTGTGAAGACTAAACTCACCCGCAAGCTAGCAAATTAGCATAAGCAAACTAGTTTAAAAATAACTTGGTAGGTGTAACCTTAAGATAGTAATGAACAAAAAAAACATTTTGGTTATATACTTACAGCTGACGGTACTGAATCAACACAGTGGTCCAATGAAGTTGGAACTGCTCCGTCCTTCAGCAACAACCTAACTGGCAATCCTGGCAGCCTGGCAAGGCGCAGAGACCGGCTGACAAAGCAGTCCCCAGTACAATGCAGAGGGGAGGAATAATCAGGGATTGTACTGCTGTTTGAGAACTGAAAATACAAATTATATACGTGTACATGGTTTTACAGATTCATGGAAACGAGGACTTACCGAAAGCAACGTATTGTACATCAGGGAGCCTTCTGCAGATTTCCAAATAAACATGGTTTTCACATGAATTTTTTAAAACACTGACCGAAGTAAACACAGAGAGTAGGCGCCTGGAACAGCCATTATGGGTAACTGCAGAGGATCTAAAATATATCTGGGTCAACTTGCCAGCTGACCTAATCACCCTTCATATACATTCACGGCGGTTTACAGCACGTAAATCCCGTAATAACACAATTTGTTGTCTTAACATTTCTGTTCAGATTAATAAATTAAGTTACAATGTATTAATTAGCGAACTTCACAGGTGTTGTTAGGTGTATTACAGGGCCAGGTTCTAGCTGCCTCCCCATGCTTCCAGTCTAAGCTAAGGTAGTTGCCTTCTGGCTCTAGTGCCTGAGAGACACGAGAGTGGTAAATTCTCATCTAACTCTCAAAGAAGTGAATACATGCATTTCCCAAAATGTTGAACTATTCCCTTGGAAGTAGTTATCACCTTAATCTTCTAAAACATATTTTCTCAGAAGCAGTTTTGTTATATTAGATGAAATTTTCTTTACACCCCAACAGTAATCAATAAATCAAATGCTCTGACACAAAAAATAATAAAAAATCCGGTACCTGTGGCTGTCACAGGCCTCTAATAAGATCATTCGGGCCGAATGAAATGATGTGATGGCAAACCTGCCTGTCTGTCTACCTACCTGTGGGCACTCTCCCCGTGCACTCATTGCACATGCTGGGGTCTTCCTGATATTGAACGTTACCGCAGCAATCTGTTGCTAGCCAGCCAGCAATAAGTTACTGCATCAAACTCCTCCAGCAGGAGTCAGGCAGTGCAGGTTCATGTTTTTTGGGGGAGTGGCTTTGGAGGGAGGTCTGAAAGGAGGGGTTGGAATTTTTCGGTTGGATATTTTCAAAATCTAGCTCACTTTTGCTGGTTTCTCCAAAGTTAACTACCCAGGCTTTAAATGCTGGAAATCAAACTGGACTGGATCACTTAAATGTGTATCTAAAATATGGATGGAGGGGTGGTCAATTTATTTATTATAATCATTGCACCACTACCTCATGTTCCAAATTAAAATATATTCCTAGCTAAAATAAAGAGATGACAGTAATGTTACATAACTTGATAACACAATCCGTACTTCGGGTTTAGCGTGCATGGAGAAATTAAAACTCAGCTGGAATAAAACATGAATGCTTTTAGTCATACTTAGAACATGGGGTAGTGGTGCATGAAAAATGATCCTGACAAAAAAAAAAAGTATTTTTCACCTGTTCTAACCTTTAAGTCATAAACACAGATGAGAAAACTATTTAGATGAGACTTGGATCACCAGATAGTTGTTATCTTCTCACTTGCCTCTTAGGGCTTCTGTACGTATGCCTCCATGCTATAGACCTTATTGTACTTAAATATATACATTACATACATTGTAAATGTATTAATGTCTATTATTGCAATCTGTCTTGTAAAACCAAGACAGATTCCAATCAGATTTGCGATTTGGCCAACGAAGATGCATATATGTGGCAAAATGGTGTAAGTGTAAGTGTAAATGATATTGAGACTTTTGATATAACTAATGTGTATGGTGCCAAAGTCGCAAGCTATATCAGGCTTTGGACATGTAGACAGCACTTGTTAGTAGAAATGTATTGTTAGATTTTCTTTAGTTTTCTTTTTGACAATAATTTGGTAATTATTTTTATCCCAATGAAAGGATAAGACTGGAGTTATTCATGGCTGCACAGGTTCTTTCATCACTATAATAATGCAGCATTCTGAGAACAGCAGCTGGGGAAAATCACATCCAAAATGACTGTCCTCACAACCACTCACTTTGGCATGAGACCGAGGCCATGGATTGCCTCAACATTGATCTTACTTGATTATTTAATAAAGTAACACATTTCGAAGGCCAATGGATATTGATTTTTAAAATGCTAAACATGGTTTTCATCATGAAAGTGACAATAATGAACTGAGATTGAATTCCCACCTGCAGATCTCAACGTGGTAGCCAAGGTGCAGTGGATCCATGGTTTCTTTGCCATCCTGGAAGTGGCTGACATTAAAATAGGACAGCGTATGGTTGACAAATCCATGCATGGAGCCATCAGGGCTGTACATGTACTGGTATACCATCCGAGGGATGAAGTCTGAAGTGAAGGAGATGACAAATGCCTAGAAATTGTGGTTGGGGAGGTGGTGGTAGGGGTGGGGTTTCAGAGATTAGGGACAGAAATAAGAGTTAGTTGTCATCTGATTCTAAGGTTAATATATATGTCATATTGCATGTGTAAACAAGACAGTGTGGAATTTAACAACATATGGCGTCAAGTTGAAATGAAACAATCCAGTGGACTGTAGTAGTTGGGTTGAAGATGTTTCATCACTCATGCAGCTTCAGTTCTACTGGCTGTGAGTCCCTTAACAATTTACATTGAAGATTAGAGAGGCTGCTTTCAGTAATTGTAAACATTCCCATGGGCACAGTAACATCACTACAGCAAATATCATGGGACATTTAAGCTGCAAAACAAAAAACTGTTGTTGTACACTTGAAATTTTTTTTTAGACAGTTCTGATGGACCTCAGGATTTATCAGGAGAGCTGCTGCTTTATTCCAAACAATTTCACTGTATGAACCTGGACTGTGTGTGTGACCGGAACGCTGACCGATCTGTTGGCGTGTCTGGAGATTTAAATAATCAGTGAAGTGACGCTGCTCTGCCTTGTGCGTAAATGCGCACAGCAAAAAGCACTTTGCAGAATGTTAATTTTTATGACTCTACCCGCCTAGTCATTAGAGTACTGCGGTATCTATGTAGCCTTCTCAAGACATTTTTGTGGAGCAGGGAAGGGTATTGTTTTTATTTTTATTTTATCTTATTTTTTTATTTTATGTTATATATACTTTGTTTTGAAAAACAGAATTGACTGTGTCTTTGTATGTAGTCATAAATACGTTTTCACTTGCCTAGAGCAGCTCCCACCCTGATTTTGGTTTATATTTAACAGAAAGCAGGACTAACAACAAAAATGTAATACATTTCAAGTTCAGTGTCTCTTGTCGCCAACTTTTCTACTGTCAATTTAAATGAAGGCATACTGACTGGCCTTTTCAGTTTGGATGGTTAAAATGATCAGTTTAATAATGCAGCACGTGATCGTCAGTCCACAAGGGATCTGCGCTCACAAACTTCATCATCTGTTCCACAGTTATCTAACTATTGCCAAGACATTTACAGCTTTTTGCCAGCTGTGCATAAAATGTGCTGGATTTTGGAGATTTACCTGTAGTGTAGGCTATTGTAGTGAGTTGCAATGTTTAATTAAGATTATTTCTAAATCTATTTTACTAATTTATAAATAAAATGCTTAAAATGTGTTGTTTTTCAGCATCAGTCTGAGGATTGTGGGTGCCTGCTTTGTGAGGGCTGGGCGTCCCCGCTACCTGTAAGGATCGCACTGATGGGCCACTAGTTTAACAATACAATGCATTCTTATAGTCTGATTAGTTGAGCACTCTACGTACACATAAACCAGTTAAATCTACACACAACTAAAAAAAAGTAAAAAAAAAATGTTTTCAGGTTGCTTTCGAAAAGATCTAAACTCTGAGTGAGACATCCATCCAAATCTGTAATTTATAATAATGAAGTCATCTGATAAAATAGACAATAATGATTAATGACAACAGCTAAACTGTGTGATTGCAGAGACGTTCATAAAGAAGTTATCGGTGACCATCAGGTGCTTCACGGTGCATCATGAGCGCATACCAGTAGAAAGTTGGATCTTGATCGTGAAAATACTGATTGCGCATCTCTTTAGCCCCTTTCACATGTGAAGTCCGGCCAATGTGCGACAATGTGCGGACAATCAGGTCTGGACTATGTGCGGAGTTACCCTTTCCCACATGCAGCGCACAGCAGGAGATGTCCGTCAGTTCACACTAACTGGAAATAGTTAATTAGTGATGGTCAAAAATAGATAGTCCGTTTGGTTCAGGCGAGGGGTGCAGGAGGCAGGTTGTGATGCAAAAAAGTTGCAGCGGTTTGTAATTCAACATTTTTAAGATTTTTACCAGAAATAAAACTGCTTTTATTTTACAGGAAGTTCTCTCTCCCATTAGTGATAGATTCACAGCTGAGTGTCAACATTATGCAATGCCAGCCACATGTGTAAAATACAGCAGCTATGAATAAGACTGCTGGAAGTCAACACTCCCACTTGTTCGCAGAGTATTGTCTGGGTTATTACCTGCTGCACTCACACATGGGCTCACCGGACATTACGCAGACTTTGTACTAGAGAGCTGGCCGGTTAAAGTCCGTTTAAAGTCCGCTCCAACTGACACGGACATTTGTGTTCACACATACAACGTTACCGAAAAAAGTAGCAGTGCCTGTGTGAAAGGGGCTTTTGAGTGGCAATGCGCACTCACAGTTTCAGAATGAATATCCAATGTCAAATATTTACATGATTTATGAAACAGACTTTAGGAAGCTGAGTATAGCCAACATTTAGGACACTCATACTGACATCCCGATTTTGATTCCACTGAACTAAGCAGCGGTAACAGTAACACACATTATCAAATCGACTGTCAGTAAAAATGAACAAGGTTTACTTTGTGCATGTAGCCTGGACATTTGTATTGCAAGCAGTACAGTATATTTTTCCTAGATCGGTAATGCAAAAGCATATTACCATGTTAAACCACAATCACAGGGCTTTCTTCTGTGCTTCACACTATTTTATAACATAGGCTATTGGTCTTTTATCCATTAAGACTGTGGAGATGTACATCTCTGAAATGTTACCAAATAAAACGCTGAGGGACAATTACAAATATTGTATTGCTAGGGGAACAAAATAGTCATTTTTATGACAGCAACCATGTGTGCAGGAACGTATTTTCAGCAGTGGGGTTGCCCAACCACTAGGCTGGCCGTGATAATGCACACATGAAGCACAAAGCAGAACTTACAAATGCAAACTTCATACCATGTTTTACACCCATTTTATCCCACATTGCATGATGAGATACCTCCATGTACAGTAAAAATTGCTTCAGCACTCTCCTTGGTGCTGAAATAAAGGGCCATCCACACCAAGAACAATAACTACAAAGATAACTATATATTGTTTTAAAAATCATTCTGCTCAAGAAGAGGGCAGAGTCCAGACCATATATTTAACAACACAACAGTGGCGACCGATATTGTTTGGATCACTTTCAGAGCGATAAAAGTCTTAGAAGTTCAAACATCTATGCTTCAGAACTTTGTGGTCGACATTATTCTTTAAAGCCATTGTTGGAATAGCGGGATATCACCATGGGGAAATCATTAAGAAAAAAGGACAAGATCTGTAAAAAAAAAAAAAAACTGCTGCAGCTGGTACTGCCACGGCCACTTAAAGCTACTATTATTACTACTACTATTGGAGGTCAAACTAAGCAACAATTGTTTTTGTGTCCATCAAGTAGCCTTTTCACAACAACTGACTAATTGTTTCGTTAGTAAATCGCTCAAAGCCAAAAAAATCTAATAATGTTAAACATTTTCCACTCTATTGTTGCTACGATGAGAATATATAATATAGCCTGACGCACATTATTCAAGGTGACTGCACACACGCACACAACTGAAATAAACAGACACTTAAATGCACCGCAGCAGCGCTATTAGGCAGTGTTATTAAGAAAACCACATCTTACCTGGATTTACAGGGCACCAAACATGTTCTTGCACTCAGGTTTGTTGCTTATGAAGTTCCTAACAAGGGATGGTATATCCAGTCTGTCCAGAATGTTGCTGTGCATGTGCATCACAGCCAGATGTGTCAACCTCTTCTGGCTCATTGTACTTAGCAGCCAAGTTTTCAGTCGTCTGAGGGCAGAGAATGATCTGAGGCAACTGACATGGGTAGACACAAAGTCCAGCAAATGTCTCAGCCTCTTTAAATAGCCCCCTGGTTTGTGGATACTACCCTGAAAGAAAGTCATGAAGACTTGGAGAGAGCTAAAGGTTTTGTCCTTTGACAGGTTATAGGTAAAGTTAGCTGCATTTGTAGGCGTGATCTCTCCATCTGTATTGGGAGTTCAACTTCATTCAGTCCCCAAAAGTTTCGGCTGGCAGCATTAATGGCAGCCACTCTTATTCCTTCTTGACCAAATCTTCAATTTAGCTATGTTCTAATTCAGAGTTTCAGGTTCTGCACAGGCTTATTCCACAAGCTGCCTTGCTGAATCATTCTCCCTTAGGGCCTGCATCCTTTGCCAAAGGAAACACTCGAGCAGCAGGGCTGCACGAGAAGTGGAGGCTTGGCTTTGCAGAAATTTATCACTGCCTCGGAAGGACCAAAAGGATCCTCACTGCACACTAGGGCAATATAAGTCTTTGCTTGTTTGGCTTGCTTATACAGTCCAGACATCTTGGCCCTCGTCTCACCCCTTATCATCCTGTCTTGCTCCCATGTTTGCCCAGGAATTTAATAGATCTAAATAAAAGTTCTTGCCAACTGCATGGAAGGCTTCTGTGACAGTTTTCACTACAAATCAACAATTTGTGCACAACCATATTCCTCTGTTTTAACACATTCTACCCATAATTCTAAAACAGGTTGTTTTTTAATTTATTTATTTAAAAGCTATTGTCAATTAAAAGATGCCGGGGCTGCACCTATCACTGAACATTTAAAATCTGTAGTACAGTATAATTTCAATGCCATGTGATGTGATATACATCACACCCCAAACTACAGTGCTGAAGTAGATTTACCTGTGTAAGGCATGTATAAACCCCCTACTGACATTATACTGTCACACATGTGCGGCTGCGACAAAAGTGCGGTTCTACTGTGAAGAGCAAGGACACAGCTTTCCTGGAAGCCCATTTGCGCCACTGTGAAGAAAAAAGTAGCGATCCTGTAAGTCATAATTATGAGATAGTATCTCATAATTATGACTTAGTATCTCATAATTATGACTTAGTTATCACGTTTCTACTGTTGAACAGCAGTTTTGATAAATCGCTCTACTCTTATACAGAGCGAAGTTGTCATTAACTCAAACATTATCTTTACTTCATCTGCTTCACTGTCTCTCCATCATGGCTGACCTGCTCTGCTGAGCCCCCGCTCCGAGAGGCTGGCTTCCTAAGTCATAATTACGAGATGCTAAGTCATAATTATGAAATACTATCTCATAATTATGACTTACAGGATTGCTATTTTTTTCTTTACAGTGGCGCAAATGGGCTTCCATAGGAGCCAGAGCAGTGATTTTAAAATGTGGCAATTCAATTTAAATTTGGCAACGAAAAAGTTTCACAGAAAAATTAAATACAGGTATTAACATTTATTTTATTTAGATGTATTTATTTATTTGCATTCTGGTGTGTTTTCAATGACATTCTTCAATTTTTTCTTTCATGTGTCTTTTCGATGGTAGCCTTTTTTCTTTTTCTTTTTCGGTCGATGCAGATGGCCGCCCACCCAGAGCCTGGTTCTGCTCGAGGTTTCTACCTGTTAAAAGGGAGTTTTTCCTCACCACTGTCGCCAAGTGCTGCTCATGGTGGGAACTGTTGGGTCTCTGTAAATAATATTTTAAAGAGTATGGTGTAGACCTACTCTATGTGAAAAGTGTCTTGAGATAACTTTTGTTATGATTTGGCGCTATACAAATAAAATTGACTTGACTTGACTTTTTAAGAAGCCAGTTTTTTTACGATGACATTGGTTTTTGGTTTTAACTTTCTGTCAGTGTTTTGGCATAGAGGGGTGGGTTTGAGGGGAGGGGGCAAGGAGTGCCTGATTTACATATAATCTTTTTTCACATAGAAGCTAATGTAGCTAGCTGACACATATTTCCTAACATTAGCACTTATTCCAGTGGACCTCTGTCAAACCAGCATTGAATTCATGGAAGTCATCGCCCCAGGTGTTCGGTGTTGGAGGCACCATAGCTGACCGTGTGTTCAGGAGAGACATTTTCTCCTCTGTATGCAGATTATATGTAAATCACGCTTTCCCCTCCCCATCCTCTCAAACCCTCCCCTCCACGACAAAACTGTTGAAACCAAAAACTACTGTCTACAGTAAAAAAAAAAGTGTAAAAAAATTGCATCGTAAAGAAAGAGTGACATGAAGAAAATATCAGAAGATTGTCATTGAAAAACACATCAGAATGTCCATTTCCTCACGTAGCGAAAAACACATTTCTAACCGATAGCATGTCAGTTATACTAGTGTCTCATCATAGACTGTATAAAATAAGTGGACATAGCCACCTTGACGTCACCCACTAGTTTGTGGACTGCTGTTTTGAAGCCACGTGTTTTGACATTTTTGCCGTTGCCATCTTGGTTTTTTTGGAGCAAGAAGTGACATTATTTGGACGAGAGAGTAGTGCTGGCTCTATCCTGAATGGCAGTTTCAATGGTAGTGACTTGTCAATCACAAGGTAGCCCTGCCCTAAAGCAAACAATACTTTATCATCTATCTTACTCTAAATGGGATCATAATTTACAAAATGCAATGCAACATCATGCTGTACTGAAGAAGACTTGAAACGAGTGATTGAGACCATGAACTCGTTAGAAGAATGTTTAATAATAATAATAAATTAAGTGAGAAGTAAGGTCATTTTCTCTTAGACTTCTATACAATCTGCCTTTTTTATTGCAACCACTGTTCCATTAGAAAGAATACAATTTCAAGGCAGTTCCGCCTTGACTTCACATTTCAGGCCCAGAGATTGCCGCTTGGTCTCCCAGTAGCCAGACAGACAGCCGCATGTCCATCTCTTCTTTTACTAGGCCAGCTTTCTAGTTTAATGAAATCGATTTTTTTGTTTGTTTTCTGGACAAATATATTCTGCAGGATCCACTGTCGTTCAACAATGTGTTTCTCTCCATTTACTTTTCATACTACCAGTATGTTACTCTTTTTAAACCCTCCAGATTCTCCTGAGAGTCCCATGTTTCAATGCCCCCTTCCTCCCTGTCCCCCGACTCCACATTTCGGAAACAAAATTACTCCATAAATTCACTAAAATGCATGAAAACTATCTGAAATTAAGAACGTTATAGGGGAAGATCCCCAGATACGTTGGTTAGGTTTGGTCTCTCGATTTAGGCTATGATGTCTGGAGGTTCGCAAGTATACTGATCAACCATACTTACTCATAATTGACCATGATTATCGACTTGGCTTTTCATCTATAAATGCTTTAAAATTGTGAATTTGGCTGCTGAATGTTTCAGACAAAAGTCCTTGAGGAGTGGCGACCACGACCCCTGCAGTGGGTAATATCACAGAAGGCCTACTCAATAAATGCACTGACTTCACAGATACCAAGTCTCACTCCAAACTAAATTGAAAACAGCAAAACAGGAATCAAACACTGTTTACATCCTGAACCTCCTGTGGGTTAATAACAACAACGCATTTGGTCTATGCAAACGTAACAAAGTAACGGGGAAGTGAGATCCGATCGCAAGTGGTCACTCGAGACGCATGTGGAGACACATTCTACTTAGTACTTATAGCTGTCCACTTGTGATCGGATCACCTAGGACAGATGTTAATGCTGTTTTTGGCTTCCCAGATAGTTTAAAAAAGAGGGTAAGATAAAGAGCGAGTGTTTTTGAGCACAACATGAGAGTGAACAAGATAAAGAGGGAACTGTAGTCAAGAAATCTAGCAATAAAACAGGGAGGGAGTGGCAGTCGAGAGCTAGTGCGTGAATGCTTTACTGCTGTAGATGTTTATGGTTGTGCCAATTTTTACTATTTTATATACTGTTGGTATCATCAAAAATCTGTAACTTCGCTGTCCTACGAGAACCACTTGTCTAAAAAGACAATATATTTTTCCAGTGTATTTTTTTTAATAGTTAATTTGTTTTGGAGGCTGCTGACTTCATCCTAGACAGGGCAGGAGGTGCAGTTCTAGTAGCTGCCACCGCACAGACCACTCAGTGAGAATCGGCAATCTGACACCATTCCACACACAATAAGTACACATAGGGTTACAAAACTGCACACGACAGCAGCCATGAAATCAGCCATGACACATAACACCCTGCACAAGTCCAGAGCAATCATGCACGCAAAAGTCACGTCACAATAAATAAAAGAATAGCATGGCTCTGTGTTGTTGTTTCCTCGTGTGTGAAAACCTTGTTATTTTTACCCATACCATTACACAGAATTATGCTACTACTAGGACAGGAATACTGTAACGTATAATGTAAATATAATATTAGTGTACTGGGATTGTTGCTGCTCTTGGGGCAGACATAGTACCCTATAGGCATTTATCATCAGCCAAATATCAGTGTACTGTGTATTCAGTAATGCTGTCTTGAGCACAATAAAGTGTGTTTGAGGTACTATAGCTGTTATCGTAACATCAGTCTATTGTATGCAGAAATGCCCTGAATACAAATCCATTACAGATATATTAAGCAAATTAAACATGTAAACTTTGCAGCAGGAATAGTGAGGTGGGAGCTATTCTAGTGACAGCCCTTTGTACACAGGTAACTGTTGCAGTAACCTTAAACAACAATATTCAATTCAAATAGTACCAGTGTAATCATTATTGAGTAATGCTGTTCTTAAGCCACAAATGATGTACTTTTGGTATGAAGTATATCACATCAGCCCGTTTAATTAAGGGTGATAACTTTTGTTTTAGAAGTACTTTTCAGCACTTTCCCTTTACAGCTGCTGCTCTTGGGGCAAGCCACATGTGACAAGCTGGTCTGCATCAGCCTCCTGTAGAAAAATTCTCAGAACACTGTACTGGGAAAAGATGGGGTACTTAACTGGATATTAGTCCTGCTGTTCCTGGAACAGATACACTATATTGTGCTTAGGCATTTGCCATTTCTTCTGAACACGACCCAGTGGGAAAGGGCACTTTGTCTTCAAGCATTTATTCTCTCAAATGTCTTTAAGCTACATTGTAAGAAAGTTTGTAAAATGCATCACCTTTCTTTTCAGCATCAGACAACATGTGATAATGAATGGTAAGCATTCAAGCACAGATTTCTCCCTGACATTTCTTTATGTGCCAGAAGCTTATAGTTTAGACAGTGTAAACTCAATGTGTACAGAGCAAGCGTCTATTGAAACACCTAAAATCACACGGAGACATTTCATAACTTGTTACTACATACACCCGGTGTCTAGTTTATTAGCTCCGCCTAGCTAAAACTATTGCAGCCTGATTCAATAACCTTGCCTCCGTGAAGGTTCTGATGGTCAGTTTTTGTTAAAAATGTTGATTCACCATTATCCAAATTTTGGAGGCTATAGTTTGTGCAGCTGTTGAAGTGTAATTTAGCCAAAACTCTTTGATTCAAATTGGCTGGACAAAAAGACATTTGCAAACAACATGTTGCTGTTAGAATTAGCTATATTGTTTAAACATCACTGAATGATGGTAACAACTCATGACGTTAAGCCTCTTATGAGTGAACTAGAGTAAATGCACTCAGAAATCGTTGACACACACACACACACACACACACACACACACAAACACACGCACACACACAGGTGGCTCTCTGTAGTGTATGATGATAAAGGAAAAATGAATCGTAAAAAAAAGAATAAAAAAGACTAAATATCATAAGATACAGTTAAATACTTGTATTTAATAGAGAGGCAAAGCCCCTCACGTTCTGGTGTGCCCCATGGGATGTTATTTTTGAAAAAATCTGTATAGTGGTCAACGGCGAGAGACGAATCATTTTTGGATCCAATTTGAATAGTGCCAAAATCCCAGTGCCATTTACACGTTTGTCATTTTAAAAAGATAATTTTGCAAGTCAAGAAAGTCACAGTTTACTGTACAGATAATAAAGTACCATTTAGTTTTCTATCTATCACCAACACCAACATG
Organism: Lateolabrax maculatus; assembly: GCA_031216445.1. NCBI lineage: Eukaryota > Metazoa > Chordata > Actinopteri > Acropomatiformes > Lateolabracidae > Lateolabrax > Lateolabrax maculatus. Next base: position 1,865,627 of record CM062214.1, on the reverse strand, counting down.
GCCGTCACCTTGTCATGTTTCACCTTGTTCTTCCAGAACAAGGGAAAAAGTTTTAAAAGAGGTGAAAATCTCTACAAGTCTGGCCATGTTTAGAGCTGCAGCTATGCAAGCTATTTGGTTCCGTATGAGCTAGCAGGGCTCTACTTCGATATCAAATATATGATAAGCATATAAATTCTTTAGTTTCACCCCCCCACGCATTAAGCATACATTCATGTTTTACTTACATTGATGATGACGGCCACTTTTGCTACTCCTCTTAATATGTTGTACCATATACCTGTAAACATAACAATATGTATCAACTGCTGGATTTTAGAGATGAGAATTATTTATATTTTTCCACACTGACGGAATATGTTTCCAGGAACATTTACAGCAAATACGTTACACCAAAATCTCACTGTATTCCTTTATTACTAGTTAATTTCATGCATTGTATGCTAAAGTATGTTGAATATAACAAACCAATGTCTTTGGCTCTTGCTGCCACTGGTCTTCGCAACTCAGCCACAAATTTCTTGGCATCAAGTCGTATTTCGATAATGTTGTTGAGTAAAGCAAAGAGTGGAGCCAGGGGGAAGGATGCCACAAACAATGTGACAAAACCAAACTGGATGACTAGACACAGAAGAAGACAGAAGAATATATTAGAAAGTCATCACCACTACCCTTAAATGTTATATCTCTGATTAAATCCAACCTAGACTGATGTAAATATACTATATACAGTAGATTAACAGTATATTATATAGAGGCCAATAGAGGGTGCTAGGGCCAGCACTCCCAAAACATCCTAGACCTTAATAAGGCTTTTTTAAACTGACTTTGAAATATATATACATTTTTAAATGAGAACTGTATTAAAAAACGAATAAATTATAATAAATATAAATATGATATAGGTAATGAGTAAAATGTTTAATCTAAAATAAAATTTAGATTAAAAAATGTACTACGTTGTCTTAAAATAGGTCATGTATTTCTGGGGCGCACAAATCTTTCCCCATTGACTCACATTATAAGTTATACATGCACAGTTCGCTCCTCTTTAACCCTTGTGTTGTCCTCTGGGTCAAGGTGACCCGGTGGCCGAAAATGTCCTTCTGTGTATGTAAATGTTGTTATGCATGACATTTGTGATTCTTGAAGTGGTTATCTTTTGTTTTTAGTTTGTTTCTTGACAATAGGAACAGAGTAAGAAACAGGATAAAGGAAAAGGATGACACAAACATATGATACATCACCTCGACCCAGAGGACAACACAAGGGTTAATACAAGAGACAGGAGCTTGTATTGGTGCACTGCACCTCCAGCCAGCAGCATTGATCTCAATGCATTGCCTAGATGGCATTGCCCTGGCCTCTAGCACCGCTGTAAGGAGTCTAGGAGTAATCTTTGATCAGGACATGTCCTTTAATACCCATATAAAACAGACTTCAAGGACTGCCTTCTTCCACTTATGTAACATTATAAAAATCAGGCATATCCTGTCTCAAAAAGATGCAGAAAAACTAGTTCATGCATTTGTTACTTCTAGGTTGGATTATTGTAATTCCTTATTATCGGGTTGCCCCGATAAGTCTCTAAAGACTCTCCAGCTGATCCAGAATGCGGCTGCACGTGTACTGACAGGAACTAGCAAAAGAGAACATATTTCTCCGATATTAGCTTCTCTGCACTGGCTCCTTGTAAAATCTAGAATAGAATTTAAGGTCGTCCTCCTCACTTACAAAGCTCTTATTGGTCAGGCACCATCATATCTTAAAGAGCAGATAGTACCGTATTACCCCACTAGAGCACTACGCTCACAGAATGCAGGGTTACTTGTGGTACCTAAAGTCTCTAAAAGTAGAATGGGAGCCAGAGCCTTTAGTTATCAAGCTCCTCTTCTGTGGAATCAGCTCCCAATTTGGGTTTGGGAGGCAGACACCCTCTCTTCGTTTAAGAGTATGCTAAAAACGTTCCTTTTTGATAAAGCTTATAGTTAGGGCTGGCTCAGGTGAGTCCTGAACCATCCCTTAGTTATGCTGTTATAGGCTTAAGACTGCTGGGGGACTTCCTAGGACGCACTGAGCTTCTCTCTACTCCTCTCCCTCTCTATCTGTACGCATTCCTATCCCACTAATACAGGCTACCAACTCCATTTCTTCCTGGTAGTCCTTGTGCTTTCTGTGCTTTTTTGCCTTCTCACTTTCTGCAGGTATTTCTGCCTCTGGAGCTGTAGAGTCTGGATCTGTGATTGCCGGCCGTCTACTGCCCCCATGTTCCTGCTCCACACTCACTGCTGCAGTTGTTATTATTATTAGTCTGATTTGTTGTCTCTCCTCCTGTTCTGTCTCCCCTCTCCCCCTCTCTCCTCCCCTTTCAACCCAACTTGGTGGATGCAGATGGCCGCCCACCCAGAGCCTGGTTCTGCTCGAGGTTTCTACCTGTTAAAAGGGAGTTTTTCCTCGCCACTGTCTGAGTATGGTCTAGACCTACTCTATGTGAAAAGCGTCTTGAGATAACTTTTGTTATGATTTGGCGCTATACAAATAAAATTGACTTGACTTGACTTGACTTGACTTGTTGATTTACACACAGCCAACCACAGGTGGCAGCAGAGAGCGAGTGGCTCACTGCTTATGGTACATCTGACAGAAAGTGCACCAGAATGAGTTGTTGAGTGTATAATTCACAGCTCATGAATGAGAGAGAACAGCCTGTATTATTTGTACCTGTATTCTTGCTGAGGCTGTGTAGATTAATTAATGTGTTTATTTTGGCTTTGAAGGTCTTGAAAATGTAGTATATATGTAGCTTGTGCACTGCCAGTGGTTGTAAGTTTGTGTCCCTTTTAAGTCATATTAACAGCAGGTAACCAGCATCAATCTGAAATCTTCCTATATTCCAAAATGTTGATGACAAAATGTTGAAGGTGGCTTGTAAATTTGGGATTTGGAAGCACTGCTGTGGCTTTTATGAATTATGGAATATGTACTGTTTTCCCCTGCTGGCCCGAAAAGAAAGGCACAGGCAGAATGAAATATATTGTTCTTGGGGGGAATATGAAGTGCCTCATTTCAGTTTTTGAAGGGGGAGAGGATGTAAAACAAATGCATTTCTGAATTTTTTTCCCCCGATTTTGCAATTTTTGCAGAAAGAAATAAGAATTAACCAAAATAAATTTCAACATAATCTTTAGTACAAAGCCAAATATTGGAATCATGTTACTTGTGAATGTGCTGCCATGGAGTCTTTTCTCTCCTAGACGGAAATCTGTTTCAAATTAGTTTCACTTTTTAACTCTCCCATGTTTTCTAATGGGTTCAGGACTTTGTTAACATTTTTACTAAATAAAATAAAATAAAGAAATTGAACTGAAATACCTTAACTTACCTTAACGTTTCATTATCACAAATATTCATTCAGCTCAGCAAATACAATAAAGGCCTTTTCATTTATTTGAATACACTGCTGTGGTAGCACCCCAGCAGCACTAGACAGATGTATTGTACCTGACCCTTACATTCTTTTATTATATTTCCTACTGTAACTGCATTTACATTCTAGAATTTACTTTGTGAATTGAGCAACGGTGAGGAAGTCAGCCTTGTTTCATTATTTAATTTGGGAGTATTCAGTGCAGTCGCTGCATTTACATTGTTTCATTCACTGTGATAGAGACCAAATGTAACGGTTAGCAGGTTTATTGTGGAAATGTCTTTGCTAGATATATGTTACTGAAAAGGAGAGGATCACTGAATCTTTTTTTGAACTGCTGATAATTCTGTTTTCTAAACATATTTCTATCTTCTTGTGTGTGCTACAAGAACCAAATATGACTGGGTCAAAACCTAGTATATGGCTGGACCATGTATGGTCAATGTGCTTTTGAGGACATAATTGAGGACTGTCTGCGTCTTGCTTTATAGCTTTGTTTGTGCTCGTCGATTCCCGAGAGTTTTAAGGCTTAATTAGTTCATTTGAAGTAATGAAACATGGGTGATCTTTAAATCTTCTCTTAATCTCTTACATGTTAGCCAGGTATTTATCTATAGAAGATCTGTATCAATACAAGGTTAAAGACCACATGAAATCAGTAGTGAGTATGTGTAAGGATATCATGTAGTACTAACTCATTTCCATATATTCAGGCGTTAACCCAGCAAATGGTTCCAGGAAGTGGTCGGTTTCATATCTCTGTAGCTTCTTCTGTCTCTCTTCTTCTTGAAAAGCACCTTGCTTTGATCGAATGTAGCGAATCAGCTTCTTCAGCTTGCTGAGCACACACACACACAAACACACAGACATACACGCATACAAATGAAATGTGAACACACAAGCATGCACTCATTTTCCCTCTTACCTCTAGTCGTAGGTAGCCATGCTTACATGCTAATGATGGACAGGTACATGGTACAAGTTTCATTTATTTGTCATTCTACAACACAGCAAAATGCAAGTTGTAGTCCTAATTGCTACATAAGAAAAGAAAAAAACGTAAATATATAAATATAAAGGTATGGATTAATTTAATTTTGTAAGTTCATAATTGAGTAAATAAATACTTTGTTATTGTTTGATGGTTGTTATTTGGAACTTAAAAAGAGGAGAGTCTTGTTTTTGTGTTGCGACCACCTGTTACCACTGGACCAATGTTCCATACTTTGGATGACACATGACCTAGTTCCATTTCATGAAAATGAAATGTTTGTGTGTTCTGTTTTCAAAATTAACCTCTCATCCACAGGGCTGAATAATACAAGGGATACTCCGATTAGCCTTGCATATACATTATCTTTTCCATTTTGGCTACGTTTCTGTTCATTATTGCTTTATTGTGATATATACATAGTGTCTAAAATTGAACATAATTTGAGAAGTAAGAAACACTGTTCCATGTGCCTACAGGCTGGATGGAGATGAATATACAGTGAGTATTCAGACCCCTTTAAATTTTTCACTCTTTGTTTCATTGCAGCCATTTGCTAAAATCAAAAAAGTTCATTTTATTTCCCATTAATGTACACTCAGCACCCCATTTTGACAGAAAAAAAAAAAACAGAAATGTAGAAATTTTTGCAAATTTATTAAAAAAGAAAAACTGAAATATCACATGGTCATAAGTATTCAGACCCTTTGCTCAGTATTGAGTAGAAGCACCCTTTTGAGCTAGTACAGCCATGAGTCTTCTTGGGAATGATGCAACAAGTTTTTCACACCTGGATTTGGGGATCCTCTGCCATTCTTCCTTGCAGATCCTCTCCAGTTCCATCTCCTTCCATCAGGTTGGATGGTGAACGTTGGTGGACAGCCATTTTCAGGTCTCTCCAGAGATGCTCCATTGGGTTTAGGTCAGGGCTCTGGCTGGGCCAGTCAAGAACGGTCACAGAGTTGTTCCGAAGCCACTCCTTTGTTATTTTAGCTGTGTGCTTAGGGTCATTGTCTGGTTGGAAGGTGAACCTTCGGCCCAGTCTGAGGTCCTGAGCACTCTGGAAGAGGTTTTCTTCCAGGATATCTCTGTACTTGGCCGCATTCATCTTTCCTTCAATTGCAACCAGTCGTCCTGTCCCTGTAGCTGAAAAACACCCCCATAGCATGATGCTGCCACCACCATGTTTCACTGTTGGGATTGTATTGGGCAGGTGATGAGCAGTGCCTGGTTTTCTCCACACATACCGCTTAGAATTAACACCAAAAAGTTCAATCTTCGTCTCATCAGACGAGAGAATCTTATTTCTCATAGTCTGGGAGTCCTTCATGTGTTTTTTGGCAAACTCTATGCGGGCTTTCATATGTCTTGCACTGAGGAGAGGCCTACGTCGGGCCACTCTGCCATAAAGCCCCGACTGGTGGAGGGCTGCAGTGATAGTTGACTTTGTGGAACTTTCTCCCATCTCCCTACTGCATCTCTGGAGCTCAGCCACAGTGATCTTTGGGTTCTTCTTTACCTCTCTCACCAAGGCTCTTCTCCCACGATTGCTCAGTTTGGCTGGACGGCCAGGTCTAGGAAGAGTTCTGGTCGTCCCAAACTTCTTCCATTTAAGGATTATGGAGGCCACTGTGCTCTTAGGAACCTTGAGTGCTGCAGAAATTCTTTTGTAACCTTGGCCAGATCTGTGCCTTGCCACAATTCTGTCTCTGAGCTCCTTGGGCAGTTCCTTCGACCTCATGATTCTCATTTGCTCTGACCTGCACTGTGAGCTGTAAGGTCTTATATAGACAGGTGTGTGCCTTTCCTAATCAAGTGCAATCAGTTTATTTAAACACAGCTGGACTCCAATGAAGGAGTAGAACCATCTCAAGGAGGATCAGAAGAAATGGACAGCATGTGAGTTAAATATGAGTGTCACAGCAAAGGGTCTGAATACTTATGACCATGTGATATTTCAGTTTTTCTTTTTTAATACATTTGCAAAAATTTCTACATTTCTGTTTTTTTCTGTCAAGATTGGGTGCTGAGTGTACATTAATGAGAAATAAAATGAACTTTTTTGATTTTAGCAAATGGCTGCAATGAAACAAAGAGTGAAAAACGTAAAGGGGTCTGAATACTTTCTGTACCCACTGTATAGTATTTGTTCAGTATTGGAGCTTTATTTCTAACTTATAAGGGAAACATGATTTTAGAAAGATAATTTCATTTTCAGGTAATGTGTACTTCATGACAATATGATGTGTAATAATAAACGATCAATTTAAAGTGATGCATACTTACGGTATTCCAATCTCAAAAAGGTTGTTTTGAATTAGCTGCTTTCCCAACATGGTGATACTCAGCTGGATACACAGTTCCATCAGACAGCCTCCATGAGTACACTGTAAAACAGTGCAAAACTAAGTCCACCATAGAAAAAAAAGGCATTTTAAAAGTGGGCCTAAAGCAAATTGACAACATACAATATACAGTATGTAAGGGTTTAGAGGATTCTTGTTTAGTAGTGCTGATAATTCTGTTTTCTAAACATATTTCTATCTTCTAGTGTGTGCTACAAGAACCAAATATGACTGGGTCAAAACCTAGTATATGGCTGGACCATGTATGGTCAATGTGCTTTTGAGGACATAATTGAGGACTGTCTGCGTCTTGCTTTATAGCTTTGTTTGTGCTCGTCGATTCCCGAGAGTTTTAAGGTTTAATTAGTTCATTTTTCTCTCACTTTGTTGAATACAAAAGTTCCAACAGGCCTCTATAGAACATGACATCAGTTCATTACAATATAACAAAGAACATGACTGCCATAACTACTGATAAAAGCAGAGGTGGAATGTAAGTGCATTTACTCAAGTACTCTACTTACTGTACTTTCTCATTTGTAGGGTTGGCCCTGCATTGCTGCAGTCCAGCCAAACATAGCACTCTCTTTATGATTCTGTCTCTATGTCTAGGTTGATGTTATTGATGTGACACTATGGTTGTTCCCCTTGCTTACTTGGAAAATGTCCCTTGGTAGATAAAATGAGTGGCATCCAGACATAGACCTAGTAGTTTGATGATCTGATCCAGGCTGAGGTTGGTAAACTAACTCACCAGCTGTGTGTTTCATTGTCTGTCTCATGAGTGGGAATGCAGAGAACACTTTCAAGTCACAAGGATAGCACTTTCAATTACAAAATCGCCACTGTTCTGAACATGGCGTTCAAAGCATCCCACTTATGGTCCAAAGACACTGGCAAGGAATGCAGCTGTTTGATAAGTAATACCACCAACACTGGCATAAATTGGTCCAAGGAGTGTCTCCATAAAACTTTGTTTTTATTACCCACAGTTCTGTTATGTCATCCACCAGAGCAGTTTTTTCTGTTTTGATGTCACAGCAAAGTTCAACCCCTTACTAATACCTCCATTTTTCCTTGTTGAATTTTTCATGGGTCTTCTGTTATTGCTTTTGTTAAATATGTAGCTGTTCAAATTTTGCGACTTGTTTACATTGCTTCTTCAAATGCTTGGAAAGCATAAGAATCTACTTCAGGCATGCATTAAGGACATAAAAAACTGGATTACCTGCAATTTTCTGCTGTTGAACGCAGACCAAACTGAAGTTATTGTTCTGGGTCCTAAACACCTGCAAGACGCATTATCTATAGATATAGTTACTCTAGATGGCATTGCCCTGGCCTTCAGCACCACTGTAAGGAATCTAGGAGTAACCTTTGATCAGGACATGTCCTTTAATGCCCATATAAAACAGACTTCAAGGACTTCCTTCTTCCACCTATGTAACATTATAAAAATCAGGCACATCTTGTCTCAAAAAGATGCAGAAAAAGTAGCTCATGCATTTGTTACTTCTAGGTTGGATTGTTGTTTTTCCTTATATTGCCCCAATAAGTCTCTAAAGACTCTCCAGCTGATCCAGAATGCTGCTGCACGTGTACTGACATGAACTAGCAAAGAGAACATATTTCTCCAATATTAGCTTCTCTGCACTGGCTCCCTGTAAAATTGAGGATAGATTTTAAAATCCTCCTCCTCACCTACAAAGCTCGTAATGGTCAGGCACCACTGTATAGTACCGTATTACCCCACTAGAGCACTACGCTCACACAATGCAGGGTTACTTGTGGTTCCTAAAGTCTCTAGAAGTAGAACGGGAGCCAGAGCCTTTAGTTATCAAGTCAGGTCAAGTCAAGTCAATTTTATTTGTATAGCGCCAAATCATAACAAAAGTTATCTCAAGACGCTTTTCACATAGAGTAGGTCTAGACCATACTCTTTAAAATATTATTTACAGAGATCCAACAATTCCCACCATGAGCAAGCACTTGGCGACAGTGGCGAGGAAAAACTCCCTTTTAACAGGTAGAAACCTCGAGCAGAACAGGGCTCTGGGTGGGCGGCCATCTGCATCGACTGAGTTGGGTTGAAAGGGGAGGAGAGAGGGGGAGAGGGGAGACAGAGCAGGAGGACAGACAACAAATTAGACTAATAATAATAACTAGAAAATTTCACATTGAAATTTTTGGAGTGGGCCGGCGGGGCGAGGACGCTCACTGAACCCCGTATCATTTCAGATAACCGAGCTCTACGTGCAATAAGTTAAAAAAACGAGTGTGGAGCTTGTCATTATGAGTAAGAATTGAGTCGGTCAAACGATGTCGTACAACACCTGGTGATAATTCATGTTTGCTTCATGAACAGTTAAAAAGAAAAAAAAACAGAGCAGGCCGGTTTCATCTGTACAGCAGTACAGATGACCCTGTAGCAGGGGGGTCCTGTTCTGTAAAGAGGATGAGTTAAGGAGAAAACCTTTTAAACTTTAACATCCAGAGGCAAACCATGGATCCAATCCCAGAGATAACTCACCATCAGAACAATAAGGTTCTATTGAGGTCAAATATGTACTTTTTAGTGTAGTGTATTTATGTGAATGAGGTTAAAGCCATAGTCACACAGTGGCAAGCAGCAAGTAGCTCATTGTCAACTCACACTGCATTAGTAACTGTCTCACACTGTAAAATTACATGAACCAACAATCAAACAAAGCTGATCTGTGACTCTGAACTATAGCAAACTAGTTAAACACAGTTTAAAAGACTAGAGAGAGAGAGAGAGAGAGAGAGAGAGAGAGAGAGAGAAAAGCTTGTGGCTCTTACCTGAGACAAACTAAAACAGACAGACTCAAAAGTGTGAAACATAAACCAAAGCAGTACCGTGACACTTTATGTTCACTTCAGAGATGTCCCACATCATCTGGTGATAATTCATGCTTCATGTTTGCTTCATGAACAGTTAACCCTCCAGACCCCAGTAGAAGTTTACATGTTGCTGCAGTTCACTGACAATCTCACTTAAATTAGCATTTTTCTACTCAATCCATTCTACTTTTAGAGACTTTAGGTACCACAAGTAACCCTGCGTTCTGTGAGCGTAGTGCCTTAGTGGGCTAATACGGTACAATCAGCTCTTTAAGATACGATGGTCAATGCCATCTAGAGTAACTATATCTATAGATAATGCGTCTCGCAGGTGTTTAGGACCCGGAACAATAATTTCAGTTTGGTCTGAGTTTAACAACAGAAAATTGCAGGTCATCCAGTATTTTATGTCCTTAACACATGCCTGAAGCTTGGCTAACTTATCGGTTTCATCTGGCTTTATCGATAAGTATAATTGAGTTTCATCTGCATAGCAGTGAAAGTTTATGGAGTGTTTCCTAATAATATTGCCTAAAGGAAGCATATACAAGGTTAATAAAAGTGGTCCAAGCACAGAACCTTGTAGAACTCTGTGATTAACTTCTGTGTGCGGCACTAAGATCTAACAGAACAAGTACAGAGACAAATCCTTTGTCTGACGCAATCAAAAGGTCATTTGTCACTTTCACCAGTGCTGTTTCTGTGCTATGATGCTCTCTAAATTCTGGCTGAAAATCCTCAAATAAACTATTGCTGTTTAGAAAGTCACATAACTGATTGACGACCGCTTTCTCAAGGATTTTGAAATGAAAGGGAAGGTTAGGTATAGGTTTATAATTGGCTAAAACCCCTGGATCAAGCGTAGGCTTTTTAAGAAGAGGCTACTTTGAAGGACTGTGGTACATAGGCTGTTGATAAAGACAGATTGATCATGTCTAGTAAAGATGTGCTAACTAAGGGTAGAACTTCTTAAAGCAGCCTAGTTGGGATTGTGAAGGAATTTTCCTTCTTATATGTTAAACTTCTGGAATTTTCCTTCTAATATGTTAAACTTCCCTCTTGTAGGTTAAAGGTAACATAAGACAGGGCTTCACAGGTCAGGTCAACTGCCTGTCTCTGTTCGCCTGTCTCATTCTGTGTGCCAGACAAGGCCGAGTTGGCTCTGGCCTCTGGTAGACCATGGTCTGCTAGATATCTTCTGTTTTCAGGTTTAGACACAACAGACTGGCGCCTGGTTGTTGACGCTGGATAAGAGATACTGTAGAGAGGCTATGCTGTTTCTAGGACAGCAATGGTTGACGTCTTTCCTTGTTTGGATCTGATATCCAATAGAGTCATCACACATGCCAGGCTGAGTTAGGAATAACCCTATTTGGATATAGTGGAACTTATCAGTTCTGGGGAGGGTTAAATACTGAGCTTCAGGACACCATCCTCAGACTTGGGTAGCAGTACGCTGTGATTCACACGTGGTGTTTCCCTTTTCTCCTTGATCGAGCTTCAATAAATATTCCTGTGTAAGACATCCCGGTCTCCTGAAACTTCTTGTTAGAGTGAACCAGCTCTAAGACTTCCATCACAGGGATGGGTTCTAAGAGGCAGGTTGTTGGTTTAGATGAAGAAATCGTTGAAGTTAGTTGGTGAAGGTCAATTGGAGAAAAACAGTCTAAATATATATCTGCTTTTACAGCTGCTTCTGAGGTTCTTGTACTTGAAGATATATCTGAACTGGCTGAGGGCACAAGATGATGAATTTTGTCTCTAATAGTTAGAATTTTATCATCCAAGAAGCTCATGAAGTTATTACTACTGAGAGCTCTGGGAATACATGGCTCAACAGAGCTCTGACTCTGTGTCAGCCTGGCTACAGTGCTGAAAAGAAACCTGGGGTTGTTCTTATGTTCCTCTATTAGTGACGAGTAGTAGGCTCCTCTGGCATTATGGAGGGCCTTCCTGTATATTCTAAGACTATCTTGACAACTAAATTTCCTTTTTAATTTTCGCGATGTTTCTTTTAATTAGCGGGTTGAGGAGTTATACCATGGAGCTAACCACTTATTTATTATCTTCTTTTTCATAGGGGCAATAGAATCGAGAGTCGTTCGCAGCGAGCCTGCAGCACTATCAACCAAATGATCAATTGGGAGGGACTAAAGGTAGCATAGGAGTCCTATGTTATATTGAGAAATGGCATTGAATTAAACGCAGATGGAATCATTTCTTTAAATTTAGCTACAGCACTATCAGACAGGCATCCACTGAAGGAATATTTGCCTAATGGCCTGTAGTAATATAAATTCAAAAGTTATAAAAAACTGGTCTGATAAGACAGGATTTTGTGGGAAGACTATTTAATGTTCAATTTCGATTCAATATGACAGAACAAGATCAAGGATGTGGTTAAAACAGTGAGTGGGTTTGTTTACACTCTGACAGAAGCCAATCGAATCTAATAGTGAGATAAACGCAGAACTAAGGCTATCATTATCGCCGCCCACATGAATATTAAAATCACATGACTTTATCTGTTTTGAGGACTAAACTTGTTAAAAACTCTGAGAATTCTGCTAAAAATTTGCTCTAATGGAAACGCAGAGAAGTGTATAGGACTGCAGCTCTGCTTCCTGGTCTAACTCTGTATTGTTACAGTGTGGGACTGGCTATGAGAGCTGCACCATCCAAAGTAGGATGAATGCTGTCTCTCTTCATCAGACCAGGTCTCCCCCAGAATGTGGTCCAATTATCTATGAGGCCCACATCGTTTGCTGGACACCACCTCGACAACCAGGGGTTGAATGACGACATGCAGCTATACATGTCATCACTGGTCAGATTTGGCAGGGGTCCAGAGAAAACTACGGAGTTCGACATCGCCTTTGCGTAGTTACACACCAACTCCACATTAATTTTGGTGACTTCCGATTGGCGTAATCGGGAATCATTACCATTGACGTGAATTACGATTTTATTGTATTTACGTTTATCTTTTGCCAGCAGTTTTAAATTTGACTCTTATCAAGCTCCTCTTCTGTGGAACCAGCTCCCAGTTTTGGTTCAGGAGGCAGACACCCTCTCCTCGTTTAAGAGTATGCTAAAAACGTTCCTTTTTGATAGGATCCTTTTTAGGGCTCAGGTGAGCCCTAAACCATCACCTTAGTTATGCTGCTATAAGCTTAGACTGCAGGGGGATTTCCCATGATGCACTGAGCTTCTCTCTCCTCCTCTCCCTCTCTATCCATACGCATTCTTATCCCATTAATGCACGTTAATAACTCCCCCTCTTCCCCGTAGTATTTGTGCTGTTTTTCCTTCTCATTTTCTGCAGCTGTTTCTGCCTCTGGAGCTGTAGACTCTAGATCTGTGACTGCAGGCTGTTAAAAGTTTTTCCTCGCCACTGTGATTTGGCACTTTACAAATAAAATTTACTTGACTTGACTTTCCTGGAAGAAGTATATATCACTGCAAACCCAGAGTCCATACCAAACTCAAAAAAGTATGAGTAGAAACGATTTGTTTGTTAATTTTAGCAGCACTAGGTGTATGTTCTATGAAACATTTCCAAGATTTTTACATGACAATAATAAAAACATTGTAAAATATGAAAGCTTTGGGTTTTAGTTTCTTTCTGTTGCAAAAACCTGTTCATTGAGGTCAGAGTGAACAATGTAAATGTCAACAAAGTACAAGGGTGTTTATTAGCACCTCAACTCTAATGCCAGTGTATGGTTTTAAAAGGTTTTGCTTGCAGATCTGTAAAAGCGTAAAAAACCTTACCTCTTCCATTCTGTAGGATTCAAACACATACAGGTAGTTGCCTGGTCTGCCTACCAGTCTACAGGGAAAAATTAATGGAACGGTTAAGAGCAGATATAAAGAGTTATTTATTTTAAAACATTTATCGATAATTTATGGCATTTATTGAAGTTGAAGATTGGTCAAAGATATTAGATGAATGAGAAAATAACTGAGAAACAAGTAAGTGAAAACTACAAAATCACACTGTAAACTATAATGAGGTTACTAACCTTCCCCTGAAGAAAGCAATGTAGATGATGGGGGTGAAAGCATTGAAAAATTTGAGAATGAAAGTCTTGAAGATGAGTCGTTCCTCAAAACTCTGGTCTGTTTTAGGAACCTCTAAAAATCAACAGACAATTTTTCTCAGATTTTTTGCTATTTGCATACCCACATGGCTAATTCATAGAAACAATTCATATACCGTTGTCTTTCTCACAAAGCAAGTTTAGCGTAGTTGTGCAATCTGTATGTTATCCAGCTTCGATAAGTCTAAATTTTAAAGAGTATGGGAAAAGCGTCTTGAGATCAATTTTATTTATATGATTTGGCGCTATACAAATAAAATTGACTTGACTTGCAACAGTGCAACATATATAACTCATCTGTAATGCTTAATGAAAACGGTGTGGAACAGATCATGCTTTTTGAAAATAAAAAATGCAAATTAAAACATCAAATTTTCAGCATCTCCAAAACCATTAACACAACTTAAAAATGCACCTTGCCTGCCTTGAACAATGAACATTTAGTGACAACCTTGTTGGACACTAAAAAGTCCCATTTTCCATTATTTTCATAGATATGTGACCTATTGACCTAGTTACCTGCCTGAGCTAGTTCTACACCTAACCTAACTTACCTAACACAGTAAGCCATCGTGCCACAGCTCCGTACACCTCGTCCAGTATGAGGATGACCACCAGGTTGATGATGGCTGCAGTGGTTTTAACCGTCAGTTGCACATGGTTCCGTGTGGTCGGATTGGAGCTCATATGAAGAGCAGCTTTGGTGGAGATTCGGTAGAGGATCACACCAAACACAATGGCAAATGTAACACCAATCTGACAATGAAAAGGTTTCAGGATTACAAACAGAACACATAGACTGTGAGGGGAAAGACATAATCATTCCACATCCTTTCCTTAAATCATCAATGTTGTACAGTATATACAGAGAATCAGGTTCTTCTTACCATTAACAGCATCATGACAAGGTTAGTCATGTAGGCGGGGAGGCGGTCTTGACATGTGAGCTTGTCTATCTAAAAATAAAGAAATAAAAAAGAATTCACTACAACCTCAACATGCAAATCAACTGCAGATATCGAGAGAATGCTGACAGGAGTTCAATTGAAGTTGCAACAGAAACATGTAAATTTGGCTGATGTTTCTTGAACTCCTACAGCACTAGCATTTCGTTCATCTGCCGGCTTGAGCTTGTTAACCTGAGAGTTTACGGCCCTGACAATCACCAAAAGCAGCGCCTCCAGATTTGGAGCAAGTCAAATCCATCAAAAAGTCGACAGAACAGTAGTATACAGTAATATAACTCTAGCTGCCTGCCATCTTATCCAGCTGATAACATGACTCTGGATCTTACTCTTCTTTCCTTTTTGAACCATACCAAAAGCTAATCTCCCTACTTATGGATCACCAGCCAGTGTTCTTTTGTAATTATCCCTTTATATTTCTAAAGCATATAGTCTGTATTATCAGACTATTGTTTTCAGTTTCAACAATTCCCATCATCCATTATGACAACTACAAAACTATACAAGAAGACATGCTATCCTCTCAAAAAGACTCAAAGAACAGGAGGCCATGCACCGACATTAACATATCTTCA
This sequence comes from Lateolabrax maculatus, assembly GCA_031216445.1. Lineage (NCBI taxonomy): Eukaryota > Metazoa > Chordata > Actinopteri > Acropomatiformes > Lateolabracidae > Lateolabrax > Lateolabrax maculatus. Next base: position 1,850,359 of record CM062214.1, on the reverse strand, counting down.
GTATTAAGTGTTGTGCGTTGGTACAGAATGTTGAATCCTATGCCCCTACATGCTTTTATTTGTCAGGATTGTAAGTTGTATTGACAAAATTCTTATACACCATGGTTGCAAAATATGTCAATTTCAGTACCTTACGCTAAATGTTTAGAAAAGAGCTGGCGATTTGAATTATTTTTTTAGTTATTCTTGTCATTTTCTGTGTGATAATGAACTCCAAATGTTGTCACTTTCAAGCAAAGCCTCCACCTGCTCAACTATTCTCATCGTGCAAAATGTGTGTATTATTTTAAACACACTTCACCAAAAATTCAGCCTGGAACTGGCAGAAGGTCTGTGGGTGGTATAAGATATTATTTCAGAATACTTGGTGCACTGCCTCCTTCTTTTTCTCCCCTTCTGAATCTGTCCAGGTTTTTATGATGGCTATATCACCTCCAAAACACTAATCTGAATGGAACAAGCTTTCCCTTAAACATTTATAGGCCTATCAGCTATATGCTGTTGTTTTTGTCTGTATGTACTCTCTCCTTTTAATAGCAGGTCAGTGTTGGCATCTGTTTGGACAAGCCATTATGAATAATCAACTTATATACACATTTTCAGCTGAAGATGTGAAAATGTGTATATCAGTCGCCTTTTCAAGCAGCTGATACTCATTTGTCAATAGAGGACAAAAATATGAATTAACACGTAAACCTTGAAAAAGGCAAATATGTAGAGCCAATCATATAATTACCTTGTGCTGTGATTTCTGATCTTTGTTCAGAGTCTTCTGCATGACCCTGAATTCATATTCAGCCCTGGGGTGGTCCTGTGATGGGGACATGAACAGAAATGACAGACATACACAGTGAAACACACAGAAGAGCAGTTAATTAAAGTGTAATTACAAGATGGATATGTATGTCCATTGTAGACAAGACTGGTCTGTCCAAGAGCTGTTTTAAATAAAATACACTAATCACAAAACACAAAAGTGATGTGCAAGAAAATCTTTTTAACTTGGAAGTCCTTTATACTGTCTCACATACTGCTGCTACAGTGTATCTGTTTACAAAGTTTCAGTCAACATGACCTTCATTACCATAGGTATACCTGATGAAGTACAATGATAGTGTACAATAATAAACTGACAATGACAATGATGTATACTGATGATTTATGATGATAAACTTAGAGGATGAAGTATGATAAAGTATTATGTTTCATCGTAAATGAATGCCAGTCCCAGTTTTGCACCCCTCCAACACACCTGTCCCACATTTAAGTGTGCAGAGATATTTTTTCAGTTATTTCATGGCATTTAACTCTGTTCTCTAGCACTCTCCATGCTGTCAGCTGTTTTTGAGACCTGATATGAGCTCCTTCCAAGGGCTCAATGCACAGACTCACAATAATGCTACTATATTGGAATTCTCCAGTGGTGATGCCCAAAATAATTATGGCACTCCAAAGTACTGATATCAGCAAAACTCTTTCTGACTTAAGACTGGAAGGTTAAGAATGGAGAGAATGAAAAAAGAGACACTTGTTAACGCATGGGTTGTGACACTGAGTGAATACCATAGAAATAAAAGAATACTCAGAAGACTGAGAATTTAGAAGGCTCCAACTATTGGGAAGTTTCCATCAGGTCAGTGTCATGTATACGCACTAAAAACCAGTGTATCAGTAGGTCTTACTTCTGCATCTTATAGAGGACAGTTGACTTTATTTGTTGAATTGAGCCAAGCAGGACATGAAACCCCACAACAGCTTTTGTATAGGATGCTGGGACTTAAACAAAAGGTTATGCAATCTGAGACACAACCTCCCACATCCCAGCAACCACCCTAGGGTCATTAAACAGTGCTCATAATCAGGCAAAACAACCACCACAGTAGAAAGGAAGACCGCATGGCTGTCCTAACTGCAGTGAACAAAAACTGCCTTATTGTTATCACATTGTTGGATGTAACAATTAGGGTTACCGTGGGGTGGGGTGCCTAAAGAGACGCAAGCCGTTGGGAAACCAGCTGTAGTCACAGCAGAGGGATGAAGTGTGACCAGTTCAAACACCCAGTCTCATCTGAAAACCTGCCGCAACGAGCCAACCCCATGGAGTCACCGGTCTCCCACCTTACCATCCGATGACAAGCCAACATCAGACAGAGAGACTGCTGAAGTGTAACATGAACAGTTACGCAGTGACTGCTCTGTTCTGATATTTGAATATGGAAGCAGAAATACCCACCCCATCAAGAAGGTCTTACCTGTCATATGCAACCTCCTTAAAGGGGCCATGGAGATGAGACTGAGAGAGCTGAGGTAGCAGTAAACTTTATTCAGGCAGAGAAGCGAGCTAACAGAAGTGAGCTAGTCTTAATAAAAGTAGGCCATAAAGACAATGTTTTCTATCCAGGTCAGATTGCCTGCATTAAATGTACCTGCAAGCTTCACTTATTCTGTTGCTCTGTTTGAATTCTGTAGTGATTATCCACATTATTGATGCATGAATTAGCTCCGATGTCATTCGAAATTAACATGTACACACACAATCTCTGCAGGCTCCCTCTTGACATCACTGAATATGTTGCTGCATACACTGGGTCCTATCAAAAGATATACAAAAGATATAACATATAGGCTACCAAGGAACAGGATGTGGCCAATGTTGCTGTCCTGAACTTGCCAGAGGAGTGCTCAGGGCCCCACACACCTGGGTCCCTGCAGACCATAAATCATGAAGAACTTAAGCAAAATAAGAGAGAGGACAGTAATTAGTTAACAAACAAAAGGTGCTAGTGACTGTGTAAGGAGAAACCTGCATGATGGGGGAAAGCTTCTGCTTGAAAATAGACTAAAAAGACAAAGCAGAGACAAAAAATGGTCTAATCTGCAAAGCACAGATCCAGATGTGTCTCCATGTATGTCCATGGCTCCTATGGTGTATATTAACTCCAAAGTACCCTTCAAACTTGTGTCTATTGAGTATATGCATTGGAGGGTTTAAATACACATTGGTTGTATGCTGGTTTGTCCAAGCCTACCTCTCAAGGAAGACAACAAGCAGAAAAGCTTTTTATGTTATTTTATTCCACTGTTAGGCTACCCAAGAAGCTCCATCACAAGCAACTTTGTGAATTTGAAAACCACCTATTCCAAATTCTGCAGCAACTTGAATTTGGAACTCTAGAACCGCACCCTATCCTCTTCAGGGTAACACAGCAGAAAGGTTCAGAACCCTTCTACAAATACTAAGGACCCAGAAAGATAAAGAAAAAAGCAGATGGAAAGATCCCTTGCCGCAGATTGTTAACGCCTATAATTGTCCTAGGCACAAAACAACCTTCTACCTACTGTATGGCTGCTACCCATGTCTGCCTGTGGACTTCTTATTTGACCTGACAGAGAAGAAGAAGACAGGTCTCCAAGGGGATATGCTGAAAAGTGAGCAGTAAGGATGAAGGAGGCGTACAAACTCGCATCTGAAAACAGCCTTTACAGGTGGCAGTTGTCTGGTAGAAGCATCATTTAATGAGTGCAAGAGTAGAGTCTAGCCATACTCACCACCTGAACCACTGGAATAAAATTAATGTAAAATAGATTTGTAGAGAAACATTGTGTAAGATAATGGAGTGAACACTAACAGCTAGAGCAAAAGTGATAAGAGTAAAAAAAGCTTGAGGTGTAAGGTCAGGAAATAATCACAGCGCAGAGGAAATACTATAATATTGTAAGGCTGATAGTAAGTTATAGTAGCTGAGGTTTATGGAACCTGAGAGTGGGACTTTTCTGTAATTAATGTAATGAAACTCCTCATATTCTTATCCTGAAAATGTGTTATTACTTGTAAACTACTCTAAATATCAAGCATATTTTAAAGTTGTGGGTAAATATTGTTATAGTGTTTGCACAATTTCTGACGTAAATAAGTAAAACTTATTTTACTTATTGAGTGTGTTGACTCCAGTCTATGACAATGTTTGAGGATGTAATTCGAGTGTGATCCTATTTGCCTTAGTTGGTCCATTTCCTGTAGTAGTATATGGTTTCTTGCATCCATCCCAGGCTCCATTCAGTGTGTCAGAAAAAGAATGATAAAGCCAGCAAAGTGATATTTACATGAAGCAAAAATGAAGAAAACTATTTCTCAAAGCCATTGTTGTTTCATAAAATGAGCTTACAATATTTATTTCAGTTTTAACATTCTAATTGATTGGGGGAATTTGAATTTGTGAACTAGCTATTGCCATATGTATCACACCCACTCATTCTTCTTGTGTTTATGTGTGTGCCTGCTTTATGTGTGTATACATCATTTATACATGTGAACCCTGAGCTGTTTTATAACTAGAGATATCTTAAATGCAAAACAGCAAACATAATGCTAAAAACAACTTGCATATTGTTCCATGCAGGATTCTGACTCAGTTCTTTGGGAATGGTTTTGGATCTACTGTATTTCTGCCACTGATCTTTAAATTGTGATCACTTGTTCTCGTTGCAGTTTGTCTAGATTTGGCCTTCATTTTTAGAAGGCCTTGTTTTCATTAAATGATTTAGAATTGTTTATGATAGATGCAATTCTGGTACTATTTGACCTGACTGGACCTCTAATCCTATCAAGACATTTTCAGAGGTCAGACAAGTTGAAGTTGACTTTGTAAAAGAATTGTTTGCAAAAATACAACTTTGAACTATACAGATGGAGAACACCTCAATTATGTTGTACACCATGGAAGTAGAAAAAAGGCTACATTTGCAAATAGCATTTACAGTAACACACGTCTTGTGTGATCAGAAGTTGGCAGCAGCAGCAGCAGCAGAAAGGCTACAACGAGTAAGAGAGAAGTTTATCTAGTAAAAAGAATTTATCCAAACCTTGAGAGCTTCCTGTGAAAAATAAACCCAGAGAAAGAGAGAGAGGGGGGAGGACAGGGGGGTGGGGGAGTGGGCGGTTTGGTAGTGTCAGTAAAAACAGCCAGGATAACTGTAATTTACATTAATTACACCACATGTTTGTGCTGTGTTGAACTGGAATTTAATATTTATTGAAAAAAATTATACTTGAATATACAATAAAATAAGAGGATCACAAAAACAGTTTTACAATTTTACAATTTTAAATTACAAAGTCAGTAGGAAGGCTTCTTTGGTAGCTGAAAACATTTCTGCGCTAGATCCTTCTTAGTCTGATGACTTGGTTTCCTATTTATTATAGTAGTAGTCATAAACACCCATCACTTTACAGATCTTCCTGCTTTAAGTATGACCTACTGTACATATTGTAGTTGTGCGTGTACAGTTTTCCACTGTAATGAAGGATTATTAACACCATGTCAGTTTAACCTCAAACTAAAGTAGTTTAGATAATCTGATTGTTCTGTTTCTTGACCCCTCAAATTTTGATGTAGCGATGTCGCCCTGAACTCAGATCTCATTCACTCATACTGCAAGTATGATGTTGTCTATATACTGTGTAAAATGTATGCTCAGATTTGAAAAAAAATATTACCCAAAAATGTACACGAATAATGATTTTTGAGATTCATTAACATTTTCTTTTCCTCTCCATATATATGGAGTAAAATAAGTCTATTTACAGAATACATGAATAGCAGAGATATGAGTGTGGAATATTAGCAAGTCAAATTTATCCTGACGGTCTAAGGATAGAAAACTTTCAACCTGAATAAGGTTCACAATTGTTGCCCCTAAATTAATAAGGCAGAACTCAGCTTTGAATGGGTCACTAATACTATAAACATTAGTTTAATGCAAGACTAGCCTTAACACACTTATCTGATTTGTTTGTGGATATCATATATTACCTGGTACCAGCAGTTGCAACAGTGACAGTAACTGTTACAACTGTTTAAATCTGTGCAAACTTGTATGACATAGAAAAATATGTGTATAGTACAGCTGATGGGGTTCTTCATACAGGTGTAGCTCACCTCTTCCTTTTCTATGCTCTCATAATTCATCATAATTCTATTGATTTTCACTGTTGTCTGCTGTCTATGATTTGGGCACCACTTACCTCCTCGTCTTCAAACCCAGTCAGGTCCCATTCATGGTTCAGTCTCATCTGCCTCCTCTTCCAGTGCTCCATGAACATGGCAGCTTTGAACCAGAGAGAATACAATTACACAAATACACAGACAAATATGGAAGATACTGAGATAATAAATATTCAACTATAAATCTTTGGCAGTTATGGTGGATAGTGGATAACATTTGCTCCAAAAAGAAGGTTTGTTTTGCTAAGGTATGTCTGGATCAAAACACTGTGGCCCAGGGAATTGAGTATCATCAGACATTTAGAGATAAGTGGATGAAAGCAGAGTGAATTTAATTACTTTTATTTTCTTTCTTTCTTTTTTTCTTTAGCATGCGATGAAAGCACAGATTGACACTGCCCAGTTACTCATTTGATGAGACTTGATGATGACATGAACATAACAGAAGAGCTGCCTGACCTCCATAGTCTCGAAGGCCAGACAAGGGTGGATTTATTTGATTCTATCTGTACAGCTGTTGATGACATGAAACTGAGCAAAGTTAGCAGAATTGTTACCAATGGTGCGGTGCTGAGGTGAGCTGATGTATGTCCACTTACCCCACAGAGCCATGAATATAGAGAAGAAAACGGTGGCAGGATTGTCGAATAGGTGACTGGCCCGGGCAGTTCCACAAGCAGTACTAAGGTTCCAGTAGCTGCACACTCTGTCACACAGAGGACACATGGTGATGTTGTTCTCTGTGTGGCAAATCTCCATGCTGGAAAATAAGGCGCGCACACACACACACACACACACACAGCTGTTACATACTACAAGTTGTGGCCCTTATTAAGCTCACTGAACTCAACAGAAATGGGGACTGTTTTTTTGTCTTTAAACAGGTGATGGGGCTTAGAGCTGTTTACTTCTCAGCCCAAAAAAATTTAAGTAATGTTTCCCTTTATAATCAGGTCAGTTGCTGGCTATGGAAGATTTCAAAAGCATAAATAAAAACAAATCAAAGAAATTCAGTTAAATACAATACCCATTGTTATATGCATTTCCTTTTTATGTATTCATTGAGATGAAAAACTTAAAATAAAACAAAATAATTAAGCTTCTTGTCTTAAATAACTGAAAGAATGGTTTATTTAGGCCTATATAAGTCAAAATCACAAATCACTATTTGCCTCAGGGGGCTTACAATCTCTACAGTGTACTGCACCCTCTGTTCTTAGACCCTTGTTTCACATAAGGAAATACTCAAAAAAAAAAAAAAACCTCTTTTAACAGAGAACAAATAGGAATAAACCTCAGGAAGAGAAACAGAGGAGGGATCCCTCTCCCACAATGGACAGCATGCAATAAATGTCGTGTGTAAAGAACAGACCAACAAAAATCATAGTGTATATAAACTATGATGACAAAATTACAGACACATGTAAATTATAAAAGAAGAGAATGTAGAGAATGTGGATCCAGGAGGACATTGAGCATAATTTTCAATGCCAAAAAAAATTAAAAACATGCACACAAAACAAAGTGATGAGGTGTATGGCATTTTTGTGTTGTCCAGCAGAGGGCAGCATAGACCTGCTAATGTAGACCTACTAAATGTAAAGCAATGTAATTAGTTTTTGCAAGGAGATGCAAGGGAGCTTTTACTTTTTTGAGACACATTGTCCATGCTAAATGAAAAAACAATGAACTGTCCGATCACAGCTTGGGGAGGACGCTGAAACTATACGCTGAATAAAATGAATGCCATTTTTTTTAGTTTTCACAGAAATAAACTTGGCAGTCACGTGACATGAGGTTTAGCGGTGAGCTTGATTCCTCTTGGCAGGGCTTGACAGTGTTGCACTAGTCATATTTAAATATTGCTGTTACATTCGCAGTTCAAGTACGCACAGTAGCCTACTGATGCACGGATTGCAGTTAAATCCGCGGGCACTGTGGTCAACAAAATGAACATTCTGATAAATTGCAGTGGGTGAAAAAATACATTATTACTGAGGAAAATATTAATTACATTCTCTAAAACGTGCGATCCTAACGCAACAGAAACGATAAGTGCGTCAACCCGTTAAGAGAGCACAGCAGCGTCACTTCACTGATTATTTAAACCTCCAGACACACCGACAGATTGGTCAATGTTCCGGACACACACACAGTCCAGGTTCATACAGTGAAATTGTTTGGAATGAAGCAGCAGCTCTCCTGATAAATCCTGAGCTATCAGAGCTGTCTAAAAAAATTGAGTTTAATTATGTTTCCCTGGACAGTTGACTCTATCCTATCCATTTGTCAAATTTACTCTCTCTTTAGTAGCAAAAGTTATTCTATAGACATGCTCTGAGAGGACATTTGAAAATTACCTCATAAATAAGTGTTTATATATATATATTTCTTAAATCCTTTTTAATCTTTTTAATATAATGGTAATAACTCTTTAATTGGTTAACATATTGTAATATTGTTAGTTTTCATGGAACGATTTCTGTCAGGCAGTCTCATTGAAGCAGTCAACTTCCTGAAACCTTACACTGCTTAACACAGTGGGACCATCTGAAAACAGACAGAAAGGGAGTCTGCTTTGTCTTACTGAGTGGATGTGGGCCAGGGTGAGACATTCATTTACTGAGTTTGTGTGGTGTGTGTCTGCATTGAGTGCAATTGTGTGCTGGCAGCATGTGTCATAATATCCTGTGGATGATGAGAAGCAGTTAGAGGAAGGATAGTTTTTCAACTAATTTCTCAACCTTGTCATTTGTCTCATTCTCTCTGTATTTGTTTTTCCCCTCTTTCTTTTTTTCATTTCTTCATCCTCCTTTCTTTACACTGTTAAACCATTTATATTGGTAACTCAAGTTTACCTAAAAGAATACTTTAACCTTTGGGGAATTACACCTACTTGAGGCTAAGAATACTGCAAAATCCATTTTACAAACCTTCATAGAGTGTTTTCCAAAAGAATCTTAACTCTTAGAAAGGATTGTAGATTAAGGGGTCCCTCTACACACTCGTGAAAGATTGAGAGCATCTTAAGAATCTCTGGAACCTGATTGTATTATTTAAGTATTTTATCATGACCACTGACACTTCTTTAAGTGACGTTTGATGTAAAACGTGTTACAATGTTTAAATCAGAAAATAGAATAAACTAATACACACACATAAACAAAATCTATTTAACAATTAATTATTGACTTGCACCACACTGGCCATGTACCCAGACATTAATGATCATAATGATTACTGCACAGCACTTTATTTATGTTTCATGACTTTTGCAGTACTTGTTTCTTTTACTTCTACTTTTTTATTTCTCTATGTTATTGTTATGCACCAAACACCACAGCAAATTCCTTGTATGTGAAAATCTACTTGGCAATAAACCCAATTCTGATTCTGATTCTTTGCCTCTGCACCTCTGCACCTCTGCTTTCATCTGTTATTTTGCTATGGGGGATTAAACATTTATTACAGAATAAACACTCAATAATAAGACAATGCAAGACTTTCCTTATCAGAAAGGTAAGAGGTAGAGAGAGATGGAGGCAAAAAATTGGTCATTGTTTTAAGTGCCACCTAGGTGGTATATGTTTAAAACTGAAAAAAACTGATTACATTGACTAAACAGTTGTGAAGTGCTGTGTGTCAATCTCATATACAAAGAGGGAGTTATGGGCTGGGAACTTTTTTGTGACGAGCAGTGTATCATTCTCTCCAGTGCTTCTGTGCAGCATCTCTGGCCATAATGCAGACTGTAAGTGTTCTCAGTACAGACACGATGGTACCAACCCTGGCAACCTCACAGTGACAACAACCCCTCCTCTAGTTTCTCAGTTTCTACATCCTCAATTCCTTTCCTTGCTTTCTCTCCTCACGTCTTAGTCCTTAACACCAGAGATGCAAGTGAAGGAAGAGTAATGAGGAGAGAGTCAAGGCAACAGGTATTTAACAACATGAGGCATCCTTGCTTCTGAGCCGTCATTTTAAACAATGTCGATTAAAAACAATGTGTGGCACAGCTGCTTTATCTTTTGTATATTCAAGCTGTATGTCAAACCTCTTTTATACGTCACGAGTGCCAAAAAGACTTCCGCAAAGGATACACCTGTGCACCTGCACCTGCGCTTGCCGGAGGAGCTCATTGCAAGGAGAGAGTAAGCTTGGCGAGCTTACTCTCTTGAGATGCATTTGGCGAGTTTACTCTCTTGAGATGCATTTTAGGAATTGAGACATCTTTCAAGATGGGGTGATGAGATCGAGTTCCGGGTCACAGGCAGGAGGACGGGGGAGAGAGGAAACGAGGTGGCACAAAATAGAGAAATGGAAAGAACCCCAAGACTCTGTAATGCTGAATACAGTAACTGTGTCCGGCTGTTGTTCACCAAGAAATACATCCAGAATGCTACTCCATCCAAACAACAAATTGTTGTTTTTACATTCCTGTTGTCCACAACTTCAGCAAGACAAAGCAGAGTGGTTAAATAATTAAATGGGCTGAGAGTCAAGTTGTCCAAATAAAACAGCTCAGACTTGGCTTCATGTTTGTGCTCTTTAAAAAGTGTGTATTTGCGTGTGTGCGTTTGCACATGTACATGTGTGTTTACCTTGGTATGTTGTCATCGACAGTTGCACATCCATACAGAAAGACAATGACCCCCACTAAAGAGGCAGGAATCAGCATCTGGGTATACAGACCCAACCAGGCAAAGTACAGACCAATCTTCTCGCCAAAGTACTTCCTAAACAACATAAAAAGTGCAATTAATTTAGATTATTCAGACAAAACGATGTTGGTATCAGGATATGGGAATCTGAACTGTACTGATTTGCTTGTCCAGGCTTTTCAAATTCAAGAGTAAAAAGTAAGTGGGGATTCAGAGTGAAAAAAGTAATTTTAACGCAGAGGGCTGCAATGGTGAGGGAGTGTTGTTTAAGGTACGGATGACAGAGTGAAATACGATCGAGAGAAGCCCAGTTGGAGTAACAAATAACACATTTAAAGGCTTATCTAACACAAAAACACTGCACAATGGCTCTACCTTTTCCTCTGCAGAACAAATGCAGATTTGGTTCTTGGAATCTTTTGGAATTTTTCCAATATTGACATTTTGTTCTATATAACAAACAAACAAATGTTTTTTAATACAATGAACTGTGTTCCACTGTTACACATTAAAATAAACAAAAAAACCTCCACGCATGTAAAACACAATCTGAAATAACTAATTTTGGTAGCTTTTAATTGCAGACATTTGTAAAATGAGTAATGTAAAAAACAAAATTATTTCGCAGTGCTAAAACATATACTGACAGGCCTGACAAAAACCTCTCAAGGCCAAGTCCAAGTCAAGAGTCCTGAAGAACCTGAGACTGACTGAAGACGAAGGCCAATAAAAGCCGCCAATAGTCAGGACAACAGTCCTACTAAGCTTGAGCCTTAGCACAGTACTGAAGCACAGTACTTTTTAATCGTTATTTCAAAATTAAATAGTATATTACCTTAAGAATCACTTAAGACAATACAGTGGTTTTATACATTCAGGATTAGGAAATCGTCAGTGGTGTAATCTATTCTGAAGTACTGTAGTGGCCTATACAGTACATGGGTATTTTTATAATTTAGCTCTAATACACACAGACCCTGATAATCTTCACTAAAATCTATGTGATCATGTGGTAGATGCTGCTACCATCTGGCTACACCACAGTTAATTATGTTGAACTATGTTGAAAATTTTGCCTAATTGGCGGCAGAGTATAAATGCCTTAGATGCTGTCACACATTTATTTATCGATCGAAATCAAATATTTGAGTGTTTCCTATTGCAATACCACCATTTCTGCTAAATCAATTGTTTGTTTTAAACAACCTAAAGCATAGACTTGATAGAAATGAGAACGTAGTGAGGCCTAAGATTGCACAAATAATAACATCCAAACCACCCAACTCCATCTCACACATACTGAAAACTTTCACCAACTATCTGATCTTAACTGCCAACATAACGCTTATACTACAAGAAAATCAGGTTGCATCACAAAAAGAAATATTAAGTTGATCAGTCGATTATTGTTTTATTTTAACCTCCCCTCTATTGATGTTAAAATACAGTTAATGATGATCACATTCACATACAAATTAGCATTACACAGTTTAATTTAACACAAATTACAAATCCTTGTCCAGTATTGGTTTGTCTGCCTGGGTGGTTGGAAAATGTGGTTGGCAGTAATAGTCTCTTAATCCAAAACCCACGGTTCATTTTCCAGTGCCTATGACTGTATTTCTGCCATGGGTAAAAAGGGTTCCAGCAATAAGGCTCCAAATAATAACAGATTAAAACAAAAAATTAGCAAAGTTTGAAGGAGCTACAGACACTGCAAATGGATTCACTACCGTTAAAATGTATTTTAAAATTATCTGCTTATAATTCTCATTTCAACTAAATGTATGAGTAATCTGATCTTTTTTTCTCTTTAACTTTAACTGAATACAGTTACCTTTTTTGTGTCCTAATTACGTAACAACAGTCCATGTATTCCATTATTCCCCAAGCCTGGTTACAGTATCTTGTATATTCACTGTTCACTATGTTTACTGCTGATTGTATCCAATATCACTGTGTTTGTTACTGTTTCTCTGTTTCTCTTGATGGTAAAATTCCTCGTACCCTGGCAGTTAGGATTAATTTTAAGTGCCCAACCAACACTGGGAAATCATTTTATGGATAGCCACAGAAGGTGGGTTGTAAATAAGGAATGTCTACAAGATCGACTTCTTCACACAGCACACGTCACCACTACCTGTCTTTTGAAAAATGTTGCTTTGAAATGTGATTCTGTCTAAGGAGCACATAAATCATTACCACATTGCAACAGATTCACCAATGTCTGAAACTCTTAAATTCATGATGGCAATTCTGATTTCTGTGCCACACGGTGGCATAATAAAGGATGACACTGACATATAATTATGGCCATGTTATAAAATAGTGTTTGATATACAAGTATGCATAAATCAATGAGCTACAATGACAGCCCTTCAAAATAAAAGCTCTGACTGATTCAATTCAAAATCAGAGTTGTTACCATACAAGGATTATTGGCAATAAATGATATACCTAAAGAAATATGTCCTTACCGCACAAGTCCGATGGGCTGGTACTTGTAGAAGACACTGTAGTTTGCCCACTCCTCATACAAAAGCTGAGGAAGACAGTCAACAATATTTTGTTTCATTACTTGTCCAGTTTTTTCATGCCTTTAACCTTTCTACTACCAGATTTGTTTACAATACAACAGTTGGGTGATGTTCACTTTACTGTTTCATTGACAGTGAACTGTGACTTCATGTCTACACCATATGTATTCACCTCTGTACTGCTGAATATCAATTGTGAAGTATGAAAGTTCTACCAGCTTACCACCTTTGTAAGTGTAACAGTTGCTGTCTGTTAGCTAAACCATGTTAGTTGGGTAAGCCCCTGGATGTATAGTCCATGGCAAACACAAATAAGAGGGAAGTGCCTCCCCAGTCATTTAGATCTATCATTTGATTGAGTAAAAGTCTGTATTGCTGGCTTTAATGTTTGATTTAATGTAATTAGAAATATGCTGTAAATTGTGCATTTGTTGGGGACTAGGAGTAGGTGTTTGGAATTAAATATATCAAGCTTTGGATACACGCACATTACTTGTTAGTGGGATCAATTCACTGTTGGTTTGGGACTATTCAAGGACTTTAACACTATAAGCAGACCCATTTTGTTTGAGTTCCAAACTGTATGTGTTGTATTGTATGAGTCTCAGTGCGGCTCTCCATGTGCAAGTGTGTAAAGCAGTACAAATGCAAAACATGAACGTTATACTGGTTTCAATAAATTTAGAAATAACTTTTTCACCTTTCTGTCATTGGGCTCTGCACTCTCCTCATTAATATCTCCCTAAAAAAGGAAAGAGAAACACACAAGCTAGTTACTGTACACAATGACTAGAGACTGTAAACCAGAATTGAATCCTCCGAGATGGACTCATGTGGAAATACGGTAGTTTTTAAATGTTGACAACTTTTCACCTCATATTCTAGTGATTACAGAAATGTGACAACATTTTACGATGGTTACAATGGTGTGATTACACAAGCATAGAAACATCTAACATAAATACCACCTATAATGATAATCTATTAGTGCCAGGTACTCAGTCCTACTCACATCATGAAGAGGGTAAGCTGCTGTATAGACACCACTACCAAGGAGACTGGTGATACCTGCCAAGAGAAAACAAACATGGGCAAAGGTGTTAATGTGGGTTCAACATTTTTATACCCTACGTATAAGTAGGCTACTTTGCGCTGCAACTCCATTATTGCCAACACATTAATTCTCATGAGTTGCCTGAAATCACTACAGAGCAAAACAGAATTAGAGTTTGTAGAGCCCACTCCTTTCATGTACTCCACAGTACAGTGTACAGAAAGTGGACAGATTTTTTACATTTACTTGACATTTAGAGTTTGGAAAGGTATACAAACACAACAGTTAAAATTTAACAGACATTTTATTTTGTGAAAAAGACAAACTGAATACTGACCTGACTCACTAACACTCACTACTGGGCAGTGTGATATAGCAAGGTCAAAGAATGCGTCTCACCTTTGACATTTGCTACAATGTAAAACATTTTTCTGTGTAGCACAAGATTTCTTTATATTATATTATTGCATCTATCTTCTTTACAGATGATAATTTTCAATTTTCAAACCTTGTATGCCTTTCTTCACAAAGGGAAACACACACTGTGTTGTTTGTGTGGTAAAAGAGCAAAAAAAAAAAACATATCTGGGAATATTATTCATTCCTTCACCACTAAACCAATCCTGACAATATCTGACAGTAGTCAAGTTTCCATCCAAATGTAGAGCAAATCTTGCCAGAATTTCCAGAAAATCTGTCATCCCTTGATGTCACTGATGTTTGGAGAGTCAACAGGGAATTCAAATGGTTATCAGACATGAGGGTCATGAACTTATGAGATAAGAAATTGTGAACCATGAACCATCCCTTAGTTATGCTGCTATAGGCTTAGACTGCCGGGGGATTTCCCATGATGCACTGAGCTTCTCTCTCCTCCTCTCCCTCTCTATCTGTACGCATTCGTATCTCATTAATACATGTTACGAACTCCACTTCTTCCCGGTAGTTCTTGTGCTTTTTGTGCTTTTTCTAACTTTCTGCAGGTATTTCCGCCTCTGGAGCTGTAGAGTCTGGATCTGTGATTGCCGGCCGTCTACTGCCCCCATGTTCCTGCTCCACACTCACTGCTGCAGTTGTTATTATTATTAGTCTGATTTGCTGTCTGTCTTTCTGCTCTGTCTCCCCTCTCCCCCTCTCTCCTCCCCTTTCAACCCAACTCGGTCAATGCAGATGGCCGCCCACCCAGAGCCTGGTTCTGCTCGAGGTTTCTACCTATTAAAAGGAAGTTTTTCCCCTCCACTGTCGCCATGGTGGGAACTGTTGGGTCTCTGTAAATAATATTTTAAAGAGTATGGTCTAGACCTACTCTATGTGAAAAGCGTGAGATAACTTTTGTTATGATTTGACGCTATACAAATAAAACTGACTTGACTTGACAGTTGTACTCAACAGTCTACAAAAATCGTTTTGCTGACTTCATAGTGGAAGAGTTTTAGTTGCACAAGAGCTCCTTTATGTCAAACTCAGATGTGAGCTCTGATGAGACAATCAGGGCTGGGAAACCCTCATATACACATACTTTCTGACTAAAAAGTAGCAAAAAGGTAACTGCAATAGAGATGGAAATCACAAATCACTTCGCTGATCGCACTTTAGTTTGTCCAGTTCCAACATTTGTAGTCACTGACCATGCAGTTTGTTCACTTTTTTTCCTAAGATCAGCAGTTGCATCGCCATTCAAATGCACTTCAGTTCAGGGCTGGAGTTGTAACACATGACAAACTATGCAATCTACAACAGTATTTTTGCTACCACAAATGAGATATTTTTGAATATAATCTTATTTTACAAGTGAAATCATAGTAACTGAGAGTTTTAACTGCAAACTTGTGGTTTGGCGAAACATTGAATTTTAAAGTGTCCCTACCATTTAATTTTGAAAACAGTGTTGGTCAGATTATTACTGTGATTGTACCAGGGTCTTTTAACATCTTTTCCCCAGTCATATTGCGAAAAAACTGTTTTTATAGACCGATATGAGAAAAATCTTCAACAACTTAAAACTGTCTCCATAGTTTATTAAACAGATTTTATGTTCTTTGTGTATTAGAGATGTAAATGTAAATAATACACAGTAATATTAAAAGCCACTACAAGACCCACATCGCTTACTCTCTGCATGTTTTACCTTGTTCTGTTGTGTCCTGTAGGTTAATCTAATGGCATTCAATTCCCAACCCATGGTATAAAAGTACCCCCCCGCTGCAAGAATATCATTCCTAATATCAGTTTTGTCTCCCCAGCAGTAATGCCATTCTCCACAGCCTCTATGTGCAACAGCTTGATGTCTGCATTATCAAATACGTTTTACAGTACTGTGAAGCACAGAAAAGCCCTGTTATAGTAGTTTAACATAGTTATATGTTATACCTCGTTGTGAAGCAATCACCAGTTTACCAGGATATAAAAAATGCAAGCCTTTAAAATGTATAGGAAACCAGCAACGCTTGTTTATTTTGACTGACACCCTGTCACTGTGAATGTGTGCTGTCTGTAGTCTGACAGGTACTGTGCTGTTGCATTTCTTGGATTGGTGCGTGGTTGCTAGAGACTGTGACTGACTGTTTAACGCTCAGTCAAAACTTGGATTGCTGGTTTAAATTCCCTAAATATGGGCATCCGATGACCTGGAATCTGATACATAAAGTCAGTTAAATGTAAATAGTAATATTTATTCAAAATAAAAATTCATAAATATATTTTTTTTTACTAACAAATACCCTTGGGGAAACCACTTGTGCACAACATCATTATTAGGGGAAAAGATGCATATTCACACCTATACCATGTCTTTTGTCTTGGAAATGTTAATACTTGGCTTTAGGAGAAGTCTGGGGGATGGTTTGAGGAATGACTTCACTTTATCCAGAGCTTATACTTCCTGTATTTTCACAGCGGATATCCATTTTTCCTTGGATATGTGCCTATGATGTTCTGAAAGAGTGCAATGTTGATTCATGGGCACTGCTAACCCACATTTATCTGTGATCACACAGTAAAGCTGTTGTCATTCACTTTAATTCTTAATTTTGTCAGACAACGAACTGAACGGTAAATTTTCTCTTAAAGAAGAACAAACAGCTGCACTTAAACTTAATGTTAATAAGTAATATGCCTGTTTTAATTTGCAAATGCAAATTAAAACAGGCATATTACAGGCATATTACTTATTAACATACCTGGATTCATCAATTAGAAGCTTTCATATGATGACCGTAACAATTTTGCAGCCAGGAAATGCAGATGTGTGCCTCTGTAGAGCCTCCCGCAACTGCTGAAAAATGCTCTCGTTTAATGTTAACCTGTCTGTTGGTGTCAGTTGTAGCCAAGTCACACAGTACGACTGCGAGCTGACCGACCCTCCCGTCATTGGTCAGCCCGCATGACGTGATGTTGTCGCAAAGTTAAAATGGCCAAAGGTGACGCACCTCAATGTCAAGCTTGCAAAGAAACAATGCAAAAATGGAGAATCCTGGAAGGTAGCTGAGTGGGAGCACCAAATGAAAATTAAAAAAGGATAAAAACATTAGAAAAGCAGAGTATTTAAACTATATATAGCACGGTAAACAATGGCCAGAAAGTGTTTTTGGGCTGTTTAGATAATGGTGTATCATTTTCTGGTAAAATTACTGTTATATAGCTGTTTCTTTTTGACCAGGTAATGCTGTCCCTTTTAGAATAGATCATGCAAGAGTGCAGTGTTTCCGTACTGCGTTACATACAAGGTACTGGCAACACCGGGGAACTAATGACTGCTGAGGTGTGTATTTTTGCCCTTGTGTAAGAAAAATATTCCTATAAATGTTGCTAAGGTACAAAAATGGTTATCAGTGTTAACAGATAAGGGTATGATTAAGCGAAAATAATGATTTTGTATTTGTGCTGATTCTTGTAAGTTGGTAAAATGGGTTATGTGTGAGATATCCCCACCACTGGGGACAATACCAAACAGCGGGGAACTGTAAGTGGTGATAAAGTACACAGAAGGGGATAGAAACAGGGATAGAATCATATCATAGTGGTGTATACTGACCATTGCAATAAAATATGTCCATTTTGTATGCTGCTGCATAATTTAGAGGGCACATAGAATGCTATGTTGAGTTCCAGGTGTGTTGCGATCAAGCTGCACACTGGAGTGAGAGTGAATTCCTGACTTTCCTATGTAAAATGTATTTTTAGCTCATGTAAGAATGTTTGTAAAACTATATTTACCAGTGAACTAATGTGCTTTAATGTAAGGCAACTATACACGTTGTGTGGTTTAACAAATGTATTTATGTTGTATTTTTATTTTCTTCATTAGAAACGAGCCTCTACTGTTATTTATATACATATATATTTGATATATATTTTTTGTTCATTAGGCTGAGTTATCTGCAGGAAGTATAGAGTTAAAAGCCTATAAACTGTAATAGTTCATGTACTGTGGTCCTGTGGGTGGCATATCTGCGACATTGTTTATTAGTACTATAGCGAACAGTTTTAAGGTAAAAGTTGATAATAACCTTCTGCTAGGGAAGGTGTCTCAGGAAAAGTTGTTCACAGGAGACATATTTATCACATATTGGTTCCTCTGATGTTGTTAATTAAGTACAAAAGAAAGGGGAAAATAACTATTCTGTTTTGTTACCACTGTGATTTTCCCAAACTCCCCAAATTAGTCGGGGAATAAAAGCTGCACAAAAGAATTTTGCTTTGTGTCCGTCCCATCATTCCTGGCCAGTCCACATACATACAGAACATTGGAAGTTTCTTGCTCTGCTAAGGCAGCTACTAGCAATGAGGGCATCTCGGCTAACGTTGACATTTCTTTGACTGCCTGAAAAGCTAGCAGCTTTGTGGTGAAAGCAAACATGGAGGAAGCTAACGATGTCGACTGTTGTGGCAATGAGTAGCCTGGACAGCGTAAAACCCCCAGCTTGCAATGACGGCCCTGCTGCGGATGTGACCGATGAGGGAATGGATTGCCTGTTGGGGCTGCGAGCAGCCTCCACACCTCTGCTCTCCCTGGAGACCATTTGCTGTGGGGGCCCATTAGCAGCTCCGGGAAGAGGTGATCCACTGAGGGTTTGTAACCTTCCAGAACAGGGTTACCAAATATCCTGCATCAGTGGGGGAGTCTGGATTTGGCTGTAGGACACGCTCTCTCATCTACGGTTTACTTGACTGCTGTCTCCAAAAACAACCAAATTGTGCCAAAGTAATGGCTACTTAACTTGCCGACGAAAGGTTCTGTTTACTGCTCTGTCTGCCATTGCAAAGGCATGCATTTATCAGTGAATTCTGTGATTTGACACTACTCTTGCCTGACAGTATGAGGCAGAACAAAAGTATTGGAAAGTGGTCTTCAGACATGTGGTCGCTGTCATAAATTTTTTGGAAGCGAGAGGATGACAATTACTAGGTTGGATTATTGTAATTCCTTATTATCGGGCTGCCCCAATAAATCTCTAAAGGCTCTCCATCTGATCCAGAATGCTGCTGCATGTGTACTGACAGGAACTAGCAAAATAGAACTTATTTTTCCAATATTAGCTTCTCTGCACTGGCTCCCTGTAAAATACAGAATAGAAAATAAAATCCTCCTCCTCACCTACAAAGCCATCACATAGTTATGCTGTTATAGGCCTTAACTTCCCATGATGCACTGAGCTTGTCTCTCCTCCTCTCCCTCTCCATCCGTATGCATTCTTATCCCAACATCCTCATGTTACTAACTCAACATTTTCCCCATAGTTTTTGTGCTTTTTCTCCTTCTCACTTTCTGCAGGTATTTCTGCCTCTGGAGCTGTAGAGTCTGGATCTGCGACTGCAGGCCATCTACTGCCCCCATGTTCCTGCTCCACACTCATTACTGCAGTTATTATTATTAGTCAAGTCAAGTCATGTCAGTTTAATTTATGGACAGCCATCTGCCTCAACCGAGTTAGGTTGAGAGGGGAAGAGAGAAGAGGAGAGGGGAAGATAGAGCAGGAGGACAGATAGCATAATAATTAGACTAATAATAATAACTGTAGCAATGAATAGCAATTAGTGTGATTATTAGGTTGTCTCTCTTCCTGTTCTCTCTCCCCTCTCCCCTTATCTCTTCCCCTTTCAACCCAACTGGGTCGATGCAGATGGCCGCCCACCTAGAGCCCAGTTCTTATGTTGGGTCTCTGTAAATAATATTTTAAAGAGTATGGTCTACACCTACTATATGTGAAAAGTGTCTTGAGATAACTTTTGTTATGATTTGGCACTATACAAATAAAATTCACTTGACTTAATTCCAGATTTGCCTCATTGGTCCATCTCCTCACAGTTTGACCACAGGCTTAGTCGATTTTAGTTTCTGCCTGTAAGTCAGGAGAAGATGAACAAAGCTGCACGGAAGACAGAGTGACTGGCATCTTTTATTACTGTATAGTAATAGCTCAGTGTGTTTTTATCCTTGATGGAACATTTAATGTGCTGTTAGTATGTTGGCAGTTTGTGGCTGAGGTTTGTTCTGTTAATGTCCCAAAGAGCAATGAGCAGGGAGTCTGGGGGTTAATGTTAGTCCTGTTTAACATTAATGTAATACCTGAGTGGGTATTGCTGTGTGTGTGTGTGTGTGTGTGTGTATTGTAACTTGCAAAACTGTAACATTAGGGTTAGAAAGCAAAGATGCTCTATTACAAAATATATTAAAAATATATATAATATCACATTGGTCAACTGTGATCCATTTTAGACCAACAGTGCAAGTTTACAATGGCTACTTTATTAAATATTTTGATTCAGTATCTCTTTCAAACTCAACATGACCAGTGTGTCATGTTTACATCCCTGCCAATCAGAGCTGGAGCTAATAAATACCCACGACCACTGCAGAGCCATTTGACTCGGGAATGAATGCTGATTGTACGCTATCCCACTGAAGACAAAAGTCATTTATAAGTGTTTTTTTTTGGCTTGAGTGAGGTCTGCATGATTTACTTAACACTGTAACATCTGTACAACAACCTTTGTTTATGTAGAAACCTATTCCGATTTCCCTCATTTTCCCAGATAGCTCCGTTATGTGAGCCGTTCGAAAGAGTTGGGAGCTCGGCAAATGAAGTGTACTATCTGGGATGTGCTCACCAAACCAGGTTTCACAGGGTGGCATATTTTAAAAAGTTTGCTCTGTTTTGATGCAGAAGTTCATCCATTTTGTTGGCCAGGCAGTGGACATCCAACAGCTGGATTGACAGAGGCACAGTTTGAAATCCCCGCTGTCTCAATTTAACAAGTGCTCTAGCAGCTCACATAGATACGATTGTAGAGTCAGGAACATCAATAACACACTGATGGATGTCCATGTCCCACATGCAGCGATAAGCATGGTAGTTCTGTGTACACTCTGATTTCAGTTCTTTTGGTCAGCTCAGATTAAGTTGTCTCAGACTGTGTTGAGGGCTGAGATGTATCAGCTTTTCTTTGAGCTCTGTTTGCAATGTCCAATCTTCCCATAGCTTGCTGTAACAGTCATGCTATTAAATCAAGTCAAGTCAATTTTATTTGTATAGCACCAAATCATAACAAAAGTTATCTCAAGATGCTTTTCACAAAGAGTAGGTCTAGACCATACTCTTTAAAATATTATTTACAGAGACCCAACAGTTCCCACCATGAGCAAGCACTTGGCGACAGTGGCGAGGAAAAACTCCCTTTTAACAGGTAGAAACCTCGAGCAGAACCAGGCTCTGGGTGGGCGGCCATCTGCATCGACCAAGTTGGGTTGAAAGGGGAGGAGAGAAGGGGAGAGTGGAGACAGAGCAGAAGGACAGACAACAAATCAGACTTATAATAATAACAACTGCAGCAGTGAGTGTGGAGCAGGAACATGGGGGCAGTAGACGGCTGGCAATCACAGATCCAGACTCTACAGCTCCAGAGGCAGAAATACCTGCAGAAAGTGAGAAGGCCAAAAAGCACAAAAAGCACAAGAACTACCGGGTAGAGGTGGAGTTAGTAACATGTATTAATTGGATAGGAATGCATACAGATAGAGAGGGAGAGGAGGAGAGAGAAGCTCAGTGCATCATGGGAAATCCCCCACCAGTCTAAGCCTGTAACAGCATAACTAAGGGATGGTTCAGGACTCACCTGAGCCAGCCCTAACTATAAGCTTTATCAAAAAGGAACGTTTTTTTAGCATACTCATAAACGAAGAGAGGGTGTCTGCCTCCCAAACCCAAACTGGGAGCTGGTTCCACAGAAGAGGAGCTTGATAACTAAAGGCTCTGGCTCACATTCTACTTTAAGAGACTTTAGGTACCACAAGTAACCCTGCGTTCTGTGAGCGTAGTGCTCTAGTGGGGTAATACGGTACTATCAGCTCTTTAAGATACAGTGGTGCCTGACCATTAAGAGCTTTGGAGACAGGGTATGCCTGATATTTATACTGTTACGTAAGTGGAAGAAGGCAGTCCTTGAAGTCTGTTTTATATGGGCATTAAAGGACATGTCCTGATCAAAGGTAACTCCTAGATTTCTAACAGTGGTGCTGGAGGCCAGGGCATTGCCAACTAGAGTAACTATATCTATAGATAGTGTGTCTCTCAGGTGTTTAGGACCCAGAACAATAACTTCAGTTTTGTCTGAGTTTAACAGCAGAAAATTGCAGGTCATCCAGTTTTTTATGTCCTTAATACATGCCTGAAGCTTGGCTAACTTATTGGTTTCATCTGGCTTTATCGATAAGTATAATTGAGTATCATCTGCATAGCAGTGAAAGTTTATGGAGTGTTTCCTAATTATATTGCCTAAAGGAAGCATATACAAGGTGAATAAAAGTGGTCCAAGCACCAAACCTTGTGGAACTCCATGACTAACTTCCGCGTGCACTGAGGATTCTTAATTTTCATGTACAAACTGAAATCTATCTGATAAATACGACTTAAACCAGTTTAGTGCGGGTCGTTTGATGCCAATCAAATGCTCCAGTCTCTGTAATAGGATACAATGGTGAATGGTATTGAAAGCAGCACTAAGATCTAATCAACTTTCACCAGTGCTGTGCTATGATGCTATGATGCTCTGACAGGAACTAGCAAAAGAGAACACATTTCTCCAATATTTGCTTCTCTGCACTGGCCCCCTGTAAAATCCAGAATAGAATTTAAAATCCTCCTTCTCACTTACAAAGCTCTTATTATGGCTGCATCTCCACCAGTGCTAGGCATATTCTTCCTGACACAGCCATGATAATCAGATATTAAATCATTGACTAACACAGCTTTAGACGACAGACATCTAATGTTTAAGAGTCCACATTTAATTCTCTTATTTGGTTGTACCACTACACTGGTAGTTTTAATTTTTATTAAGTTATCACGAGTAACTCCTCTTCTGTTTGAATTTGAATTAATTAACTGAAGTGGTAGGGGGGCAAACACAGTCTCTATGGGGTTTTTTATGGGGTTTTGGTGGGTAACCCCTCTAATGGAAACGCAGAGAAGCGTGTAGGACTGCAGCTCTGCTTCCTGGTCTGAACTCTGGATTGTCACGGTGTGGGACCACTAATAAACTTGGTCAAATTTCTAGATATGAGAGCTGCACCATCCAAAGTGGGATGAATGCCGTCTGTCTTCATCAGACCAGGTCTCCCCCAGAATGTCAGCCAATGATCTATGAGGCCCACATCGTTTGCTGGACACCACCTCGACAACCAGTGGTTGAATGACAACATGCGGCTATATATGTCATTGCTGGTCAGATTTGGCAGGGGTCCAGAGAAAACTACAGAGTCCGACATTGTCTTTGGTGACTTTTGCCGATTGGCGTAATCGGGAGTCATTACCGCCGACGTGAATTACAATTTTACAGTATTTACGCTTACCTTTAGCCAGCAGTTTTAAGTATGACTCAACATCGCCCACTCTGGCCCCGGGGATACACCTAACTATGGCCGCTGGTGTCGCTAATTTCACATTTCTCAGGATTGAGCTGCCAATTATCAGAGTTTGTTTCTCAGCGGGTGAGTCGCTGAGTGGGGAGAATCTGTTTGAAACGTGAAGGGGTTGGTGGTGAACCGTGGGTCTCTGCTTGGGGCTGCACTAGGTTGGTCCACACCAACTACAGGGAGCTGGCTAGCTACAGCTAAAGGCTAGGTATCCATGGTGCGGAGCTGGGATTCTAGTTTACTAAGCCTTTTACTTAATACTTACTAAGTCAAATGCTCAGAGTCAAACTGGCCATCGAGTGCACCGGTGGGCCAGGACTTTGACTCTGCACCAGCTTCCGCTCTCCTAAAGCCATAGCGGCGTTGCCTGATATCAGACAGAATTGTCAACTTGTTTCACTTCATTTCTAGCTTCACTCTGACATTGCCTACACTCTTACCAGTGGTGGGCCGTCAGGGCCTGCAAGGCCTTCTCTGCTGGCCTAAGAAATATCTGAATTACAGACTTATTTTAATTATAATTATTATTTTTAAATGTATTATTATTATTTTTTCCATTAATACTTAATAAATTATTCCAAATGGTCTATTTGCCTCCTTTCATAGCTTTTCCCCTGGTTGCACTGCTTCCAAACATGTATATTCATATAACAGCATTTATCCAATCACAGTTCAGCCATAATTTGTTGCAAGGGTCAAAGAAATTTGCCTGGAGGCATCACAATCAGTTCTGCGGGCCCTGTAGCGTAAAATAAGTGTCGATCAGACTGTTGCTTTAACCAATCCGATTTTGAGCTGACGACACCAAGGCCTTCTAGCAGACGTATGGTAACGTCAGCGTATTCCCGCCCTTTGATTGGATAGTCAGAGAGCGTGCTAGCTAGAGCTAGCAAACTGCATCTGTTGAGAGCTGAACGAGCAGAAATATACTTGTGTTGATTTACAACCCCCAGTAAAGGCATTTATTCTGGCTACACAAGTTATCTGTCTGTGATGCAACGGCCCTATATACTGCATTTCTGCATAATGGTTTCTTTAAAGCGGCAATATGTAACTCTGGAGGAATGATTGACTCCATGCGGTTCTCATTCCCGGGAGTCAAATAGGCTACTGACGCTTTGGGCTGGTGGTCCGGGCTGGGCTGCATTATTGTGTGTGGATCATTAATATAACGGTTAATCGCGGCTCTCAATCTGACGTAGCTGCTGATTGAGTAACACTGGCTCTGGCTGTTCCTCACGGCTCCATAATATTCATGGAGGATCTTGTTTTGTCCTTCTTTACTAACTTCCGATGCAGGAAGCGTGTATTGTTGCCGTGGAAACCACACAGACTCAGGCACTGTAGTCAGAGTGATATTTTTAGTGATGCGCTGATGTCGTGCTCATTTGATAATGCTCTAAACGTCTTATTGACTAATCAGATTGCACGGTCGGATCTACTTGGTGTATAAATAGCTATAAAGTAGTTATTGAGAGGTGGATTAATTCAGACGAGCACTACCGAAGGCCTAGGTGTGAAATGCAAGGTCCGCCACTGACTCTAACCAATTTCTATGGGAGAAGGGGATTAGATTTTCTCTAACCAATCACTGGAGACCAAGGTATCCGTCTGAATTTAATGTCAGCTTGGGTTCCGCACCATTACCCGCCTACTAGGTACACACCCGCTTGGCTGGCAGATACACCAGATCCGTTGCGAGAGCAGTGTTTACGTGACTGCGACAATATGGCCCATAAACACAAACAAGTCAAGGGAGATTAATAAAACGCTGGTTTACCAATGCTGCTGGCATTGGTGGCTGACAGATGATACTCCATTTAAAAAGTTTTCCTGGCCCTTGCCGTTAAGTGATGCAACAGCACACGGAAATGGAGTGGACTCCTTGACAACACTTGAAAACAGCTTGCTAATTGTTAGACCCCCGCTGCACTGATGACCGTTTTTTTAACTGGAGACACCGCTTTCTCAGTACCAGAAGCAGTCAACTCTGCACCCAGGCAACTAGCGCCGCCTATGGTAACAGTCACTATTTCTTACTACTGTGTACCTGGAAAACTCACAAGGGAAAGTACAGAAAGTGCGAAATGTTGCCATGACAACCAGTATATTACTTTATTATTATTAATTTCTTATATGATATAGATATACTTGAAATGAACTCAAAATACAAGCAGATATCAATTAATGTATGTATGTACCTATGTATGTATGTATGTATGATAAGTCTGATTTGCCATACTTGAAACACATTTGTAGTAGTTAATTTAATCTTGTGCAATGTTGTTGTGTCAAGCAGTGATTGAAATTTAGATCAAAACTTACCCATGCTGTACTTGGCCTTGCATTTTGTTCTTTTTAATATTTCAAAAACCTGAAAGGCAATGAAAAGATAACTGAATTTAATTCACCATGCTAGTGAAGAAAATATTCAAGTGTATTTTTAGTAATCAACACTTTAATAAAACAGAAGTGAAGCTCTAATATGCAACAGCAATAATAACCTCAAACAAATTCCTGGTTGTTTCTGTTCAAATTAAGGCCAAAATGGTTCTGAAAGTTGACAATGCATTACCTCTGCAGGACTGAGAGTAAAAGCTAATATTTTACATAATACAGTTAAAGCATACATATCTGGGGATTTGATGAACCCCTTGTACAATACCATACTATCCTTAAGACAGTATTTGTTGGCACATTGGGAGAGAATGGACAATAATCCCTCCCTTCATCTTGTCAACAAATATATACACATATATATCAACAAATGATATGTGTATATCAACAAATATATGTATATATTATATATACATAATAACCTATGTATGAGTGTATATGTAGGTGTTGGTAGACATAAACGTGAGTGGACTTACTATGGAACTCCTGGTTTTGCTGTCAAAGAAGTTATCTTTGTCTGAGAGGTCAAACCTGTTAATACACACAAACACAAAAGCACACACATGTTACTTTTTGTTGTTACTGTCTATTCAAGTTCAGAATCGTTACTGCAGTGTATAGTGTACTATACAATAGAGCACGACAAAACAAGAAGCACCAGATCATTTATGACTACATGACTGATCCCTCTTCAAAAGCTGTTTCATTTTGAGTTTAAAATGATCCCAGTCAAGATCCAGTTTCAGTTCTGCAGGTAAAGAAATCCACATGTTTATCCCTCAGAAAAAGCTGTTTTTCTAAATGAGGATTTACGTAAAGGCAGCTTACAATTCAAGTTGGATGCTCTGCATGTTACTGAGTCCGAAACTCTGAGTGGAACCACAAGATCACTGAGCACCTGAAAAGCCTGATTATGTAGGCATTTATAGGTGAGTTTAAGATTAGCAAACTTAATAAAATTATCAAAACTTAACATATTTAATTTCTTAAGAACATGGCAATGATATATATATATCATCATTAGGGGCTTGGTTGTTGTAGATGCTAGAAGAGGTTTCGCAATAACTTATAATGTGCAAAGATCACAGAATGCATGAAACTATTTGCAGCATGAAATGGTACGCAGTCTCGAATAAGTCTAAATGTATTTACGTTTGCTTTGCAACCTTGCTCACCATTTTAATGTGCTTCTTACATTTTTGGTGGGATATTTTACCTCAGAAACCTGTTCAATATGTTGCCCATTAATCTTTAGATTTAATTCATAAGCTATGCTGTGTGGACACAGCTGTCATATAGATTCTCTCATAGAATATTGATAACATGAGTACGAAGTTTTACAAAAATGTTTTTGTTTTCTTTTAAAAGGCAGTATTCAAGTGAGATGTTTTGAGTAACTACAGGCAAGTTCATCTATTACTGCAAGGACTTCAGTCTGATTTGTTTGTTGTAGTGTAAAAAACGGTGGCACATGTATTGGGAAAGATAGCTCCACACTGGAAACATTAAAATTAGTTGCAAGCTCCTCAACAGAGAAAATTATTAATATTAATTGTCTGATCACATTTATTCTGAGTCTGTTTTATGAAACAACATGGAATCCTTGTTCAGTTTACCAGGTTAATTCAAGACAGTTTTTCACCTCCTTTTTCAAGCCCTGCTTACGGTAAGCCTCCCTTATGAAACACCCCCCTGGTAACACTTATTTTCTACTTCATTGCTAGACAAAATAGCTTTATTACAGGTATCCTCTTTACGGTTGTGTCTCATGTTAGTTCCAACTAAAAGGTGTACTTACAAGTGTTGTTTTTCTCTGGAGAAAGTGTGCGACAGGTGTTTGATGTTCTTGGGTTGATGTTCCTCAACATGGGGGTGGAGAGGCTCCAGAACTTTACAGACCAGAGAGCTGATTTTCTCCATAACACTGCTCGACTGCTTTACTTCATACACCTAGAAATCCCCACAAAAACACACACACACACACACTTCAATCCATGTTACTTTATATATGATGTACTTCTAGAACAAAAACAACACTGTGTTAGAAATAATTCACCAAGTTAGAGACAAGGGACAAGGAACCCACATAGAAATACCGTGAAATATTTTAATTCATTGTTTGTTCAAGCACAGTAGGTTAACTGCATGCTTCTTCCATGTTCATACAGCAACTTGTTATGGTTTTTGTGAATTACAAATAAGAAATGGAAGTGTTATAGGACACGATCAAAAACCTTAAATGACACAAGTCAACATCAATAGATATGTAAAACATTTTGTCCCAATCCATCCTGTAGATGTTTAGATATTTGACTAGATAAAAAAACTTTGACCAGCTGGTGGCACAAGAGGCAAAGTCAGAGTAACACTTATGTGATTGGGATCTGTCCTTTGGGAGCATGAACGTGTGTACCAAATGTTGTCCCAGTCCGTCCAGTAGATGCTGAGATAGTCCAATGGATAAGGAAAAACTCTGACTTGTTGGTGGCGCTAGTGGAAAAGTCAGGGGCTCAACAAAGTACTTAGGATTCATCCTCTGTTGGCCAAGAATATTTGTACCAAATTTCATGGAAATCCATTAAACAGTTGATGAGATAATTCAGTCTGAAGCAAAGTGGTAAGGCAAGGGTAACGGGATGTGGGGTAGCAGGTGCCTACTTTTTACTATTCTATATTTGCATGCATTATTTGCCTTATTTTGCGTGAATGTGAATCTCAAATGAATATCACTTGCCTGTTTTAAGCAAAATAATGCTCATATCTAAAATGTTTTCACTTAAATTTTATAGGGCATTTTTGCAGTGTACCTAGGTAGAAGCCACTCACTGTCTTCTTCCATCTTCAAAGATCTTAATTGAATACCCACTTGGACAGAAATGCTGTGTATAGTGAAACCATGGAAGTAAGTGAGACTGTCATTATGCATAATTTACTTAAATTGTAGACCAGTGCAGTGGTATACTTTTATTTAACCAGCTACCAATGTTAGCATAATGAAGCTGACCTACCATTAGCAATAACATCCATTGCACGTAAATGTTTACAATGAGGGAATCTTATTTGAACAATAGGTCTAGGTCTGCATGCATCTAATTGATTTGACCTTTGATTTTCTTTGTTGCTTTAATGTAGGCCTTATTGCGTTTGCTCACTTTAATGTATTCTGGCTCTGAATGTGTGTCACTGATACCGACATACACGCAGTAGTGAACATACCCATAGCATACACATAGTATATACAATTATCAAATTAACACAATTAACAATTATTAAATTCCACGCAGCCCTGTCTGTCTCTTTACTGAAAAACAAATACATTACTATTATCATATCACTATTAATTAAATATCTATAATTACACATTATACATACATTATTGCCACATTACATCCCACAATTATCAAATTTACTTTCCACTTTCTGTTTGTATGCTCTCTCTGACTCTCTCGCTCTCTCTCTCTCTCTCTCTGTTGAGTTGGTTAAATTACTTTTAAATCTCAATATCATAATATGAATGGTGTATGTGTATGTGTGTGATATGATGTGCCTCTTAAAAGCAGAATGGCTATTTTGTGGCTCTTTAGTCTCTGACTGGTTGGCTCCATCTGCCATAAGAGCTTGACAGAATGGAGCAGAGAGACCGCACCTCCTCCCACCCAGCTAACCAGCTCTGTCAAGTGCCGGCTGCATCCTTCAGGACAGGTCAGATACTTGTCCCACTCTCTCTCTGCTCCATACTGTCAAATCAGCTTGCTGATTCTCTCCTCAATCAGAAGACATGGAAGTGTGGGTGCAAAATCTGTGTGGGTGGTGAAGCAGTAATGCAATCATTTCTGAGCTTTTTAATCTTCAAGAGAAAATAAAATGCAGTAAGTGTTTAGTCATGCTACAGATAGTCTTACCTTCTTGGTGGGCATCTTCAGCTTCATTAACTCTGCTTCTCGACAGAGAACGTTCCAGGGAGCATGAATCTTCACAAATCCCACCCCTGGAATCTTGGCCTGAGAGACATATTTCATACAAATATGGCTCAGTTGTATACAACTCACATATGTTTGATGTCATTAGGAATACAAATCAAAAAAATTAATAGAATGTTGCATTTCAACACAAGTTGTCCTTGGCTCCTGTTGGGCTATATTTCACTGTCTTCTGCCAAAAATATCACAGTCAAATAATTTGCAATATTTTACTCATAGGCAGCACCAGAACATCATGCAGTGGAGTCACCAGGAGAGATGGCTGCAGAGATTTATATAACTTAAGGGCAATCTTTTTATATAGTATAAAGCAGCTGTGGACAGCAGCAAGAACCACTCATATTAAAATACGGATAAACTGACTGCAAGTATTTAGTTCGCTCTTGTTGATAAAATCACAAAAGTGGCAGTAGAGTGACGTTGCACCAGAAACAAACTGGGTTCTGAGGCATCTATTCTGTGTAAACATTTTCACAAATACCAAGAATTCAGTTTGCACTGCCTCAGGAGAAGAACAAGCAGGTGAGTTTTATTCAAAAACTCACCTGTTTGTTCTTCTCCTCCCACCTGTGCACTGTATGGTCTGCTGAGCACCACAATACCACACATATGGGGAAAGATTTTTTCTATTTGAATTTAATTTAGATTTGTCATATAGCCCTACTTGTTGGTTCCATTTCCTAGGCTTTTTGCCTGTTGACCAATATGGACGCATGTGCTGTCATGACACAGAATGTAAGTCATAATAAATAACTACAGGCCTCTTTATCTGACACTCAGCTCTGCTGTCATTCCCATAGCCTCTTAAGAGCACTGTCTATGACCTCAGTTCCAGTTCCTGTTCCTTTGTCTGCCGCTGTCAGCTGTCATTGTTAGTTCGATGCAACCCTCCTTCGCCCCATTCCCCTCTGGTCTCCATCACATCCAGACTTCCCAGCTGGTCCTTACAGTGAGCTCATGAGAAATCCCACTCCACATCCATGCAGATCTTCAACCATTGCCCTTCACAACTACCAGGGTCTAGACTCCATCGGGGGGATAGTCCCGTATAGCTCATGGAATAGCTACTCCCTCAAAATATGACATTGTGATGGGGTTTGCCAAAGACTCTTCAACTTACCTATTGTGCACTATGAAAAACAAATGGTGTTATTCATAAGCACCTTTCAGTTAAGTCTATCCTGATTGAAATGCAATTAAGTTGCTCTTCGAAAGGCAAAGGCACAATCCCAAGCTCCATGACCCCCAGGGGATTTTAAATGTGGCTGGTTTCTGGATATACTGTGTCATTTGGACAGACTCAACTCAGACTCATCTCCACCTGGTACAAATAGTATTTACACTTGCCAACAAACTGCCTCTGTAAGAAGCATCTTCAAAAGGGAGATCAGATGCATTTTCCCTATTTGCTAAATGCATATGGACAAGCTGATGCCCTAAAAGTAATTGCAGCCTGCCTACAAGATCCCCAAGAGAGTTTTCTACTGTGAAATGATTTCCAGTTTTTTGCTTCTAAATTAAGACAAAACTGAAGTTACTATACTTGGCCCTTAACAACTGGGAGACGCATTATCTATAGATATAGTTACTCTAGATGGCATTGCCCTGGCCACCAGCACCACTGTAAGGAATCTAGCAGTAACCTTTGATCAGGATATGTCTAACTCTCATATAAAACAGATTTCAAGGACTACCTTCTTCCATATACGTAACATTGTAAAAATCAGGCATATTCTGTCTCAAAAAGACGCAGAAAAACTAGTCCATGCATTTGTTACTTCTAGACTGGATTATTGCAATTCCTTATTATTGGGCCGCCCCAATAAGTCTCTAAAGACTCTCCAGCTGATCCAGAATGCTGCTGCACGTGTACTGACAGCAACTAGCAAAAGAGAAAATTATTACAATATAAGCTTCTCTGCACTGGCTCCCTGTAAAATCCAGAATACAATTTAAAATCCTCCTCCTCACTTACAAAGCTTTTAATGGTCAGGCACCATCATATCTTAAAGAGCTCATAGTACTATATTAACCCACTATAATACTATGCTCACAGAATGCAGGGTTACTTGTGGTTCCTAAAGTCTCTAAAAGTAGAACTGGAGCCAGAGCCTTCAGTTACCAAGCTCCTCTCCTGTGGAACCAGCCTAAATTGTCGGGGGAGTTTCCCATGATGCACTGAGCTTCTCTCTCCTCCTCTCCCTCTCCATCTGTACGCATTCTTGTCCCACTAATACATGTTACCAACTCCACCTCTTCACTATAGTTTTGTACTTTTTTGCCCTCTCCTTTCTGCAGGTGTTTGTGCCTCTGGAGCTGTAGAGTATGGATCTGTGACTGCAGGCCGTCTACTGCCCCCATGTTCCTGCTCCACACTCACTGCTACACTTATAACTATTAGTCTGATTTGTTGTCTCTCCTCCTGCTCTCTCTCCACTCTCCCCTTCTCTCTTCCCCTTTTAACCCATCTCAGTCGATGCAGATGGCCGCCCATCCAGAGCCCGGTTCTGCTCGAGGTTTCTACCTGTTAAAAGGGAGCTTTCTGTCCTTCACTGTCGCCAAGTGCTTGGATTTGGCGATATATAATTCAAATTGACTTGACTTGTAGTTTGGCAGTGTTGCCAAAAAGACCAGCTGCAGTATGTGCAAAGCCAGCAGTGACAAAACTGTATAGGCTCATATATATAAATATAAATGAGCTATGTGGGTTGTCCTTCTACCAGCCATCTTAGCTATTAATATCATGAACCTCATCACAGTTTATCTGTAACATTTCAGTTCACCACTGAGAGCCTCCAGATAAACTAATATATGTGTGTCATTTCATTAAGAAGCAAAGCTCAGCGAATTAAATTAATTCCAAGGACTATTGAAGTTTTTTTTCCATTGGATGAATAAATACTGATATTTTGTATTTGGACTGGTATATGTTTTTAAGGCATACATGATGCTTATTACATATGCGGAGGAGCAGGACTGCAGAGTTTAAATGTATGAATTAGTCAATTGTTTGCACAACATAACTGGTTGCGCTGATATGCCAGCTGTCTGTTTACTCTACCACTGACAGCATATTTGGGGCAATGTAAAGTAATGTAGTAATGTATTTAACCTCTCTTCCACATGACAGCACCTGGTTTGTCACCAAAATTGAAAGAATATACTGGTCACACCCAGATGCGCCTGCACAATGAGTTTTGGTTTACATTTGTGTCCTCTCCTCTGGTCCATTTCATCTTTCTGCTGCTTTTAAAGGGGGTGATAAGAGTTCATGTGATTGTACATCACTGAAGCTTGACTCCATCTGCAGATTTGGTATGCCTGCTAATAATAATGTGTTCAACTTCTGTACCACATTGCAACAGGGCTCAACTTAGCACTGGTGATCACCAAAATATCAAAAGAGAGTTGGTCACAGACATATGTGTGTTTACAGTGTGAGTTTGTGTTTGCCCCTGCGCCCAGTTTCAGGAAAAGCGGAATCAAGACATTCTATGTGATACTGCCAACCTCAGGTCAGCCAATTCAAGTCACTGCTGTGGAGAGCCTTATTTTCTATTTATATGCTAGCATTAGGACATCTTATACATAGGCAGAATATCAGTTTACACGTTTACGCGGCTGATACACAGATATATCTAAGTTGCAACCGTGCAAATAGTTTTACAGAAATTGGCTGTCACCTAAATTGTTTCAACATTCAGAAGTAGTAGTCTCCTAACTTCTTCAGGTTAAATATAAAAAAAGGCCCTGTTCAGACAAGAACATCCGTCCTTGCTGATCCAATCACAAGTGGACCTCTCTCAGTCCGTCAGTTTACACCTGCTATTAAAATGTGTCTCCACATGCATTTCAAGTGACCACTTTTGATCAGATGTCACTTTCCTGCTCTATATGCAAATAAACTTGCACATCTTTTCCATTCCATTCCAAAAACTAAAATATTTTTAACTAGCTGGAGGTTAAGGATGTAAACAGTGTTTGATGCCTGTTTTACTGTCGGAGAGAGGCAAAGAAAACAAAACTGTCAATAGCTGGCTCACCACTAAAGTATTTCACAATATTAGCCACACTGTCTGTATCAGGGCTGGTCGCTGTTCCTCACTTCAAACCAGCAGAATTTACCTCAGCATCAGTGCAGCAATTAAAAACCTAAATAATTAGAGACAGATCACATTAACAACTTATTAAATACAAATGGTACTCTAAACATACGGTGTATATTAACACGATTACAGACGTCTTTATTAATAGACGTTAGTGATGTTGTGATGTAACGTTAGCTAGCTTGTTAATCGTTGCGCTGATTGAGAGAAATTCTGCCAATTTGAAGTGAGGAACAGCAACCAGCGCTGTTACAGACACTGTGGCTAATCTCATGAAATACTTTTGTTGTGAACCAGCTTGTTAATGTTAATTTTGTTTCCTTTGTCTTTTCAGAAGACATGTAAATCAATAGCGTTACAGCAGGGTAACTGTTGTAATCTGTTTATATGAGCACTGTGTGACGGGACTAACTTTCACTTACGCAGAGGACGTCAGCTGAGTGGGCGCTCCAGGACACGTACGTTTTCACACCGCTGAAAAAATATGGACACAGGTGTCCCAGACCACCTCCAAATGTGGCCTGAGCGATCGGATCTCAATGTTACCCGAGCACGATCATCTGTAAATTGATTAAATTACTCTCTTTACTGAGATTTTAACGCATTAGCGGACCTCTTATGAATCTAGTCAATAATGGTATTTGATGTAGCCACCTTTAGTAAATGTTTATCATAACATAATAGCTCATAAGACTCATTTGACTGATAGACAACGTTAGCAATGCTTCACCTAAATTTACCTCAAATTAATTGCAGTTATTGCTGTTCGTTGGCATACAAATGTACCTTTGTGTATTAGATGTATTGTTAAAGTTGGCAACACTTAATTTCGACCGACATCTGATTACAATGTATAGTAACTAGCTCAACTAGATAACATGGCTAGCTTATATATTTGAAAGGTTGTGACTTGGTTAATTCAGTCGTTATTACACACATCGTTTGTTAGGCAGTGCATCAATGACAGCTGATGAAGAGATCAGCAGCATAAATGTGGATGACTGCAGGTAGTCAATGTTATTTAAGTCAAGTCAATTTTATTTATATAGCGCCAAATTTTTAAAGTTATCTTAAGAAACTTTTCACAAACAGTAGGTCTAAAGACCATACATTAAATATTATTTACAGAGATTAGTTATATCTGTAACACAAAACGTAATGCCAATGCCACTTAATTAGTTGAAGATGTTTGAAGATACAGAGACACTGACACAATTTGTGTTCATATAATCCCTGTAAAATATATGATATTGCACTTTATCATTTCTGTAGGAGCAATGGCAAGGCTGGTGTAGGGATCGAGAGGCTGTAGTATTTCATCAAGCGGAATGTTATAATCTTAAATTACTCTCAAAGTCATTTAATCATCACTTAATTTATGTCCTTCAACGTATTAACCAAAACACAGTTTTATCTTTCTTTACCACTCCCAGTTCTCTCCAGCAGCAGTGGACTCTACTCCACTCAAGACCTAGTCTCCTCTGGGGCCATGACATGGTCTGCTTCTGGCAGTGCAATGCCCTCATCAGATAATACAAGTAAATGTGTCATTACTTCTGGCTGAAGTTTGAATGTTTTGGCTGTCCTTGTATAGATAAGCATTTGACTCCAGTGAAGTTTCGTTGTCTGGCATCAAGATCTAATTTTCTTCCTACTGTTGTGGTGTTGTGGTCCAGCTTACTCCACCATAAGCACATACTTGTACATCCTTTGTTGTGATTTTCACAAACCAATCAAACTGTCCTGCTGTACATTACAGACAGTTGCCTTCTGTACGTACAATCATGTTGTAGAAAACTCATGATATTGGGTGGTATATTTAGAGATTGGTGGTACTTGGTCATAAGTACCTACTTGCTACATTTTCCAAAGTCCCCTTACATTCCACTGTGCTTTTAGGAAGGCCCACACACTATTGAATGCCTTGATAAGCTAGCAAAATATTAATACTTAAATATCAAGTTTCCCACGAAAATTTCTGAAATGTTGATGGGTATACTCTTAACCCTCTAAAATATTTAAATCAAATCCAAATCAAAGTTTTATTTTCACATACACAAAGCTAACAATGAGATAAATCCAATATAAGAAAGATGAGTC
Source organism: Lateolabrax maculatus (assembly GCA_031216445.1). Taxonomy (NCBI): domain Eukaryota; kingdom Metazoa; phylum Chordata; class Actinopteri; order Acropomatiformes; family Lateolabracidae; genus Lateolabrax; species Lateolabrax maculatus. The sequence continues at coordinate 1,813,606 of CM062214.1, read as the reverse complement.
TAACAATAGAATAGGAAATAAATCTAGCAATTTGATCAAATTAAATAGGATAAAATTATGAAGTGCAGGAGCTGAATATTTTTACATTTCAACCATTTTTATTGTGTGTGTGTGTGTGTGTCCAGTCTCAGGTCTGTGAGCGACAGTTGTGAAAGCAAGGCTGGGATACATTTACTGTAAATGTATTAATTTACAGTAAATGCTTTAATATTTTCCTAACAGTTCCCTATGTTATGGGAACTGTCCCCCTTCCCTCCAAAATTAAACACAGAAAAATTGATTAATTCTGTCTCTCTACCACTCCCTAGAAATTATATTATATACACTGAATACAAATGTTGTCCATATAGTAATCCTGTTGTAGGGCCATTATGTGAACTGGCTAATAAGGTAAAGTAAAACAATAATCTTTATTAGCTGCCATAGTAGCATAATATCGCAGCCATTTCTAGGTTTGCTTTAGGACATTGCTTCTTTATCGTATAAAGTAAGTGATTTATCTAAATATATGACAGTACATCATATACAACAGTAATCAATGGATTATATGTTAATTTTGCTGCTGCTGTCTCCTGACGAAAACCCTTTCAAACCAGTTGACCACACTGACTAGTTTGGATTATGTGGCAGCGAAGTTCATAGTGTCCTAACTTCCCCATCGAAGTCGCTGGCTACACCCACACTTTAAGGTCAAGGGATCACCTTTAGGATTCACCCGCTTGAAAACATGAATGGCTGTACAAAATGTAATTCCTTTTAACAATTCAATAGGCCAATAGTCGGGGGATCAGGTCCCCCTCAAAATATGAAATACAGAAATTTCACCAGGCATGTCATTAGATCCTCCAAAAGCTGAAAGAAAGATTATGTGTTACCCTTGATATTCAGCGTTAAACTGGCTTCAACACACACTGGATGTGTAGCTGTTAACTGAACACCTCCTGCTTCATGTTAGTGCAGGCACATCATGCACATTGATGTTGGATTTTTCATATTTTTATATTATTTTACATTTTATTTTATTACAGTTCCTTTTTATAATATGTACTTAAGCTCATTTTATATCATGAGTCAAAGGTATTCTTCCAATTATGTCATAGATCGTACCTCAAAAAGTCACACTCCCTCTTTCCGTATGGTATTGATTTCTTCAAAAAGTTACAGGATGAAATCAGTTAACAGCAGCAGGTATGAACCATACACATATACAGCCTATGGTACGACGCACACAGCACTCTGTTTGGGTGATTGACATGGGTCATAGTCCCTGTTTTATTTTGTAGTCTTGTTTTTCATTCATTGTTTTCCGTTTTTAATTTGTAGTATTCATCTCTCCTCTCATTTCAGGTAGTTCACTTCCTAAAGTGTGTCTGAAGTCAGTAGCCATTCCTCAATCGTTGTTTAGCTTTCTGGCTCACTAGCTAGTTGTGACTTGTGATGGCATAACATTGTATGTAATATCAGTGAAGGAGAGCTGTGTGGCAGCTCATGTTTCTTCTTCTATCAGACTTGTGGTGCCTAGTGATGGGAATTCTGGCTCTTTTTAGTGTGAGCAAGATCATTTGGCCCAGCTCAGCGACAAGAGCTCCCAAACAGCTCTTCATTTAGTACCTGTATAATTCAGCCAAATTTAGCAGTGTTTTGACTTATGATTGGTATGTGTGCTCAGATCACTTAAATTATGTATTCAGTGTTATTATACTTTTCCTTATAATCTCCAGAATACCATCATTTTAAATAATGGTATGGTATACATTGTGAGCTGCAAATGATGAATGTAAGATGGGGAAAATAATTAAAAATGGCTCTGTCATCATGTTTAAGCTGATTTGATTAAACAGTCATGACATCATGACTATTAATCAAATCATCTTAAAATTAATCAAATCCCTTTTATAATATTATTTTGATACATTGTGTGGTTGCTATATTAGTTTAATTTAGTACACTTACAATATGTGTATTTTGAATCATGTTTTTTTGCCCTTCTCTGGCAGCACTGCTCTCCTTAATGACAGTTGGGGCTCGACAGTGCAGCATTTTGCTGCATATGCAAGTGAAAAATTGAGTATGTGAATCTCTCGAGTTGATCACCTCACGTCAATTTCAGGACAGACATTCTCGTTGACTCATATCATATTAATTATTTAATCTAAACTTTACATTTCTTAACCAGAAACTCCAGTATTTGGATCAAGTAGTTTGTGAAAATGATATGTGTCATATTCAACATAACTGTTATTTTAGTGTGTCAGATACAATCAAGAGAAGCAAATAGAAGAAATAAAGGCACAGACGTATTTTTGCAAGAATCACACATTACAGACATAGAGCATGCTTAACTAAAAAGAATGGGCCTTGACCAGTTCAGTAACACTTTTCTTCATCATCTTTGTCTGGCCATCAGGGGAGTGGCACTACAAATCTCTTCCAAAATTAGTTTTGAACCCACCCGCTGCTCCCAGTCGCCATGAGGACACTGATCCAATCGGCTCCGATATCCAATAGAGTCATCACACATGCCAGGCTGAGGAAGGAATAACCCTAATTAAATATAGCAAAACTTAACTGTACTGGGGAAGGTTAAATACTGAGCTTCAGGACACCATCTTCAGATTTGGGTAGCAGTACGCTGTGATTCACACGTGGTGTTTCCCTTTTCTCTTCAGTCGAACTTAAATATTGCTGTTTAAGACATCCGAGTCTCCTGGAACAACTTCTTACAGTGAACCAGCTCTAAGTTTTCCTTCACATTAACTGACTCAAAGTTTGGTTGATCTCATGTGTGAAATCCACTTCAAACCCCTTTCTTCCTTCTACTGGTATGATCTTTGACTGCACACACAGAGAGCCTCCTCACCAACGTAATCTTCGAGTTACGATTTAACACGTTAGCTAATGTTTGAATTAGCATTTACCTGCAGTTGCTGAACTTCTTTCAAACGTAATTAATGTAACGGTTAATGACTAGTAGCGCTAGCTGGTAAAGCTAGGCATTGCTGGAAGTTCAGGTTTTCTAGCATACACACAGTGTTCCGTATAGGCTCCATCAGGCCACAAATACTCAGGCATATACATACTTTGAATTTACTAACAGTGATTCACCTTTTTGATACATTAAATCATGGTGTCCGGAACACCTTGAGTGTATGTTAGCTAGCTAAATGTTAGATAGGTAGTTATTTGACAGCTTATCTGCTACGTTAACTTTGAGGGACTGCTTTCAGACGCTAGAAGAAAATAGTCAGTGCCCCGTTCTACTGATCTGGTTTAACCAGTCTACCTTGAGCTAGCCTTGTTGCTTTCTCATCAATGGAACTTGCTGTCAACAAAATATCGTTTAGTGACTTGCATTTTAGGGTTAAACTATAATGTTTGGCAGAGAGAGAAAGAACGAATAGAAAGCTTTTTTTTTTTTGCTTGGCATTTTTCCCTTCCAAATGCCCAACTCTCTATATTTACATCAAAAACTGGCTTTTAGCAACTGGAAAAAAGCTTTGTGCAAGGAATGTGGCTTTAAAGATCACTCTAAATCAGAGCACCACAATAATGGAATGTTTGCATGGAAGCATCATCAAACAATTATTCAAACCAATTTATGTATAATTGTTTCTATCAACAAGGAGAAAAAATAAGAGAACCAGGCATACATAAAAACAATTGCAGAGGTACTGCTATGAACTACCATTTAAAATATGTCTCAGAGGTCACAGAGTCTGAGGACTCAAACAACAGAGGGAAACTTCTTTGTCATTTTTTAACCTTGTGCTTTTCTCTTCTTCATTAATGTCTGGATCATATGTACATGTAAAGTGGCTTGATATTCAGAGAAAAACACATGGTGGCCAGCCTTCAAAATGAACTGAGAGGTTCCAGACTAATACACATTTGCAAATTAGTCTGGCGATGCTAGGTTAAGGAGCCACAGGACCTATACCTGAACCTGCCTACCTACCTGCACTTACTTGTAAGACATCTTTATCATTAAATCACTGAAAATCATGCTATTTTCTATCTAGTGCTTGACTCCACTACAGATGAACTGCAAGGACGTTTCTCTCAGCCAAATTGCAAAATTATGAAGGGAATTTTGCATGAGGAGCCACATTTTTATTTTATTTTTTGGTGAGATGTTTGAGTCTAATGTTGATGATTTGATACGTGGGCTGCATCAGATCACATCTTCTTGAGTATTGTAGTATTTCTAGAACCATTCAAGGAGGTATTCCACAACCTTTTTGGGTAGCCAAGGTCTACATTGTAATATCTGTCAGCAGTGCTTAATGTGAATGTAGCAGCCCTAATCCTTTCAGCATAGGATGTACTTCTGCCAGATTGTCAACTCAAATAAACCTGCCAATCCATCCAATTCTGCACCGCAATCTTCCAGTCTGTTCTCTGCACATCCATCTCTGTCTGGTTTGGCTCGGCCATCAAACAGGTATATACTGTATATACTGTATTTTGTATAAATGTGTAACGTCGGGGATCAATATGTGGTGGTTGGATCACTCTCATGAAAAGAAACAGAGGATTGAGATGGGTAACTTTCTTAAGTGGCAGTTTACTGTTTTCAACTCCATAACAAAACTTTGTTGTTCCTAACTCACATATGACTGAATTTACCAATTATAAGCTAGAAAGAGAGACTGAGATAAATGTGAGAGAACCCACAGAGGTAGATTCATTATTTTTACTGTTTCAAAGATGCTGATGAAAATGTAAAACACACACATTTCCTGAAAATAAACTCAAATATATGAATTAATCAATTCGAATAAAGCTCTTGGCCCAGACTGGTTTCCCACTGAGTGGTACTGGTACAAAGTAACAAAGAATCACTGATCCCTGTTTTGCAGTCCACCTTTAGTTAGGTTCTTAAAAAGGCTGCAGACCTGTAAGTGTTTCAAACCAGGATTATAAAACCTTTTCCCACAAATCACCAATTTAGGCCAGACAGGCTTTAGAGCTATTCTCTGTTTTAAGTATAGCCCCTTTAAAGACTTGGTGATGTTTAAATTAGAATGGGTTTCAAAATTCATGGAATATTTAGGGGTAAACATACAGAAGCTACCAAAACTCTTGTCTATTAATTTCCTCCCTTTTAATCAAAACATTAAGGAAGACAGAGATGGGACCTCATTCCTTTTCTTAGTTCCCTAATTGAATCAATTAAAATTAAGGTAACACTTTATTTGAAGGGTTGTGCATAAGACTTACATGACCCTTTTCATGAACATGAAGTGTTCCTGGTCCAGCCACGTTCGCTGGGAACTCCTTTACATGTTGCTACTTAATCCGTACAATCTGCCAGATTGGTACTGTGCATGTGCAACTCTCAACAGAGATGAGAAGGAAGCAAAATGGCTCACTCGTTAGTTACTTCCATTATTCGCGCCGGAAAAAATGATGTGTTTAATTCACACAGCACCACATTCATACATAAAACAGTAAAACATGTTTAAAAAAAAAAAGTCTTAAACCAATACTCAGATACTGAACTAAACACATTTTTTTCCAGAGCTGATAATGGAAATAGCTAAAGAGTGAGCCATCTCGACCTTATCATCTCTGTTGAGAGTTACACATGCAAAGTACCAATATGGCAGGATGTTGGTAGCAACATGTAATAAGTTCCCAGTCTACAAAGCCTCCTAGGCCGACACAGGCCAGTTTGACAACAGGGAATACAGTACTGAGGTGGTTTTTCTTGCCAGGTTTGGTTCCTGGTACCCCGGCTGAGTCAGCTAATTGGACCGCTAGCTGCCCAGCTAACTTAGATCATTTACAGTTACTTTAGCTCCAAGTAAAGATAGGTTTCTCTCCATCCCTCCATACATCCCCTCGGTGCTGTATTCCCTGTCCTCAAACTGGCCTTATAACATTTAATGACATGGCATCTTAATGAAAAGTCCAAATGGACCTCTGTAGTTGAGGTCAAGGAAAAACCAATCAAGTATGAGAGTTTGTTGTATGAGAGGATTTCAGTATGTTTTATGAGAGGATTTCAGAAGGTATAAAAAAAGAGAGTCTTTCAAAATAAAGGCGAACGACCGTGATTGTTGTTCGTTTGTTAATCACACTGATGTCTGCTCAACAGCCAGCAAGTATCCTAACCGAGGCAGCAGCGTTACTTATCAGTATATTGGCCACAGCGTGCCACTGCGAGCTGCAACTGCGGTCAGGACAGAGAGGTTATTATAAATAGTCAGAAATTATATATGATATATCCTATATAACATAAGGCGGCAGGACATTATATATGTTATATATAATTTCAAACTCTAAATATTTATAATGACCTTTCTGTCCTGACCACAGTTGCAGCTTGCACTTGCTGATACGCTGGCGGGATTTGAAGAGCAATGCCAGGTGACTGTCGAGTCCACACTTGCTGAAATGCTCTCTTAAAACATTCTGAAATGCTTTCATACAACATATTGACAGTTTTTATTTCAATAGTAGGCCTAACTGAATGCTTTTGAATAGTTTATATAAAAGGTTTTCACAATACTATGTGAGCGCATTTTAACAGTGTATATGAGCACATTTTACTAGTATGTGAGAAAGTGTTTTAGTAGACAATATAACAGATTTCACTAGTTTTTTATGAGAGTGTTTCAGTTGTGGCTGTAAAAGCATTTCACTTGTATGTGTGTGAGGTTATCAGTGAGAGGAACATTTTCAGATGTGTATATGAGCACATTTTACTAGTATGTGTGAGACCTTTTCAGTTGTGTATGTGAGCATATCATTTTTCAGTTGGTGTGAGAATGTTTCAGTTGTGTATATAAAAGCATTTCACTTATATGTGTGTGAGGTTTTTAGTATAGTAGATGAATGAGTTTGGTTTCATATGTGTATGTGAGAGGAAAATTACATAATATATGCATGGTAATTCTGAATAATGTCCCTGACAGCCCCTCATATTAAAGAGTAAAACAGTCTAATGATGTGGTTTCGACTGCCAGCCAGTGGTGACAATGCTTTTTCCACAACCTGTGCAACAGTGAAATAGCGTGTTTCTGTGGTATCAAGCTACATCCTAGCTGGGTGGGGTTATCAGTACAATAGACCACAGCGGACAACACCCAACATAAGAGCTGGGTCCAAAAGACCTATATACATATCAACCAGCAGCTTTATTTTTCCTCCTTCCAAAATCTTTAACATGTTTTTTCCTACCGTAGTACATTGACTTGTGCCAACTGTGTTACCTTTTTAACGTCTTTTCTGTCCATAAAGTACATTGCAGACACAATTAGAAATAGCTTTTAGGTGGAGTTGAGAGTGTTTCTGGAAATAAATGGATAAAGATGTAAACTCACGTCCTCATCTTTCTCCAGCTCAAGCCCCATGTCTCTCAGTTTCCCCTCAAACTCCTCCCTCCTGAATGGCTTGTGATCCTCGTGGCCGCCGAAGGTCTCTCCCCGACAGCCCAGTTCCACGTCAGCCACCGGTGAAGACGACAGGGATGATGAGTCTCTCGCACTTTGTGCTTGGTGATGTTGGAGATCTTCGCGGCTTTGGGGTCCACGACGTAGGCTGCGGGCAACAGCATTTTCAGTGAGCAGGTGCACTGACTGTCGGCAGGAGCGGCCCCCAGCCAGTTTCTTCACAGTGTAGGTGAGGACGTAGTCGACACGTCGCTGACCATCCTGGAAGTAGAGGCCGTGGTGGCAGTGGGTGTTCTCCTCTGGAGTTAGAGCCTTCAGCAGCTGACAGCATGCACATGGGGACAGATAGGGAGGGATTAGGATTTAAGTCACATGAAACTGCATGTAGAGACATAAGTCCCAAAATGGGGTTCCTGCCTTTGTTTTTGACTGTTGTGTATGCAATTGTTGCTTCTTTTTATGCGGGTTCCTTCTGGTTAATGCAAATTAGGCCCACTCAAGAGCAACTGAGTGTCTGTGATATAGGCTTCCACCTGTGCAGAGCCTGTGCTTAATGTTAATACATTCAGTGTGCCTTTTTCCAGACTTTTTTATAAGCTGTATTGTTGCATTCACATTTAATCTGTAAGTATGTTGGTTGGTACAAGCAGTTAATATGCCTATATGTTAGTATAGTCGTTGTATTCACACTATTTCAGTTTGATACTAATACTATAGGAACACATGTATTGTTAATAAAGTTATTGGAGTAAATAAAACATGTAGGGGTAAAAAGATTTTAAGTTTTGGGGCATTGAACTCATGCACAGTGACTTCTGGTGGTTTGCAGAAATTATAGCAGCAATTCAAAACAGGGCCCACAACTTGAGAGCAACACATCCCTGATTTCATAATTTCATTAGTACGTATGTATTTTAATATTTTGGGGGCATTTTATAACTTTAACCACGTGATGGCTGCAAGAGATGACTGCCTGAGAGTCGCCTGGGTGATGTACTTCTCATGTCCACTACAACACTTACACCTGACCGCAATTCTTCAGTTCAAGGGCCAGTATTACTGTTCCCATTAGGAGTGACATTAACTGATGAGTGAAATTCAAAAGTGATAAAATCATCTCACTGCATATTCAAGTGTAAAGCATAAATTGCTTAAAACATGCTCTTACATTTGAACTAGGAAAATGTTTTTCATATTTCATTGTGTCTTTAAGGCAACAGTTGTTAAAGTGTCCAGTGTTTGGTCAGATTAGCTAAGAGTCCAGCTGTCTTCTACCAATGGGTCATAAGTTATTAAGGGGCGTTGCTTACGTATATAGGCGTGGCTAACTCGCAGGGCTAACTTGTTACTGCCATACCTCCTTTTTGCCAATTGGCATGAACACAAGTACACACCTTCACACACACACAAACACACACACACTTGACCTCCATGCCAAATTTCAAAGGGTGGGGAAATTTTTGTGGACCAACCAACCAACCAACCGGCTAAACAACCAACTGACCAACCAACCGACAGAGTGACCTATAGAGCTGCTGGTCGCAGCTAAACAAAATTGCTGCACTACAGCTGAGAAAAAATTGTAATAGATTTTGTTTTCAGAGGAGACTTTTTATTTACTTTTATTCTAATTTTAGTCATGGAAAAAAGGCCATCCATGAATACTTCTCATCAGTTTTCATTCATATAATTACAACCCTGTCACCAGACATGAATGTTGCAAGACATTATATTATGTCCAATGCCAATATTTTTAACATTTTTGCTTTCTATAATATCTATACATGGCAACTACAGCATGGTTATGGTTCGGAAACAAGCTTTGGCCACAACACATTTGTGGATCCTTACACCGTAGATGGACGAAAGCCAAACTTTTACCTGTCTTTGAAGGTTGTAAAAACAAATTCAAATTATTTAGCCTATGCATATTGCTATGGATTATGGGTATTTTCTCTGTGAATGAGTGAAGTCTGGAGAAATCTGCACCAGAAGTGGACTCTCTGGAAGTCTGCAGAAAGTGTACTTCAGGCTCCTTAAGGACTTGATGAATTGCGGATTTGGACAAGTTTGGGAGTCTTCAAGTGCAGTGAAGTCCAGACATTTGGATTCAGCCTTACTTTCTGTCTAGCATCATAAAGGACATACTCCCTCCTGCACTGGTACTGAACGGTGGTACCGGATGTGAATCGCAAGATGATATGAAATTGACATAATTCCTTGGTTACCGGGCAGTGTAATGAACACTTTGGAAACTCAAATGTCACACCCAAAACTGTTACTGCAGTTACTTTAATGTTAAATTTATGGCTGTGGAATCATTGTAAAATGTTAGAGTAGAATAAATTACATTCTTCAGTGTGTTGTTTTGGTTTACACAGATAGAGCTCTGATTATCCTGAGCTCCAGGTGCAGCTGTGCAGCAGTTGCTCAGTTATTGGCTGGTTAGCTGTGTGTGAAAGCAACTATGCACAATTGGCACAGTGCCCCATTTTTCAATGTATAAGTCATGGTGAGGAGCACTATGACTTCTGAATTTCCTACACATTTCAAGAATTTAGAAGGCAAAGAGACACGGTGAATGGAAATTATGATTTTAGGAGCTTGGGTGGCAATTGGGGGCCATAGTAGGGGTGGTAACTGCTATGTCCACTGTGAATTATGAGCTGTGTTATAATCTGAGCCTATTACAGTATTTCTCCTTATGAAGTCCTTATTCACAAAGTCTGTCTGCAGATCTGAGAGAAGGTGTCACAGATCAAACTACACAGAGAGCATGCACTAATATTTAAAGGGGAACTCCATCCATTTTACACTTGAAGATCAGTTTACTAGTCAAGGGTAAGGTTGAATTCTGAATACTGGTTCCATGATGGATCCAGTTTGCGGTTGGCAAAATAGCTGGACGCAAAACGCAAAAAGCAACGTAGAAAAGATTCACGTCGCAGCCTCTCACTATTAGTTGGCGCTAATAGCCACTCTGACCGGTTAAAAGGACAAACAGTAGTAGCTAAAATAAAACTTTGCTTTGGTCTGCTTAATGTGATCTCTGCAGCCAGAGGTCTGCACTGAGCCACTGATCATTTGTGAGAAAAAAAAGAAACATTACACCATAGACTCTGTGTTTGGTGTCTGACAAAACCTACAGAGGGGCGACTCTTTCTAAAGAGAAGTAAACTTCTATTCAAATAATATTAATATCTTAATTACATTAATTTTAACATTTTACATACATCATAAATCACTGAATTCCTTTGACACTGGTCTCATACTCGCTACTTTGAGAGTAGCACTGACACCTTAAATTCATTACTCAGGGCCTCCAATCAAATGTTTTGAGATTGCTACCAAATAGGGCAGATTATTGCTTTTTTTATTTCTATTGCTAATAAAATATTCAAGTTTCAGTAGTGGTACCAGAACTTTTTTTTTTTTTATGCCTTACATAAGAAAAACATACGTTTCCCTTTTACCCATTTACCCTTTTTTATTTTAAGGCAGAATGAGAATGATTTGTCTGTTGTGGTTTGTAAACACAACATTCAAAGTTGGCCCCTCCTCCCTGGCTCAATGACACCAGATAGTGCCACTTGGTGTCTGGCAACTGGTCACTACGTTTTTATTTTTTTTACACACGCACTATTCAGAGGTTGACTCCCAGAAACGTCCCAAACACAGCAAAATAAGAAAATACACGCAGAGGGCAGAGTTTCTGTAGATACAGGCATCGCCACACACTTCTAGTGGGTCATAAGTGAAGATTGACAGGCATATTTTTTGTATAAATCTATACATTATTTTAGCCTTTAACAAAAGAAACTGAAGATCTCAAAAGTCTGAACACAAGCAGTAACAAGCAATAACTATTAACTAAGAATAAATTATGAATCTGACAAAACATTCCATCCAATCTGTATGCACAACCCTGACCAGAATAAACTATTTGGATCGATGTATGGATAATTTAGCAGTAGGGTGACCGGCCTGGATAAACTGTGTACAATCAGTATGCAACTGGCCTGTTTCTAATTAATCCACATGTATGTCCCATGTTTGGAAGTGAAAATAGCAGTGTTATTAACATCAGCAATTTAAAAACATCTGTCAGCTGCCACAGTACTAAGGTCACAAGAACAGGATCATGGAGACACTTGTGAGAGACATTACAAACACCTGCAGCAGGCACCAAAGGGAGGCGCTTAGTAACTCAAATGATATCTGTGTATTCAAGTGTGCCAAAAATAGTGACTTATTTTATGCCATGGGGCATCATCTAATGTCAGTGACAATGTCAGCTATTAAACTGACCTTTTATTGAGACTTTTGTCAACTGCTGTTTCTGAGGTCCAGTTATCTTTCAGTCTCAACTTTTAAGCCAACATGCAAAACAAGTCCTTAAAGCGCTCAAAAAAATTTAAATTTGAACATCTACCATTCGTGACAACTGGGCAACTCAATCTGCTGAAGACGGTTGCATGATATGATTTAAAATTTGTCTTAACCACTCATTTGGTCTCCTGTTTATAAGCAGAATTCACTTTGTTTAGATTTTTAGATTTAGATCTTCTTTGTGGATTGAGGTAGCAGTGATGTTGCAGGGTGACAGTCACTGTCCAGGGAATCAGTTATTATATGATTTCATGCTTACAAGCCTTTGTGAGTGAAAAGCAGTAGGACTGCTAAATGTACAAGATATTGTACATGCCGTTATCCATTATTTTCTTGTGTTGTTTCGACATGAACACAGACAATAATGGAATGGCATGGTCATGTTGTTTTTATTTTAACAAAAAAAATAATAATGTAGTCTGAACCCACCATTGAACAAGAACAACTGGTTAGAAGATTAGGTGCTGTCTTTGTTAATAATAATAAGTCATTTATGTTCTTGTTACTTCATTCGTGGCATTGTTTCTTTTTTTTTGTATAGTACTATAATGGTCTTGAGTCATTAAAGTCTAAATCTGTTAACTTGTATAGTGAAATATCTGACCCTCAGTCCCTAACCCTCAGTCTCTGTCTGCTCTGCTTGTATCTCATGGAGAAACTCACCTTAAACTTGCCATGGAAGATGACATCTTGTAGAAAATGTGGAGCCTGTTGCGCAGACCCCAAGGTTGGAGAGAGGTCGACTACCGCTTCTGCTTCCTCTGTCATTGTCCAGTCCCAACAGGTAAAAAGCAGAGATGAACTTGTGTTTCCTCTTCCTCTCTTTATGTCGTGTCTCCTGTTTGAAATGTATTATTGTATGACAGCGTCTGGCATTATAGGCCCCTCTCCTGCATCTCCTCTTATTTTCTTGGGACTTGCCACTTTTCTGTGCCTTTGCTCGTCTCCCTCTAACACTCTGTGTGGAACTTTTTCTGTCTCACTGTGGAGTGGCTGAAGTGAGGCTGCAGCCTTGTTACTTGAGAAGTCGTCTGTGAGCCAAGATCTAAACTTAGACAACGATAAAGCTCTGATGAACACAAGGTGCCCTCCCTATCTCTCTGTCTCTACTCAACTGTAATCACTACCAGATCAACCACACCAATACACACCCAACATCTCCCTCTTTCTCTTTCTTCCTATCTTTGCCAGTGGCTACTAATCACTGCAAGGTCAAATGTGATGCATTACATGCAAAAGAAATAACAACTTGGCTCAGCTCACAAACTTATAACATTCACAAATAACACTCTAATAAGTCATTAGAAGCTTGTGTGTGTGTGTGTGTGTGTGTGTGTGTGTGTGTGTGTGCGCTACATGATATCAAGCTGTAGACTGAATGAATTAATGCTCAACACTGAGGACGCTTAGTGATCCAGTGTGTATGTATATATACTACATATTTACATATATATATATATACAATGTAAACACACAAACAGCACAACTAGTTTTTTTTGGTTTGTTTCTGTCACTTCTCATCTGATGTCAGTGAAACACGGCATATAGTGTACACATATTATAATCAGTGAAGAACAACAACAGAAAAATATATACGTGTTTGTCATTGAAAACACTACTACTACTAGAGGGTCACATCAATTAAATAAACCCAAATTCGCGTAAAAGGATGGAATAAAAAGCTCTTGACAGTGGGCTTCCTGCAATAGACTCCATCGTTTTCGACAGCTGAAAGAATTTGTGGAGATTTGAGTTATAAACAGTATTTTCCCATATCTTGGTCTATACAATTCCTTAAACACTTTTACTGGGGGCCCAGCTGGGCTTTTTTTTTGTGCCAACAGCGGCTAGTGCTGGAATAACAAATTAAAAAACATTGGCATTAGATGAAACCCTGGGTTTGCAGAATTGTCAACTACTAAGAAATTTTTCTGGAGACTAGGTTGCCTTTTTGCCATGAACTCCTGGTGGTTTTGAGGTATGCAGGTACTGATGTGCTCAGGGAAATGTTGAAGATGTCTCTGACAACGTCTTCCAGCTGGTCAGCACATTCTCTGAACACCTGACCACGGAGATAGACAAAGGACCTCGTTGTCGTGGGGAGGGCTGGTCTTCCTCCTGAGGTTCCCTGTTATGGGCCTCTAAACATGCATAGAAGTCATTAAGAGCATTGAACAGAGAGGCCATTTTCTTACTTAACCAAAATTGTGTTTGAAAATAAACCAGCGCTATCAAGGCGCTTCATAAATCTGATTATTGTTTTTTTTTTACATCCACCATTTTTGTATTTTGTTCAACAGAACTTGTTGGTATGGAACCTACCCACAGTTATAAATAAAAATAAGGTAAATCTTAATAAGTCCTGTTAGAACCACTATATAGATTTTACTCAACCTAAAATGTATCTTTAACGAATACATTAGCTTGTGTTTCTTTTGACCAGAAAAAAAAATACAAATTTGTCCTTAACGCTACAGTTGCATAGGAAATGTATATGAAGGAAAGGTTGACATTACAGACATTATCCAGGATATATTTCTGGGGATGAGAGGACATTATTTTTTACTGTGGGAATGATCACACTGTTATGGTATATATAAATTGGAATAAAGACTAAATACAGTGTGAGTAATTGACTTCATTACTGTCAGGTTTTACAGTGGAGCTCAGGAAACCTGTGACATTTTTCCTCAAGTATATTAAAAAGTGACCAAAACATGAAGCTTGAAGTTAATTCTGTGTAGATCTTACTCTGTGAAGCTGTTCCAGGAAACTGTCGTTTCTTCCATGATTGTTTACTTTATTGGAACTAAGATCCAGAAACTTTCTGTACAACCTCTTATTCCTGACACTTCAATCCCACAAGCTTATGTAACACAGCAGCAACATCCGCACTTAAGTGTATTTTTAGACTTTAAGAGTTAAAAAATATACAGAGAATCAAGCAAAGGAAAGCAGGGACCTTGTAGAGCACATGCTGTCAAGCTCCCAGGGGATATCATGTGTCTGACTCGATGCTGGGAGCAAGATGTAGGGGTCAAAGGTCAGTTCTCACAGGAAACAGAAGGAAGTGGTGTTTGTGTTCACATACTGCAACTCAGCTTTTCCAAAAACAATCGTCAAAACTGTGTGTACACCAGTCAAATTAAGTTTTGACTAATCTGGATTTTATAGGTCAGTTTTGAGACCTCTTCAGTGGTCTAGTGTTTGTTCAGAAGAGCCTCATAGGAAAGAGCCTCAAAAATCAAACAGGGTGTATCACTAGAGAACTGGGTAAATCTTTACAATATGGTACACATAATTGTGTAATACTACTGATACTACTACTTACTAAGGAATGATTGAGAAACAAATCAGGAATTACCCCATAATTAATGAATCGTTTATAAGTAGTCCATGAATAACAATGACTATCGATGATAGCTAGAGAACAGACTGGGAAATGCTATATTAATTTATCATTAGGTAATAATTAGTTCATAAATATCTGTGAATCAACACACTGACCACTGTCTTCCTGAGTAGTTCAGCCACTGTGCGGCAATACTTACTGCCGGCCGTCTACTGCCCCCATGTTCCTGCTCTACACTCACTGCTGCAGTTGTTATTATTAGTCTGATTTGTTGTCTCTCCTCCTGTTCTGTCTCCCCTCTCCCCCTCTCTCCTCCCATTTCAACCCAACTCGGATCGATGCAGATGGCCGCCCACCCAGAGCCTGGTTCTGCTCGAGGTTTCTACCTGTTAAAAGGGAGTTTTTCCTCGCCACTGTCGCCAACTGCTGCTCATGGTGGGAACTGTTGGGTCTCTGTAAATAATATTTTAAAAAGTATGGTCTAGACCTACTCTATGTGAAAAGTGTCTTGAGATAACTTTTGTTATGATTTGACGCTATTCAAATAAAATTGACTTGACTTACGAAATGAACCATTAGTTTTATGCAGCCCCATGTAAAGTCAAGTCAAGTCAATTTTATTTGTATAGCGCCAAATCATAACAAAAGTTATCTCAAGACGCTTTCACATAGAGTAGGTCTAGACCATACTCTTTAAAATATTATTTACAGAGACCCAACAGTTCCCACCATGAGCAAGCACTTGGCGACAGTGGCGAGGAAAAACTCCCTTTTAACAGGTAGAAACCTCGAGCAGAACCAGGCTCTGGGTGGGCGGCCATCTGCATCGACCGAGTTGGGTTGAAAGGGGAGGAGAGAGGGGGAGAGGGGAGACAGAACAGGAGGAGAGACAACAAATCAGACTAATAATAATAATAATAACTGCAGCAGTGAGTGTGGAGCAGGAACATGGGGGCAGTAGATGGCCGGCAATCACAGATCCAGACTCTACAGCTCCAGAAGCAGAAATACCTGCAGAAAGTGAGAAGGCGAAAAAACACAGAAAGCACAAGGACTACCAGGAAGAAATGGAGTTGGTAATCTGTATTAGTGGGATAGGAATGCGTACAGATAGAGAGGGAGAGGAGGAGAGAGAAGCTCAGTGCGTCCTAGGAAGTCCCCCAGCAGTCTTAAGCCTATAACAGCATAACTAAGGGATGGTTCAGGACTCACCTGAGCCAGCCTTAACTATAGGCTTTATCAAAAAGGAACGTTTTTAGCATACTCTTAAACGAAGAGAGGGTGTCTGCCTCCCGAACCCAAATTGGGAGCTGATTCCACAGAAGAGGAGCTTGATAACTAAAGGCTCTGGCTCCCATTCTACTTTTAGAGACTTTAGGTACCACAAGTAACCCTGCATTCTGTGAGCGTAGTGCTCTAGTGGGGTAATATGGCACTATCAGCTCTTTAAGATATGATGGTGCCTGACCAATAAGAGCTTTGTAAGTGAGGAGGACGACCTTAAATGCTATTCTAGATTTCACAGGGAGCCAGTGCAGAGAAGCTAATATCGGAGAAATATGTTCTCTTTTGCTAGTTCCTGTCAGTACACGTGCAGCCGCATTCTGGATCAGCTGGAGAGTCTTTAGAGACTTATCGGGGCAACCCGATAATAAGGAATTACAGTAATCTAACCTAGAAGTAACAAATGCATGAACTAGTTTTTCTGCATCTTCTTGAGACAGGATATGCCTGTTTTTTATAATGTTACGTAAGTGGAAGAAGGCAGTCCTTGAAGTCTGTTTTATATGGGTATTAAAGGACATGTCCTGTTCAAAGATTACTCCTAGACTCCTTACAGCGGTGCTAGAGGCCAGGGCAATGCTATCTAGAGTAACTATATCTATACATAGTGCGTCTCGCAGGTGTTTAGGACCCAGAACAATAACTTCAGTTTTGTCTGAGTTTAACAGCAAGAAATTGCAGGTCATCCAGTCTTTTATGTCCTTAATACATGCCTGAAGCTTGGCTAACTTACCGGTTTCATCTGGCTTTATCGATAAGTATAACTGAGTATCATCTGCATAGCAGTGAAAGTTTATGGATATTGCCTAAAGGAAGCATATACAAGGTGAATAAAAGTGGTCCGAGCACTGAACCTTGTGGAACTCCATGACTAACTTCCGTGTGCACGGAGGATTCATCATTTACATGGACAAACTGAAATCTATCCGATAAATACGACTGAAACCAGCTTAGTGCGGGTCCTTTGACGCCAATCAAATGCTCCAGTCTCTGTAATAGGATACAATGGTCAATGGAATCGAAAGCGGCACTGAGATCTAACAGAACAAGTACAGAGACAGATCCTTTATCTGACGCAATCAAAAGGTCGTTTGTCACTCTCACCAGTGCTGTCTCTGTGCTGTGAAATTCCCTAAATCCTGA
The DNA here is from genome assembly GCA_031216445.1 of Lateolabrax maculatus. Taxonomy (NCBI): domain Eukaryota; kingdom Metazoa; phylum Chordata; class Actinopteri; order Acropomatiformes; family Lateolabracidae; genus Lateolabrax; species Lateolabrax maculatus. Next base: position 1,796,041 of record CM062214.1, on the reverse strand, counting down.
CTGAAAATCCTCAAATAAGCTATTGCTGTTTAGAAAGTCACATAACTGATTAACGACCACTTTCTCAAGGATTTTGGAGAGAAAGGGAAGGTTAGATATAGGTCTATAATTGGCTAAAACCCCTGGATCAAGCGTAGGCTTTTTAAGAAGAGGTTTAATTACAGCTACTTTGAAGGACTGTGGTACATAGCCTGTTAATAAAGACAGATTGATCATGTCTAGTAAAGAAGTGTTAACTAAGGGTAAAACTTCTTTAAGCAGCCTGGTTGGGATGGGGTCTAAGAGGCAGGTTGTTGGTTTAGACAAATAAATCATTGAAGTTAGTTGGTAAAGGTCAATTGGAGAAAAACAGTCTAAATATAAATCTGGTTCTACAGCTGCTTCTGAGGTTCCTGAATTCCTGTACTCGAAGATATATCTGAACTAGCTGAGAGCACAAGATGATGAATTTTTTCTCTAATAGTTAGAATTTTATCATCAAAGAAGCTCATGAAGTTATTACTACTGAGAGCTCTGGGAATACATGGCTCAGCAGAGCTCTGACTCTGTGTCAGCCTGGCTACAGTGCTGAAAAGAAACCTAGGGTTGTTCTTATGTTCCTCTATTTGTGAGGAGTAATAGGCTCCTCTGGCATTACGGAGGGCCTTCCTGTATGTTCTAAGACTATCTTGCCAAACTAAATGAGTTTCCTCCAGTTTGGTGGAACGCCATTTCCTTTCTAATTTTCGCAATGTTTCTTTTAACTTGCGGGTTAAGGAGTTATACCATGTAGCTAACCTCTTTTGTTTTATTATTTTCTTTTTGATAGGAGCAATACAATCAAGAGTCGTTCGCAGCGAGCCTGCAGCACTATCAACCAGATGATCAATTTGGGAGGGACTAAAGTTAGCACAGGAGTCCTCCGTTACATTGAGACATGGCATTGAATTAAATGCCGATGGAATCACTTCTTTAAATTTAGCTACAGCACTATCAGACAGGCATCTACTAAAGGAATGTTTGCCTAATGGCCTATAGTCCAGTAATATAAATTCAAAAGTTATTAAATAATGGTCTGATAAGACAGAATTTTGTGGGAAGACTTTTAAATCTTCAATTTCGATTCCATATGACAGAACAAGATCGAGGGTATGGTTAAAACAATGAGTGGGTTTGTTTACACTCTGACAGAAACCAATCGAATCTAATAGTGAGATAAACACAGAACTAAGGCTATCATTATCTACGTCCACGTGAATATTGAAATCACCTACAATAATGACTATCTGTTTTGAGGACTAAACTTGTTAAAAACTCTGAGAATTCTGCTAAAAATTCAGAATACGGACCAGGAGCATGGTACACTATGACAAATAGAATTGGCTGTACAGTTTTCCACATTGAGTGTGAAAGACTAAGAACAAGACTTTCGAATGAGTTAAAACTAAATTTAGGTTTAGGGTTGATTAATAAGCTAGAGTCGAAGATGGCTGCAACTCCACCTCCTCGGCCAGTGCCTCGAGGAATGTGAGTATTAGTATGACTAGGAGGAGTGGACTCATTCAGGCTAACATATTCTTCCTGACACAGCCAAGTTTCAGTTAGACAAAATATATCCATATGATAGTCAGATATTAAATCATCGACTAACACAGCTTTAGACGACAGAGATCTAATGTTTAAGAGTCCACATTTAATCCTCTTATTTGGTTGTACCACTACACTGGTAGTTTTAATTTTTATTAAGTTTTTACGAGCAACCCCTCTTCTGTTTGAATTTGAATTAATTAAATGAAGTGGTCAGGGGACAGACACAGTCTCTATGGGATTTTTTACGGGGTTTTGTGTGGGTAACCGCTCTAATGGAAGCACAGAGAAGCGTGAAGGACTGCAGCTCTGCTTCCTGGTCTGAACTCTGGATTGTCACGGTGTGGGACCACTAATAAACTTGGTCAAATTTCTGGCTATGAGAGCTGCACCATCCAAAGTGGGATGAATGCCGTCTCTCCTCATCAGACCAGGTCTCCCCCAGAATGTGGTCCAATTATCTACGAAACCCACATCGTTTGCTGGACACAACCTTGACAACCAGCGGTTGAATGACGACATGCGGCTATACATGTCATCACTGGTCAGATTTGGCAGGGGTCCAGAGAAAACTACAGAGTCCGACATTGTCTTTGCGTAGTTACACACCGACTCCACATTAATTATGGTGACTTCCGATTGGCGTAATCGGGAGTCATTACCGCCGACGTGAATTACGATCTTACAGTATTTACGTTTACTTTTAGCCAGCAGTTTTAGGTTTGACTCAACGTCGCCCGCTCTGGCCCCGGGGATACACCTAACTATGGCCGCTGGTGTCGCTAATTTCACGTTTCTGAGGATTGAACTGCCAATTACCAGAGTGTGTTTCTCAGCGGGTGAGTCGCTGAGGGGGGAGAATCTATTTGAAACGTGAAGGGGTTGGTGGTGAACCGTGGGTTTCTGCCTGGGACTATGCCTTCTTCGGACAGTCACCCAGCCGCCCTGACTTCCCGGCTAACAGGAGCTGCACTGGGTCGGTCCGCACCGACTACAGGAGGCTGGCTATCTACAGCTAAAGGCTGGCTATCTATGGTGCGGAGCCGGGCTTCTAGTCTGCTAAGCCTCTCCTCCAATGCTACAAATAAACTACATTTAATACACAAACCTTTATCGCTAAAGGAGGCAGAGGAGTAGCTAAACATGTGACACACCAAGCAGGACAGAGCAGGAGAGGAAGAGGGAGAGAGAGAAGCCATCGCTAGCAGAGGAGCTACAAGAGGCTACAGAAGCTATGAAATTAACGAAAAGTCGCTAAAAAAGGGAGAAAGCTGTGTGTGTTTTAAGACTATTTGTTTAAATAAACAGCGGGTAATTAGTCGCTGCGGTGAAGAATATAACCAGGTTAACTCTTTTGAGTGAGAGCAGCAAAAACACACAGTACAGAGACACCGGCAACCGGAAATTATACGATATGCTTACCACGGCACGTCAGCACGTGATACATCGTGATACATCATGGGTAGTTAACAAGTAGTGCCTCATAACTTTATGATTACTTTATGTGTCCAACAAAGCGTAATCTTTATGCCTTTATTTGTTTTGTATCCTCCATACATTTGTAAAATATATTTTTTTGAAAAATACAGTAACTTACCAATAGTTTCTTTAAATGACACAAAATGACTAGTTCCATCCAGTATAAGCTGCAGATTTGCCACTAAAAATTTGGTGAAATGATAGGAGACACTACAAGATAATTTTTTTAAAGTAACTCATCAATTCATGCTCAATATAATAAATGAAAAAACATAAATATATTCTTAAGATTCAGCATTTGATGTAAATTGAACCATTGGTGGAGTTATGGCAGCGTTTATTTATTATATTTAATATTTATCATCCATTAATTTTCTACTCACTCCCCAGAAACTTTTTGCCTCCTGGGGGATCCCAAGGCATCAAGGAGAGAGTCAAGAGGAGACATGGGCTGCGGGTCACAACCCGGGCCACTGCGACAAGGACTAAGCCTTGGTATGCGCTATAGTGAACTATTAGGATGCCCCTGAACAAGACTTTTTTTTTTATGATTTCTTCAACACATATCAATGTGGGGCATCACTGATATTTTTCATATCAATAACAAAAAAAAAATTAAAATAGGATTATTCATCTGTGGTCTCATTCTGTGATGCTCCGGTTAGTGGTGGAAAGTAACAAAGTAGTTTTACCCAATGTCTGTACATTTAAAGAACTTTCTTTACATGACTATATATGTTTTGGGCCACAAACTTCTTTTGGCTAGAGGTGAGCAGTTTCATTGTTTTTTATTTCCACAAAAACAGAAAAACATTTGTTCAAGGGTGTTACAAAGGACCGAAGGTTTCTAGCGTTATCTGACTGAATGTGTGCTGACGACTTTTCATGCTTAGCCAAAGTCGTGGGCAGGTTGTTAAGTTTGCAGTACCCTGCTTTCATCCATGCAGTTTGGCTTGTTGAAAAAAACAGGCAGGGATAGCAGTACAGTAGCTGACTGCTAGCACAGCCACATAGCAAATCTTTTCTTTTGTACCCGTCCATTTGATAAGATTTTACACTTCCTTTTGTGTCTGCTAACAAAAAGCATTTCTGGCATAACATATTTACTTAAAAAGGCACAAAAGAGTTCTACTTTTTGGCGTTAATGTTGTAAAAAAGATGTGCAACATGTTTTTTTCATCTTGCATTCACAATGAAAGGGCTTTAAAAGCCCTGCTTATTCCACAGATTATTTTAAGTAATTTAGTATTTGATGCTGCTTAACTGTTATATTTCTCATCATAACTTCTAAACTATTGATGTAAAAAAAACACAAGTTTATTACTGGCAATAGTGGGAGCCTGTTACCTGGGTGAGGATGTTTTCTTGTGTGTGTATGTAAGTTTATTGTTTCTTGTTATACAGGTAGGCATGAGATATTGATGAATGTGGTCCAGCATCTATAAACTGACTCTATTTGATTTAATGTGATTTGTCTTTCTGTTGAGATGTATTCCAATAGTAGAAGTTGCCACTGGGATGTTGAGAGGTTATTTCTGTCTTTCCAGTTGAGGAGGATTTTTTTTTAGCGATTGTTATGGCAGCTGGTTGTTAATGTTTCAGTGGCGGTTCAACTGATGAAAGCTCTCCTTGCAGACATGCAGATGGAGAAGCTGGAATCCTGTGACATCTGGTTGAGGATAAGGTTTGTGTGATGTTTGTCCAGAATGTTTGAAAGGGTGAGCAGAGTGTTTCACTACTTTAGAAAAGGAATCTTATCTCTGTGACTGTAACTTAGGTTGATACTTGAGTGGCACAAACTGGAACTACTTCTTGTGTTTGAGTTTCTGAACTAAAGTGGAGAAAAGAATACATGATGTTTTCTGCTTCACTTGGGTTTACAAAAGTCTGGACTTCAAACTTCATACTCAATTAACAATAATAATAATCCATTCTTTATTTTAAATACTGCAGCGACTGAAGTACGACAAATCAAGTAGGTATTAGTGCAAAATTAACCCTTTGTGTTTCTTCTGCTGCAATGTAGCAAGGAAACACGGTGCGTCCGCACTAAAAGTGGGAATTTTTTACTAAAAAGTAACTTTGCAACTGTAACTTTGAAAGATAACTATTTGGTTTGAAGAACTCTGACTGCTGGAACCTCATATTAGCTTAACAGCACAAGAACTGTGGATTTTGTCACTATTTCTTTGATTGAAATCTTGTTTGGAAGGGATTTCTTCATGGCCAGTATGGACTGGAGGAAAAAGTAAAGTGACTAATATCTCTTTCAGTGGACATATAGGCATGTGAGTATTGTTATAAGATAAAGTTGAAAAAATGTTAACCTACCATTAAATTGTGATGACGGTCTTGCCATCAGCTCTTCAAAATGTCAACAATAGCTTACTGTTCCCATGTTGTATTTTAATGTGCACATTTTCATATCTTGGTTTGGATGGCTGGTTTCAAGAGTTTTGAGTTGGACAGAAACATTTCCAAATATTAAATTCAGCTCTTTCAGGATGTTGCCTTTGATGTGCGATTGGCAGATCGTTAATCTAACTATTGAATCAGAGCTGTTAAGAAATATGTAAATTTTGCAGATTTTTTAGCAAAAATCTTAATGAATATTCAACCAGTATTTCATATGAGGCGGGAATATGATATTTGTATGCAGGCACATTTCAGTCAATTTGAATAGAAAAAAAACTGGGTTGGTATTTTAGAGCAGGAAGTAACCACTCCATTGTTACAATTTCTGACATGATCAGCCATAGAGGATTTTTTCTATATTAAATGACATTGATGATGCATCTGTTACCCTAACATTTTACTATTATAACTTTAGCTTTTTAGCATTTAACAGCTGGCATTGTGTATACATACTCTGTCAGACTTCAGTACAGACTTTTCACAACAGTGTGGAGTTCCTCTGTGACGTCAAGGAAGGCAGTCTCCCTTGAGTGGCCTGCCTTGAATTCATGTGCTCATGCAGGATGTATAAAAGCATTGTCATTTCAATTCTGTTGATAAACTAATGATGTTTCATATCAAAAACAAAATCAAATTGACATATAACAATTCATTTATGGTCTTATGCTGCCCTCTGGTGGTGCGTCTCTGTCACACTTTAGCATGTTTGAGCCCTGGGAATGTAACTCACGTTGTTTATGTTCAATTGAGCTCCATGTTATTTTTGTTGCATAATATATGGTGACATTACACCAGAGCCATGCAAATTGCTGTAAGCAGTGCAACAGGATTACTTTTTGAGTAAAAAATCTTTTTGACTTAAGAAATCAAATTAATTTTTTTCCAATTTTCCCCCAAATGTCAGGCTTTTGTTTTTGTTTTGTTTTTTTACAGTAAAAAATATTCTTGTTGCTTGTTTTTGAAAATGCTTTCTGTGCTAAGATATCTTCCCTTTCCTATGTAAGGGTATTCACACCTTTTGTCACCTTTGTGTTTGTTTGGTAGATATGTTGCCTACAAAAGAATGGTGGTCTAGTTACAGCCTGGGACAGGCTATCAAATCAGATGCTGGATGTTGTTTCTGTTGGCATCATAGTTTTGCAATCAAAAATATTTATGCAGGCATATAAAAAACATATTATTTTCTTCTGTTATAATTATATGTATTTTTTCTTGTAATCATATAACATTGTTTGATATTTAACATGACAGTGACATCAATTCCCTGGTCTCATGCCACCACCTTTTTACCTTATGTGCTAGTGTCATTAAAAGCATTGTTAGGAAAGACCAAATGTTAAAAGAGCTAAAAGAGATTCTTTGACGGACTTTCTTCTGTTGAGTTGTCCTGTCTTCATGGATTGTGTCCTTGGCAGGCAAATTGATAATGGTCCAGGCTACATGCCAGACATAGTGTGAGTTCAGAACATGTAATGGCATGGTAGCTTATGCTTTCTTACTTTCTACCATTCCACCATTTTATTACATTGTATAGCATATACTGTGTATTAGTATTCATCAAATATTAATACGTATTTCCACACGTGTAAATGTGGAAATACGTGGTGAGTACCCTACGTTCCACAAGCTTAGAGTTCCAACAACTCAACTGTTGTTTGTATTAATAAAGTAATAATAATTAATTAATTAAGAAAAACAAAATGTTTGCAACTGCCAGAAATGTTTGTAAATGTGGTCCAATGTATATGTAATATTGTTATCCCTGGTGGGGTTGTGGACATGCTGGTGGAATTTAGGTAAAACCTTTTATGATGTGTGTTTCATTAAAATCACCAGCTACATTAAAAATTCCATCCGGTTGTTTTGTCATGTGACTGCTGATGACCTCATACAATTCCTGTAGTGCATTTATTCAATTTGCATCCGGGGGAATGTAAACATTAACTAGAAAAGGCAATTTCTGAAGAAATTGGGGTGTGAATGCTGACTGCTGAAAGACAATAAACTGGCACAAAAAGTTGAATAATATCAACAATGTATGAAAGATATGGAATAGTTGAATGTTTGTTGAAAGGCTGACGCTAAGCTGGATTGCTAAAGTTTAGCAAAAAAAGTTGAATAATATCAACAATGTATGAAAGATGTGGAATATTTTAAGGTCTGTTGAAAGGCGCTAAACTGGATTGCTGAAGTTTAGCAAAAAAAGTTTAATAATATCAACAATGTATGAAACATGCGGGATTGTTGAATGTTTGTTTAAAGGCTGGCACTAAATTGGATTGCTGGCTTGAATTTGCGTGAAAAAGCAGCTGAAGGGAGTATGAATTAGTTTGAAAAGTGGGAAATGGTAAAAAAATTATGAATGGGAGATAAAAGTTGAATAAAACTGAGAATGTATGAAATATGTACAATATTTCCTGGTTTGAATAGAGTTTACACCTGAAAGTATGAATAAGCAGATTAAACTTGAAAAAGTCTAAAACTGTCAAATTCCCGTGTGTGTGTGTGTTTTTCACATCCACCAACTGCTGTTAACTGCCGTCTCAGTCCTTAGTCAGACTGGTTATTTTATGGATGTTAACATGACAGTAAGATATCAAACCCAAGTTCATTACTCATATTGCTTGAAAAATGCAAAAAATATAAAAAAATCCTGTGTGTGTGTGTGTGTGTGTGTGCGCGCACATGCGTGTGTCTGTTTGTCACATCCACCAGCTGCTGTTAACTGCCATCTCAGTCCTTGGTCAGACTGGTTATTTTATGGAGGTTAACATGAGAGTAAGATATCTGACCCAATCTCATTGCTCACGTTGCTTGAAAAAGTAAAAAAAATGGCAAACTCCTGTGTGTGCGTGTGTGTGCATGTAGGCTTGTGTCTGTTTGTCACATGCACCAATTGCTGTTAACTGCCATCTCAGTCCTTGGTCAGACTAGACTAGAAAAGTTGGAAATTATGTAAATATTATGAATGGGAGTTAAAAATTGAAAAAAACTAAGACTGTATAAAAGATGTACAGTATTTTCTGGTTTGAATAAAGTTTACACCTGAAAGTATGAATGAGCAGATTAGACTTGAAAAATGACACAGCACTTTTCCCCTCTGTCTCCCTCCTCTACTTTCTGGTCTCAGTTAACATTGCAGTATATGCAGCTCTTGGCTGGTACACCTGTCACTTGAGGACTCGTAGAGCCAAAAGTTTAGGTCCGATTGCTACCTAAGCTGCATTTCTGCGACTGTAACAAATTTTCCTACATTCTGATGTAAAATCACGTATGAGGAGTGAAAATTGTGGAACTGGTAGCAATTTTGATTAGAAATGTTAATGTTCTGTAAAGAGGATGAGCTGAGGATAAAACCTATTAAACTTTAACTTCCAGAGGCCAGCCATGAATCCAATCCCAGAGATAACTCACCATCAGAACAATAAATTTATGTTGAAGTCAAATATGTACTTTTTAGTGTAGTGTATTTATGTGAATTAGGTTAAAGCCATAGTCACATATGATGTACTCAGAATGAATACTTTCTGTATTCATTGATTATTCTCCTGTCTGCTAAAACCTGAGTGAGAAGATAATGGCACCATTATCACCATCCTCTTGAAACATATAAAAGACACCCCTGGTGCTCTGGACTCATTTGCACACCTCACGTATTTGACTGTGCTGTGAGTCCCTCTGCAGAAGCTGAATTAAACTTGCGGAAAGACAAGTGTTGACTTTGTGCTTTATTGGACAAAAATTGCCACCATAATTTGCTGTCGTCGGCAGGATCACTCGTGTGAGCGGACATCTGGGACTCAGGGCTGATGGTAAAGACTGTAGAGCTAGAGTCTGGGACTCTAACCTGAACCTCCCCATCAAAGAAGGGTAGAGAAATGGGGGCCTGACGCCTGAGAACCAGTGCTTGCTCACCGCTGTGATCCAGTGAACTAGGTGGCTCAACAACGCTTGTCTCTCCGCTAAGTAGAATTTGTTGTGGGTCTGGGACCCTTGTATAAAAGATTCTCACCACTGACGGGTGTGTTGTGACAGACATGTCAGCAGGGCAGGTATTGGATACCGCTTTAGAATCGAGGAAGCTTTGGGTCTGGGACCATTTTTTGTTTTGTTGTGGGTCTGGGACCCTTTATTTTGTTTTGGGTTTAGAGTACGGAAAGGTCTATAAACTCTTACAAGATACTGTAAGGATTCTTACACTGTGTTTGGAATAAATGTATAACTGACAGAGTTACTAGGGCAGGTTAGATGTCTCTTATTCTCTATGTTCTAGAGATTTAGGCAGACAAGGTCCCACTAGAGAATCTCGAAATAACAAATCAAAAGGAAAATAAAGCATAAAAATAAATTTAAAAAAAATGGATAAGAGAAAAAGAACAGCTCTGAACCTGAGGGAAGGAGAAAGAGGAGTTTTAAGCATCAGAGGTCTGAGGATTAATTTAGAATCTTGAACTAAAATTTTAATCTGAAGAAATCTTTTTTTCCAGAGACCAGTATAACTAAAGTCGACTACCCTAAATTCCAAATTTTAAATAAATTGATACCTAAGAAGAAAAAAAAAAACAAAGTAAGAATTTAATTAAATCAAATTTACTCATTTTTTCTTTATCTAGAAAAGAAAAAATGGGTACAAATTGTAGTAAGAATAGAGACAATCGGGATGGTGATAATCCTCCTGTATTGATTTCTCCTAATATTATATTTATGGTGCACAGAGGTTGACCAACTCAACATGTGGGCTATAGAGTGTGGCTTTCCAAGCACAGGAAGCTTTAGCCTAAGACAAATAGACAATCTTAAAGTTCAATTAAAGAAAAAAGACGAAGAAAGTACAGTAGAAAGAAAGAAAAGAAAATGAAAAAATGCAGATTAGGGGGAAGCATATGCATGTTGGTTAAAAGAAGCAACGGCCAGGGACAGAAAACAGAAGGCAGGGACAGATTCACTAATCTCTCAGTCTCAGTGCCTCAAACTAGACCCTGATCTGGTCTCGGCTCCCCTCAGAACACAGCCACCACCACCACCCGCTGCATTCAACCAGGCGGCACAGCCAGGCGCTCCAGACCCACGGGAGCGGCTCTATCCACAACTCAGTGAGCTGCACCTCCACCTCCACCGTACGTCACCTCATACAACGCACCTAGGACCCCACACCGTACTCGACTGGGCACAGTGGGGAAACAACATCAATCCCTTGGAAGTTCATCTACGAGGCATCAAGCCAGAGATCTGCGAGATGGTGAAACACAACTGTGTCCCTTGGGACTCTTGAGGCTGTCGAAAGACATGCCATCAATGCTGAAAAATATTTGAATGATAAAAAATTGAGGAAGAGCATGCAGATGACAGACAGATGGCGCAACTGATGTTGTATGAACAAAATACCAGAGGGCATGGGAGAGGTCGTGGCCGATTGGGGAGAGGTCGGAGGAGGTCCGACGCCTGCTTCAAGTGTGGACAGGTGGGACATTGAAACAATCCCAGTGGAGGTTACACAGAGCCTTGATGTCTCTGTAGAAGAAGGTAAAAGTAAGTGAAGAATGCTATGGAGGTAAAAGTAAGTGAAGAAACTGTTGTAGTGGAAGAAGTGATGGATATGAAGGCAGAGAGTCAGATAGGTGAAGAGCTTGAACAGGTCAAGAAGGAACAGATCAAAGAAGATACAGAGGTCCAGAAACCAGATGTAAAAGAAGCAGATGAGGACAGAGGCAGCAGCCAGCGAACCAGAGACAGAAAAAAACATCATCGGGAAAGTATGCAGAAGTAATGGCGCAGGTGATCGAGGTGATTGAGGAGGCTGTGAAGGAGATCGAGCCTGTGTCCACAGAGATCACTGCAGCATCATGAACAGCTGAAGGCTGACTGACTAGAGGCGGGGCCGAGGACAGTGAAGGATTCATCTGGTTTTGACGCAGTAACGACAAGAGACGTCGAGAGATCAACCTGCACTTCAGGCACGTGAGAGCACTGACACACACACACACACACACACACACACAGAAGTTTGAAAACAAATGGCACAGAGAAGGTCAAGATAAAGATAAGCTCAAGCTTGACTGGTTGTACTGGGATTATTACCACTGTGCTGTCTCAGTAGTTCTGACTGACTCACTCTCTCCCACTATGTTTAAAGTGCCAAACTCTGATCCTCATGTTTTATTAAACAAAAAAAAATGGAAATAATTGGGACCTTGGACAAAGAGATGTAACAATGCAACTGGGTGGGGGGATAGATAGATAGATAGATAGATAGATAGATAGATAGATAGATAGCTAGATAGATGCACTGCTCTTAATCCTGCTACTCTCTTCCCCACACCAGATGATGGAGAGCCAAATGATTGTGTTGCAGTGATAACTGAAGCTTGTTCTCCCAGACCAGATTTACAAGACATACCATTGGCTAATGCAGATTTTGAACTGTTTGTGGACGGCTCAGCCTCAAGAGACCCAACAACTGGTAAAAACCAAGCAGGTTTTGCAGTCACTACCTCGCATGACACAATTTTAGCTTACCACTCCCATCAAATTACTCTGCACAAGCAGCAGATTTAGTGGCATTGACAGAAGCGTGTAAACATGCTACAGATAAAAGTGTCAACATATACAGTGACAGCCGATACGCATGGGGCGTGGTACATGACTTTGGTCGTCTTTGGGCTAACAGAAAAATGCCCATCCATGGGCAAACCTATTGCTCACCATACCTTGGTTGCTGGTCTCCTTGATGCTGTGTTGTTACCAAAACAAATTGCTATCTGTAAATGTGAAGCACACACTAAAAACCTTGATTCAGTTTCACAGGGAAATGCTAGAGCTGATACTATCGCAAAAGCTGCAGCAAAACAAATACTACTAACAGCTCAGAGTGTTTCTGTGCCTGATTCACCTGTAACACCTACCGCTGATTTACAAGAATTGCAGACAAGGGCCACTCAGGAGGAAAAGGCCACTTGGAAAAAAGCAGGCAAGTTTGGCACAGTCCAGATGGCAAACCCTGTTTAGAAAAATAGTTGTTTCCTCACTATGCTAAGTTGACACATGGTAGAGACCATGTGTCAAGGGATTCTGTAATTTCCCACAAAATTTTTGTCAGAGCTGTGTGATCTGTGCTGCTAACAACATAGGCAGAGGAATACAGACTCCAGAGGAATACAGACTCCACAAAGCACTCATCCACCTCCTAACAAACACATTGACTTATCACCAAGCGAACATCAACATCAGTAAGTGAACCAACATTTTCCCCCGCCTTGTGTTGGCGAGGAAAAGAGGGGTGTGGATTGTCAGTAGGACCACAAATTTCTCAAACTCAGGAAGAGGCAGCACACTGAATACAGGGGTAGATTGAGGACACACTGCTGTTAAGATGATGCCAACGGACAAACCGTGGCATCCAAATGGGCAATTAGGGTATAGTCAGAGGAAAGGAATATGCTTTTTGTTCCTATTGATTGTCATCATAGTCTACTACATTACTACTGTTGCTTGACATCCTGGGGCATAACAGAACAAAAAGGGAAGTGGAACATGATTTCCCTGGTGTTGCTTTGCAGACATACACTCACGGCCACCTGTGGACCAGCATGGGATGGAGGAGCAAGAGGAACATTTAAAAGTGCATACCCTTACATCGCTCAGCTGAACCTAACCAACACTGCTAGTCTACATAGCGCAGTGGCAGCTGGTTTCACTGCTCTCTCCCCTAGCATCCAGGGTCTCAGAAATGTGGCCCTGCAGGACAGGTTGGCTCTAGACATGATGCTCACCAGCCAGTGCCATATCACTGGGCCTGATTGCTGCACCTTCATTCCGGACATTTCAGACAACATGACTCATGTTGTTTCCCACCTGAACAAATTGTTCCAAGAAGAGAAAAGCAAGGACTCCCAGAATCCTACAGGATGGAGTTGGTGTTCTTGGCTGACTATGGGCGGATGGAAAATTACATTGATAAAACTTCTTGTACCTCTGCTGTTGTCTCCTGTGTGTCAGGATGTAGTCAGAATGAATAGTCTCTGTATTCATTGATCACTCTCCTGACCACTGATGAGATAATCACATGTCACGCATCAGCTGTCAATTGATATACATGTCACATTGTAAGTACTGCTAAAACCTGAGTAAGAAGATAATGACACCATTGTCTTCTCCTCCATGACTTTGTCCTTTTGAAACATATAGAAGACAAACACCCCTGGTGATCTGGACTCATTTGCGCACCACATGTATTTGACTGTGCTGTGAGTCCCTCTGCAGAAGCTGAATTAAACTTGCAGAAAGACAAGTGTTGACTTTGTGCTTTATTGGACAAAAATTGCCACCACAATGACACAGCTGAACTTGTGACTTGACTATGAATGAAGAAATAATTCTGAATTAATTGTGTCTGTGTAGACAGCAGATTAACGTAACAGTTTCAGTATCCAGGCAAAGTATACAAGTATACCAGGGTTATATTTCAACAAATGAGGTTAAATCAGATCCACCTCAAACTTGATCAGCATATAAAAAAGACCTTAACGATGAAACGTTGTTCAACTTTGGTGCAGAACTCAAATGGCCTGCCCATGGCGGCATGGAGCATTTCAGTGTTTCAACATGAAATAAGAAAATGTTGTAACTCTACTCCATATGGTCAGATCTTTTCCAAATTCAACATGTTTGATAATATTCCTGGCCTGAGGACATCTTTATACCAATATTCACTCACAGTCATAGCGTCATCTACTGACAACAGGAAGTCCGATTTACATGAAATGTCAAAGAAGTAGCCCTAGACCTAGACATACAAAATCTGGTAGACAGATGTCAAATCCCCAGACGTAAAGAAAAGTCTCCCCCCTCCTTGATAAAACCCAACAAGCCACCCCTTTCTTCTTCTTGCACTGTCTCATATCAATCAATTACTTCAGCACCAGTTCTCCAATAGTGGTGAATGACAGTATCAAGGCATAATGTATGTATTCACATAAAAAAAATACTGAAAAGGTGAACGCTGTAAGGAAAAAGAGAAAAAAAAGAGGATGGTTTGGAAGCGTACCTATAACGTAATCAGGCCATAAAGCTGGAGACAACGTAGACAGGAAAGGATGGAGGACATCATCTCTAGACATCAGCCTATCTGAGCAATTTGGCTCCTGCTTTAAGAATGCTGTCCCCACAGAAGCAGGCCTTTTTCAAGAGATCTTGTATCAAGCAAAATTAAGTCAGGCTTCCTGGTCCCAACCAGCCGCAGGTACAATTTTCTTGCAAGACTTGTATGGCCAAATGTAGATGTACAGGTGTATGTAGGTGTAGATGTATGTTTATAAGGGGTCAAAGGGTCAAAGTGGCAAATTAAATCAAACCATCTATAGCACATGGTGATGGGCAATTATTTATTTCCATATGATCTGAGCATTTCAGAACCAGAATCAGAAGTAAGTTTTCAGTTACAAGGAATTTGCTGTGGTGGTGCACGACCATAAAACTTAGAGAAAAAAGATATTAGTTGTAAAAGACAAGTAGTGCAAAAAGTCAAGAAACATAACTATAAAATATAAAATATAAAATAGGAACATAAGTATTTACAATACAGAAATGAAAAAGATATTATTACAAAAATGTGCAATGTATATGTGTGACGGGTCACAGCTATCTGTGAGATGCAGCTCCACACTACTGTTGCTTCTACAGACCACAGACGACGACCAGGTGGATTATGGGGTGTTTTATTACAGCTCTTCCCTGCAACACAGCATACAGCAGCACAGTGGTGAGGGAAAGCTCAAGCATCACAGTCTCGGGATAATAACACCACAGTGGAGTCCTCTTTTCTCTGTGCAGTACCCACACCAACCACTGCGCCAGTAAAAGGCGGTGTTGCACCTTTTTCTGCCATAATTTAACAGGCATAGATCTACTCCGTTACATATGCTTTTAAAATGAAAAAAAAAATGTTGCAGGAATGTACAAAATATGTACATATGAACAAAACAGGTACAGATGTGCGTTAATGTAATGCATTACAATGGGGGTACGTTAATGTAACGTATAGTGTCTATCGAGGGAGGGGATCAGGGTCAGTGTCAGTGGGGGTCCAGGGTCTTGTTGATGAGGCCGACTGCAGACAGGAAGAAACTGTTCTTATGGCGAGAGGTTTTGGTCCTGATGGACCGCAGCCTCCTGCCAGAGGGGAGAGTCTCAAACAGTTTGTGTCCAGGGTGGGGGGGGGGTCGGCTACAATCTTCCCTGCACGCCTCAGGGTCCTTGAGGTGCACAGGTCCTGGAGGGATGGCAGATTGCAGCCAATCACCTTCTCTGCAGAGCAAATGATACGCTGCAGTCTGCCCTTATCCTTGGTAGCGGCAGTAGCTTTACCAGATGGTGATGGAGGAGGTGAGGATGGACTCTGGAAGATTGTCATTGTCTTTGGCAGAAAGGTCATCCTCTGTTGGGCTTTCTTGGTGATGGAGCTGATGTTCATCTTCCACTTGAGGTCCTGGGAGATGATGGAGCCCAGGAAGCAGAAGGTCTCCACAGTGTCAACTGGGGAGTCTCTCAGGGTGATGGGGGTGAGCAAGGCTGGGTTCTTTCAATAATCTACAACCATCTCCACTGTCTTGAGAGCGTTGAGCTCCAGGTTGTTCTGTCTGCACCAGGTCACCAGATGGTCAATCTGTAAACTGTCTCATCCCCTGCAGAGATGAGCCCGATGAGGATAGTGTCGTCCGCAATTTCAGGAGATAGACAGACTGGTGACTGGAGGTGCAGCTGTTTGTGTACAGGGAGAAGTGAAGAGGGGAAAGAACACATCCTTGAGGGGAACCGGTCAGAGACATGTTTTCCTAGCCTGACATGCTGCCTCCTGTCAGGAAGCCTGTGATACACCTGCAGGTGGAGTCATGGGATGATGGCGTTGAAGGCAGAGCTGACATCCACAAACAGGATCCTGGCGCAGGATGGAGGATCTGGCCCAGTTGCTTTGCGGGGGTTCTGTCTCTTAAAGAGGCTGTTTCTTTCTATGATGGTGAGAGGTGTGAAACTTGTGAGGGAGGAAGTGGCCTCTGAAGTGTACAGCTGTGGAGAGGCCCAGGCCCCAGCTGTGGAGAGGCCCAGGTCCCTGCTGTGGTGGGGGAGGTGAAGCTGGTGGGCTGGAGCTGGTGGATGGAGATGGGGTCAGGACTGTCCCACTGTCTTTCAAAACAACAGTAGAACTTGTTCAGTTGATTGGCCAGGCGGAGTTGTTAGCAGAGTGGGCGGGTATGGGTATAGTTGGTGATCTGTCTGAGCCCCTTCCAGACAGAAGCAGAATTGTTGGCTGAGAACTGTTGTTGGAGTTTTTCAGAGTACAGTTTAGCTTCTCTCACCTCCTTGCTAAACCTGTACTAGACCTATTTGAACCTGAAACCTGTCTCCACTCCTGAATGCTCCCTCTTTTTCTTCAGGCTGTGAAACTCCTTAACTCATCCTCCACAATCTAACCCTAAATAATGATTATTGTTATATTTTTTAAGTAGAACAATGGGACAATAGCTACATCTTGTCCTACAACCCTGTGTTGTAAAATGACAATAAATGCACCTTGTATTCTTGTATCTAGTGTAGTTTCTGCCTAACGAGGTGTAGTCCAGTAATAGGAATTCAAAAGTTATTAAATAATGGCCTGAAAAAGGAGGAGTCTGTCGAAAACATGTTCATTCAATTCCATGAACACACTGTAGTTTATTTTGACTTAATGCTCAACATCCTGCTGCTGGTCTAACTAGTCTTTACATAAAACAAATTAAAAAACCTACCTTCTATCTGAGGAATTAGCCTACTAAATAATTGCAATATCACATACATTAAAGTTAATTATTATTAGTAGTAATATAACAATTATATTATATAACAACAAATGTGGATTAAGCCACTGCAGAAAACTGTCCCAAACAAAACTTACTATTCCCTACTGTTTGAGTAACAAATGCCATACTACAGAGGCCAACTGTGCCCATAAGTTGTAGTAATTCAGGAGAACTCATAATAGGTCTATTCCTCTGTGAAATTACACCAATGTAAAAGAGGCCCAACCAATTTTTGCCCCTGGACCCCATAACATATAAAAGATGAATTAACAATTTACAAACTGCTTTTCTATCACTTAATTTTAATGTCAATTTAATTATTAGCTTTAGAATGTTTTAATTTCATATGTAATAATTATCACTATCCTCATTATCATATTCTTAACTCATTACACAGTGTGTCAACAATGAAAGTGCCTCCATGTGCTGAGACCCGGCTCTGCTGACAGTGTGCGGCCGCGCGCTGCCATTACAGCTCCCAGCGCACGGTAAACAACACAACGTCACTTCCGCTTTTAGGTTGACAGCAAAACAACAGAAGCAAGAACACACACCGAGGAAACGTTTGTGAAAAGCAGCTACTGTAACAGAATGAAGGTAAGAGAGAAACCTCGGCAGCTCCAGTTGTCAGTCATAAACACAACACCAGCTATGTAAAGTCACAAATATCTGTGCGCTGTAACAGTTACGTATTTTATGTATCGTTTGTGTGTGCGTCGCACAGAACAAGTTAATGTAACCAGCAGAGATACTGCAGATGTAAAATCAACTCTTGTTTACTGTAAAATACGGTTCCGCTGTGCAGAAATGTGATACAGGTTAACTGCCAGCACGCCATGTACAGTATCTGACGTTAACAGTTCAGTATGGTGACACATCACCCTACTGATATTATGTGACAGTAATATCATCCAGCTGTGATGATAAAATGAAAATGTTATTCAAAACGATGGGTTGATGAAACAGTTTCCATGAGAGGCTGAAGTTTTCCGTGCATTTCTTGAATATATCCCGCTACATTTCAAAGGGAAATTACAATACAATACAATATTACAATGTTACATTACACAGCCTTTACTATGTGTACATAAACCCAGGTTAGTGACGGCCATCCAACGAATGACTTTTTGTTTACATTTTTCACACTGGATCTATAAGATATTGATTTTCTTTCTTTCTTTAAAGTTTAAATATATTTTCCTTAATCTGGCAAACAAAATTGTAGTTGAGCTACATATGGAAATTATATACATATTGAAATATACTATACTATATAGCAGTGGCGGACCTTGCATTTCACACCTAGGCCTTCAGTAGTGCTCGTCTGAATTAATCCACCTCTCAATAACTACTTTATGGCTATTTATACACCAAGTAGATCCGACCGTGCAATCTGATAGGTCAATAAGACGTTTAGAGCATTATCAAATGAGCACGACATCAGCGCATCACTAAAAATGTCACTCCGACTACAGTGCCTGAGTCTGTGTGGTTTCCATGGCAACAATACACGATTCCTGCATCGGAAGTTAGTAAAGAAGGACAAAACAAGATCCTCCATGAATTTTATGGAGCCGTGAGGAACAGCCAGAGCCAGCGTTACTCAGTCAGCAGCTACGTCAGATTGAGAGCCGCGATTAACCGTTATATTAATGATCCACACACAATAATGCAGCCCGGCCCGGACCACCAGCCCAAAGCGTCAGTAGCCTATTTGACTCCCGGGAATGAGAACCGCGTGGAGTCAATCATTCCTCCAGAGTTACATATTGCCGCTTTAAAGAAACCATTATGCAAAAATGCAGTATATAGGGCCGTTGCATCACAGACAGATAACTCGTGTAGCCAGAATAAATGCCTTTACTGGGGGTTGTAAATCAACACAAGTATATTTCTGCTCGTTCAGCTTGCAACAGATGCAATTTGCTAGCTCTAGCTAGCACGCTCTCTGACTATCCAATCAAAGGGCGGGAATACGCTGACGTTACCATACGTCTGCTAGAAGGCCTTGGTGTCGTCAACTCAAAATCTGATTGGTTAAAGCAACAGTCTGATCGACACTTATTTTATATTACAGGGCCCGCAGAACTGATTGTGAAGGCCTCCAGGCAAATTTCTTTGACCCTTGCAACAAATTATGGCTGAACTGTGATTGGATAAATGCTGTTATATGAATATACATGTTTGGAAGCAGTGCAACCAGGGGAAAAGCTATGAAAGGAGGCGAATAGACCATTTGGAATTATTTATTAAGTATTAATGGAAAAAATAATAATAATACATTTAAAAATAATAATTATAATTAAAATAAGTCTGTAATTCAGATATTTCTTAGGCCAGCAGAGAAGGCCTTGCAGGCCCTGACGGCCCACCACTGCTATATAGTATATATAAATATCTAAATAGGAAGTTTTTTTATTTGATACTTTGGCAACAACTACTCTTACGGGGGTCCATATTAAAATATACAGTATAATCAACAAATACATATTCACACATATTCACAATCAACATCACCTACAGAAAATAAAACTTTTTTTTTTTTACAATATGACCTTGACACCTAAACCAATAAAAAAACATCAAAGCCAAACATATGAGCCACAAACATTGAGCAGAACAGTTGGCAGTATTACAAAAATAATGATAAATCCCCTGTCATTTGCACATCTATACTTTTCACTATTCTTCCCTGCAGTATTAATAATGACCAAACAGTGCAGAATATATCCATATCTAGCTTATTAGATGAAGAAGAATAGCACCACAATGAAGCTCTCAAAAATGATCTCACGCCTTCAGCTGGTACAAAACGCATGGTGACTGGGCTTATGCATTCAAGGCCCCTCAGTTGTGGAACTCCCTGTCTGAGGATATGAGGCTCGCAGAATCAGTGACTTCTTTAAATTACTTCTCAATACTAATTTAAAAAAAAAAAAACTTTTATTAATTTTAGCACACCGTTTTATTTCCATATTTCCAACATATTTTTTCTGTTTTATTATTACCGTTGTTGTTTTTATCGTTATTGTTGGGGATTTTATTTTTGTATTATTTTGTTTTTATTTTAATTGTCTGATTTTATTTACCTTTATTAATGTTTTCATCCTGGTTCAACCATATAAAGCACTTTCTAGCTTTATTTTGAAAGTGCTGTATAAGTAAAGTTTATTATTATTATTATCATTATTTATTATTAATATCGGACTGGTCAGTTAACAGAAATTAATCCCGTCATCCAGGATTAATGTGTTGTTAATCTATAAGAGAGTAAAATATAATTCAAATTTTAGTTTAAATTTTAAATTGAATATTGGAAATATTCCAATAATCCATATTATAACTCCTCACACAAGCTGTAATGAACTGTATTAGCCTGTGTGACAAAGCTGTCCATACTTGCTGTCTAATATATGACCTGAGCTGTAAGTATTGAAAGTGCTACCTGCCTAAAGCTTATTGAATCCATTGATAAAGTTTGAAATTAGCATATAGTTCATCTTTACCTTGCATTAGCATTACTTGTTATCAATTGATAAGATTGTTAGCTAATAACTCTAAGGCACGTTGGGTTACCTGTTAGCAAGCCCAACTGATTGTCAAACTGAAATGTCACGCTGGCTAACCATAGTTGTGTCAAAATGAATACCCATTACACTATCTGAAACACCCAAATCGGTAATACATCCAACAACCTAAGAAAATAAGATATAAAATGTTCTATAACCATATTTTGTCAAAGATTATCATTCTCACTTAAACTTGTGAGCCATCTTTTTATTTTCTGTGGCAACTCCGACCAAGACAAATGACATTACGTTTTGGGCCTCTTCTGTAACCCAACCACCCCACAAACCCTATTTGGAAGTTTAACTTTCTTAAACTTCCTTTACGTTTCGTACTGCTGCCACAGCTGGACATACTTGGGAAAAATGGAAGAAACCTCAAGAAGAGCAACAGAGGAGGGATCTCCTAATCCCAGGATGGACAGACATGAAATGGATGCCGTGTGTACGAACCAACATAGTGAAATTACAGTTATGGACAATCATGATGACAAAAACATAAATAGATTCTAAACGTATATTAAAAATGGATTCTGGAGGATGCAAACAACTTCAAGTGTCACCAAACACATAGGACCTGGGCCACATGACTTCCTCTCCTCCTTGGAAAAGAGAAAAGAACAAACACATACAGAGCAAGAGAGAGAGACAGGGACAACAAGCAAACAAGGGAGAGAGAAAGACAAGAGGAAAGGCTTTTCTAGGATGAAGATCCAGATCCAAAACATCTGGAATGAGGCACTGACCTCAAGAGGAGAGAGTCCCAGGAAGGCCAATGGTCCAGCACAGAGACGTCTGAGTGAAAAGAGAGGACAAGTAGGAGAAACTAAGGAGAGAGAGAGGGAGAGAGGCACACAGCTGTGCTTGTAGGACACAAACGATGAGAGGGTTAGGGGAGAGAGAGATTCAATAGTTTTCAGAAAACGTACAGTATTCCTTTTGTCAGGTTAAACATGGACTATAGTACTAGACTTAATAGATTAGTTGAGACTGAGATCGACCTGCTGGTAGGATAATGGTAACAGGTACAAGGTAATCAAAAATACGCAGCTAGCTTTAAAGGTCCCATCATAATCTGACTGTATCAGCAGGAAGGTCCCTGCAGCCTGCTGACTTCTTTATAACTCTGGGGACAGACAGGAGCCCTGCAACACCTTAAAGTCTAATCTGACATGGATAGGGAGCCAATGAACAGAAGCTAAAATTGGTGTAATATTATGGTATAAAGATGTTATACTGTATAACAAATATAAATGGAAAACTCAACAGCCCCGTCTCTTTCAAGAGATGGTGTCTTTTAGGATTCTAAACACATTGCTGTGGACGGCTGTAAATAGCTCTGCTTTTCCATGCAGAACTACTTGCACTTTGTAATATCGAGTTCATGCTATCTTTCAGGTGCTGACTTCACAGCAGGAGGCGGAGAGCAGCTCTCCTGTTGACTTCAACAACCACCACATCTGTGAGGACAGAGAACAGGAGGAAGTTCCTCCCTACCCCCAAGAGGAACACCCACATGGTGAGGCACCACACCCACACTAGTTCTCAAGAACTAGAGATCTTCACAAGTCAATCATCCTGGTCTCCGAGACCTGACTTAGAACCCAAGTTAGGCCAGGGTCCAAATTCTATTCCCATTGTCCTGTTGTATAGCTGATAGTCTCAGGTATGTATGTGAATATGTGTAATACCAGAGTGGACATGGTTTTGGGTGTGTGTGGGGCAGGTGGGGTAGATAACCTAATTACAGTAATGACATGAGCTGATGTGTGGTCTAAAGTTTTAGTGTGTGTATGTGAGTGTACAAAGTATCGGTTTCATATATTTGTTATTCTACAACACAGGGTTGCACAATGAAATGCAAGTTGTAGTCCCAATTGCTACATAATTAAAAAATATATATATTGGGGGAATGTGAAAGATGAGTTAAGAGTTCTTATGGCTTGAGGAAAGAAGCTCTGTATGACAGCGGATATCTCTTGCCAGCACACAGCCATGGGGGGGGTCCAGTGTTCAACACTAGTGGTGGAGGTGTGACCATCAATTGTCTGGGGTCCCATATCTAATAGCAGAGGATTGTACACAGACTTGGAAGGCAGACTTAACAGCTGACAGACTGACTCTTTGTTGAGGAGATCAAAATGAGCATTGAATATGTTTAGCTCATCTGGTAACGTGGCCTCACACATGATGGGGGCACTCCTACTTTTGTAGCCCATGATGTTCTGAATGGCCTGCCACATATCCTTGGTGTTGTTGGTGTCGTGGTCTTTCTCCAGTCTTTCCTGATGTCTCTGTTTTGCCTCCTTGATTCCAATTTTCAGTCTCACTCTGGCAATGTTAAATGTTTCCTTGTCACTTGAACTAAAGGCAGCTTTTTGGCTCTGAATAGGGCCCTCACTTCTCCATTCGTCAAGTCGTTCTAGTTGAAGAATGATTTAATGGTCTATGTGATCACCACATCAACATATTTGCTGATGTGGGATCTGTTGATGACATCCTCAAGATTGATGTGGTTCTCCTGGGTGGCAACATCTCTGACCATGTGCCAGTCTGTGCACTCAAAACAGTCCTCTAGAGGTGCTTTAGCTTCATCTGTCCACACTTTAGCTGTTTTTACAGATGGTTTATCCATTTTAATCAGCTGGGAGATAATTTGGCAGGAGAAGCATAGAAATGTGGTCTGATTGTCCAAAATGGGGGCAAGGGAGGGCTTTGTATGTGCCAGGAATTTTTGTGTAAACATGGTTCAGGGTATTTTTTCCCCAGGTGGGGATGTGGAATTTAGGTAAAACAGTTCTTAAGTTTTTTTAATCACTAGCTACAATAGAAATACCCTCCGGTTGTTATGTCATGTGACTGCTGCTGACCTCATACAGCTACACTCTACTTTCTCATACATTTTTTACTTTAATATCAGAAAATTTCTGAATTTTGAGTTATAGATTTGCAAGAAAAAACTCAGATATTCATGCAGCCCCCTCTTTTACCACCATGACATCACTGTGGTAACTCAGCAGCAATCCCATCAAATGAAACCAGTGACATATATAATTCCATTTCACTATCAACAAGGCCCTAGTCTGAACTGAATGCTGTCAGTTTACTGTAAAGATCACAGCAGCACATGGTAAACTATGTAAGGAGAAAGAGATAAAATGTGAGTCTTGTACTGCCTTATAAGATCACTGTTATACATTTATACTACATGCAAATTGTGTCTCTGTCTCAGATCTCTCGCTTCAGTCTTTAACTCTGTCTCTATCTGTCTCTCAGATTCAAATAAACTTGATTGGCATGAATGATCAGAAATCTATATTGCCAAAGCTGTACAAAAAAAATATTATTATTAACACTGGTGAATGACCAGTAATAAATAAACAATAACCTGCAAAAATCAACAATTATATAATTGCCTCTCTGTATCTGTATCTGTTTCTGTCTGTCTCAGACACAGATAAGGACCACCCCAGGCTAGAAGGAGGAGTCATGTGGAGAGTCGGCGGCGGCCTGTTCAGCATGACACGAAATGTTGTTGGTGCAACCCTGGGGGGTGTCGCGTGGGTAGGAACTAAAAGTTTTGAGCTCACCAAGACAGCTGTGACCAGTGTGCCAGCAGCCAGTGCAGGATTGGTCAAAGGGAGCGTCTCCATGGTTACAGGAGGTGTCGGAGCAGTGGGATCTGTGGTGGCAAGTAAAGTCACACCAAGGAAAAAAGACAAAGCTGACTAATGGACAGTGGGCTCTGTGTGTGTTCGTGTGTGTGTGTGTGTGTGTGGGTGTGGGTGTGGGTACGTGTGTGTGTTCATGTCTGTAATGCAAAAAAGAGCAAAATACCTCGAAAGTTTAGAGAACAGTCATCACTGTTCTTCAGATTAAAGCAGTGTATTCACTCATGCAGCTACAAAGATACAAAAGCAGCACAATGTCAGTCATTGTCAGTGGAAATCTACTACACAAGGAGGCTCGGCCATCAGTGCAAAGGTGCAACAATCATGCAACAATGGGGAGTTGAGAAATGTTTAACTTAATGTAAATGTCCTGTGATAAATGGGGACAACTTGACAGATTGCCACAGGAAATGTATATATATCTGAAAACAAGTGTCAAAGCAGACAATTGTAAATTGTAAAATGTCCTCAAGTGCAAACATGTTTAAAGGCTCAGATTGAGCAAGAATCTGCAGACAGCACTTCACTTTGTATCTGCATGTCTGAACACATGGTCCTCAACAGGATACAACTGCTTGGATTCAAAAGAAAACATTTTGGTTAATAATATTATTAATATAGATTATTATTACAACATTTCTCAAAATGTTGTGTTTGAGTTTGGGATCCCATGATATATTCTGGTTAGGTAAAAGTACAATTAGTTCTAGTGGGAATCAAGGACGACACAGCTCTACATGCATGTTACTATAGAGTCTTAATACTGCTCAGTTTGTATAGGTTTGTTTTTATTTTATGTTACGCCACCAATTTCCTGAAGCTGTAGTTTAAAACACGTTTACTTTTACTGTGCAAAACCAAGTTGCATTCCCCACATTTCTACAACAGAAGTGAAGGTTGCAAAGTTAGCATGACCCCGTTGGTCAGACACAACTATGATTATTAGACCTAGGTAGAAAACTATCCTAATTTTCCTTTAACTTCAGCTCTTTCCAGACAATATCAACAATTTAAATCTCAACAAAATCCATCGAGGGGTAACTGACATTTTGAATAAGTTTTTATCAGTGTCAGAACCAGTATTTAGGTTTATTACCTTTTTGTTGAATCTGATGAATCCTGTCTTATGTTCCTTCTTCCCCCGTGAAATTATGGGTCTAATGGAAATTCATTAACCTGCTTTACATAATTTCAGCCAGTCTTATGTAATTTTAAGGCTGCTTTAGATACAGCATACAGATAGCATCTCAGAAAGGACTGAAATCTATTCAGACAGAAAACAGTACAATGTGAACTGAACAAACAAACCAAAAGAAGGGGCTACGTCGCTGGGGTTGTGTAAGTACTGGTGAAAAGATGAATCCAAGAAGTCCCGTTTGACAAATAGTCAGATTGTCAAATTTAGTTTGAAGACTTATCAAACAATGGTTGTACTTTAATACAGAATTTTCTAACATGTTGACAATAATTTTAGCCTCTGTCTAGATCACTAAAAGGTAAACAGTAGAATTGTGCTGTTAATATTGAAAAGTAACCGTTTGTGCCAATACAATAGTCTCATTGAAATGAAGGAGGCTTTTGATGTAGATGCTAATGTTGGAAACGGCCTTAGGCCATGTCATGGTACAAGAAGCAAGTATTTAGTTGTTGGTGTCTATAGTGCCACCATGTAGCCATTCATAAAGCCCTTTCTTAAACTTCGTAAACCATTTTTTCAAATAGCTGTTCACAAGCACAACCATAGACCGCAATTCAGAGGTGGGGGACAAGGTTAGGACATTTCCACAGGGTAGGGATTCAACAAGGAACTTAGTTATAGCATAGGGGTAGATTTGGGTATGATCACTCCCCCTCCCCTTGTTCATGTGTGGATCAGCAGTTATTGTGTGGGTCATTATTAAATGCATCGTTTGTATGCAAATCCTATTGTTATCATTAAAATCTGGTAGCAGCTTGTCCAGAACAGAGAGGCACAGGCAGGTGGAGCTGCAGGGTGAATGACTGGCTGTATGTTTGTGAACTGATTGAAAGTGGAAGTTTTGGGATGGATCTGATTGAAGCTGAACTTTATTAGTTGCAGAACTGTTGAGTTGTCAAGTCAACAGACTGAAAGAGAGGACAGAACCACAGAATCTCAGGTGTGGTTTGAAAATGACTTATGCCTGGTTCAGACTACACAATATCATATTTGTATGTTAAGATGTTCACTTGGTCCATTTAGGAGATTATAGAGTCATACATTCTTGCTGTGACTTGACTTCACGTTGGTCCCCGACCAATCATAGTTTGCCGTCTTTCATGACGTGTGTGATGTCATCACGAAGGAGGTGCACCATGGGTGTCCGACTTTCAGGAAAAAGAATGTAAACAAACAATGGTGTATATGTGATACTGGCTGTCTTGAGTCTTGGAAACCTAAAA
Organism: Lateolabrax maculatus; assembly: GCA_031216445.1. Classification (NCBI taxonomy): domain Eukaryota; kingdom Metazoa; phylum Chordata; class Actinopteri; order Acropomatiformes; family Lateolabracidae; genus Lateolabrax; species Lateolabrax maculatus. The sequence continues at coordinate 1,769,092 of CM062214.1, read as the reverse complement.
AAAGCAGGATAAAACAACTGTGACCTTTCCTCTGTTTCAGTGTTCCACCTCGCAGCACCAACAAAATCATTCCTCTTTCAGATAGGGCTAGAATTTTTGTGTCACTGTTCAATGCAGATTATTTGCAATATATGCATTATTTTCTGCTGACATATACTGTAATGTTTTTTTTTTTTTTTTTACTGTATCATATTTAGTATTGAGATTATGTACCTTTACTTTGTATTATTTCCTCTGAAGTATGTGTACCGCTAATGCATGCATGTTTTTACCATTGTCTTCGCTGCCAACCTATAAGTGGAGCCCATTTCACAACATTTATGTGTCCCTATTCTTACATGCAGATCACAAATTTTGGTAGAATACCATTTCACAAATGGTACAATCATATTTGTAAATCAATAAATGCAATTTATTTGTGAAATGTATCAAAAAGGGTAAGGGGAAGTGAACACTGAAATATCAGCTTACATGCCACAGATGTAATGAAACTGGCTTCAAGCGAGCAAAGGCAGAGGAAGCTTTGTAATACACATTATTGACACTGAAGTGGGTGACGTATATGGAAGGGGGAATATGTTTGGTATCAGTTAACCTGATAATATAAGATCTTCTTTTTTGGATGACTGGACAAATAGAATTGAGATCACTGATTTTTTTTTCTCTCTATTTTGCTTAATGTGTGTTAATACAACAGGTCAGTATTAGACTGTCAGTGTGGAACCTTGACTCTCAATATTTTTCAGTAGAGTTTCGACCAAACCAGAACATAGTTTTTTTTTCCAGAAAACATCCAAAAAAATAGGAAATCACAGGCCTGCAAATAAAGTGTTAGAGCTAAAAGAGCTTGAATAAATATTGAAGTTATACTGTATTTGTCGGTTTCCAGAAACAGCACTTCAATGGGATGCTTACGTTGCTCTTTGTCTGCTGGGTGTAATACTTTGATTAAACGTAACGCTTATTAAGAAAGACATAAAACAGCTGTAAAATGTTCAGTAAGATGAGGGTAAACTTTTTATAATAGCATACATGTAGGTGACAATCCTGTCCCTTATGATGTGATGGTCTAAACCCAAACTGTTTGCATTTATGTGAATTTTGTAGTTGGACTGTTGAAGTGAACCTACATTTTTATAAGTAAGAAAATAAAATCATTCTACATTTGTGGCATGCCTCAGGCTTCCTTCTCTCTCTACTTTCATGTTACTTTTAGCCTGATTCTCTTCCTTTTCTCCCGCACTCTCTGTCTGGCTCTTTCGGATTTTAATGACACTTCAGGCTTCTTGCAATTTTGCAGGCTGTATTCTGTAAAATGTTATGTCAAGTCAGTTTTAGCCATATAGTCCAATATCACAAATCTGCCTGAAGATGCTTTACAATCTTTACAGCATATGATTGCCCCTATCCTAGACCCTCAATTTGGATAAAAAGAACTCCACTATATCGCTTTAACTGGGAAAAACACCTAGCCTGGGAACCAGACAAATCTAAGGAGCTCATGTTTTATTTGCTCTGGCAAATACATCTGCAACCCCCCCCCCCCCCCCATTCAGACTCATTTCCTTGGTACTGGAAGCGCCGCAACAAGCATTTATCTAGTATGAGGCGGGTTTAATATGATGACTGACAGAGAGGAACACCATAGTAGCATCTTTGTAAATAACCAAGATTGCGGCTGCCGAAACAGAACGTTCAACAGCCGGCTACAGCGGCAGTATTAAACGGACTGGACGGTAAATTTTCTCTGAAAGAAGATCAAACAACTGCACTTAAACTTTATGTTGATAAGAAATATATGTTTGCCGTACTTCTGACAGGACGTACCGTATGAAAGGGTGGCGTTTCGTTGCTCTGTTTGGTTGTCTCCGCCCCTTGGAAATCGAAAATGAACTGAGAGGTTTCAGACTAATCTGTGAATTAGTTAGGTGATGCCAGGCTAGATAACAACTGCAACAGATAGGCATGCAACAGATATTGTGTATACAGAATAGACAGATAGAAAACTTACAATTTCAAAAATTAGGAACTCCTGAACCCGACGAACATGTCCAGATGGCAGAGTCGAAAAAAAGTTCAGAAAGCCTCATCCATATCCCTGGCAGAGGTCTCTGAGTCAGTCAAGAAGCTCCTCAGTGGCAAAGCACCAGGTGTGGATGAGATTCGCCCTGCGATGCTGAAGGCTCTGGACATTGTTGGACTGAAGCCCCGGAGGTCGGGTTCAGTGCTTGTTTGACTCCATGGTTGTCTCTTATCACTGATCCTGCTTGGGGTATTCAAGGACAGGATCTCAAGGCGCAGCAGGTGAGGAGAGTGTCCGGTTTGGGGAACTGAGTCAGAACTGCGTCTCTGCCCCTCCAAGTTCAAGCAAACTCAAGCTTTAATAAAAAATTAAAGTATTCAAAGCCCTGCAAATTAGGAAGAGTAGAGGCTAGCGATGCAGTCGCAGTCAGATGGGGATGAGAGATAGGTCAGAGGAGAGCAGACAGTGCATGGACAAAAGTTTTACCCAGTACGGCCTGCACTGAGGAGAAGTTAGTTTAAAAGTTGATGTTGATGAGCAGAACTGACTGCCATCAGTACAGCAGGTCCTTGTGAATCCACCATCACACAGACTGAACACAGAAGTTGAATGTATACATCTGACCTCACTAGCTGAAATGATATTATTGCAATATTAATCATATTGTAATTTCTATTGTAGTTCTGTAAACATTTCCCATTATAAGATATCAGATAGATTTCAGTTTGTCTATGTAAATGATGAATCCTCCATGCACACGAAAGTTAGTCACGGAGTTCCACAAGGTTCAGTGCTCGGACCACTTTTATTTACCTTGTATATGCTTCCTTTAGGCAATATTATTAAGAAACACTCCATAAACTTTCACTGCTATGCAGATGATACTCAGTTATACTTATCGATAAAGCCAGATGAAACCGGTAAGTTAGCCAAGCTTCAGGGATGTATTAAGGACACAAGTTATTGTTCTGGGTCCTTAACACCTGCGAGACGCACTATGTATAGATATAGTAACTCTAGATGGCATTGCCCTGGCCTCTAGCACTGCTGTAAGGAGTCTAGGAGTAATCTTTGATCAGGACGCATCCTTTAATACCCATATAAAACAGACTTCAACGACCGCCTTCTTCCACTTACGTAACATTATAAAAATCAGGCATATCCTGTCTCAAAAATATGCAGAAAAACTAGTCTATGCATTACTTCCAAGTGTTACTTCTAGGTTGGATTATTGTAATTCCTTATTATCGGGCTGCCCTGATAAGTCTCTAAAGACTCTCCAGCTTATCCAGAATGCGGCTGCACGTGTACTGACAGGAACTAACAAAAGGGAAAATATTTCTCCAATATTAGCTTCTCTGCACTGGCTCCCTGTGAAATCTAGAATAGAATTTAAAGTCGTCCTCCTCACTTACAAAGCTCTTATTGGTCAGGGACCATCATATCTTAAAGAGCTGATAGTCTAGTCAAGTCAAGTCAATGTTATTTGTATAGCGCCAAATCATAACAAAAGTTATCTCAAGACGCTTTCACATAGAGTAGGTCTAGACCATACTCTTTAAAATATTATTTACAGAGACCCAACAGTTCCCACCATGAGCAAGCACTTGGCGACAGTGGCGAGGAAAAACTCCCTTTTAACAGGTAGAAACCTCGAGCAGAACCAGGCTCTGGGTGGGCGGCCATCTGCATCGACCGAGTTGGGTTGAAAGGGGAGGAGAGAGGGGGAGAGTGGAGACAGAACAGGAGGAGAGACAACAAATCAGACTAATAATAATAACAACTGCAGCAGTGACTGTGGAGCAGGAACATGGGGGCAGTAGACGGCCGGCAATCACAGATCCAGACTCTACAGCTCCAGAGGCAGAAATACCTGCAGAAAGTGAGAAGGCGAAAAAGCGCAGAAAGCACAAGGACTACCAGGAAGAAATGGAGTTGGTAACCTGTATTAGTGGGAATCAGCTCCCAATTTGGGTTTGGGAGGCAGACACCCACTCTTCGTTTAAGAGTATGCTAAAAACGTTCCTTTTTGATAAAGCTTATAGTTAGGGCTGGCTCAGGTGAGTCCTGAACCATCCCTTAGTTATGCTGTTATAGTCTTAGACTGCCGGGGGATTTCCTATGACGCGCTGAGCTTCTCTCTCCTCCTCTCCCTCTCTATTTGTACGCATTCCTATCCCACTAATACAGGTTACCAACTCCACTTCTTCCTGGTAGTCCTTGTGCTTTCTGTGCTTTTTTTGCCTTCTCACTTTCTGCAGGTATTTCCGCCACACTCACTGCTGCAGTTGTTATTATTATTATTAGTCTGATTTGTTGTCTCTCCTCCTGTTCTGTCTCCCCTCTCCCCCTCTCTCCTCCCCTTTCAACCCAACTTGGTCGATGCAGATGACCGCCCACCCAGAGCCTGGTTCTGCTCGAGGTTTCTACCTGTTAAAAGGGAGTTTTTCCTCGCCACTGTCGCCAAGTGCTGCTCATGTTGGGAACTGTTGGGTCTCTGTAAATAATATTTTAAAGAGTATGGTCTAGACCTACTCTATGTGAAAGCATCTTGAGATAACTTTTGTTATGATTTGGCACTACAAATAAAATTGACTTGACTTGACTATAACAAAATATATTTCCATGTTATTAAATTTTTCTTATTTTTCTTACTATGTATTCAGATAAGAAACTTATAAACAACATATCACAAAGCGTTCTTTTTATTACACAAATTAATGCATCTTCTTAAAACAAGAACCCTTTGTTACACCATTTTGTTTTTTTTTTATAATTTAACATCCATATATCCATCCATATGTTGTTATAACAATAACAAGATCCAGTCAATACTTAAAGAGAAGACACTATTACATCAGCTAGAAAAACTGACAATGACTAGTTTATATGGTTTGATTTACTGCTTTGGATGAGACAAGGCGCAAGTATCAAACTCTTGAGATAAAAGCTGTGAAAGAATGCAAACAAAGACATGAAACATGCTGATAAGAAGGACACTAAGCACCCTTGACATTTCAGTTTTCCACGTTTAGTTTGACATAGTTTTTAATCTGGACAAAAATGGAGCGACGCCTGCGAGCTAGTTCAGGCAGGCAACTCGAGCTGCATCGCTTCATTCACACGTGACATGCCTCACACTCCACAACATCTACCAAACACTCCCTCTTAGTTTATTTAAACTGCAAAATTTCCTATCTCGCCCTCTGCTTCCTTTACGGCACTGCTCACTGCTGCCCTGCATCATCCTTGCGGCCGCTGTTTCAGCCCCACTTCCACCCCAGCATCCACCTGCAGGCTCCGGGGGGGAAGAAATGTAATCATCACTCCCCAATATTTCATGTAAACATGAAACTGCGGGGAGTGATGAGGTCGGAGCCTAGACGCCAAACTCTAACTATGTCTGCTGCTGTAATTAACAGTTCAAATGTGAGTTGTCTGACTGAAACATATTCATGACCACCTTCACTTGTGTTTATCAAGTAAAACATGCTGTTATTGAAAGATATAGGCAGTTGTTGAACTTGATGGAAAAAATCCTGGGAAAAAAAAGACATTTACCATTATTCTGGTCTTGCCCAGTCCTGGATTCATGTACATATCCAGTAGTGTGTTGTATATTCTGTGGATGAGGCTGATTTGTGACCAGGGAAACCCAAACAGGTATAATTCAACAGTGAAAAACTATTTAAAAAATATTATTGTATAGCTACAAAACAAACCATAACATCTTACATAAATTCAAGGCCATTTCAATAATGAAATCATCAATAACCAAATGTATTTTGGTGATGTGGTGATGGTGGGCCAAGTGGTGAAACATGTTGCTATAATAAACGCTTGAACTAGAATGTAAATCTACATACTGTAGCTTAAACATGAATAAGTCTTAAGTTTGATTTAAATATAGTGACCTCTTAAATTATCAAGTTGTACTGCATCTATTATTGTAATGTGGCTTAAAATATGTCAACTGGTACTTCAGGGGGAAAAGGGCTGGAACTGAGGTAGTTGATTGCTCAGGCGATAGCTAGATAGATAGATAGATAGATAGATGGATGATGGATAAATGGATGGATATATGGATAGATAGATAGATGGACTGATAGATAGATCTGGTTTTATAGAACTTTGAGTTTTTAACAGATGGATGGACATAGCTCCTTTTCCACCACACACATAGTGAGGATATTCAAACCAGTCAGTCCAACAGCTTTAACTATATAATCTCTGCTCCGTGAACTACAGTACTGTGTTGTTTTGCTGGTTTCTTTAACCCACATTGGATGTATCAGTTGTTTAAAAAAATGGCAGGAACGTTCTGTCCTCCACCAAAGTGTGTGAGAGGTTTCTTAGTTCTCTGGGGTGGAAGACTGTCTTGTATCCAAGGAGGTCAAGAAGCGGTTGGCAGGCAGTCTGAGTGTAAACCACCATGTCAAAGGACAGCTTCACTCTCCAATTCTCTGCATTAGCAGCAGAGTCCCGAACTGTGGTGAACTTCTGTTGGGATGACAGATCACTGCTGCCCCGGGTGTTGTTGATGATCCAATTCTCCACACTGTGGTCAAGAACCAGACCAAGAAAGCTGTAGAGCTCCCTGGTCTTCTGAATAGGAAACCTAGCCAAGTCTTCATACCTGACCAAAGACAGGTAAGGGAGAAAGGATCTTTCAGCAAAAAATAATAAAAAAGACTACAGAAGTCATTTGTTAGTACCTATTACCAATGAGTCATATGACTGTTTTATGCCACATATGGTTAAGATTAAGTTAGGTTTAGGCAATTATAATTACAAGGTGAAGGCAGAAAACAGATTGTGGTTGTGGTTAAAAAACAAAAAACAGTTCTGACTCAAACGACAGTCTGTGGTGTTTAATAATGGAATAAAAAAAACCTTACATTCTACTTCATTCACTTTTGAGGAGTGGACAGAGGACAGTAATTATTCTCATTAACACAATAAGGTTTCTTGCCATGAAAATTTTAACTTTGGTTATTTTAAGGGCTATTTTGAGTAAAAAAACAACTTTATAACAAACAAAAAGTCTCCTAAATATAGTTTGAATTCTCCCCACAATTGAAATATGAACTGTAATTATAGGCCAAGAGACTACTACAATTCTTTGACATATTTGTGGAAATTGTGTCTAAACCTCAAGACTTTGAGTGGGTGTTTCCCATTTTTGCCACACAATGTTATTTTCCAATGATCATTTAAACTGTATATCTCTTTACAACACTCAGCATTTCGAAGGTCCCCACACTGTTAATGATGTGTTACACTCAGAAAGTGGAAGCTAGCTAGCTAGGTAGCTAATGTTCCCAGTGCACTATACATTTTGTGCATGTTATTTAAACTCATTCGATTTTAAGTCTGGAGAGGATTGGATGACATTTGTAGGAGGGGTGGTTATCGTTATAGTGGTTAAACTGATATCCAAGAAAAATAAAAGAATTTAACTTCTATATCTCCTGGTTCAGAGGTTATGAGTCAAAATGTATAGTGCTGTATAAACCGCCACATGGTGATGCTGTCTGCACCACAAACTAACCATTGGCCCAACCTTCAACCTGCTGACTGACAGACAAACAGCCCCCCTGGCAAGGTAGAAGGAAGAAGTTCATCAGAACTGACCACTGAGGGTTGAACATACCGTGACCACAGACTTTATGTCCACGAATACTATCCCTGTCCTTCTCACCTGAGCAGTATGTACCTCCCTCTGAGCCAGGCGGGTCTGGCCAGGCCCGTGGACACAGACCTGAGGAAGTCCTCACACACTGTGTTGATCTGTCCCAGGTCAAGGTTGTGGGGCCGACGTCCAGTCGCTCTCCACAGACGCCACAGCCGGTAAGTGTCTCGAAATGTCTCAATACGAGATGCCAGGATGCCACGTGGATCTCGAACAAGCTGGATCACCTGGTGATGATGAATAATGATGAAACATATCATAGACTGTACAGATGTCTCTGAATGTCTCCATACACCAGCATGGGTTTAAAGGTTTCTGGGTGAGCTCCCAGTTGTAGCTGTATTACTGCATTGGTGGAAGTAAAAGGAATATGTTTGATGTAATAGAATTGTAGATGTTCAAACTACCAATTTTGTCTGGACAATAGATTTCAGTTAAATGTTCTTATAGCAAGTCAATAGCAAGGTGGTATGGTAGACTAAACTCTAGGAGGTTGCTACATTTTATATGCACTATTGCATATTTGCATTTGCCTCTTTTTGTGGTGGAAGGCGCGAGGATTACTGACAGAAACAACAGCGGATGATAACATCATGTCTAACCTGCTAAAGCGCAGCGGGCCCCCTCAGTTCAGATCCTTGTGCCAAAAAAGACTATGACATTCATTGTATTTGTCTTCAAGTTGCGACGCCTCATGTTGGGTGCAAATACTGTAACTCTTCAGCAGCCAGTTTCTAAATATTCTCTCAAGAAATTCCTCTCCACAACCCCAAACTTCCCACAACATGTTTGGGCTTTAATAGCTAATTTCACTTCTGCTAATGCGTATCTCGTGATGAATTTGAAAATTATTGTTTCATTAAAAGGATATTAAGTCTTAAAGAGGCGTATGTTTGGGGGTGTAGTTGCATTGACTGATACATCGCTCACACTCACATCTCCGCGTTGTTTTGTTGCTGCCTGCTCTCCTCACCTTAGCTCAAGAACTGTCACCCCAAAATTGGACTTCCTGGCTCCTGACAAGGACAGCTGATGAGAGCACGTATGCAAACACGTCTTCGGGCCCTGACCCTACAAGTTAATGCCGCCTTCGCGTCCAACGCTGACAATTAAACAGTCCTGTCATTTTGATGGATTTCAGACATCAACCAAGAAACCGAGTGTGATCCTGCGCCATCTGCTATGAAGCCAGTGCTTTATGTACTCCAGTGCAAAAGAAAAAAGTGCATTATGTGATAAAAGAAATAATGACTACCGTGCATTCGCACCATGTGCCTCACCAACCAAGAAATGCAGGTTCCAAAGCATTTTTACGAGTTTTTATCTGGTAGCAGAGAGGATCACTAAGGCTCAGAAGCCTTACACGATGCGGGATGAACTGCTGCTCCCTGCTGCGGTGGAGATGTGTGAGGTGATGGTGTTAAATGAGGCCATCAGACAACAAATTGAGGACTTGTCCTCTGATGTCAACTCAGAACTTCTACAAAAACTGAAAGTGTCTAAATTTGTTGTTCAATTGGATGAGTTCACGGATGTCTCCAATAGCGTTACGGCAGGGATCTGTTAATACAAGCGCTGTATGACGCGACTAACTTCGGCTTACGCAGAGGACGTCAGCTGAGTAGGCAGGTCCTTTAATGTGGCCCAGGACACACTCATGTTCACACTGCTGAAAGAATGAGGCCACATGCGGCCCAGACCACCTCTGAATGTGGTCTGAGCAATCAGATCTTAATGCTACCTCAATCCATCTTGGGTGCATTCACACCTGTTCTCAGAGCTGTCCATTTCTGATAGGATCACCTAGGACGGATGTTAACACCAGCTCTGAACAGGGCCTAAGACTCTCTCTCAACAATATCCCACCATTCCCACCATCCCGACCATCCTGTTACAACTTCAGAACTCTCTAGGCCCTGTATTCATTGAGCACAATTCCAGACGATGCCATTCTTCATCTGTCCACCAAGGCTAGGAACAGCACCACAACATTAGTGGTTATTTTTTATTATGCTGAGAAATAACACAATTTGTCAGGTGATTAAAAAGAGGTGATCATAGCACAACATACAGACATTGAGAATAACAGTCCAACGTGGGAGTGCTAATTATTCCAAGACTGTTTCCCCAACTGCTAGCCCTGCAATCAACCCAGATAAATATCTTACATTATATTTCAGAATTTCAATAAATACCAGACATTCTCAGGTTGCCTGATCATCTGTTATCCTGCCTGTACTTTGCTCTTGTGAACCTGTCTGTGACCTGTTTTTACAAACAACTTGTCAGCCCTGTGATTGACTGGCGACCTGACCAAGGTCTACCTCGACTCGCGCCAAATGTTAGCTGTGATTGCAAGTCAAGTCATCACACCTCTTTCTGATTCTCCCGTCAACTCTCTCTCGCCATACCCCGCTCTTCCCTTCTTTCTTCTTCCTGTCTGTTTTCTCAACCCCATGAACTACCAGTTGCCTGAACAGCGCCTTTTAGTTAGAATACCCGATACCAGAATATCAGCTTAACATTACTGTAACCACTAAATATGCGTAAACAAGATGATACATAACAATGAAATAAGAAGATACTAAATTTTGTTTGCACAATTATGTTAAAACCTGTGTTTAGACAATGTTTATATGACACCATTTCACTCTTACACTACCACTGTTCTGTGAGCCAGTCTTGAGTATATTATCTGTCCATGTGTCTTTACATGTGTTTGAAGTATCGCTGAGGGACATGTTCAATACCAATCTAGAACTGCATTGATTGGTCATCCAATCGTCCATCATCGAGTCCACCATGTACCTAGCTAGTGAGGAACTGTTAATGTAGCCTCCTGACTCAATAGTATAACACTGATCATTCAATACAATAACCAATTACACAGAAATACTCTAGGTATCATTATTGAATATGTCCGCTGTCCCAAATACTAAACAAGTCTGTATATAATGGTGGAAATCTAGCTGTGGTTAACTTTGAGATGCAGAAAAGGCTGAAAAGTGAGATATCAATATTTCATTATTACAGTTTTTCGTATCACTTAAAAGCAAAAACTGCACAAAACTTTATCTAAATTGTGAAGTGTGAAAAATGCTTACAGTTTTTGCTACTGCTCTCAGCGTTTCTGAGGCGCAGCTGCAAAATCTGTTGTCTCCCACCGCTAGCTCCATCATTTAACGTCAAACGCTACTTTCGTTTTTCACTGCTTTCGTAGAAAGCTCAAAATCACTTTTTTTGCAAACATGTAAACATAGATAACAGAAAAATCACAGTTTTCTCTATTGTTCTGCACTGTTAGATATTAAAAGTCCAGTTTAGTGAAAAGGGCAAACTGTTTTTCAGTTAGTAGTTTTAGTCGCAAGTCCTAATTTTTGCGAGTCGATTGTCTCAAGTCTACAGCTCTGATCTGAATGGATAAAAACTGTAACACTGATGTACATTTTGTATTAAATATAATAACAACATTAATTGTGTTTTATCATTTATAATTCTTTCTCTACCTTCAGGTTGAGTCTTGGGTCCTCAATCAGTGCTCTGAGGTCGCTGATTTGGGGAATCCGGACTGTTTTTATGGCTGCGTGGCGCTTTGCTCTACAGGCATCAGCAGCCAGTGACACATTGAGCGGCCCACACCTCTTCACACACTCCCCTTCATCAGTCAGCACCAGGCTGTGCCCCTCTTGGCTCAGAGAAGCCTCACATACAGGAGGGGAGCAAAGACACCGACCTAAAGACAGGACACTTACAATATAAGAAACTGTAACACAACGACAATGAATTGTAAAAACAGCTACATACGTACATCAAACATTACTGTAGCACCAATATCATTATGTGAGTGAAAGCACAGTGGACAAAATGGTGACATGTGTCCCTTACTAGCTCCTCGTCTGAACAGCTTATCAGTGGAGTGGTTGGCAGGACGGGGTCGTATGTAACTCTCCAGACTATTGAGGTGACAGTTGTACAGGGACCTCAGCAAGTCTCTGGCTACTCCCAGCATAACCCTCCTTTCAGCCAGGCTCCGACTCTGTGCCAGCCGAGGAAGCAGCGCCAACTGGACATGGTATAGAGGCTCAAACAGGTAGAAAACCTGGGATACGAAAAAGTAGACAATATTATATATGAATTATAATAATATTATATATATACTATATATAATAATAATGATTGTATTAAATTAATAACTATTATAATATTATTATTATAATATAATAGATTTTGACAGATAGATGAGGGTCTGACCTTAAAAAACATCAATACTGATGCAGAGCTGGCATATCATTTGTTAGTAACCAATCTGTGGTGTAGCTAATATCAGCCAGATTATCGCACAAAATTCTACAAGTTGTGATGATGTGGAGCTTGACTGATCCCTCTCTACATCACAGGTCTAAAAGCATTATCTGCTCTTCATATATAGTTGTTAACATTTATAAATAAGGTCAAGGACACACTTAATTATAAAAGCATATTTGCATGTCATGTATTGAGCCTGGCCATTTTGTTATGAGAACTTAGGAGTCTGTAATACTACTTGTTTTTTTAATTTACAGTTAAACTAAATTTGACGGAAAAAATACCATGACTAATTAAGCTGGTATCTTTCTATTAACACCATGTCGTCATACATGCCAAAACATCTTTCCCTTGGTGGTTTCTGCCTCTGTGCACATAGAGCAGCCATCAGCTGGTGAATTGGAAATGCTGGAACATGCTTATGTTTGCACAGAAGTAAATGGTCATAGGTCATAGTTGTGTCATGATCTGTTCCTTTTTGTTTGTTGTCACTTCTGCTCACTGCCCTTGTGAAGGGAGAGTAGAGCCATTGACTCTTTCTGTTCCCCTGACCTGCCATTCCCTTACCTTCCACCAGATGCCCTCTGACTTTCCTTCCTTCTCCATCACCTGACTGCCCCACCCATCTACACACCTGTCTCCACTCATCTCTCTGCCTCTCAGCCAATCCTTCATCATCAGTCCAACTCCCTTCACCTGTTCACTCACCTGCCTCCAGTCACTAATCAGTCATCTATATATACCAGTTCACTTTCTTTGTCTGGGGTCAGATCTTTGTTTCATGTTCCTGTTCCTCAGTTGTCTGTGCTGTGTTCCTTGGATTACCTGTTTTTGTTACCTGCCTGTTTTAGACTCTGGATTCTGTTTGCCTCACCACCCAGTAAGTTCTTGTACTGGTTCTTGTTCCTGCCGGTCTTCCCTCTTCACTGCAATTAGGTCCTACCCCTTCCAACCCGTTAACCCCCGTGACAGGTTGTCATTCAGAGGTGTTTGCTTGGCTGTTTTCTTTTGACCAACAAGTTTCCATAACATCATTTTCTGCATAGATCTACAGAGATGTGTAAGTGTATCTTGAAGTATAATTCCTGCATTACTGGGTTATGATACCTCTCAAGTTGTAATGTTTCAGCCCATGTAGCAACAGACATAGTTTTGAAACATTTGGAATGTTTATGTGCAACATTTACTCTAAGAAGATTCTAACAAGCAAAATTACATTCTTTGAATTTTTACTCACTTTGAGTGTCAAAGCAATGGTTTTCTAGTATATTCTCTAGGGTGCACTGAAAGCTTACTTATTAAAATAAGTTAATATCACATATTTCTTTCTAAAGAAATAAAATGCCTCCAAAACACCCCTGTGGCACATTATCATACCATGAAGGGTGAGTCCTTGAGTCTGACCTGCAGCCCTTAGCTGCATCTCTCCTCTCCCTCCCTAACTTTCCTCCCTCTGGCACTATAACACAGCTAAAAATGGCCAAAAAATTATCTTTTAAAAAAAAGTTCACCTTTTTCCATACTCACGATTACGGTGTCACGATTCTCCAAACTCTCGATTCGATTTGACTTTCAATTTTAAGGTCACAATTTGATTCAATTTTAGATTGAACCTTTTCTTCACACATTTTTCTTTCTTCTTAAAGAAGAATCAAGTTGTATGCCCTGACAGCTATTATTTACATCAGCAATATGGTCAAATTTAAATGATTTATTTTCACACCATAATTCATAATGCTTTTGTGTTACAGGTATATATTAGTACTGCACTGGAGTCATTGTATGCAGAACTTAGTCAATGGTTAGTATCCACTGCTGTCAAAAATAAATAAATAAATCAAATACACACCTGTGTCGTCCTATTGGCCCTAGTGGTCTAACACAGATACCATGTGCCTGCATGGTCACTGCTTCAAATACAGCTTGGTAACCTTGGTGTGTGCATCCTCCTGTTCTCTCCACTGTCTGTTGTGAACACTATTCACACATATTTTGACATTTGTGCTTTAGAAGTTGTTTAATACATGTACTGTATGTCAAAAACAATGTGCTTGGACTCTCTACCGCACTCTTGCGGCTGTATTTCTTTGGCACATTTTCAAGTGTAACTGTCTTGTAGAAGGGACCATATTTACTGTGTGCTAATTTCTAAACACATTTTTGTTTAACCAAATTACCTCCCAACAGGGGGGTCCAGTGGGCCCCACAGTTCATTTTAGCCCAGGGGGTTAATCCAATCATGTCTGTCAATGGCCTTTGTACACCTTGATTTAATCTGACATTTACCTAAACAGATCTTTTATAGATCACGTCCAGTGACTTGCATTTGGCCCAGGTGGACTCCAATCAAGTTTTAGACACATCTCAAACATGATCAAAAGAAACGGGATATATTAGTTACGAGTGTCAAAACATCATTCTCAAATGTTTACTTAATACTGGTAACAGTTGGCAAGTAACAGAGGTTACTAACTTTAGTGTTTTTGAAATGACAGTATTTCTGATGTTTTTTCAACTGTATGATTGTATTTTGATTGTAATGTGATATGAAACAGGTAATTTGTATCCATATTACATTCTAACCTCTGGATGCTGGTTGAACAGCTGACCCACAAACGAGGATCCGCTCCGTGTGGTGGCCAGAATGAGGATGTGGGTTCTCTTGTTTGCGTTATGGAAGGGGAGGGAGAAAGAGGGGGACGGGGGTATGTGGGAGAGGATCTCATCACAGCCTTGGTCCGAGCCCTTGAGTGTCTCCTGGCCCAATGGTTTCAGATCTTTGAGGCTGCAGTTGACAGTGTGGCCTGTGGGTGCCAGGCCCACAGAGCACAACAGGCTTAAAGGCTTGGTGGAAAAGGTACGGATGGCTGTGTACTGGATGGCTATGGAGGCTAATGCTAGCAGCACCATGGACTTCCAAGAACACTGCATGGTGGCTGGACAGACGCATCAGTAAGCCACAGCACTGTCTGCCAGACAAGGGGTCAAAGACAAAAAGACATAAGGAGGACCGGAGACAATCAGACAAACACAGTTAGAGACTAGCCTGGTGAGCACAGTGGAGCATTTAGCCGCTCAAGAGCCAGATATTTTTCTCATGGGTTGGTGGATACCTAAAAGGAGAGTGAATATTAGGCTGACATTCATCAGGTGGACACAAACATGACTCCAAATTAATTATAATGGCTGCTGAATGTGTAAATAGAAGGAACCTGGATACTACAGGTGTAATAATGGGTGGACAGAATGGGGCAACGAATCCCACGTCCAGACCCAAATCAACCATGAATTGATCAGCATAACAAGTATTGTCTGTGTATCCAAAGCCTGTACTTTGGGAACCACTTCACTAGAGCACCAAATGTGTATCAATCCACCGCTGAAAATAGTCCCTTAATAAATGCACTATTTCTGTTTGCCATTTGCTAAAAAGGGCCCAGTTGTTAGCTGCAAACTATAGAGTGCTGCAGGGATGAGTGTTTCGTAGGCCAACCCGGAAGTGAACATTGGCATGCTTCCCTTTACAAAAAGCCAATTGGATTTTGGATCAAGTTTTAGTTGTTTTATGAACGTGAAAAATTCTTAAGCTTGAGTTAACCACAGCCCTTATTTCAGGTATCTAACCAAAAACCCTGGACTTGTGGCAGTGAGCCATTTTCAAGATTTCTATTTTTAGTTTGTCACTCATTCACTAGTCCCTGCAAACTCACTCAATGGTTTATTCTGTAATTAGGAATAAGTTGAGTCTTTGGACACTTTTGGAAAACCCTCTCACCATTACAGGTGTAGTGACTTCAACTACACCACCAGGCCTATGGCATATTAATCAAATAGTGAACTATAATATATTACCTTTCCCCCTGTCTGTCAGTAAGTCTATCTATCCATCTATTTAGGACCCATTCTAATCCAGTCACAACACTACATATTAGCAGACTTGATGCAGGAGTTAACCTAGTCACATCGTGTCACACTGTCAGAGAGATTCATGCCAGCTGTAACGTTCTTTCCTCTCAATGCCGCTGAATATTAGCTAACACTGACACAACGCGATCTTGTTGCCGACACGCCGTATTCCCCACACATCCACAGGCCAGCTTCAGCCCTGAACACCAGAGACAGCGATACCTTCCCCAGACCTGACGGTGCGTTTGGTTACCTCTCATGTTTTCACCGTCAGCAGGAGGAGGCGGCGGGCTGGCTGTGGCGGAGACATGATAATGCTGCTGTATGGCTCCACCGTATGGGCAAACCCCAATCTGCGACTGTCTGTGATCCACACGGGGAGGATGAGGACATGGCGCTGCAAACAGGAGACAATCCACATCAATATTGACGTAAACGAAGATTTCAGAAAGCGTGACCACCGGCGGTCACATCCGCATCAACAGGCTGCTACGAACAGTACATGCCATGAACGGTCGTTCCCTTTACTCTCTCTCTCTCTCTCTCTCTCTCTCTGTATCTCTCTCTCTGTATCTCTCTCTCTGTATCTCTCTTACCCAATCTCCACCCAGTCCCCACTCCACTTCCATTTTTTCAAGTCCATCTGAAAACAGTACTCACATTAGTATGTGTACGTTGAACGATGAGATAATTCTTCCTCCTCTCCTGGTCATGGAGAGATCCCACCTATGTTAGGAGGAGAAATCATGGTCACTGTGGACAAGAGGAACAATTACAGTGTAGTAGGTTGAGAAAAGCTACATTTTTAGTGTTTACAACAGACCCCCTGTGTATTTTTTGGATAAAAATTTAAAACTAACAGCCTTGATACAATTAACACATTTAGGTGGTATTACACTATTAAGTTGATAGAATAGACATCTTTATTGTCCACTCACGGGAAATTCTTCTTTGGCTTCACAGACATAAATACACTTAAAAACTTCCCAGACGTGCCATGGGTTAGGATACATAAGAGACAATAAATAAGTGGGCTTGTAATAATAAATGGTTGGGATGAAAGTGTTTAGAATAACAACAATAAATACATATCTTAAATAGACATAAAAAACAGCAGCAGTCACTAATATCTAATAAGAGTCATTTGTTTAGTAAGATGACAGAGGATGGAATTTAAAAGATGCTGTAGGTACCTATATCATCTTCTTGAAAAGGGGTGTTTTTAACACTCATTAAACAGGAAGCATGTGAAGGGTTCTGGACTATTAATGGTTCTTGCCTCCTTGTTTGTGTGTTGTACACCTCCCCCAACTGTCACTGGGGTTCCGTACAATTTAGCTGGCTCTTCATTACCCTTGAACATTAAACCCACCATCTCCATGTCATCTGCAAACGTTGCTGTCATAGATCTGCATTTCATTTATATACATAGAAAAAAGTGCAGGAAATAAAACCCAACCTCAGGCCACCCCAGAATTCAAAATGATCTAATCAGAGTATAGAGATTCTTTGGGGACAGTTAGATTAAAACAAATATTTGATTCTGAGTCTCTATTATAAGCTGATTTAAAATCAATAAATACATTTAGTAGTTAGCAGTGCTAGTAGCATGACATAAACAGAATTTATTTGTCATCATCATCATCATCATTTGTAGGCAACTAACATGTGGAGCGAAGTTGCAGGGCATAACCTCTCATTATACATCCATAGGCACAACACGTTTTGATTCATTAATTTCTTTACAATCCTGATTACGATATGTCGCCAGGTTAAGTTGTTAAACATGGCCAGTTGGCTTATGTGTCTCCTTAATACATCCATGGTTTAGCCCTACTGTCAGTTGTAGGTCTACTTGTAATCTCGTTGTGGTTATTTATTTATATAACAGAGTAATCCCCTATTTGAGTTGACTGGCTTTAATAACATGATTACATCTACTGAATTTATTTTAACAAACATTTAAACAACAATGATGATGAACAATGAAAACACAACATTTTTGGCAATGAACGACGAGTTTGCCACGTATACTTGTTTCTATAACCATGGAAATATTAAGGGTAAAAGTCAAAGGTACATTATGATAGAAGGGTTTAAGAAATTGCAAAAAGTGACTATAAAACAACAAACTATATGTTTACATTTCACAGTAAAAGGGAGTGTGATATTTTTAGAACACAAAACCATCAATTAATTGTGTTTATAGCACAGGTTCAATTACAAAATGATCAGATCATCCTGTCTTCCATCAACGAGCGATGTCACTGGAGGAAAGCAGATCCAGAAAAGATCAACTAGACTGTAGCTATTTTTTTATTTTTTGTTGCGTTAAATGAGCTGGTATGACTATTTGTTTGTACATTCTTATTACTAAATAACATTTTTAAAAAATAAAAACTGTGAGAATGTTGGTGAACAGAGTGATGGCCATATTAGTCAAGGATTTTGGTGGAGACAGTGTAAGGCATAAAGTTTGACTGCCCTGGCATATTTCTAAGATGGAGTTAATTTCACCAATTTGGGAAATTATATATTTTTAAGTATAGCTTCACACAGTCCCTTGAGGCTACAATCCAAAGTGGGTAGTTCTTATTTCAATTTTTCTTTGTATGAATTTGGTCCCAGTTGTCCCCATACTGTATGTATATACAGTATATTTTTAATTTTTAAATGATATTTTCATTGCTCTGTTCATACACATTCTGTGTTCTTTCTCTTCTTTCTATGTGATGACTGAATGCTGTCACATTGCACATTTCACTGTGATTTGGCATTTTTAGCTAAGTGAGAGGATGCACAACATTTAAAGCAGGTAGGTAAAGCAGTAGACTTCGACTAGGGCAGCGGCAGCATTTTTTTTTTTTTACAGATTTTTACCATTTTCTAGTCATCCCTAATGTCTCAGAAGGAAGGGCTTCTTTATCCCTTATTTTCTGCTTCCCAATTAATTGGCAGGGATGAGCCCGACCTTGGACATGTTCTTAACAGCTATATCATTCTCTCGCTATTGGAATGCATTCCTCCAGGCGACCATCCATAGACTTGACCGACGCATACTTCCAAATCCCCATTCTCCCTCTCCACAGGAACTTCCTGCGCTTTGCTGTCGGTGAACGGATGTTTCAGTACACTCACCTGCCGTTCGGATACTCCCTGGCTCCATATACTTTCTCCAAGTGTGAGGAAGCAACCTTGGAATGCTCAGGGTGAAGGGAGTGAGAATTAAGACACTGATTATTGCCACGTATTGTGTATGACAGCGGCCAGGCTGTTTCCACCCGGGATTGTTTTGCAGCAGCTATATCAGCTAGTCACAATGTCTTATCACTGCCAGGAGCCATCCTCTGGTTAAGCATTTACTATTGGGAGTCCACAGGATGAGGCCTCTCATGCGAAGCTTCGTTCTTCGGTGGGATTTACAAACTGGACGGCCTGATGTTCCCACCATTTTTACCACTGGCCCAAGCAAACGTAGAGCTCCTGCACCATTAAGACGGTGCTCCTTTTGACTGCAGGGGATCCGTGTGCTTTGCCTGTTCATCGGCACTGTAGCCAGTTCTTATGATACATCCATGGTCACAAACCATAGCATCAACAATCATGGCCAAGATGTGTTCAGCACTTTCAATGTTGAAAAGTTGGTCAGGGGGTTGAAATATATAGCCAAAAGTAAAGTTGAACTGACGTCAGGTTCGCAATCTTAATGTCACCTCAAGATGCAGTCATTAATGTCTTGATGCCACAACATCAAGTCACATTGTAGACGTCCTGAAAAGACCAGAGCAGTACCAAACCAGTGCTTATGTTGACATCAGGGCTAAGCACAACCATTCAATATTCAAGAATTCCTGCACATCTGCAATAAATTAACAAATTATAGTATTAACATTTTCACACAAATACAATGCATTTAGAGGAACTGTTTTTTGTAAAAATGACACAGTTGACAGAATAATTCTTACAGTGGGGGGCTGGTGCATTTTTCTCCAGTGGGGGCTATACCAAAATTCACGCAAACATGTACAGTATCACCCCAGTGTATTTAAATAAATGAAAAGGCTTTTATTTGTATTTGCTGAGCTGAATGTACATTTGTAATAATGAAACGTGCATGATTTAAGGTACTTTTATTAGTGCAAATTCTTTATTTTATTTGTTTCCCAAACAAGTAAATTTAAATGTCAACAGAGTCCTGAACACAACAGAAAACATGTGGGAGACTAAAAAACAGAAAGTAATTTCATTCTAGGAGTGAAAATACTCCATAAGTCCAATATTTGGCTTTGGCTTTTTGATAAAGCTTATAGTTAGGGCTGGCTCAGGTGAGTCCTGAACCATCCCTTAGTTATGCTGTTATAGTCTTAGACTGCCGGGGGATTTCCTATGACGCACTGAGCTTCTCTCTCCTCCTTTCCCTCTCTATCTGTACGCATTCCTATCCTGTGATTGCCGGCCGTCTACTGCCCCCATGTTCCTGCTCCACACTCACTGCTGCAGTTGTTATTATTATTAGTCTGATTTGTTGTCTCTCCTCCTGCTCTCTCTCCCCTCTCCCCCTCTCTCCTCCCCTTTCAACCCAACTCGGTCGATGCAGATGGCCGCCCACCCAGAGCCTGGTTCTGCTCGAGGTTTCTACCTGTTAAAAGGGAGTTTTACCTCGCCACTGTTGCCAAGTGCTTGCTCATGGTGGGAACTGTTGGGTCTCTGTAAATAATATTTTGTATTGTATTGTGAAAGCGTCTTGAGATAAGTTTTGTTATGATTTGGCGCTATACAAATAAAATTGACTTGGCTTGACTTGAATCAGCATTCACACTACCGACAATAAAATCAGCATATACACTAATAACAAAGAACTTACTATTTGTTGATATAGAGCAAAGATGATTTAGTTACACACAATAATCGAAAAGGGTCTAGCTGCGGCCTGTACACCAGGGGGCGCCGCGTGAGGGGGCGCAATTAACATGAGCCTTCAGTTAAACTAATCCGATCAACATACTGATCTCAGATCTGTCCTCATTCACTTCTAGCGCGGCCTTTTTCCCCCCAGATTGTCGTATGTTGATGACGTTGTGGTAATGGCCGTTCTCGCTGTGCCGTGCCGAGTGTTTTATTTTCGCCAACATACCGGTTAAATTAAACCGTATAATATTTATTATAGTCTATACAAAACAAAACCAGCGGGAGTCGACAGTTCATAACGCAGCAGGGCTGTCTTTAAAGAGCTCCGGGTCGGCAAGGTGAATGAAAATGTGTGGTTGTTAGCTGTTAGCAGAGAGTAGCTGCGCTTTTAGCTTAGCTTCTCGAGCGACTGCATTGTTAATTGAAAGACGGACGAGTGTGGTACATTGTCCACTTATTGCTAAAGCGGCAGTGTTCGTTAGTTATGCTTTTAACTTAACCTGTTTATTTGTTTGTATTCGCCAAGGAAGATTTGCTATTCGGTGAGGGCAGTGTGCTCGTTGGTTAGCCAGCTTTCTTTCCCTTGCCAAGTTATGGGCCTTGTTGCCAACTCGCGCGACCCAGCTAATAGAACTGTTACATGTTGTGTCATTATGTTCATACAAGTAGGTAACTTATACCATGTAGCCCTTACAATACATTTTAAGTATATTAATTTTAATTTTCTAGGTCCTACTGTTGGCAGATAGTTGTAAGGTAGCTTGCTAAAGTTTTTCTTGGTTGTTGAATTAGCAGCGCAGGAGCTACCTTTTATTGAGCAGAAGTAAAGAAGTTCTAGTCTTCTCCCTTTAGATAGCCAGTTTTTTCTTTTGCAAAGTCCAAATCATCCACAGCAAATATTCAGAGTTTGCTGTCATACATTTTGTGTGTTATTTAGTCCAACGTATGTTGTGCTGTATTATGTAATGTAATATGCCAAACTCCATTTGAAGGTCTTTTCAGTTGGAAACTTAAAAATAGGTTTTATTTTCTCTGGGTGCGTTATTATATCACCATATAGTTTGAATTTGGACGAGAGACAACTTTATTGGTTATTTAATGTTCTGAAATCCTCTTTTATCTGGTATGTAACCAGACTGATACATTAAGTTGTTAAATTTACAGTGTTTTTAAAGAAAAAAAGCATCAAAGAACAGTTAGCAACAATAAGCACATTACTTTTTGACAATTTCTTACAAAATACTGTTTTTCTGTTAACACCAGAATATTCTCTAATGGATACTCCTGAAAGCCCTACCCAGTCCCCTCAGTCTCCTGAGGAGGAGGAGAAGGGCTTTTCTGACAGTGAGCTGCTGGATTCTCTTGATGATGAAGAAGAGGAAAGGGTCATCTCAGACAGTGAGTTAGTCCATGAAGAGGATAACGGGTCACTGGTTGAGGAAGATGCGATGGAAAGCCGGGAACGAGGTTCAGAATTAGATGAGAACAAGGAAGAAGAGGATGAAGTGGTCCCTGATTTTGTGTCGGACCCAGAGGACGAGGAGGAGCCTGTAGGAGAAACAGAAGGGATTGGACAGGAGGATGGGGCCATTGTGCTGATGGAGGGGGATGAAGATGGTCCACGGGTGGAGGATAGAGTCATTGATACCCCACAGTCTCCAGACTCAGAGCCAGAACAGGGCAAAAGCTTAATTGATGAAGGGAATGGAACATATAGGGAAGAAGGATACGGTGACTACAGAAAGGACACCTCAGCAGAGCCTGTGACAGCTGAAGTGGGTGATGATGAGGACGAGGAAGACAAAAGCAAGGCCGAGGAGGATGAAAGGATCAGAGCAGAGGAAGACAAGAGGAGGAGAGCTGTCGCAGTGAGGGAGATGAAGGATGACTCCGTGTCTGTTTCCCGAGAGCTGGATGAGCATGAACTGGATTACGATGAGGAGGTCCCAGAGGAGCCCAGCATCCCAGCACACGAGGAAGAGGAAGATGAGGAAGACACAAAAGTGGAGGGAGAAGAAGAGGATGAGAGTGAGGACAAGAGCAGTAAGAAGAAGGAAAAGAAACGAATCCTCCCCCCATCTCCGAAAGACACTGAATTCAAGAGGGCAGACGACTCCAAAGGGGTTGAGAGGGTGCGCAGAGATTCCTTCAGAGACAAAAAGAAGGATGAGGATGACGGAGAGATTGATGAAGGAGAAATTGATGTAAGTGATCATGGGTTGGCTGGTAGTTATGTTAATCTGTGTGAGGTGATGACTGGGTGCAGGTGAATAGGAAATGGGGATGTCTTTGATATTCAGAAGTTTAGAAGTTGTTCTCTAGTCTGGAATAGCTTTTTGTAGTTTTTTTTTGTTTTTATTAATCACTACAAAACTTTGTAAAATAGTAGCTGATGAATGTATAAACTGCTGTTATGGCTGGACAGTAGACATGTTTCAAGGCTTGGATACAGTTCCAATATTAACGACATACGAAAAAAAAATTTGAATTTAAAGTGACAGCCCTATTACACAACAATTACTGTTTCATTTATTTAAATTTAATAAACCTCCTACATCTAGTCATCATAACCTTAGATAAACAACAGTTAAGATGATGTAGAATGTGAAATAATGTGTTATCCCTGTGTACTACAAAACTAGAGCTTCTTTGTCAGCCACTGACCTCAGAATATGTCAGAGGAAGGTGAAAGGTGGATGCTACAGGAAGAACATTATAAAAGTTGCTAGTTAATCAGAACGTCCGTTATAGATACAGAAGATGTCTTCTATGAATCTATACAATTTTGTAATCTTAGACAAATGTGTGTTCTTGACAGGATTGAAGACAAGGTTTCTTTAAAAAAACAACAACAAAAAAATTGCATAATTAGGTTCACAAACAGTGCACGTGCTCGTACCTGGAACCTGCAAACAGAATTTTTTTTCAAAGCTGAAATAATTGCATTCCTTAATAAATAAAAAAAGTTAATGATAAGTTGGTTAGGAGGGTAGCATGTGCTGTTGCGGTATTGCAAATAAAAACTTAAGGTCTCCAAACCAGCTTCATGGCATATGTTAGTATGAAGGCTGATGTCAAGAGTTAGCAGCATTCAGGTTAAGGTAATGTACTCATTTAATGCAAGGATCTTGGGATACGTTTCTGATTCTAACTTCATGTATGATATTAGAGACATGCAAATTTACAGACACTCCCTATTTAAGATGGCCCCTCATTGTCACAAACCATTTGCCTGATGAAGGTCTAGCACAGAAACGTCACAAAGATTAGGTCTTTTACATCATTTAATTTCTAAAAATGTACGCATTCATCATATCAAGTCTGATATAATAAATAATGCCGAATGCTTACCCTAAAATATTGTATCAACTGTTTAACATGAATACAAATAAGACAAAATCTCCAAATGCCTTATTTGTATTCTCCAAATGCCTTATTTGTAGCATGATTTGTGTAATTTGTTACGATTTGTCTTTTGTATGTCTGGGCAGGATGATGACCTGGAGGAGGGGGAGGTTAAAGATCCCTCGGACAGGAAGATCAGACCACGTCCCATCTGCAGGTTCTTCATCAAAGGTAGGTGGTGGAGAGCAGATCCTACCCCTTGACCTATATAACATGGCTGATATTATCTATTTTAATCTTGTGACAGACATCAGTATTAGTAGGTAGTGCCACATTGATATTTTTCAGGTAATTTAGAATACAGTGTAGCTCTTTCACTGCTTGTCTACTAGAGAGCACTGTAAAATATGTCCCTCAGTACATATCCCTGCCAGAATTCTTGAATAACCACGTTAAAGGGGTCTATGACAAAACTGTTTGTTGATGTTAAAACTATGTTCCCTATATTACATTTTGGAACCACTAGAATGAAAGATTTTAAAACTGATGCTGTACTAGAGGCTGACTGTTGTCTATTAATAAAAAAGCTTGTTTCATTTATGTCATACTAGATTTTTCTTGGATTGGAAGTGTGTGTCACACTTTTACCAACTTTGGTCTATTCTGATAGAATCTCATATCATGATAAACAAACATTTTTAACAGTTTGAAAGACAACACCATGGGTTCTGGGAATTTTTGATGAGATTTGTGAGTTTCTTTTATTTTCTGACATTTTTTTGAGAATTTTGTAAGGTTTTGTAAGTTGTAGCGGTATTAGGCTTCGGCTGTATGAAGTCTCTTTAACATTTCACTGGGGTATACGGTATATGTAATATGACGGTATTTGTGTGTGTGTAAAAAAAAGAAAAGGGGTGTAAAAGCTCAGCTGCTGGTGATAAAAGTCATTGTAGCAGGTATGACATTGTCCAGCCTATAGTGCTGTGTGTCTAATATGCAGTTAGCCTGTCTAGACAAGTCTTGAACGGACCCGATGACACTTGTTGCCGCAGTGGATACCGACATATCAGTGGGCTTAGGTGATGGTGGCAGACTGGCAGTTGATTAAAATCATGTGGCTGTTGACTAAACCCAAAATACTCCCGAACAGGTGCACAGGCATTTATTTTATTTTTTTGCAAGTATTGTAACGTTATCCCTATGAGGTGTAGTGCTATTTGTTTAAGTACCAGAGTGCACCTGTGACTTGCGTGCACGTGAACATTGAAGTTGTGGCTTGTTTGTATCCACTGTTCCTACGATGGCAAGTTTACAAATATTAGTCAACTATAACTATTAAATGTTAGACTGACTTTATGAATAGTTTTGTCATGTTAAGAATATTATGCGGCAGTCAGCCAAACATCTCGCTAGGTAAAGTTAGACGATACTGCTGTGTGCTATAATACATACCCTCAATAAAGCATCCCCATATCAGTTCAGTAGAAAGAGGAGCATCTGTATTTTTAACATTATTGAAAATCCCATCGTTGTCGGGGGTTTTCTAAATACCCTGCTATAGCGTAATACCGCCCAAGCTTGAGTGGGATGTTCCAAAAGGGGATGATGGCATAGGGCTGTCGTTTGTGCTTTGACTCATGATACATGAACAGGAACACAATGAATGCTGTTGGGTTGAATTTAGATTAGACACAATGACCAGAAATTAGTATTAATTTCACTTTAATTTAATACTGACTAAATTTTTCTTGAATATTTAATTATTATTGTTTTTTTTAACTATATTACTGTTATCTGTATAATTATAGATGTATAACAATCTAACATTGTAATAATATCTGCTTTGTTATCCCTTTGAAGAGCATGTGAGGAATGTTACAGTTTGTGTTTGCTCTTGTTATGCTTCTACAGCAGGGGGAGGCATTGTACTTAAAATAGTTTTCAGTTTTCTACTGCCTATAGTAAGACATGTACTCAATAAGAAACTTGATACTTAAAATGAAAGTAGTTTAATTGTCTGTAAGCATCTTAGTGTGTCACCTAATTTGCAACTCGATTTGTTCCAAGATGTGTAAAATATGATTATTGATATCATTTAGAATATGTCATTATGGCATTTGTCTCAAAATACCATATTGTTGCATCTATAATAGAAAGCATAATCAGTGTCTAATTGGGCTTTTGCAAGATACTTGAAAGTATATGAAATCATTTTTTTCCTCTTATTTTAGTGTCTTAAGACAAGAATGTACCACTTTTATATACAAATATTTCTTGTAACTAATGGTAACTGTGCATTTGTTATCAACTGCCTGCAAATGATTTTAAACCATACTGTTACATTTTGCTTCTTCCAGGAAATTGTACTTGGGGTATGAACTGTAGGTTCATCCACCCCGGAGTCAATGACAAAGGTAACTATTCTCTCATCAGTAAACCAGACCTCTTCTCACCTAATGGAGCGCCTCCTGGAGGACCACACCCACTTATACCCAATAATCCCTGGGTATGTC
Organism: Lateolabrax maculatus; assembly: GCA_031216445.1. Classification (NCBI taxonomy): domain Eukaryota; kingdom Metazoa; phylum Chordata; class Actinopteri; order Acropomatiformes; family Lateolabracidae; genus Lateolabrax; species Lateolabrax maculatus. The sequence continues at coordinate 1,742,400 of CM062214.1, read as the reverse complement.
TCTCTCCCACTACTCTGCAATTTGTAGCACTGGTATGAAGACTATTATTATTATTATTACTATTATTTTTGCACTTTTGTAAAACAGTAAAAACAGTGTATAATGTCTGTATGCTTTTGAATTAATTGTATACAGACTGCTGTAAAGTTGTTACAATACATACATACTTAGGTAATAAAGATAGAAAAAAAAAAAAAATTGACAGTATCAATGGGCCTCTACATTTCTCTACGAGCATGTTTTCAAATATAAAGAAACTAGTTAATTAATTTGTCACTGTTTTAGGCTGGACCTGCAGTGGAAGAGCTCCCTCCACCCCCTCCTCCAGTGGAACCTCCTGTGGAGAGTGCCTGGGAGAGAGGTCTGAGGCATGCAAAAGAGGTAAACACTTCTACTGCCTCTCATGGAAATAAAAATTGAGCTTGCAATTGACAGTTGAGACACATTTGTTTTATGACACTCCAGACCAAGGTTTGCAGTTTTATTTGTTGTTGTTTTCTGTTAGCTGATATATATTCTTAAAGCCTGTCATGTATGCTAAATTAGTTTTTGGTCTCAATCTAGTCACAGAAGATTCTGTGTGATGTTCACTGAAATATGGGTAAATGGTGATGTGCATGTGATGTAATGCTGTTTCTGCTATTTAGCCTACCTTTATTGATATAAATGGGGTGGACAGAATAATAGAAACACGTCAGTATGCACACACACAGAAATAATGACTGTATGGGAAACACATAATAGGAAGTGAACAACCCAGTCATTAAAAGCAGAATTAAATGCAACATCCAGGGACATGTCTGGACATAGACAGCTTACCTCTCTTCACGTCATTATATAACTTGCAGATTTCTGTGTGTTATAGTTACCTTTCGCTGCCATTTATATCTGTGTTTTAAACATATTGTTCTGTATCTGGTTTTGTGTCCCATAGGTGCTGAAGAAGGCCACCATCCGTAAGGAGCAGGAGCCAGACTTTGAGGAGAAGCGTTTCAACGTGACTATTGGAGAGGACGAGAGAGAATTTGACAAAGAGAATGATTTCTTCAGAGAACGCAGCTACCGCATTATCAGAGAGTATGATCTGCTCCCACTGAACACATTGTGTCATCAGTTGAAACTAGGACAATTTTACCACATTGTTGCTCTCCCTCGCTTGTACTCCAGCCAAGTAGCCAAGGCCACTGCCTGGACTAACATATGACTGTTTCTTTTTTCTGTCTCTCTCTCACACTGCTTATTCAGAGATTTCTTAAAGTTATCAGTAAAAAAACTATCCACTGTACACACTCTTTCTGTTTAGATGGCATCTTTTCTTCCAGTAGACCACACAACTCAAACATAACTCTAAGACCTTTTAATATAGTCAAGACCTCTTGCGCTACATCATAGGACATTCTTGAAAGCTCCATGAAACTACACATCTTACTTTTTTATATTAATGACGTTTTAATATTTGATCAACCAGGTTTAAAATCAATAAATGTGCAGTAGGTAAGATTGAGAAGATAGTGGACTTTGCTTGAGAAGTTGAACCTGAGTACAACTTCCTGGTCCTTCCCCCTCCCTCTTCGCTGCGCATCAGCTCTGCCTCCAAAGCCCCAAAGCCGTAGATTGCCCGCTCCGTAGCACTCTCTCTCCTACAGTGGGATGGAGAAACCGGGGCTGATGAATCCGGTCTTTTCTCCCTGTGGCTCATAGTCTTTCAGAATTACTGAAACTATACTCCTAATAGGTAAAAATGTTGTTTGTTTTTCAGTCATTATGTTTGCACAGCCCCTCCAGCAGCCCTGCGTGCACATGAGCAGTGATTGACACTGCGTTAGTGTGTCCTCTGGCTCTGATTGGTTATGTTCGTTCAGGCGCAGTGGATTTTTTGCAGATGCCATTAGTAATTATAGGAGGGGCCAGATTTTCTTCACAGATTATCTGTCTCATGTATAACTGTCAGGATATAGTGATAGTTTCTGTAAATATGACACAAAGTTATTTTTATGAAAGTTACCTACTGCACCTTTTAATTGAAGAAAATACTTCTTAAACCTTACCAGTCTACAAATGCTGGTGTTATTATTTATAGTAAGGGCCATTTCGGGCTTTCCTCCTTCAGCAAAACACACAAAAGTTTTACCTTTAGTATACGCACAATTAGCGTGTAGTAAATACCAAATATTATACGATTTGATTTGTTGTCATTGATACTAATCTGTTTTCCTCTTTCAGTGAAATGGACTTCAGAGATCCTATATATAGGTAAGTGTAGACTAACTTAAACAGTCTTAACCTAACTTGGTCAGTTTTTGTTCCTTATCAGAACCTTAATCTTCTTGTATACCCAAGGGTTTTTTTTTTTTTTTTTTGTAGCAACTGCTGAATAGAATCCTGCTCAAAATTTATGCCATGATTAAACTGACGATTAATGACTTATGCACAGCTTTTTTTTTTGTCCTTGTCTCTTGTAAGTGATGAAAGTATTGCTTATTCAAGCAAGGTCATTCAAAAAAACAGTGGTATATAAGGTCCTGTGTTAAAGTGTTCCAACTCTGATATGATCAGGGCAAATCAATAAAAAGACCGTGTTTTTTCTTGTCAATATGACGAACTGATAATTAATTACCATTCAATGACTAAAATAAATGAATAAAGCACATGTACACAATTCTGTATCATTCTGTAAAATGTCATGTATCATGGCAGTTTGTAAAAACAGCAAAGCAAAGGAAATTCACAACAATAACAATTTATTTTGCCCTATGTGCTTATTAAACATCCATGTAACCTTTTGTGAGTTATCATACAATTTCCACAATGTGTTTACTTCTACAGTGACCCATATGCTGATCCATACTATGACTATGAAATGGAGGCCCTATGGCGAGGTGGCCAGTATGAAAACTTCAGAGTGCAGTACACAGAGGCTCCTCTTCCTTACCATTACAGTGTGAGTATTCTCCACAGTCTGCTAAAAAAATGTCTGTATATTTGATGTATATTTTTGTCTTTTAAAGAGTTGTTGACATTTAAGAGTCATTCCAACCAAGTTTGAGTTCCGTTCACATTTGAACCGGTAGCCAGTGGTACCGTTTTTGTTTCTTTACTCTCTGTATTGGTTTCATACTAAAGTATTGGATATACCAGGAGTCAACATCAATGTTTTTTCCCACTTGCCTGGTTGGGCAAGTGGTTTAGAAATCTACTTGCCCGAAATAAATTTTTACTTGTCCAAACACAAATTGTTTTATTTATTGGCGGTTATCAAATGACAACAAAGACTTAAGTTAATTGTCATGTTTACCATAACCTTCATTAAGTAAATTAATCAAATCAGGATCCCAGGAAGCAAATATTTTGTGAGATGGACTAGCACATTGTTTTCTAGATTTATTTACATTAAGATAAATGTAGAAAATGTTAGCATGTTATCTGTATGAGTTACATCACAGCAAAATTGTCAGTGAATAGCATGGTTTTGCTAGAAAACAGAACATATCCATTTCAACAGGAGCGTGAACGTGACCGCGACCCTCGGGAGCGGCACCGGGACCGAGAGAGGGAGAGAGATCACCGTGAGAGAGAGCGCCGACAGAGAGAGAGGGAAAGGGAGAGAGAGCGAGAGCGGGAGAAGGAGAGGATGCGGCGGAAAGAAGAGTGGGAGAGGGACCGGATGAAGCGGGACGACAAGGAGAGGCCGAGGATGCGTCCTCCTCGAGATGCCAGGGAGAAGAAAGACGAGGACAAACTGAAACCACGCTCTCCCCTCAGCTTGCCACCCAAGTAAGTGGAATTTCAGTTTGCTTTACATTGCCTTGCCATTACTAATATCAAGTTTTGGAAGTTAAAAAGTCTGATAACGATATATGAGCCGATAGTAAATTCGATTCCGATCCCTTAAATATTTTTTTTAAATTATTGTAACCAAAACTAAGCATCGTTTTACAGTTGAAAAATCAATTTGTCAGTACTTTCTGCTAGACAAATAACGTAGCAGTTTTTCTAAATCGCCTCAAGGCTCATTCTGCATTTCTGTAACAAAGTACTTGCTACTTATCAGCCAACATATACACCGATACCTGTGTATCTGCAATAAGCTAATAATGGCTGATATATCAGCCTGGCCAATTTATCTGTCTACCCCTAATCACTACCACATATCTGTCACATTAGCTACATTTACGTGCACTTAATATTCCACTGTTATTCCGAATATAACAATATTCCGAATACAGGTCATGTAAACAACATATTCCGTTTCGGATATCCCGAATTTAGCATTTTTTTATTTAGACGTGGGATATTATCTGGGTTTTAGGAGTGTTCTTTCGACATGTTTGCAGTGTATTCAGAGTATGTGTCTCAATTGGGGTTTTTACGGCAGTTTGTGAAACACGGGCCCTTGCCTGCTTACGGTCAGCTCTTTGCGTTGTAAACGCAGTTTACGTTAGTCTGAGTATGAATGGCTGCATGTACACAGAAAAATATTAGGGGAATATTAATTTTCATTAGCCATGTAATCAGCTTAGTAGGAATATTGTCTTTTTCGGAATGAGGGCAAATAACTGAATATTCTATGCATGTAAACGTAGTCCGTGAAAAGAAGGAGAATATGAGTGGGATCCTGTCTATCCACCTGGACTTGTATGCGCCGCCATTTCTCCTATAGTCTTCCCGCTGTAACTTGAGATCAGACCCCCTGTTAAAGAGAGCTGTATCTCCTTTGAGAAATAAAGGCAGCATGTGAGGTGTGTGTGCGTAGCGAGAGTGTGGTTGAGCGAATGAGAGAGAGAGCGAGCAGCGGTAAGTGATGGACAGCGAGCGGACCAGAGGGAACGGTTAGCAGGCAAGTTGTCGTACTGCTGTAGGTTTACATTTAAAGTTATATTCGGTGCTTACCAACTAGAAGTTGACAGCCCTACATAAATTACTTATTACTTGTTATTTACATATAAGTACATTTAATCAGTAGCTCGGGCTTGACGTAATGTATGAGAACTGACCTGATATGGATATGATTTGCAGAAACAAAGAAATTGCACAATAACAAAGTTTAGTTCACAGGGAAACATTACATTATTACAGTTCCACTTCCCCCTCTTACCATGGTTTCTGTTGGCTGATGTTTGCCTGCTTTTGTCTGATAATAAATATGACTTAATCATTTGATCTGTAGGCTTGTTAAATGAAACTGCATGAGTTCTAACAAACAATGGGTGTAGCGGGACTTTCCTCTTTGGGCCTGGCGTGACACAGCATGTAACAAAGTAACGCACAGCATGTAACAAAGAAACACACTGCTGATGAAATGTTTATATACCTTCAGATACAACTTGTATTTACTACTTTTAAAGGGAAAGGTAGGCCACCTGGTATAAAACAAGTTTGCTCAAATTATAAAAAATGTAACCGTTGCTTTTTAAGGATTTCTTATTTATCCAGTTTCTAATTTTCAAAACTTCAAATGTTCAAGTTACATCACTGCTGCACAATAGTAGATTATTACTCAAAATTTTGTATAGATTTTGTATTTTGTGTGTGTGTGTGTGTGTGTGTGTGTGTGTGTGTGTGTGTGTGTGTACCTACACATACACATAATTAATATCAACAGGTCAGAGGATGCTTATTGCTATTACATTTTAAATAAATTATTTAAATTTGAACAAGTGGCCTTAGTGTGGTAGATTCTAAAAGATATGGCAATTGTGTGTGTGTGTGCGTGTGTATATCATTATTTTTAAACATCTTCTCTATATTAAAAACAGTGACATTAGGTTCACGCAAACTTCAACTTCAGCTTGTGTAATCAATCGAGCCTCCTCCCACCACAGTAGCTCATGCTTTTCCAGAAGGCTCTTCTGGCTGATTCATTAAGCCTACAAAGGTCTGCAAACATCCTATTACCTTTTGTCCTACTCAGTGGGCCTTGTGGGTTTATTTGCCTCACTTCCTTTTTTCATTACTCCCCTAAAGGAAATTCTATTTAAAATAAATATTAAGAGCTAAAAATAGCTCTCGTGTTGTGGTTCTATTTTTAGCTCTATGAGTTGTGCTCTGACCAGGTCCCTTGTTTGCTTTTGCATCACACCTGTGGAATTTCTCATTCACTGGGGTAAAAGTTCCTTTTATGTACTTGCATTGTGTATGTACACACTTAAGGACACCCACTCATTCAGTTTGGTTGAGCAGATGATTATGTAATTCCAAATATGTTGTCCCTACATATAATATTAAGCTTCAGGCTGTTTGTGCAGCACATTGTCCAAAGGTAGTTTCTATTGTAATAGTAAACCAAAACATACTCCAATCCTCACACTAGTTAAACTACCTAGCCCTGACCTTCAGCAGACAACAACTGACACATAGATAGGACTCCTTTAAGCAATCATTTATAGTTTTTGTAATACAGGACAGTTTAATTCACTGTGGGAATATCCACTGATCTTCTTCATTTTATTCAACAAATATTTAGAGTCAGGCTTGAAGATAAACACTTAAATCTTGCTGTCTTTAAGAAAATAAAATAAACACTGTACTGGAGAAAATCCCATACATGTTGATAGTAAATGTCGTAGCTGTGAATACTCAAATTAACGGTTTAATTAATTGCAAATCTGCTCCCATATATGAAAGTGATGTATCATGTCAGCAGCTTATTACTGTTAATCCTGTGCGCTAGGGTTGGGTGACATGATGATACATAATGTAAGGTTATAAAGAGTTGATACAATTAGTCTGTTAATCAATCGACAGAAAATGTATCAGCTAAAATTTTGATAATCAATAAATAGCTTGTCATGTTTTTAAGCAAAAATTAATTTAATTTAATGAATACTTCAAACAGTATGTAGCAGCGTGGACAACAGGTACTGTAAGAATCACTCTATAGATAGATAAAAAGATAGAAATGCAGATCTATTTACAGACATTCCAGCTTTAACCACATTTAAGGTTATTTTTTGATGCCGATTTAAATGCGAGTGTGTAGCTAAATTTTACATACAAGACCCAAATTCCACCAAAATACTAACAACTTACTTTACCCTGCCTAATTTGAATGAACCTCCCAACTGCACCTGTCTTCCCACCTGTGCACCTTGTGCTCTGCGCTTCGCACCAAAATACCATACAGATGGTGAAAATTGATTTCAAGGTCAGGAAAATACTGTCTGCTGCTGCTTGCGCTGGTCATTCTGCTACCACGTAAATAAGGCCACAAGCCTGGCTATACCAGCTACTTACAGGCTGCAACATATGCTGAATGCCTTCAGTTGCAAGAAAGGATGCCGTATTCGAATCTGGTGAGTCTGACCCATCTCCCACAAAAGAACTTCACTTGTCAGGTGTCTCACTTGAGTTAGGTGGTGGGAGCCAGGCCTCTTGTCATTTCTCCAAATTTCCTGCATTATGGCACAAAACTTGGAATCCTCTGAACTGGAAGTCAGAGGGTTCGAGCTACTTGTTGGCTTGATAGTCAACTACTCGTTTCTTGCTAGCTGCCTTTAAATTCATCACACGTGTTCAGGAAGATTATGTTTTCTGAATGTGGTCAAACGGTAAGAAAAAAATTAAGCAGCATCAAGATTTATAACTGAATCTTAAAACCCTGAATCAAAACCACATGAAATTGTTAGGTGCCAAAAAATTCCCAGCCCAAATATTCATCATGAATATGTGTAGGCTTGGAAATTAATGTGTAGTTTCATGTTAGACAATGTTTTTTGTCATTGTTTTCTAATTTGCCACAGATACCAGACATATTTGTAGAGTTGCTGTGCTTTTTACTGGTCCATCTTTGACTCATAACACCTTTTCATATATAGTGTTTAGCAACAACATTTCAATCTGTTATTGACCTTTTTCATCTCTGACCCCTTTCTGTTTTAGGATAATGTAGATGGGACATGAGCAATAAGGAAATTATCACTGTAGCAGACCCATATGTTTATCAAAAGCCTGTTTTTATGCAGCCAGTTGAGTCAAACAGCACTCTGTCACTCATTTTTGCACAGCATGCTTTGAAACTGCAGTGGCTAAGTTGTGTGTTACCTGTCAAGGTGTCTAGCTGTTGTATACTTGGATGGTTGGTATGAAGTTATAACAGAAGTATAACGAAAGAGAAAAATATGGAGAAATAATAACGGCAATAAGTTTACAAGGCTGTAGTCCTTCAATTAAGTCAAGAAAGAAAAATAGTTTTTAACAAATTTGTGAAACGCTATGATTTTTAGCATTTGTTCAGAATTCATAGTTTTTAATCTGAAACGATTCAATCCCCACATCAAGAAGTTTTTCAAAAGTTTGATGTTTAATTACTCCACTGTTATGAAAACTGTCCCCATGGTTTGGTGGGTTAATATATATTGATAATTTATCAAGAAATCAAAGCTGGAAAAGCAAACATAAAAAAGCAATCTTACATTTAATAGTGTTACATTTTTGGCTGTACCACAGCAGAATTGAACCAGCCCTATAAACGCCAAAGTCTGTCCATGACTGAGTGATGATGTTACCAAAATTGGTCAGTTAAGTGTTGGACTTTTTTCTCATTGGCTGTTGGTCTTTCAAAATGAATAGGCACGTGAATAATTGCGATAACTGCACAAAATCACTGAAATCACTTTTGACTTATCTCCTGCAGTTTAAAATGAACGGATTACCCTCATAGTGGAGGATTTATCAAATTTGGAGGCCTTTTTCAATATTAATAACTATCACTACATGAAGTAAATGATCGCCGCAAAACGCTGTACTGCATATTGAAGGGGAGCAGGAAAAACAACAAGCGAGCATACCTTGTGGCTGACAAACTATACATTGATGGTCAGCCCTTCTGCAATACTAAGATAATGCCATGGTTGGCCTCATCCTACTATGTATGTACATATTGTTACACACCAGCTATATCATGTGTTCTTTTAATACACATGCTCCAATAAAAAAGCCAAGAAGTACTTTAGACACTGTATGTCATGCTCATACCTTTCACCTTGTAGGAATGAAGAACAAATATTTATGGGAACACAGAAAATGGCAAATGTTTATATCGAAGAATTCACATTATAGACCCTACCACTGATTATCTGTGTAACAATTTGGCAACAGTGTTGCACATTGAGCATACACGGTCCAGCCATATACTAGGTTTTGACCTAGTCTTGTCCTATTTGTTTTGAGATTTTTTATTCTGTTTTGAATATTTCTATGATTCACCAAAATTTCCAAATAAATGGATGAAATATAGTGCATGTCCTCTACTGTTTGTACTCTGTCTGCCAAATTTGTTTCACCAAGATTCGGTAAATATTGCCTTTTAAAGGTGAGAAGGAAAATCTTGACAGTAGCATTTATAGTCAAACATTCTTGCATATTGCAAGCTAAAATCCGGATACATTTTCCAGTTAAATAATAGAATTACTAGGTCTAAAGATGTTTGCATGTTTTGGTGAAAGTGGAAAGAAAACTATAGGAGAATTCAACGGTTTATCGGTTTTGATCATGTTTTCAATCTTCTTAGTAGGCCAATGGAGCCTCCCTCCAAAAAGGAGGTTGTTCCAATCATGAGGCGACCAGACGAGTGGAAGGACCCGTGGCGTCGGTCCAAATCCCCCAGGAGACGCCCTGGGCTGGGGTCCCCACCACGAGGCCGTCGGCGACATCGGCCCTCTGGCTCCTCTGTCTCTCTGTCCAACTCCTCCAGGTAGGAACCTGTTCAGACCTGGCATTAACATCAGTCTCCCCATGTGTCTCGAGTTTTACAAAAACTAAAATGTTTTTAATTGGCTGGAGGTTCAGGATGTAAACACTGTTTGACACCTGTTTTACTGTCAGACAGCCCATATGAACAGATTCTGCCATGCTGTGACGTTACTGTTTTCCATGTCTGCTTGAAAGGCAAAGAAAAACAAATACTACCTTACTTTACAGGCAAAGTTAGGTATATGCTCTCATCTATATTTGTATCTTAAAAACAGCAGACACACAACATTTTGGCGCGGAGCTTGCAAGTTGAGCCTGCATGTGCATGGCAGAGTTTTTTTTTTTTTTATTTGTCCTCACAGGACTACATCACGTGTGATTGATCACTGATTCTTTAGGATTCATCGTCTTGACACGATGTATATGTGTAACACATTTGATTGCAATCCATCCAATAGTTATTGACATATTTCACTAAAAACAAAAAATGCCAACCTGCTGGTGGCCAGAAGAAGCCATTCAGTAACTACATCTGCAGTGTGTGCTTGTGTTTTGCAGGTCTTCTTCCCGCTCTTCATCCTACACAGGCTCTGGGTCGTCTCGTTCCCGCAGCCGTTCTTCCTCATTCAGCTCCTACTCCAGCCAGTCCTCCCAGCGCAGCTCCTTCAGTGGCAGCCGCTCTAGGTACACAAAAGTGTGTGTTTGTGTATCTTTGTGTGTATTTCACTACACCTAGCCGTTGAATTTGCACCAATGCTAAAAAAAACACAGTCATACAGTCTTTCCTCTACTTGAGTTCAACCTGCAAATATTTTGTACAGTATTTTCAAGTATTAGTCTACTACTGTGAGGTCTCACAGTTTTATTAAATGTGAAATTATTTAGCCACCAACAGTTCTGTTTCCTTATCTTGTACGAAACATACATACACTTTCAATCAAGAAAACTTTACAGTATAACTTCCTTGTTTAGTTGGCATTTGTTTTTATTAGCAAAGGTTAATAGAGATACATTTCTTCTTAATTAAGTCAATAAAAATATCAACTTCTTTAGTGATATAGGGAATAGTCGTGTGCATATGTTGTTGTTATCACAGTTATTGAAAACAACTCGTAATGTGTAATGGCAATAGGTAAGTAAGCACTTTTTGCCGGGAGATAGATGAGAAGATCGAGATGATTTTCATATTTGCACACGCCTGGACTGGGCGCCAGTCAATCACAGGGCTGACACATAGAGACAGACCATGTTATCACATTTAAGTAAAAAGTTGTTGCTGTTTTCTGATCTGTTCTATGGGAATTTGTTTTCTGTATAATGTACTTTTTTTACAGCACCAATTCCAGCAGTATGACAATATAATGTCATACTCACTATTTTGATTCTCTGACTAATAGGTTAATAAGATTATTATTATTGCTGAAGATCAATATCACTGTAAGCCTGAAAGCTAAATTGTAAGCTACAGCCAGTGGACAATTAGCTCAGCATAAAGAGGGAAACAGTAATGGTATCAGTTCTGCTAAAGATCAGTAATTAACACTGAAACATATCTTGTTTTTTTTTTTTTTTACCCATACAAAAACTGAAACATAAAAACAACAATGTCCTGAGCTGCTTTTTCCTATGAATTCCGAGCACTCTCCGAAGAAACAGCAATCAAGAATTTTGTCTGGAGTCGCTCAAACACATATGTAGCACACACAAGGAGATTTTCCGTGTCAGACACGTTCTCGCAATATTGGGAGAATTGCTGGTCCTGCTTTTGAATTTCAATTGATTGACAGTGTCTGGGGGAAAAAAAGTAAATGGCTGCTAACGTTACCAGCACATTTCCAAGACTTTTTGGGTTAAAGCTCAACAATACTCCAACCTGTTGAATAAGACTTAACAATGTTCTCAATGATAAGCATAATTCTGAGAACTCTATTACTGGAGTCTTTGAAATACAAGTTGTACATAACAAAATCGCACTGCAAAAACATTGAACTGGAGAATTTTCTGTAGTCATTTTGACTTCAGTTGACTAGACACATGAGCTGTATTTCCTCGATTGCTCATTTTCACACGTTGCAGCGCTACTCTTGAGTTATGACATAGTACAGCATTATTAAACCATTGTATAATTGTTTGATGCAGCTTAATTTCTAATCTGGAAATTAAGCTACACTTTCATGACTACTTTACTGTTGATTTATAGGTCTCGATCATTCTCTACATCTCCCTCACCGAGTCCAGCAGCCCAGAGGAATGCTAAGAACAAACCAGACCTTCCTCCTGTGTTGGCTAAAGGGTAAATCAGCCATGCTCATATTATCTGTGTCAATCCTTGTTTCTCCTTAAATATATATTCTCATTAGTGTTCAACTCTTTGTTTTGGTTTTGCTTGTGATAGTAAATAAGGCAACTCATAAATTGCGGAAACATTTATTGATCATTAGCCAGAACATTGCATGTGCTCTACTGGCATGCCTATCATTGTCATGCATGCTTGAAAAAACAAGAAGTGCCTTTTTCCTCCCTAAGCATGCTGCTGAAGCCGGGTGCCATGCCCCCTCCTCGCAGGGACAAGCCTCCCATAAAGAAAGCTCCCAGCCCTTCTCCACCTGGTGGACTGCAGGGCAGGCCTTCCAAACCTCTGCCAGAGGGAGGGAAGCCTTCCATCAACTCCCGGGAGCCTGGAGGCACTGGTGGTGGGGCAGGGGGTGGCGGCGGCAGTGGAGTGGGGAGACCCCTGCCACCACGGGAACCTGGAAAACCTCCCAACCAAAGGGAAGAAAGGCGGAAAGAGCGGCAACAGCATCCTCCCCGGAGGTAGGTGTCTCTTCCTCAATTATTGATAATAAAAAGATGATGCATTAACACATTGCATTATACATTATCTTCCTTGAGGGTCAGATTTTACTAAAAGTGTATTGGATTACTGTGTATTACATTGCAAAAGGAATTTGATTTATAAACAGTTTGAACATGTCAAAGTCAACAAGAAACATCCAAAATGTGGTCAAAAACATTAATACTTATAAACAGTATTACTCTTAACAGTGTACTTGTAGCCAGACTCATACACCTTTACTTTAGTGGACAGTTTGCTTACCATATAAGGAAAAATTAATTATTTTATTCAAATGAATTCCATTTTAAGTGTCCCAGCAAACATGCACTACACCAGGACTGCATGGAATGCAGCATACATATTTTAGTATTTTTTAATACAAGACAGTAGTGTGAAAATTGTCTTGTTTTTTTTAACTGCTATGGTTGCAGCCCTTAGGCCCTGTCAGAGCTATTGTTATATGTCAAGTTTTCATTGTTTCTTAGAAATACTAACTGGAAAACCAGGTTATGATTCCTTACAATGTTGTGTGAGCACAGCGTGGGCATACAGGAAAACTGTGTGGATGCTGTGGTATTAATTTCAGGTGTATGTCAGTGGGAAAAGGTTGGCAGTGGATGATACTGTTAAATATGTACTGTTAAACACATTTACATTTGCATATCTGTGTCTATGTTTAAGTGTGGCAAATTATACTTAAGGTACAGTGGGTACGGAAAGTATTCAGACCCCTTTCAATTTTTCACTCTTTGTTTCATTGCAGCCATTTGCTAAAATCAAAAAAGTTCATTTTATTTCTCATTAATGTACACTCAGCACCCCATCTTGACAGAAAAAAACAGAAATGTAGAAATTTTTGCAAATTTATTAAAAAAGAAAAACTGAAATATCACATGGTCATAAGTATTCAGACCCTTTGCTGTGACACTCATATTTAACTCACATGCTGTCCATTTCTTCTGATCCTCCTTGAGATGGTTCTACTCCTTCATTGGAGTCCAGCTGTGTTTAAATAAACTGATTGGACTTGATTAGGAAAGGCACACACCTGTCTATATAAGACCTTACAGCTCACAGTGCATGTCAGAACAAATGAGAATCATGAGGTCGAAGGAACTGCCCAAGGAGCTCAGAGACAGAATTGTGGCAAGGCACAGATCTGGCCAAGGTTACAAAAGAATTTCTGCAGCACTCAAGGTTCCTAAGAGCACAGTGGCCTCCATAATCCTTAAATGGGAGAAGTTTGGGACGACCAGAACTCTTCCTAGACCTGGCCGTCCAGCCAAACTGAGCAATCGTGGGAGAAGAGCCTTGGTGAGAGAGGTAAAGAAGAACCCAAAGATCACTGTTGCTGAGCTCCAGAGATGCAGTAGGGAGATGGGAGAAAGTTCCACAAAGTCAACTATCACTGCAGCCCTCCACCAGTCGGGGCTTTATGGCAGAGTGGCCCGACGGAAGCCTCTCCTCAGTGCAAGACATATGAAAGCCCGCATAGAGTTTTCCAAAAAACACATGAAGGACTCCCAGACTATGAGAAATAAGATTCTCTGGTCTGATGAGACGAAGTTTGAACTTTTTGGCGTTAATTCTAAGCGGTATGTGTGGAGAAAACCAGGCACTGCTCATCACCTGCCCAAAACAATCCCAACAGTGAAACATGGTGGTGGCAGCATCATGCTATGGGGGTGTTTTTCAGCTACAGGGACAGGACGACTGGTTGCAATTGAAGGAACGATGAATGCAGCCAAGTACAGAGAGATCCTGGAAGAAAACCTCTTCCAGAGTGCTCAGGACCTCAGGCTGGGCTGAAGGTTCACCTTCCAACAAGACAATGACCCTAAGCACACAGCTAAAATAACAAAGGAGTGGCTTCGGAACAACTCTGTGACCATTCTTGACTGGCCCAGCCAGAGCCCTGACCTAAACCCAATGGAGCATCTCTGGAGAGACCTGAAAATGGCTGTCCACCAACGTTCACCATCCAACCTGACGGAACTGGAGAGGATCTGCAAGGAAGAATGGCAGAGGATCCCCAAATCCAGGTGTGAAAAACTTGTTGCATCATTCGCAAAAAGACTCATGGCTGTACTAGCTCAAAAGGGTGCTTCTACTCAATACTGAGCAAAGGGTCTGAATACTTATGACCATGTGATATTTCAGTTTTTCTTTTTTAATAAATTTGCAAAAATTTCTACATTTCTGTTTTTTTCTGTCAAGATGGGGTGCTGAGTGTACATTAATGAGAAATAAAATGAACTTTTTTGATTTTAGCAAATGGCTGCAATGAAACAAAGAGTGAAAAATTTAAAGGGGTCTGAATACTTTCCGTACCCACTGTATATCCCACAGCTGGGGGAAGACTAGAGTGAAATAGAGAGTCTATGTGCACAGGAGTGGGGGGGGGGAGAGAGAGAGAGAGAGAGAGAGAGAGAGAGATTAAAGGGCAGGGAAGAACAGTAAAGGGTGTGTGAGACTGTCAGACTGTTTTCATCTCTGTGTGTGGGTGCGAGTGGGTAGAACAGGTCACACCATGTAAACTATCCAGGAAAACCAGTTTGTTATTCTGTTTATAAACTACTTCCCTCTGATTGTCTGATGTGATACAAGTATAGTGATACTTGCTGGGGCAGTGTGATGGGGGAAATTCTGAACATGTTTGAGGGTACAGCTGTAGTGTGTTACTGTCTTAAGAAGTGGTTCACCACAGTTGTGCAGTGCAAAAAAAAAAAATAATAATTCACTGTTTCTAGGCCTAATGTAAATTGAAAAATAGATATATAGATGTGTATAGATACACAAAACACATGGTATTGTCAGGACACACATGGCAGCTCCTTATTTTGGGTTCCATACAGAAGGAAAGGCACTGTGTGAAAGACACACGTTTTATATGGTCCGGGTTGTGTCTCGTTCTATTGTCCTGGGTCTGTGTAATACCCGAGTGGAAAAGGCCTGGCTGTGATCCGACAGCGCAGTGACGTGCTGTGTGTGTGTGTGTGTGTGTGTGTGTGTGTGTGTGTGTGTGTGTGTGTGTGTGTATTGTAACTTGCAACATTGTAATATAAGAATGAGAAAGCAAAATGCTCTCTAACAAAATATAGGCTGTAATAAATCATTTATAGGCTATATAATATTGCGTTTGTCATACATCACCGTGACAGCATGTGGATGTTTAAACTGAAATAACAAGTGGATTAGCCATGCTGTTTCAATCAACAAGAGAGGAATAACAGAAAACCTGTATGTAGACTATTTTACCAACTTTCTTGGCACGGTGGATGGATTATAATTTATGTGTCACGGCCAGGCACAGGGGAGAAGGCTACTAATGTTACATTAGGTGAGACACAAAGTTTTGTTTTGACAACTTGTAAGCTGTGAAATCGGTGCTGATCTGGTTTATCTCTCTCGGTTGGTTTCGGGTACGCATTTCTCGGATTTGCATGGATCCAGGTCCAAGCTTTTTAATAGTACGTGGGTCCGGTATGGGTTTCATGTCTGGCATTTTTCGGTTCTGCATGGGTCCAGGGCGCAGCTTTCAAATAATAGACTCTTCTGGTTTGTTTCTGGGTAGTACATTTCCAGGTCTTTTTAGGTTCGGGCATGAATGTTTGGACCTGTGAAGACCTTTACTGCACACCCATAATTGTGATTTAATTAATTCTGGCTGGTTAGACCTCTTTCCAGTTCGAAGTCAGACAGCTGTGTCAAAGAGTCAGATGTCTATTCACACAGTCTTGAGAATAGTTTCAATTGAGTCAGAGTAAGCGAAAAACTCTTGTGTGTGAGTAATGGGTGAGCAGGAGCTTTAATATTCAAACCAGTTTGTTGGCAGTACAGAAAGGTACACAATGTTAACTTGGGATAGGCATTTTTTTATGGAACACATTTTGACATGTCACAATAAGAAAACCCAAAGTATAAATAATAATAATTATGATTGAATTCCATTTAGAAGCTTCAGCTTAAGGGACCTGGTCACTGTAACACTGTTATGACTTACTGGGACACTTGAATAGAACAAGTCCATGTTAATGCTATTAATTCCTATTATGTCAAAATGTCTGCTGTATAAAAGACCTATACAATGGAGCCGCAACTGGCTTTACAATAAGCCAAATGGTGAGTGCCTGTAGTAATGTCCTAATGGTGTAACAAATTAAAAATAAAAAATGTTTAAATACAACAGTTTTGAGATTTGTCTTTCCAGAACTATTTAAAGTCACAACTATTTAACAGTTATCCAAAATTTTCTCTTTTTTTATAAGCCACTGCACTGCAAAAGGCTCATTTTATAATATCCTAGTATTTTTTTGCAAATGTATATATCATGTCCTGGTTTCTTAAACCTGGATAAGACATTATCAAAAAATCGATTCTTACATGCATCGTGATTCTCTCCTGAAAGATTATGTCTCAGTGCAGAAAACTCAATTCTCAACATTATGATCGGCTGTAACAATTTTATAAGACTTAGCTGCACGTTCCTTATAGTGGCCACAATTGTATGCTGAAATGTAACGAACATAAAATGTGTGTCGTGCTCTGAACCAATTGGATGGTGAAATGTAACGGATGTAAAACGTGCGTAGTGTTTAAGTTTTAAGCTAGGCTACTTCTTGAGTTTTGGATGGATACAATCCTAGCGGCACCCCCTGGCTTAAAAGGTAGTGTATGGAAGCATTTTGGCTTCTATGAAGGTCAAGAGACCTGGATAAGAGCCACACTGTATGCAAGTTGTGTATTAATAAAAGAGAACGGAAGTAAATTTATCTGTTTATTTTAATTATTTTGTCAAGTCAATTTTATTTGTATAGCGCCAAATCATTACAAAAGTTATCTCAAGACACTTTTCAAATAGAATAGGTGTAGACCATACTCTTTAAAATATTATTTACAGAGACCCAACAGTTCCCACCATAAGCAAGCACTTGGCGACAGTGGTGAGGAAAAACTCCCTTTTAACAGGTAGAAACCTTGAGCAGAACCAGGCTCTGGGTGGGCGGCCATCTGCATCGACCGATCACGAATACGCTATGTTTCAAAAGTACCAAGTAGTCACACAGTTATGTAAACATACTCACTGACCTGGTAGTAGCTTGTAGTTGCAACACAATGGGAATATGAAAGACCAGAGCAGTTTGTCACATGGCCCTGGAAGTACTTGGTCATCAGTAACTAAAAAATAATGAGATTATTAGTATTTATATGTCAGTGACTTAACAAATTTGTTTTAATGTTTTTCACAAGCCAATAGAATTCAGTTCTCATCAAAAACAGATAGGAAGGCGTTCAGGCAGCCTCTTTCACTGCAGATTCAGACTGTCCCAAAGCAATCACTGCAGATATGCAACCATACTCAGTCATAGAGAATATAGGATTTAAGCATTTAAGTTGTTCAATAATTATCAACAGGTCAGTGAATGTGTGTTGTTTATATTTTAAATAATTTACTTAAATTTGACCATATGGCCTTAGTTTGGTACATTCCCAAAAATATAGAATATGGTGGTTATATCACACTTGATACCATGTAGTCTTTTAAAAGTAGAATTTGAAAACGTAATTGACAGTGGTCAGGACATTAAACCATGGAGCGATCAGGGAATTGAAACTCCAGGAGAGGGGCAGGAAAAATCAGGACTGGCTAGCATGGGATGCATATTTAATCATTTATATAATATATAATATGTTATTTATATCATGTTTTTATTATTGTTTTGTTATTTCTTGCCCGAAAAAAATAGAACAGGTAACCGTCGCTGCAGATGGATTTTGAGAATCGTGACACCCCTAGTAAAAATACTGTAGAGAGAACTTTCAACAGTTGCTGATTTTTTCAGCCATCTGTTGATGTTTGTAAATCCTGTTCTTTTTCAAGTTTTGGAGATTTTTCTAGCCTACTTGTAGATTTTACACTGTTTTGGTGTTTTAATCTGTCATTTCGCCTCATAGTTTTTAATGATATTTCTGTTGTAAAATGCTTTAGGCAGAAGTTTTAACAGTCTCTGGTTTTTCTTCAGCCATCCGATGAAGATTTGGAGATTTAGTTGAAGATGGATTTAAAACTGAAGACATTTTGGAGAGCATTTATGCATTTTGTCATCTGTTTTTCTAATAGTGTCAGTTTGAATTTATTAAACAATTGTTTTTTTTAATCTTTTATGAATGTTATAAGTTGTGTTTTATCAGTGGGGATCACTGTGTTTTAATGATACTTATGCCTTTTAAGAAGAGCGCAGAGGTTTAAAGATTTAGTCTGAGTTTGTGATGTTGGCTAACTGCAGTGAACTGCACTCAATTCAGTCATTAATGAACTCTTATCCATATTATCCTGAATACTACCACGATTCAGGGCTGGTCACTTAATGATGATGGCTCATGATGGATCGGCTGATAGCAGTTCAATCTGCTGTTTTTTATTGTTAATGTGCCCTGGTAGACGATCAGTCTACAAAGACTCAAAATGTGTCTTCCAACTGTAGCTGGCATCTTGCTCAGGCTGTTGTCACATCTGCGGTTGGAGACACTCAATATGTATTATTGGCATCAACTGACTTCCCGAGAATATCATTCGATGTCCATTGTGAATTAAAGTCCATAAATCTGCTTAGAAATCATCGAAAAAAAGACTCTCCTTATAACTGCAGAACTTGCTTGAGAATCATTATACATTTTCTTCAGTATCACAGTAATCCAGTGATAGTTCTTTGTACATCCATGGGTACACTGCAAACAGGAACTTTTAATGGCTAATTCGGCATACATTTACTCTGCCAATTTGACAAAATCTAAACAGTTAAAGGCTAAGAAGAATAAGCTAATGTTGTAGCCCACAGCTAAGTCCATGGCAATATTATACTTCCTGTTTACATCCCCCCAAAGCATTGTGGGAGCTGTAGTTCCAAAATATAGCGCATGATAATTGCTTAAATCGAAGTAAGACAAAGAAGTAATAAAAAAATTGACAAAAAGGGAGTATTGGTGGCCACAGTTATTTCAATTTTGTGTGTCAGACATAATGTTTTGCTGTTTTAAGATCCAGATGTATGTTTTAGATTGTTGTGCCATATGTATTGTCAAGTTTGAACTTAAGTGGATCTAGAAAAACTGTTGTGTGTTATCAAAACTACCCTAAATCGTAGTTGTTTCAGAAATATTTCAGAACACTGGCTTGCACTATTATAAAAGCTTGATCGTGTAGTTAGCCCAATAAGATGTGTTCACGCATTGGAAGCTATGGTTGTAATCCTTAAAACTACCTTAGTGATTCCTACTGATTGGACAGGCAGTATGTGGAAGGCGCTAAAGGTGTGGCATGAACTAAAGGTATAGCAATGAACTAAACTACTGCAGCACTGTTACACCCTCCTTGAGTTTTTCATTGCTGAGAGGAGAAGAAAGAAAGAAGCAGATGGTGATACAAAGTGTCACAGAGGTGGCACGTACCCCCGGGGCTACTGAACAGTTAGCAAGGACTGCAATGCAGATGGCATTGCCTTAAAGTAAAGTAAGGAGATAATGGAGTCTGTAATGGTCTAAACACCTTCTGATTTAATACCTCAAAGTCAGATTTATTATCATTTACTTATTTCTTTTAAAATGTGCCAATATGTGTGATAATTGCTTAACAAAAGCTGGGTAGTGCACTTGGTTTTGATTTCACAAAAAACTACCAGCTGTGTTTTCAGTTCTGTGTCTGTCTCTTCCAGGCGAACTGTGAGTGGGAGTGTTAGTGGAAGTGGTAGCAGTTACACTGGTTCTAGCTCCAGATCCAGATCCTCCTCCAACTCCCTCTCACGCTCCGGATCCAGAAAATCCAGGTACTCACCCATGTGAACATCCTTATTGTAATCAGAGCTGGAGTTTGCCAGAAATGTCC
Organism: Lateolabrax maculatus; assembly: GCA_031216445.1. Classification (NCBI taxonomy): domain Eukaryota; kingdom Metazoa; phylum Chordata; class Actinopteri; order Acropomatiformes; family Lateolabracidae; genus Lateolabrax; species Lateolabrax maculatus. The sequence goes on along the minus strand of CM062214.1, from coordinate 1,721,992 downwards.
TTTTTAAAGAGATGTTGCTGACCATATGTTGCATTTTTGGGACAGTGTGTCCTGTGGAACGAGAGGTTCGCTGTGGGGGAAATGTGAACCTAAAAGAATGGGACCTCTTCTCTTCTGCTCCCCGTGCCTATACACCTTCCTATCCTTGCCTCCTCTCTTCTCTCTCCTCATCTGTCCCTCGCTGAGTTCTCCTGTCCTCTTCCATCCCTATATCCCCAATCCATGTTTCCTTGCTGTCTATCATGGTAAACAAACACTATATATGAATCAATAATTTTTCAGTGACAGTAATAACCATTTTTTAGCAATCTAGGTTAATACACCCACGGCCTAACTGCGCCTGTATTACAGTTTGTGACTTAGTCTAGCGGGTTTGTTGTGGGGCGGAATCAGGCTTCCTGGGCGAGTCGCCAAGACGTTGGATTAAATCAGACATGCCCAAACCTTTTCCCTTCCCTTCCCTTTGTTATGTGCTTCAATTACGTTACATGTCAATTTTTTCAAGTGCAGGTAACTCAGTTACAATCAGAACCAGGAGTACACAAATAACATATTTCTTATAGAAGATACTCTGTATTCTATAACAAAAATTCAGTGCTTAACTTCAGCCATTCAGTGCATGACCAACTGCATACAGATGAGTTACGGGAAAAGAAGGGGTCGATTTTCTCTGAACCGCAGCAATCGTTGTAATCCCAGCCATTTTCTTCCAGCTTAATGCATTCTTTTCCAACACTCTCTCCACAGCCGTAAACAGATCTTCCCATTTGTGGTGGACAGTGTCTCGATACCAGCCAGTTCTTGTGTTATGTCAAAGTTTTTAGCTTACTCCGAGCTGATTTGGGATAATTCCCTTGCCTGAGAGGGACGCATCAATTCAGCAGCCGAAGAGAGGCACTGTTTGACAAACTTCCCAGTGACAAATGATCTACCCCTTTTTAGCGATCAGTGCTGCAATTATAGCTGGCCCATGTAGCGCTTTCCTGAACTGCAGAGGGCCAGAAGAAAGTGCTTTGCTATGAGCAAAAGTTAGCTAGCAACACGCTGGTCTTAGGTTTTGTGCATCACTGTGGTACTTTGAAAAAGCTGCTGCATGCTTAGTGTCGTAGTGATGACGTATTTTATACTCCTTCAGTACAGCAACAGATTGCTTGCAAATAAGATTGACTGCCTTGGAATTCACATCTGTGAAAAATAAGTATTTTTGCCAGCTTTGTTTGAAATGCCTTTTCTCCGTGTGCCACTGTCTCTGCCTCTCTGACTTTCTGCGCAAATTGTCAATCTGCTCGCCATGCTCAGATTATGTATTATTTATGTAAATTACCTCATTTATTAATATGCCTTTTTAAAATGGACATTACCATCCCACTTTCAAGAAGACTGTACATAAAGCATGGTTGCACATAATGTAACTTTAATTAAGTCAACACAGACATTTACCTGAAGATAATCTCAAGAGTTGTCCCCATTTTCACTTATTGAAACTGCCAGATTGGACTCATGTCATTCCATCGGGAATCAAAAAGGTCTTTAAAACCTGTTATTTAGTTTTATGAATCTTGCGGAGACCATAGTTCTGAGATAGATAGATAGATAGATAGATAGATAGATAGATAGATAGATAGAAATTCATCATGTGCCATACAGCAATCGTCAGACATTACATTATTGGCAACCACAAGCCTACAACAACACCTCACAAACCCAACCCAAGTGCTCAACATATTATAAGCATCCTCACACACACAGGTTCAGTTATTCTGTTTCACAGTTTGTTCAGCAGTGCAATACTGATAGACAAAGTGATCTTCTTGCCGGATTGGTTCAGAAGGAATTGCACGCCGATGTTAACGGCTGGTATGTGCTAAATATGGGGTGTGTCTCTAATAATAATAATTGTGCTGTTGTCCAGCAATTTTACTGGACACATCTTATGCAGTTTGATTTTATTATTCACTGACAATGAAAAATACCAGGCAATGAAACAAAAAGTTAGAGTGCCATCCACAAAGGAACGATAGAAGGTGTGGCAGAAGGGTATTGTGACCTTAACAGTGATCACAATTGGCTGTTTTTCTTTTTTTCTTTCTTTTTTTTTCTTTTTCAGAATTGTAGCTTATGTATCTGTTGCATTCTTCAGTCACTTTGTAAGTCTGTAAACTAAATATCTAAAATATAAAGGTATTTTAAATGCACATATAAAGGGTCTTTCTGATCACACAGCCTAAAATGGATTAATTTTGTGTTCATCTCTCTTGCTTTTATGTGCTGTCTCTGTTGGAAAACCCTCCAGGAAATCCAGGTATAATAGTTATTATGCAGGGTGTGTATGCGTGTGCATGCACACGTGTTGTGTGTTTGCATACGTGTGGGCATGTTGTGTAAACACAACTGTGATGACTGCAATCAGTCAGCAGTGCCCCAGTCATCTTCCTTATAAGTGAGAATCAGCAGCTCATGGTCAACCTGTTATCTCTCACCACAGATCACTGAGTGTGAGCAGCGTATCTTCCGTGTCATCAGCGTCGTCCAGCAGCAGCTCTGTGCGTAGCGCAGACTCGGATGACATGTATGCTGACCTGGCCAGTCCGGTGTCATCTGCCAGCTCCCGTTCACCCACACCAAATCACCCCCGCAAGGAGCGAGGGGCTGTGCGGGACCGACCTCCACATGTCAGAGACAAGAACAGGGGTTAGTGTGGGCAGCAAAGTCCCCATGCAGCAGTCACAAAGGACACATAGGAAGGCTGATGCACAACAGCATAACATACATTCTCAAATAACCCGGTATTCAAATAACCGCCAAGTCACATGCAAGCCAAATGATAACCACCGCGAACAAATAAAGGCAGGCTAAGGAGATATAAAGGGAGATGGAATTGCTGGTAATCTATTAGCTCTCATAGTAAATCCAGCATAATGTACATTACCATTGGACTAATTCAACAACTACAACAGGAAGGCACCCTACTGCTTTCAATTTCTCTTTTTGGCACAAATACTAGTTTCATTCACCTAATAATTTTTTGTGACTTTTCCTATCCTGTTTTTTTTTTTTTATTTATTTTTTTTTTATGATTTCTGCTGAACTATTGTCAATTAAACTCACTTCCTGTAGATGTTTCAAAGTAAAAGCCTACAAGGTAAAGTTTATGGCCTCTGTGCGTGGAAGGAACTTTAGGTTTCAATGATGATTACTTGACAGCAAAGTAGAAGCCACTGAAAGCAATTAGTAAATGAAGACAGTGTTTCTATTAGAGAAAAGAAACTTGGAGCAACAGGTTGGTGAAATGATATGACTCTGTTGCAGAGGCAATACAAGTAAAATAAAAGTTGAGATTTGACATTTATTCCTCACAATTCAAATTGCATTTTTCATTTTAATAAAAGCAAAAATACTACAGTTGCTTGTTTAAGACAGGTATTTCCATATTTATCCTTCCTCATATTTGCTAATTAAAGTGCCCTGGCTTTATCTAGGTACAACATTAATACGATTATAAAATATATTATGGAGTTTTCTCTATATGGGAAATATAGAAGTGGTGATGCATGGTTCATCAGTTCCCATGTTTTTCTGTCCTCATCACAGAGAGACCATCAAAGAAAGATGAACCTTTCAGGGACGACCGCAGGAAGATCGACCCATCTGGCGTCCCACCTAGAGGAGGAAACCCCATGCCCAGATCGGGACCTGGTAGCAGGGGTGGCCATCCTGTACATCCCCCACCCAGCACCATGGGCCCTCCCGGAAGCTACGGAGGTTCAGGTTCCCACAAAGACATCAAACTCACCCTTCTCAACAAGGTTACTATTGTTCCTCTTTCCATTTTTCTGTTCAGGTCTGTTCACCCAAATCATAAAAATCATCTCTCTCACTTACCATTCGTAGTGTCAAGCCTTGCAGATGGTTTTGGTTTTATGTGTTTTTATGAAGTATATACTTGTTGCCACCTTTTTTCTGTTAAAGGCATGAACTGACCCTTTAACATTCAGCAAGGTAATATTAGCTGAAATTAGAAATGCATGGAAATGTAAGTGTGGAGAAATTGAGACACTGGGTGAGTTAAAAAAACGCACTACGCCTTATCCTTACCCATAAACATGCATCAGTCTTGACACTGCCTAGTGTGGGCTCACATAGAAAACAGGTTTTGATACAACTCATATGCTGCTGGTGTGTTTTCAAGTAAAATGAGTTTGCATTGTTGCACATTGGCTGGAATGTATGGAACGAATAGTTTGCCCTGGTCTAAGTCCAGTCTATTATTAAACTTTCTTAAAGGAATATTTCAACATTTTGGGAAATACATTTATTTGCTCTCTTGCTCTTCTCATATCTCAGCAATAAAGCAAATTTGCGTGTTTCCCAAAATGTCGCACTGTTCTTTTCAATGCTCCTCGTTATCTTGAAGAAGTAGTGTTTAGACATATTTCCTGTGAAAAGCACTGTGTAAATCTACCTGCAAATTACTTAAAATTGAAATTGTAATTATCTGGGTGACATTTTTTGCAATCGGTTTTGGAATAAATCAGTTGGACTCTTTCCAGCAGCAGGGAGATAAGGGCAACAGGAAGAGGTACCTACCTTCAGACAAAGACAGGCCAGGTTCCCCAGTCAGCAAGAGAATGGCCATGTCTCCAGACAGAGGTGAGAAACATTCTGACTAACAGCATACACACCTGTTCACTCTCACACATCATTTATTGTTTCACACATATACACACCAAAGCTAGACCAACATATGGGAACAATACTGGCTTTTTATCAAGAACCAAACATGCCAAACCTTTGCTTAAATGTAAAGACTCGCTTCTCTGTTTATAACAGTAAAAATTGAATATATTATGCATTTAATTAGTTGCAGACCTAGCAAACATAGTTCAATGTTTCATGAATCAATAACAAATCCCTGTTTGCTCAAAGCTGAATTAATAAGTGTCTTATTGAATCAAACAAAGGTGTAATGTGAAATTGTCCCTTGGTGATGAAATCATGCAGAATTGAAACCAAACTGTGCACCCCAAGACGTACCGCTTTTATCAGCCACTGTAGGAGGCTGTTTTCAAGTCAAGGCAGTTTTATTCATATAGCTCCAAATCATAACAGTAGCCAGTAGGGCTTAAATGAAATATTATTAAGTTTAATTATATCAATTAATCTACAAATTATTTTTTTTAATTCATGAATTAATCATTTGGTCTAAAAGAAGGAAGAAAAATACTGAAATAATGAAATTGCCTGTTTTGTCCGACCAAGATTCCACCATCCTAAGATATTTAATATATTAGTAATGAAAACTAAGGAAACCAACAAATATTTCTATATAAGAAGCTGGAACCAGGGTATTTTTGGCAATTTTGCTTTAAAAAATGATGAATAACAATGTCATTCTGTCCATTACATTTCTATTATAAAGACACAAGCCCACATCCTAATTTACTTCTCCCAGTGTGGAAGTTGAGACATTTCATGGAAACTTTAACCGCTGTTATAAGAGACTACACAGCTGTTACACTTTAACAGCTATGTAATCTCCAGAACCAAAGCACAGTTATTTCATGGGCTAATTCAAAAAGCAACACCTCCAAACCATTCAGTCCTAATAACCTCAGTAACTCTGAAACTGGTGTTTTTCAGGCCGTGATAAGAGGATACCTGGCCGACCCCCACTTTCTCCTCGAATGGATCGGCCCAGGGGCCAAGGGCCCCGACCCATGCCCCCCCAGGGAGACAGGTTGGTACAGCCTTGAGCATTTTATTGCTGTGATATTTATAACACTTAATCATACACCAACAGTTGTCAAACGTTGTATGAAAGAAAGGGCACTCAGCTGGAAGTATGGAAATTCTAAAGTCAACTTTTCTATCTGACACGTCATCCTTATCGCATGCAGTGATCATATTTCCCCAGACCAAACACACTAGGGCTTTTAGAGCATGAAGTGTGCCTGACCATGAGTGTATGGCCAAAATGAGGAACATGCCACAGAAGTGGAAGCACACAAATATTACACCATCTCTGCACATGTCATAATATTCACTGGCTCTCGCACAAATTCCCCAGTATGAAATAGGTGCTTTGTAATAGGTCTCAGCTAAAAGTATATTTTGTTCAGATCCTGAGTAGGATTGACAAAATACTCTGACCTCCTGAAATTACAAATTTTGCATCATATTGGTTCCATGATTGTTGACAGCATTGGTCATCCCCCTGTATATATGTTAGTCATATCCTTCTCATGACTGTACTAATTGTCTCTTATTGAAATTTGTTTGCAGCACAAGTTTGTCATGTTTTTAAAAATGATAGTACCTGTTAATAGCTGACAAACTCAGCTATTTGGAATTTACCAAATCCTGCAGATATTTGAAGTAGCTGGGTAATATTTAAAATCAGTCAAAATAATTAGAATTTCTGTTTTTGCACACTGTGTAAAATGTCCAAATCACAAAGAGTTTTTTCAACCTGCACAAAGTATATTTTCAGTCAAGTCAATTTTATTTGTATAGTGCCAAATCAAAATAAAAGTTATCTCAAAACACTTTTCAAATACAGTAGGTCTAGACCATACTATTTAAAATATTATTTACAGAGACCCAACAATTCCCACCATAAGCAGCACTAGGCGACAGTGGCGCCTGTCGCCTTTTAACAGGTAGAAACCTCGAGCTGAACCAGCTCTGGGTGGTGCGGCCATCTGCTTCAACCCGGTTGGGTGGAAAGGTAAATAGAGAGGGGAGAGAGAGCAGGAGGACAGACAACATAATAATAAGACTAATGATAATAATTGTAGCAGTGAGTGGAGCAGGAACTTGGGGGCAGTAGACGGCCTGCAGTCACAGATCCAGACTCTACAGCTCCAGAGGCAGAAATACCTGCAGAAAGTTTGAAGGAGAAAAACACACAAACTACAGGAAAAGAGGTGGAGTTAGTAACATGCAATAATGGGATAAGAATGCATACGGATGGAGAGGGAGAGAAACTCAGTGCATCGTGGGAAATCTGCTGGCCATTTAAGACTGTAGCAGCATAACTAAGGGATGGTTCAGGGCTCACCTGAGCAAGCCCTAACTATAAGCTTCATCAAAGAGAACGTTTTTAGCATACTATTAAATGAGGAGAGGGTGTCTGCCTCCAGAACCCAAACTGGGGGCTGGTTCCACAGAAGAGGAGCTTGACAACTGAAAGCTCTGGCTCCTGTTCTACTTCTAGAGACTTTAGGAACCACAAGTAACCCTGCATTCTGTGAGCATAGTGCTCTAGTGGTCTAATACGGTACTATGAGCTTTTTAAGATTTTATTTTATTTTTTAAGAGCTTTGTAGGTGACTAGAAGGATTTTAAATTCTATTCTGGATTTTACAGGGAGCCAGTGCAGAGAAGCTAATATTGGAGAAATATGTTCTCTTTTGCTAGTTCCTGTCAGTACATGTGCAACCACATTCTGGATCAGCTGGAGAGTCTTTAGAGACTTATTGGGGCAGCCCGATAATAAGGAAAAAAATAATAATCAAACCTAAAAGTAACAAATGCATGGACTAGTTTTTCTGCGTCTTTTTGAGACAGGATATGCCTGATTTTTACAATGTTCCGTAGGTAGAAGAAGGCAGTCCTTGAAATCTGTTTTAAATGGGAATTAAAGGACGTGTCTGGGTCGAAGGTTACTCCTAGATTCCTTACAGTGGTGCTGGAGGCCAGGGCAATGCCATCTAGAGTAACTATATCTATAGTTAATGCGTCTCGGAGGTGTTTGGGGCCAAGACCAATAACTTCAGTTTTGTCTGAGCTTAACAGCAGAAAATTGCAGGTCACCCAGTTTTTTTATGTCCTTAATGCATGCCTGAAGTTTGGCTAACTGATCAGTTTCATCTGACTTTATCGATAAATATGATTGATTATCATCTGCATAGCAGTGAAAGTTTATGGAGTGTTTCCTGATAATATTGCCAGAAGGAAGCATATATAAGGTTAATAAAATTGGTCCGAGCACAGAACCTTGTGGAACTCTGTGACTAACTTCAGTGTACATGGAGGATTCATCATTTACATGTACAAACTGAAATCTATCTGATAAGTGGGACTTAAACAGGTCCTGTAATGACAACCAAATGTTCCAGTCTCTGTAATAGGATCTGATAGCCTGGCATCGCCAGACTAATAATCTGGAACCTCCTCTCATTTTTGATTTCCAAGGGGTGTTATTGACGGGTGGAGACAATGAATCAGAGCAACGAAGCGCCATCCTGTCAGATGTTACATCCTGTCAGAAGTTCACATACACATACACATCACACACATATTTCTTATCAACTTGTATTTGAAGTGCAGTTGTTAGTTCTTCTTTCATAGAAAATTTACCGTCCAGTCCGTTTAATACTGCTGCTGTAGCCAGCCGCTGAACGTTCCATATCAGCAGCACCATCTTACAAAGATACCTGAATGGTGCTTGTCTCTTGTCAGTCATCGTATTAAATCCTGACATAACTCACACATATAACTGATTGGCAACTGCTTTCTGAAGGATTTTAGAGAGAAAGGGAAGGTTAGATATAGGTCTTTAGTTGGCTTAAACCCCTTGATCAAGTGTAGGCTGTTGATAAAGACAGATTGATCATGTCTAGTCAAGAAGTGCTAACTAAGGGTAAAACTTCTTTAAGTAGCCTAGTTGGGATTGGGTTTAAGAGGCATTTTGTTGGTTTAGACGAAGAAATCATTGAAGTTAGTTGGTGAAGGTCGGTGGAAGAAAGTCTAAATATAAATCTGGTTCTACAGCTGTTTCTAAGGTTCCTGTACTTGAAAATATATCTTAACTGATTGATGGCATAAGATGATGAATTTTGTCTCTAATAGAAGGACATTTTATCATCGTAGTAGCTTATGAAGTTATTCCTACTACGAGCTCTGGGAATAGATGGCTCAACAGAGCTCTGACTCTGTGTCAGCCTGGCCACAGTGCTGAAAAGAAACCTGGGGTTGTTCTTATGTTCGTCTATTAGTGAGGAGTAATAGGCTCCTCTGGCATTATGGAGGGCCTTCCTGTATATTCTAAGACTATCTAGTAAATGAGATTCCTCCAGTTTTGTGGAACGCCTTTCCTTTCTAATTTTTGCGATGTTTCTTTTAATTTGCGGGTTGAGTTAAAAAACGGAACTAACCTCTTTTTGTTTTGTTATCTTCTTTTTCATATGGGCAATAGAATCGAGAGTCGTTCACAGCGAGCCTCCAGGCCTACCAACCAGATGATCAATTTGGGAGGGACTAAAGTTAGCATAGAAATCTTCCATTATATTGTGACATGGCATTGAATTAAATGCCGATGGAATCACTTCTTTAAATTTAGCTACAGCGGTATCAGACAGACATCTGCTGAAGGAATTTTTGCCTAATGGCCTGTAGTCCAGTAATATAAATTCAAAAGTTATTAAATAATGGTCTGATATGACAGGATTTTTTGGGAAGACTATTAAATGTTCAATTTCGATTTCCTATGACAGAACAAGATCGAGGGTGTGTTTAAAACAGTGAGGGGTTTGTTTACACTCTGACAGAAGCCATCAAATCTAAGGTTATCATATATTATAATTTCAATCTACAAGTGATGTGATGAAAGCTGGCTGCATTAGCTGTCTTTAGCCATGACAGTCCCATAAACTGTGATGTGAATAGTTACTACGTTTATGCACATCCGTCGCAGTTTACATATATATTATAAAACAGTGTTTTCATGACTTGTCAGATGTGTCATCCACATTCCATAGTACTACTTTTACTCTTCATCCTAAGTGGGTCATAAATACACACATTTAAATAAATAAGTTTTGTCCATTAAGCTATTTAGTTCAGTTAACTATGCAACAGTACCACCTGGCAATTACTGGGTGTAAACTTTTAGTAACCACTTATCTTTACATAACTAGTTTGTGTGGTAAAACCTCTCTATGTAGTTAACATTGACATTACAACTAGGATTAGTTTGAATTTATGAACAGTTGGTGCAACCAGTTATTCAAACATGGCATAGCGCAGTTGGAGACTATTTTTAGCTGTGCATTAACACACATTTTGTGCAGCAGGATGGTGTATGTGGGATTGAGTCAGAATAAACTACTTATTGTTGGCTGTGTTTTTTTTCATGAAATTTTGTGACAATAAGAAAACTATTTGTAGCGGTAGTATCAAATTTATCCTTTTAAATTATTGGATGCTGCATACAGTCAATACAATTATTGGTCAATTGAGGACAATGAGATTATGGCCCTTTTGCACCCACATGTGATGATTTATTGTTGCATTCATAATTGCATATTTTCTCTCTTTGTTCTTAGTAATGTCATGCTCTCTGCTTGTATGAATTGACACGAGTAAAAGTATGACCCTAACTCTTGCTCCTTTTCCTCAGAAAACGTCCTCTTTCACCACCCCCCAAGTCATCTGGGAAAGGCCCAGCTCCGCCATTGGGCAAGACAGCCACCCCGGGCTCAACTTCAGCCGCTGGCTCGGGCTCCAGCTCAGGCTCAGGGTCCAACAAACCCAGCAACACACTGTCCCGCCGCGAGGAGCTGCTGAAACAACTGAAGGCCGTGGAGGACGCCATCGCCCGGAAACGTGCAAAGATCCCCACCAAATAAACAGAAACCTGCTCCTGGCTTGTTCACCTGCCTGCCAGTCTGCCTGCCTGTGCGGCCTTGTGAGCCAGAGAAACAGTGACGGTGATGGGATGGAGCGTTGTAACCCCTGCCTTCAGTGGACGTATAAAAATGTTGTATGGTTCATGTATAAAGGCTATTGTGTAACTGAACAGGAAGTGGCCACCGCAAAAGAGGTTTGGCTCTGCTCCATTCTAGAGTGTTGTTCACTCCCATATGCCCGACTTAAGCTCCCCTTAGAAGTCTTTGAATGTCTCAGCTGCAGTTTACCTCATCAACGAGAAACAGGAGGAAACATTTGGGCATTTGGTGAGGGAGGGACTTCTCAGGAATGGAGTGTACTTTGTGTAGACTTTACAGTACAGAAACAGAAGGGTAAGGTGCACTTCATCACTTGCTTCTCCCTCTGTTCCTTCAGTGAAAAGGAAGCATCTTCCTCATGTGGTGTGATGAATAACAGATTTATACACATGGGATCTGGAACTTCTGTCTTTCTCTGCCCCTTTTATCGTCTTGTTCTCACATCTTTTCTTTTGTTTCCTCTGTGTTGAGTGATGTGACTGTTGGGTCAGCTCTACAGGGTACTGACAGCCTACAGAGTTTCACAGCGCTTCTTTGTATAAATCTACAAAGTGTTGAGCATCCGTATTCGGCCCCTGTAAGCGATCACGAGCCCATGCTTTCTTTACAGTGGGCACATCTTTAACCAATGATGCGTCTCCATTCTGTGTTTTAGGGCAGTTTTCACTGTCACACCTTGTACAATAATAGCAAGTCATCCGATTCTTTCAAGCGTATGATTATAGACAACAGTGATGTGAAGTATTGCTTCTTTTTTTTTTATCTACAGCATTTTGTTTTCTTCTTAGCTCTTCTCAAGTGATAAACCAATGTTTTATTTGTGTCACATTTTTAGTTGGAAAAGTATGAGAGGTGGAATGGGGACATTTAGAGACAAGATATGTCTTCTTTTGTGACAAAAGTCTTCTAAATAAACTATTTTGATAAAGAGAAGGTCATTGGCCTGGTTTTTCTCTGCTGTTGTGCAAGACAAAAGGAGTAGGTGTTTAAATACAGATGGACAGTCACACATGTTTATGGGAGCATTTAGACACTGCATTGTTCAGCATAAAGAATGTGGAATATATATATACTTAAATAACCAGTACCACCTGGGGCGTAAATCTCTTCAAGACAACTGATCCATGGTATTTGTTGAAGTAGTCCATTGTACCAACTTTGAATGGTTCGGTACTAACCCTTGCAGAACTGTATCAGTGTGGTAGTGTTGTGAAATGTGTGTTCCATTTTACTAGTAAAAGTGCCTCCTCACAGCCATGGCTGAAGGCATTATGTTTACGATTATGATACGTGATATCTCAGGAGCGCCTAGAGGGAATCTCATTACATTTGGCACTAACATCCACTTGGACTAAAGGGTGAACTGATTTAGAATTTGGTGGTCAAAGGGCAAGGTCACAATGACCTCAAAAAACACGTTTTTTTGTCTATAACTCAAGAATTTATATGCTAATTGTGACAAAATTTCACATAAATGTGTAATGGGATAAAATGATAAAATACTGACATTTTATATCCAAAAGGTAAAAGTTCAACTTTACTGTGACATCTTAATCTTATGCAAAATCACCTTTTTAGTTGTTATTCAAGGCTATAACTCCGCAACAGAAGTGGAGATACTGACCATATTTCACATTTGGTCGGAAACTGAATTGGTCTTGAAACTGTGGGGATTGTACAGATCTTTTGTGCTGCTGGGCTCAAGTTGTCTGTGAAACATCCACATTTAGAATTTGTAGCTTCTTTGCAGCAATATCCATATGTAAAGCACTGTCTACTATTATGGCTACAACTTTGTGGTACAACAATATAGTGATAACTTAGATTTCGCCCAAAAAAACACTTAATACCTTTTTATTAAATTCCTTCAAATTCCTCAATACATATGTTAAATGAGTCCGACAGACATGGATGTAAACTGCAACTTGACCGGCAACCGCAAGGTAGTAATTCTAGTTTCTAATAAAAGCCACCACATGATTTCCTTTGAATACATTAAAGTGTTGCAGTTCTGCCTTGACCATAGCAAGTTCAAATTTGATCTTGTCATTTTTAGCCATGCTGGCAGCATTTGCCAAGGCAATGTTGGTCACTCGGTCCAGACTGAATATAACATCCATGGTCCCCAAAGGATGAATACTAATGACTTGGTGATCCTTTGATCCTTTGAGTTTTCCTTTAGGCCACCATAAGGTTTACAGTTTTGTTTTTTAGTAAATCAGTGTACTCACTGTACCCTGACTTTACATCTAGCACCATTATCAGATCAACATTTCAGTTTGTCTAATCCTTTGGTTTATGACTCAATACCTGCAAAACTACTGATATTCCCATAAGCGTAAGGTGTACTTTGTGTTACGTGCTGATAAGCAAATGTTAGAATGCTAACACACTAAGCTAAGATTATGAATATGTTATACCTAAAATCAGCTGCATAGCTGTAGACTTGTCTTGTTCTTTGAAACTCTGCCTCTAAGGAAAGCATTCTGGAGTCTTCTCACTGTTGCAGATGACAGTGGTATTTGGTGTGTACTATTTAAAGAAGCAGCTAACTGACTGTAAAGAGTACTTGACTTATTGTTATTGTACTTATCCTCTGAAACAGTCGTGTGTCTGGGCCTTCCTCTTGTTTTCCTGTAGTAGACATTTTTGAATGAAATCTTCAGTTTCTTGGCAGTCTGATGCGTGGAATATTAATTTCTATCAAAAACATGAATGTTTCTTAAACTTTGTCATGTGTGTCTAGTGATTTTTGCTGAAATGTATCCAAGCTTTGACCTTCGTAGTGAGGACTTTTCATAGTGAAGACTCTGGTATTGCAGGGGGGAGGAGAGCGAACAATCTGTCATCTGAGTGGAGGAACAAATTAATATGTAAGTGAGGTATATTCTGAATGCATGAGCTGTTTTGCATTTAGGAATACCTTTCAGAGTGCCCTCTAAACTGTGACCTTTATCTGAACCAGAAATTTGCCTAGTTTTCCATAACTTGGACATGACTGAATAAACATCTCTGTAAGAGCTTGCACACCGTTCCCAGTGGAAAGATGCATTTATCCGTGGGAACACATTTATTATACACTAAAATGCAGGAAATATTGAGTATTGAGTCACAGTGTCTGGAAACATTTACCACTCACCCAGTCAATGATACAGAAATATGCATCTGGCAAATGTTTTGTAGTACACTGTAGGAGTAGGCCCAACTGTTTCTTGATTTATTTTTTTCTTTTTTGTTTGTATACTATAACACATCTGTAAGCCCTAATCATGTGTTGCGATATTCAAAGGAATCACCTGGATGTGAAAGGGAAGGTTGTGTGGGCCTATCAGCAGTACAGTCGCCTAGAGATGCACAACAAAAAACTTCAAATGAGAAAATATGTAAAAGTCACTGATATTTGTGTGTACAAATCAGCTAATGCTATTTGCTAACATATTTAGGGCTTGGTCACACAACCATTTATGAAATCCAATACATCAATGTAAAAATACTCGATAACAAGAAAAGTCCAAAAGAAGTGTGAGCAAAATGTAGTAAGTATAAAAGTAAACACCCATACTCCCCTGTGACTGATAGGGGGAGGATTTTAAATTCTATTCTAGATTTAACAGGGAGCCAGTGCAGTGATGCTAATATTGGAGAAATATGTTCTCTTTTGCTAGTTCCTGTCAGTACACGTGCAGCCGCATTCTGGATCAGCTGGAGAGTCTTTAGAGACTTATCGGGGCAGCTCGATAATAAGGAAATACAATAATCCAACCTAGAAGTAACAAATGCATGGACTAGTTTTTCTGCATCTTTTTGAGACAGGATATGCCTGATTTTTATAATGTTACTTAAGTGGAAAAAGGCAGTCCTTGAAGTCTGTTTTATATGGGTATTAAAGGACATGTCCTGATCAAAGGTTACTCCTAGATTCCTTACAGCGGTGCTAGAGGCCAGGGCAATACCATCTAGAGTAACTATATCTATAGATATAAAGATATCTTGCAGGTGTTTAGGACCCAGAACAATAACTTCAGTTTTGTATGAGTTTAACAGCAGAAAATTGCAGGTCATCCAGTCTTTTATGTCCTTAATACATGCCTGAAGCTTGGCTAATTTACCGGTTTTATCTGGCTCTATCGATAAGTATAATTGAGTATCATCTGCATAGCAGTGAATGTTTATGAGTGTTTCCTAATAATATTGCCTAAAGGAAGCATATACAAGGTGAATAAAAGTGGTCCAAGCACCAAACCTTGTGGAACTCCGTGACTAACTTCCGTGTGCACGGAGGATTCATCATTTACATGGACAAACTGAAATCTATCTGATAAATACGACTGAAACCAGCTTAGTGCGGGTCCTTTGACACCAATCAAATGGTCCAGTCTCTGTAATAGGATACAATGGTCAATGGTATTGGAAGCGGCACAAAGATCTAACAGAACAAGTACAGAGACAAATCCTTTGTCTGACGCAATCAAAAGGTCATTTGTCACTCTCACCAGTGCTGTCTCTGTGCTATGATGCTCCCTAAATCCTGACTGAAAATCCTCAAATAAACTATTGCTGTTTAGAAAGTCACCTAACTGATTAACGACCGCTTTCTCAAGGATTTTGGAGAGAAAGGGAAGTTTAGATATAGGTCTATAATTGGCTAAAATCCCTGGATCAAGCGTAGGCTTTTTAAGAAGAGGTTTAATTATTATCTACTTTAAAGGACTGTGGTACATAGCCTGTTGATAAAGACAGATTGATCATGTCTAGTAAAGAAGTGCTAACTAAGGGTAAAACTGCTTTAAGCAGCTTAGTTGGGATGGGGTCTAAGAGGCAGGTTGTTGGTTTAGACAAAAAAAATCATTGAAGTTAGTTGGTGAAGGTCAATTGGAGAAGAACAGTCTAAATGTATATATAGTTCTACAGCTGCTTCTGAGGTTCCTGTACTTGAAAATATATCTTAACTGATTGATGGCACAAGATGATGAATTTTTTCCCTTATAGTTAGAAATTTATCATCAAAGAAGCTCATGAAGTTATTACTACTGAGAGCTCTGGGAATACATGGCTCAACAGAGCTCTGATTCTGTTTCAGCCTGGCTACAGTGCTGAAAAGAAACCTGGGGTTGTCAAGGTGTGACTAATTGTACTCCTTGAATTGTAAAGTCAAGGTGTGACTAATTGTAAATACTTTATATACAGTTAGGTATTAAACACAGCTGTTCCCCATCTGGCAGATATGTCTGGTCCCTCTCCCATTCAGACTGATTTCCTTGGTACTGGATCGCCGTTGTGTTGAGGGAACCAATCACAAGCGTTTATCTAGTACAAGGCAGGTTTAAAACGACAGAGAGGAGTGCCGTTGAAGCAATAACCAAGAAGGCGGCTGGCGATATGGTGTGTTCAAATTTTCTCTAAAAGAAGAACAAACAACTGCACTTAAACTTTATGTTGATAAGAAATACACATTATTATCTATCAAGAGTCACAAGATAAATCTTGTGGGGTTGTGACATGATTAATGGGAGAGGAAACAATAAAAAACAAAGTTCTGCAACAGAAATGTAACTTTGTTTCTTTGGACTTTGCTTTTTTTTTGTAAAACATTAGATTATTTTATCTCTTCAGGTCTCAAGATAAAAAGTAAAAATCTCTCATAGACATCAGAAATGTGACAAGGGGCCCCAAACTGAGATTGCTTTCCTGTAACTCCTTTATTCAATATAGGTTAAGTAAAGTACCGAAGTATTAATGGCAAAATGTACTTGGTGTAATCCAGTGGCTCCCAACCTTGGGGTAACGAGTCAGGTTCCTCCAAACAGTCCCCAGATAAATCTGAGGGGTCATGAAATGATTTAATGGAGTAGGAAGGAAGAAGTTCTGCATACAACTTTTTCTTCTTTGTTGACTATACTTTGTTTTTTTGTAAGGGGTCACAAGCCAAAAGAGTTGGGAACCTGGAGTTGTCAGAGAATCACTAAGCTTGTCTATTACACACAAAAGGCGCCATGTGGCTTTATTTTTGTCTATTTGACTTTTCATTGGCAAACTGTGTATTATGTATTTTTGTTTGTTTCCTGGGATCAAATGATCCTGATCTGATTCATTTATTTAATACAGGTTTATGCAGAAATTAAAATTTACGACAACAAGTGGTACATTGTTATCAGGGAAACTAAAATCCCATATCCATGCTGATTGGTCGTTTTAGATTAGACATCAGAAGATTTCAAAACATTTGAAAGTAGAAACTTGACCCCAAAAGTTTGAGAACCATTGCTTTTCCTTAAGTATATATACCCCTTGTGATTTATGTCTTTTTCTGCCATTTATGACCAGGTGTAAAAAACATTTACAGCTGGTTATGCATGTGAGATGTCATGTAGTGTGAATGTGGGTGTCATGAATGCTTATGTATACCTCATTCAAATGAAGTGTTACCGAAAGTTGTTTTGTTGGATTGTGGTTGTTTTCATGAGGAAGTGTTTTGTTGGATATCCGCGGTACAGAGTGAAGAGGAAGGTTTAGGGAACAGTTACCTGGGGTCTCTAGCGCTGCTAAGCTTATCTGACCTGGAATTGTTTCCCTGTGAGTTAGTCCATTACCCACTCAATAAGACCAGGATGTAGTTGCATGTCCCTGTGTTTCTGCCCATGTGCATATGGCTGTACGGTGCTGAAGTCTGCATTTTAACTTAATAGTCATTCTTTCATTTCAAATTCAATGTACTGTATATAACATTCATAAATTCTTAAAACACAAAATGTAGAACTCTGGCCTGAAAATGAACATAGTAGAAGTATTAAATTATCAGTTTTGAAATAGAAATGACCCACCTCATAGTTATTACATTATCTGTAAAAATGTTATTACAATATCAGTCATGACATTTTATTACATTACTGTTCCCGTCATTACATTTTTGGGTTTTATCACATTTTCAATCTAGTTAAGTGCAAATTTTAGTAAATTTTCAGGAAATTATTAAATTTTTGGGTGTTACCCTTTTGGGTTTTGGTGCCTTCCATTCCAGAAGTCTCAGATCTGAATCTTCCAGATCTTCCAGGAGACTCAGCTTCTCCATCTGTGTGAATGGTATCCTTGAGTCTTGCCTCATGTCTGTATATGTAGTCTGTCCCTATTTAGTAATTTAGCCTGGTGTTATTGTAAATAAATTATAAATAAAACTGACTTGAATTGCCTTGCCATAATACTAATAGTGTCTCCTACTGCAGTTCCTTTATTAGTCACAATACATTCTTTCTCCAAGAACACAACACAAATATTCAGAATTTCCCATGAAAGTCTCTCTGAAAGTACACCATAACCAGGAACCATTTATTAGTTTGAATCAAAATGTCAAGTAGATTTTTCTGATATTTAAAAGCAAGAGGCCCCATTTAGGGGTCTGGTCTCATTACTTTATATTTCCCCAGACAGACTCTCTGAAAAGAGAAAATCTGGCAACATAACCGGAAACAAATTTATATTGACATGATCCTTAACTGAGGTTTTCAAAGTCTGATAAACTAGAAGTTAATGTTTTTGTGAATATTTATAGATTAGATTTTGAATGAAAGTTGTCTTGCAACAAGTCTTATGTCAGTTTGTTTAATGGTAGATGAGCACAGATTCAACTGTCTCCATTTCAGGCAGTCCTAGGCAGGAGTCACATAGCTTTCATGTAGTGTGGAGCAAGCTGAGACATTTCTATCAGTGTTCTTTACTCTTCTCACGAGTCATTTATTGCCAGCTACAGTTTCCCAGAAGTCCCTGCTATGCGTACATACACAAAGATATTGGTGTTCACACCTGCAGAGGCTTTACAGTGCTAAATACACTCAAAGGGGACTGACCAATGGAAAGTTAACTGTGAATACCCCTAACACACTACTGTTGATAACAGGACATTCCCCTTTCTTGATAGATGGACATTCGTATTGACAAAAAGGTCCTACTGCACACACTGGCCAACAACAAATAGTGTCAGTGTACTACTTATGTTTCTGTTTGTTTTCTAATCTATATTTTTACATAAACAAATATCAATTAATTAATATTCATAAAAAATAGTACAAGTAATATGAAAGAGGCCAGCTGTAGGGATAAACCCACAGATAAATATCACACAACACTTCTGTTGATGAATTAAATGATAGGCTTTGACATTGGGATGTATATAAAGCCTTTTTTTGGGATATTTATTTTTTTGGCCTCTATGAAAAGTGAAACGATAGAAACCCGAATACTGGTAAACTGGACCGGGGAGGATGCCACCACCTTTAAAATAATTATGAGAAGCAAGCTCATCTATCCCAAAAAAACACTGTGGTTTTTGTAGCAAGTTTTTCTGTATTTGATAAGTAAAGGAGGGTGTCACTGTGCCATGCCCTATAAAAGTACTGTATGTTGCACACTGGCCAAACACATTCTAATTTTTGCAGTTCCATTATTTATTCCATCGTACTGGCACAACAGATCTGTAGTCCTAGTTATGTTGCAATGTGGTATAGCCCAACCTTACCAAAACCAGCCTGAACTGTTTTCTGGTGTGATGTAAGCTACAAATAAATCATACAACACCAGGTGAAGATTATTCCGGCCTCTCTGTGATTTCCTTCCATCACTCGGCCAATCCTTTACGGGGGGAATGATACGAATACTCCAGAAAAGAAAAATCAAAAAGTACTGGAGACTTGCCCAAGTAGAAGTGGAAGTGAAGTAGAAGAAGAGATGGCACAAGGTCCTGAGAAAGGGACAGTGGTCACAGCAGATATAAACATTGCTTAGAAAGCACTGACCAACAACCTTGTTAGTGAGATGGAAAGAGGTGTCATCAAAACCTGGTATCTATCAAATATAATTCAAAATGAACCAGTTCACTGCATGAGCTGGAGGACTATGGGTGCTTATGTTCTTTGTTTTAGTGTCTGCATCACACTTTTGAGAGCTCACCATCACATTGTTGGATTTTCTGTTGATGAAGTTCAAGTTTGAGTTGGTGGCACTCTCTACCCCGTCAGTTCAGCCATGTTGATTGTTGATGATTATGGTAACTACACAGCTCTTAATCTGTTTAGTAGAAACAGAAATGTAAAGACTCGTCTATGTAAAACCTAGTATATGGATGGACCGTGTATGGTCAATGTTCTAAATTTTGGCCAAATTGTTACACAGGTAGTCAGTGGTAGTGTCTATAATGTGAATTCCTGGATATTAAATGTTCATCTGCAATTTCATGTAGTGGTTCCAGTATTGTTTGCTCTTAAGGTGTACTGTGGCATCTCATGACATGGTTAAGCTATGTTTGAGTCAAAAAAGATGTTTTAATTTAAAGAGAACTTGCCTCATTGAAGCAAATGAGACTCACTAATGAGTAGAGTTTATTGATAAACTAACGATTCAGAAGTATTCAGTATACAGGTCTGTACACATTTTTGTTCTTGATAGTTATGTATTGGGTCCAGGTTATCAAGTTTTGATGTGATGAATAAGGCAAGAAACCAGGAAAGGATTAAGATCGATGGACATTGAAGACATAGACGAGTTCACTTCTTTTGGAGCAACAGTTTGTAAGGAGGGAGGTGGTATGAGGGTCCTGAAGAACAGACTCTCAAAAGCCAGGGGTGCATTTGTCAGACTAAAGAGAACCTGCAGTTCCAACAAAAAATCAAGAAGCACAAAGTTGAGACTGTATAAAATGCTGGTGTTGCCGATCTTGCTATATGGGTCATGGAAAATGAAGAAGGTAGACAACAAAGAAGTTGATGTGCCCCATAACACATGCCTATGTGTCTTCAAATTCATTGGCAAAACCATGTCAGTACTGAAGAGTTACTAGAAAGAGCCGTCATGAAGCCACTGAGTGAGGCAGTGAAGTGGCGTGGATGGAAAGCTGCTTACCTGAATTGCCACAGGGGTATGCGCTCAACTCAGCTTCTCAGCATTGCCAGACAGCTTTTGCGCTGGGAGCACACACATACTGACCACACATGATCAGCTGTAGAACTGCTCTGCACTGACTGCGCCATTGTTTTCCTATGGGGAGAGAAAATTGCCACCAATTGAACTGTGTTCAAAGTGGAAATTATTTCAATTTTGAAATTATTAAAGTTAATTTTTCAACTTTGGCCTCAGATGCCACTGACCATTTCAAGGCACAACCAAAGTACAACCACTGAGATAACAGCTGTGTGTGACATAGCCAGAAGCAACACATGCAAGCTGGGGAGTTAGAGACAGATGGAAGAAAAACTCATCCTCTGTGTTTCAGAGTTCCCCGAACTGTATAACACAACATTAAAAACATACCATGATCTCGCAAGGAAAAGTAATGCATGGCAAAATGTCAGCAGTTAGATGGGGCTTGAGGTTTATGAATAGGCATATAGTTTAAAAAATTAAACTTAATCCAAAGATAAAGTACATTAGCTATGCCAGGCAGTCCCAGTGTCAAGGGCACTTTTTAATGACGTATACCTGCGCTGTGCTTTGTCTCTATGATCTGTGCCCTATCTCGCGGTGAGCAAAGAGCAAATTTCTTTCATCTGAAGGCTACTTTACTCTCCATCAGAGCAATGTACATTCCCGATGAGTTTAAAACTGTAGCCTCTCGGCACATGGAGGGCTGGTCCCTTTCATACTTGGCTCGAAGCTAGACTGTTACAGTGCGTAACCATTGTCTCTGCTTCTCACAGCAGTAGACTAAGTTTTTCCCCCAGTGTCATTCGCTCTTAGTGAGTAACAGGTGTTGTAGTGGATTGTGATGCACTATTGCACTGTGTCGTGTTGATGGTGTATGGACTGGACGGTTAGGACCTAACATGGGTTAGGTCCATGTTAGGACACTTCTCACCAGGGCTGGCCGTAGACTTTTGGGGGCAGGATTTGGTTTGAGGCCCCCCTCATTGTAACATGTTACCCCTTCACACAGCACTGCACCACCAAAAATTAGTTTAAGCACAGATAATGTACAAATAAGCATGTAAAGACTAAAGTGGGACCGATTAGCAGCAACACTGTCTTTAAATAGACTACAGTTAATACAGTATTTGTCTATTACCCCCTTAGCCTATGAATGGTCCTTCTCAGGGCCTTTTACTTGATCTGGTTTTGGTGCAAATTTTGGGATCTCATTGGAAAGGTCTGAATCTCACCCGTCTTCATGTGTAGGATGTTTGAACATAGAAAGGATATGACAGGACCAAAAAGATATGATGATATTAGTTTTAGTTAATGGAAACTATAGGTTTTATATAGGTGTTTAGTCTTATTTTATTTAAAAAATAATAATTTAATTAGTTGTTATTACAGTGACCTTTCATATAAGGTTAAAAGAACATTTGTGTTATTCCTTATGATTTCTTATGGGGAACTACTGAATATAACCATTTGTAGTGACACAGTAAATTCCAAATGAGAAAATGTAGTGCTTAAGGAAAGGGCTGTCTGACAAAAAGCTAAATCTGTGAAAATATTGTAAATATAGTGTATACATAAACTGCTAGTGTTTTATTTTTTATGTAGGCCTTTTTTAGCTAAAATACGTTTTGCTGCTGACCCTGTCCACAGCAGTACGTTGCTGAGCGTCCGTCTGTACAGCTGCAAGCTTCTCTAAACTGGGGTGTGCTGACTGTCATCTACTGTATACATTGACTAGAGATAAGTACATCATGCAAGCCCACTTCAAAAAATCTGTACTGTCCCTTTAAGTAAGCTTTTTCATGCAGGACTTTTACTTGTAATTGGAATTCTTAACTAAAGGATTGTTTGGCTTGCAACAACACTTCACATCTTTATGGTCTATGAAAAATGCATTGATTGATATTTGTTTTTATTACATTTCTCTTGTTTCGTTTAATCTTGTCATGATCTGCCTCTGTTGGACATGTTCTTATGCTGAAAAAATGCATTTTGGCCCTTATGGTAAGAAAAACACTGACTTGGATGTCATCCAGATAACAAATTATATTCAAGAGTGTGTGTTTGTATTGTGTTTGTATTGTAATCCTTTAAGGTTGGAGTTCTTGTCACTTGGGTGACAGTCAACAGTGTGGGAACAATCACATGGACCGAGATGCAAAGATGACAATGAAGACTTTTTTAAACCTCAGCTGTCACTTTATCCCTTTCAGAGGAGACTTGGCGGTGTTACTGGGCCAGCTATACAAATCTCAGCTGGAAATTCTCCTGGCAGAAACACCAAGGGAGATAAAAATAATAAATCCTGCTATTTTTGGATCTCAGCAACTGGGATTTACAATCCTGAAACCCAAAGTTGTATTACCTCATCAGGCTACACCAATCTGGAATTTTTTATTTATCTCACCTTTACACAACGCTCTGGAAACTTAAACAGAAGACAGAAGACAAAGAGTTTTTTTAGTAGGTTTTTATAGAGTACATTTTAAATGTAAAAAGTATTTACATGTGTATTTTAATTTATTTACAGTATCTAAAAAAATAGTAAAAGAGCCTTTATATTCTTTATATTTGAACCACACAGAAACAGAACTGATGTGCATTGTTTTTTCAAAACTTTTTTACGTATATATTTTGTGTGTTTGCGTGTGTTTTCATGTCAATGGCTCATGTTAAAACTGTATTTTATTTCTTAATGAATATTTTGTAATGCTCTGAAATAAATGAACAAATAAAGTTCATTTGTATTGTTTTTATTTCTAAGTGCTCTGAATAAATAAATCTCATAGTGTTCTGAAACAAATGAACAAATAAAGTTAAATGTCTTTTCTTTTATTTCTAAGTGTTCTACAACAAAATGAATAAAGGTTATATTGTTTTATTTCTGAAGTCCTGAAATAAACAGGTAAATGGATGAGCAAAGAAATTCTAATCAATAATATTTGTCTTACTCAAACAAATGCGTGAAAAAAACTACAATATCTTCCAATATAAGTCTGGTGACCTACCACAGTAGACACACTTTTGCACACACAAACTTGTTTCCATCATTTAAGGGAACATGGCATTGATTTACATTCATTGCCTGGACCCCAACCATACCTTAACCTTATACCAAGTTAAAACACATACAATTAAATAAATAATGAATGAAATCAAGTTACACAATAGTAACAATAATCTTTTCTTACTCAGCAATGTCTCACTCAACACTCAAACACTCAATGTCTGTCTGTGTGACTGTGTGTGTGCGTGCGTCCATGCGTGTGAGGGAGAAAACCTGGGTTGAGCTCGGTCTGATGCATTCCTATGACAGCACATGAGTAGGGCTACTTTCATTTAGGAAAGAGGAAGTCGAGGAACTAAATAACGTTTTCACTTCCTCATGCCGCCGGTTTTCCCCAGGTACACTGAATAAATAGGTAAGACGGCTGAGCATGATAGCAAGTAAAAGCAAAGCCGAACCCCTCGTTCACAGTCATTCAGAAGAGAGACAGAGGATGGACATGAAGCAGGTGAGTGAGACACAGACAGGAAGGGACAGCTGCTGATGGGTGCTCTCTGCTTCCTCCATCACTTCAGCTGCCTCTGCCTGTCTGTCTGCCCCTCCACAGATTCTCATCTTTGGTCTTATCCTCGTACCCGTGTGGACGTGCAAGATGAACCGGTGCTATGATGTTCACGAGCTGAGTGAGGCAGTAGAGAGGAAGCTGAGGAGCCACTACCCACAGCCTCCGGAGCCTTCAGCTACGGCGGCACCTGAGTCACCTGCCGTCTGCCCCGAGGAGCTGTACCAGCAGCAGACACTGCAGCACATCAGGAGCAGGTCCCTATCGCCCTGGAGATACATGTAAGTAGCACTGTCGCACTTTTGGACGACACTGGAAATAAAATCCTTTCATTCAAAAACTTTGAAGATACAGACTGGAGTCAGTAAGTCTCAGTTTAAGATTGACTTGTGAAAGTTGTGGGAAGGACAGGACTGGAAAATAATGGGAGGAATGTTTGAGACCGTCGCTATGATTGTTTCGTTAAGATTCTGTTATTGGTTGATCAAATAATAACTTCGTCATACTTTAATTTTCATTGTCACACAATTTACATGATATTACGACGTGTTTATTCTGTTGGCATAGATAAATAGTCCATCATAAGAAACCAATTTTTGCGCAGACTCATCCTCGAAAATGTAATTTTGATAGTATGTAATCCTAAAGTTTTCAAAGATACCAAAACATGTCAAGTTAAAATAAGGAACTGTACAAGCTATTCAGACTTTTTGAATATGATGGAATGTGCAGCTATAAAAACAGACATCACTCAGCATCATAAAGGTCAGGACACAATAACTTACGGGGAAATTGATATTTTCACAATCCTAAAATGCCTCGTGTGCATTTGTGTAAATGCAGCAACCGTTTGACCTTCATATTAATTTGTGGTTGTGATTTGTGTAACATGGCACCTGGCTTCCAGTGCCGATGGCGCGCTCGTGTGCCACACAGCCCGGCTCCAGAGAGGGGAAAGTCCCTTTTACATTCAGTAACCACAGCTCTGTTGCCACATAGGAATGACGTGAATAGCTTCTTTACGTGAAAAGTGCCATCTCTAATCTGCTTCACTTTATTAATGTAGTGATTGGAGAGTGTTTTTCCTGTTTATGGGCATCTTCTGAAGCTTTCTTAAGTCCTAGTAATGAACCCACGGATGTATAAAGAACTGGATACAGCGTTGGAGGCGGGGCCTCGTTCATTCCTATGGAAATTGCTCAGTGGCGCATGAAGCAAACATCCGGGTATTCAGTATGCGGAAGTTTCAGATTTTCCCGCTCTGTTCATACATCCATGGCTCTGTTGGGTTCTCTTCATACGTCCATGGTTGGGCCCATAGAGCATGCACACTAGCGTTTTCTTAAGCCCCACCTCCCAGCCGCTCGGTCCTGGGCTCACATGAACAGCAGACTAAAGTAATTCTGGATTCGGCTTTTAGTGAATTTTACAACTTTCAAGACCTAATGATTTAAAAAAAGGGCTATTAAAGTGTTAGAACTGGGAAGTTGATGTTCCTCAAAAAAAAAAACTATCCACTGAGTTACAGACGTCTCTTTCTCAATGTTAGTTAATGGAAAGAAAGTCTTCTTGGGCCCAATGGCATCATGTGACAGACGTTTGGCCGTTGGCCGTTATGTCAAATTGGCTTCAAAGTGTGGCGCACTTCCTGGGGGCTTGAATGAACCAAAGTCCTCCTCCTCGCTCTTTTTCTCAACTCTGAGTGAATAAGCCTGGGAACCAGAAGAATCTGTGAGCTTACGTTTCATTTGCTCTGGCAGATACATCTGGCCCCTCTCCCACTCAAAATCACTTCTCTGCTGATTTCTCGATAACAAATCACAAGCGTTTATCACAATAAACTAAAGGCGGGTTTAATACGATGACTGACCAAGACGAGCGCCGTTCAGGTATATTTGTAAATATCCAAGATGGCGGCTCCCGTTCCCCGGCCGGTTACAGCGGCAGTATTAAACAGACTGGATGGTACATTTACAACTGCACTTAAACTTTATGTTGATAAAAAAAATATGTGTTTGCTGAACTTCTGACAGGACACACCGTCCGACAGGATTTCAAACAGCGTTTCATCGCTCTGATTGGTTGTCTCCGCCCGTGGATAACACCCCTTGGAAATCAAAAATGAACTGAGAGGTTCCAGACTAATACGCATCTATGAATTAGTCTCTTGATGCCAGGCTAGGAGTGAATAGCTTTTGATTTTAATTAGCCTATATTTCAATGAAAAACTATAAAGTGTAGCATAACGTTTCTTGTGGTTATTTTTAAAATTGCTGTCCAACAAACATTTCTTGTGGGGCCCCTATGTGCATTGTTTAGTGTGTAGTCTCTCCTCCAACTCAGTCAAGTGACCTAGAAACAAACCAGTATGCTTGAATACATACTTACCTCAGGTTTGCTGTGTACCAGTTAGTTTGTAGTAAATTCATTAAGCATTATTATTATTTATATATTTTTTTATGAATATGCACCCAAACTAAAATAATAAAATAATAATAACACATTTTTTTGGAACCTGTAAGGACAGCAGTGGTGGAAAGTAACTAAGTACATCTGCTATAAGGTACTTGTACTTCACCATTTTATGCTACTTTAAACTTCTACTTCATAGCATGTCGGAAAATATTGTACGTTTCACTCCATTGCATTTAACAGCTATAGTTAATTAGATGTTACATGAAACAACATACATTTCTATTGGCTTTATTAGTCTGTGGTTGGGGCACCAAGTCGATTTTCAGATGTCTATACCTAACTTTATATGAAGTATTTACAATTAGTCACACCTTGACCAGCTACAACAGCTAAATGCATCTTATTCACTGTTGCATCAGTATTAAAAATCTTATAATTACATAAATTATAATCTATCAATCACATGGGCTGAGTTTGAGTATTTAATAATCTGGATTAAGGCTATGATGATGATTGCCCTCCAAATTATGCCCCTATTCACTTGTTATACTTAGAATGTTACCACTTCTTATAATGTGTTGCTTTTGTCAGTCATTTGAATTGATATGCAGGTTTTACTGTATGTATGTTTGAACATACAAAATGCAGTTGCGAAAACCCTGTATCTCCAAAAAAGATGTATTTTGATAATATTTGTATTTATTTAATTTATTGTTGTAGAAAAAGAAACATTTGGAAATAGAAATCAGTTGCATTTTCAGGAAAGCATAATTTTATTGGAGGTCTTTGGTTTAGCTGCTCACCTAGTCATCTTATTCTTTTCCAGACGTGTAACAAAGAAGGATCACTTTCCCTCCACCTATGCCGAGGCTCAGTGTCTGTGTTCAGGATGCATCCTAATTCCGGACAAGTCAGTCCAGAAACTCCCAGTGGAGAGCCACAACTACAACTCAGTCCCCATAAAGCAGAGCAGAGTGTTTCTCAAGAGGGAGCTCTGCAGTGATGGAAAGAAATACCATTTGAAGCCAGTTACTGTGGAAGTAGCTGTGGGCTGTACCTGTGCCAGAGTCAAGACCTCCTCCTAGAGGGGATCTAGCCAGACCTTCTGTCACAGTGGTATACTACAGTTAATGTTGTGTTTGTTTTAAAATGCATTAAGTTTTCTGGAAACTCAGGGGTATCAAGTCCTATAGTGTGATTAGTGAGCAGACACTAGACTGTTGGCTCAGAGGAATTGGTCCAGAATGCTCTCTGTGAGTTTCATTTAGACCCATGACAGTGCTACACCTTAATATACAGCCGATACCCCTGGGATAATTTATGAGGCTTCAAAAGTCAAAGTCACATCAGCCTATTTTTATAGGCCTATTTATTGTCACAATGATGACATCATAATTGATACATCTGTAATGTTTGTTTTGTAGGTCTTTATAGGCCCTGTTTGCTCTATATTATGACATCTTTACAGCTCTGCATAGTGCAGCTAATGTAAACTGGGTATTTATTTTCAAATTGATGCCTTGTCATCAAAGAAAAAAGCTATTGTATAGTTTTGTAAAGTAATAATTTAACTGCTAATATTTTTTGAATAATTATCTATTTATTTGATTTGTTTTGCATGTGAAATGTTTCAGCATTTGAAGGCTTTAGAATGCTCATGAGTGTCTGAGGAAGACTTTGTATTCATTTATGTTGGATGTCATGTCTATGGTGGTTTGTCCCAGTGGGACTTTATAAGTCTAATAAAGACTTAAAGGTTCAGCTTCTTTGAAGCAAAATAAAGAATATTGTTGGATTTTAAAGGAAACAAATTCTCAGTGTGTTTCTATAGTCAAAGATGACATTGAAACTGGATTAGATTACAAACAAAGGTCAAAAGTCCCAGGTTCACTGATGCCAGTGAGTTTACGTAATTTGATTATGTAAAATATGTTTAGGTTGGTGTGTTGTCAGGACACAGGAGTGAGGTATTCCTTTCAATATATTTATTCAGGATTTTTAGGTTCCAGGTATAGTTGTACAGTCCAGCAACCTGGTATGTAGGTGAAGTGGGTGTGTAGTCTAAAAAGGATACAGAAATGAAAAATTGTTTAGTTTTAGTTTATTTGACATTATTAGAAAGAGGAAATCAAATCACACACAACTGATAAAAAATTACATAATAACATAATAAAGTCCAAGACTTATTTCTATTGTTGTCCTTGACTTATAATAAATCTAACAAAGATGCAGGAGCCTAGGACTAGGCAACATTATCCAATATTGTCATCAACAAAATCACTCCAAGTCAGAAATCCATTAAAAAAAACATACAGCTCACATCTCCAAATTTCCCATAAGCTTAAACTTCACCCTTTGTTTTAAATTGTTGTGTGTATGGGACACATTGTGGCACCGTTATGTAGTGGCTGTAGACATGGCTAAATACTGAATTGCCATAGTGGTGAAAACGTGAGTAATTTAACATGTTGCAGTTCTAATTGGCAATTAGCATTTAACTCATAACTCAATGGACACATGGAAACACTTAACTGGATTGACTTAAATTTCAAAGACACACGCTAGGTAGAACAGAGGGTGGAACATTTGAGGAACTTTTCCTACTATGACAAGTCAAAACTGTCTGTCACACAGACACTTTAGTGCTAGGTATTAGTCCAGCTGAGGTGTACTGGTTGGTCTCTGGTTATTCGGGCAAATGATGAAGCTGCCATGTGTAGTCATGTGAACCTTGCTATGTGCAGCACTGTGCGCTGAACTCAAAATGTACATAAACACTGGGGATGGTTGGTTGCAGGGTCAAGGGGGAATTCCAAAATTCCTCCAAAAGATATTCCCTCATTGTGTGTTCTGAGGATGTTGGTGGAGAGCACTGTCTAACATGTCACTCCAAAATCCCCCATAGGTGTTCAGTTGGGTTGCAATCCGGTGACTCTGAAGGCCATACCATTTGATTCACATCATTTCCATCCTCTTCAAATCATTCAATGATATCCAATACCCTGTATGAAACCATCAACATTCATTATGTTTCTCCACTCATAAATTCAGGTTTTCCCCCTTTGTCACCTGTCTGAACATGGCTGATACACTGCAAAAATGATTCAAATGTCTAAAACTTCTGACTACAGATAATTTACTTGTAATGGAATTTTAGCTCTATATATCACATCCTTATTATAGAAGATAAGATAAAATAAGATAAGCCTTTAATAATTCCCAGAGGGGGAATTCAAGCTTTTTCAATCTTATTTTGCATAGTTACTATGACATTCAAAACATGCCTGGTTCAGTACATTTGAATGGGGTGTAATGGTTTCCTTGACAACACTCAAATAGTTTGGGCTTCATATTATTTTCTGTATAGTTTTTATAATGCACATTAGGAGTCAGTGTGAAGTTTGAGAAAGGAAGTGGAAACCTTCTCCTAACAGCTGAAACCTGCTCTGAAAGAAAAGTGAGAAAAAGAGAAACCTTGATGGTATTCTTTTGACTGTCAAAGTAAAAGGATAAGGCTATGTACTTATTTTGCTGTCTGACCTCATACGCAGGCATCCAGTTGTAATATTGTATTTTAGTAAATTCTAACTCCAATTCTACATCAAAACACCACCACCTGCTGACTAAATGCCTACTGACACACCAGCCACAATTCATTGGCGTGAAATTGTATTAAAGTAACTCAACAGTGCTCTCTGTTGTCTTAACAGCAGCTGTGTTTTAGACATAGAAGGATGCTACTGAAACTGACTGAGAGAAAAAGGGTCAGGATATGATGATCCAGAAAATAGCTTAGAAAATGTTAATTCTATCAACAAATTCAAGACACACTACAGTCAGTCAAACAAGAATGACAGTAAATACTTCTGTTTATTATGTTATCAAATCATTTTTGAAAATTATTTTAGATGCAGGAGTTACAGTGAATAAACACAATAAGGTAACAACCCCTTCCTCTGACACGAACATCTGGGCTGAAACATCTCCAGGAAACCTTGTTCAGTTTATTTATGTGGCAAACTTCTTTTGTCGGACAGGTGCAGGCAGCTGAGACATGATGTCCATCAGGGGGCGCTCCACCACAACCAGAGAATGGTCCTCCAGTAAACTCACACACATGAGGTGCTATGGGACAGATTAACAGGAGAACATAAACCAGTAAGATTAATGGGAAAATTAAAGTTTGACTGGAAAAAATAAATATTTAATTTAATGCAGTGTATCTTTACATCGCTATCTGACCTGATGCAATGCAACATTTTATTCCAGGATGGGGGATGTTACCAATTATTCATTCACATGTTCAGCTTTATTCAAACAGTGAGGAGCATTTCTGAACAGTGAGGAGCACTATGCTCAGTAGGATGATGGTACCTGGAAATTCTTGCATATCTTAAAGGCATGGCTGTGTCTGATCCTCTCCAGCTCAGGAAGACTCCTCATCGCCATCTGATTGTAGAGCCGAGTCTTTGCTTCAGGGAGGGGCTACATGTGGAAACAAGGATACACAAATATAGCTATAGCCGTATTTAATCACCAATCACCATCCTTCTTTCACTAACAGCAAGATAACTGAAATACACATGGCACTGATAAAGCAATTACCATTACTAATTTCAGTATTGTATCAACATGGCAGACATGTAGTTTAAATAACTGCTCACATACCAGACTCTGGTCAATGATGCAGAACATGAACATGTCATGAAGAATGATGTGAGCTGGGTTTTTAGGATTGAAGGTGACAAGGGTGACGGGTGTGTCCCTCTCCAACCACAGAGAGTGCAATCCTTGTTTCTGCAGCTTCCGACTCCACTCTGTGTATTCCTTCTGCACTAGAGAGTACTCAAAGATCTGCACCACATACACACAACAGAAAACACACACTGTAACAAGATCTGTAGAGCATACTTATTTCAATATTACCTTTGGGAAACTTTATGTTGGTCTTGTCTTTTATTGGTAGGCAGAGTAGGTGATAGGCATTTTATCGTGAGACAACAGAGTCGGAAAAAACCTGATGCAGTGTTTACCTGCTGGTCAGCATGCACCACGACAAGATTGCTGGTTGTTGGGTGGACGGCTATGGCAGTGGGACATGAGCTGTACACTGGAACTGTACAATGGAGCTGCAAACATACATTACAAAGACATCGACAACTGACTACAATTCAAATGTGTACCTGTTAAGAACTATCAAGACACAACATGGACAGAGGAGGAAAATCTGAGTTCCAACTCACCTTTAGATTGTGAACGTTGTAGACATGAATCTCACAGTTTGTGTTTGCTGTAGCAAGCCATTTGCCGTCCTCACTGGCAAACAGCAGGTGGACTGGCTGTCTGGAGCCTAGACATTACACACAAGGACTGTTTAAACACTGAAAAATACAAGGCTGCGGGAGGTGTGTGTTATAGCTAAGTCAACAAATGTCATTGGTTGCCATTTGGGTCAGACTGATACAAGTATGTATTAAATATGCTTCCAAAAAGTTGTTTTTGTTATCTTTGCCATCTGGAACAAGACTTTGCATCTCATTGAGTTGCAACAAGCTAAGTTTTTGGGGAAAACTCTTGGATATTAGTGCAAAGATAGTAATTTGCATACACAATGTTGACTAAAAGCAAGTTTTACCACCAACCTATTATTAATGGCTTTTAAAAACCCATGAGTATGTAGTTATGGCTTTGTATGACTAGATCCTACTAGGGTCTTGTTGTAAATGACTCACCCTGTGCTTCCATTAAAAGAAAATTAAATTTCTTCCTGTATTTAAAGCAACTTAAAAAGGGACAGTTCCCATCCTGGTGGCTCAGCCGTTTACACAGACATCGATTCGGCTTTGATACTACCTCCATTGTATGGACGGACACACACACACACACACACACGCACACACACACACACACACACACACATACATAGATATACAGAATTCCACCCAACCAAAGTGGCTAGTGAGGGTGACTGTGTTACATACCACTGCTAAATTCTGGGACGGTGCTAATGTCAAGCCCTGGCTACCTCTGTGGAAGTTGCTGCTCACGATTCTACAATATTCCAGAAAATCCCATGAGCAGCCAGGAGTCTTGATTCACACTCACCTGACTTGGGTTTGAGAGTATGAAGGTATTTGCACTCCAGCTGGTTTAGGCCAACAACAATGACCGAAGAATGGCTGGAGGAAGCAAAGAGTTTGGAAGAGTCAGAGGAGAAGCAGAGCTGGTTGACTGAGCGAAGATCTTTAGGTAGTTTGGACACCTGGAGGGAAAAAGAGGAATGAGACATAGAGGGGTGAGCATCATTGTCCTCATTACCTACAAGCACAGACTATTAGAATGTCACACTGAAATTCTCAAACACATACCAAATGTTTACAGAACTTTACATTTACATTTAGTTTAAATTGTTTTCAACCAACAGCTGGTGAGTCTTTACTTTCTTTCTGTAAAGAAGAATGTCCCCAAAGTGGTTTACTAAAGAACTAATTTACACACCTTGGTGATGCTGATGTTGTTGTACTGTAATCTGTAGAGACGGACACTGGAGATAGTAGAGTATGCAAGCCAGCCTCCACATGGAGACAAAGCACTGCAACAGATGTGATCCTCTCCCTGCAAAAGTCAGCATACAGTCTGTTCTTTTTTCAATATCCTCTAAACTCAAAGATGAGACAAATGAGCACAAGACAGCATAAGGTCGTGAGGTCAACTCACAGAAAATATGGACCTCCTGGAGAACTAGATGTCTGCAAATAATAAGACTAGGAAAAGATCAATATCTGAATAAGATTGTTGTTGGTGTGTGTAATACTGTAATATCACACCAAGTCAATAGTGTAAGAAAGTAGATTTGTTTGTCTTGTCTGTAGCCCTACTCTCACTGCAAAGCAGGAAAGGAAACTTGCCATTTTGGTCGGATTCATACAAGACAATACTGTTTTTGTTTTTCCTCAAAAGGCAATGTGGTTAAGATATGGTTAAAGTTAAGTGAAAAGACAATAACACTAACCTACATTGTTAAGGTTAAAGAAAGATTATGTCAATGGAAAATAAAATACTGTACAGTATGGTTAGGTTAACGATGCACTAACTGATTTAGCTATAGAATAAGCTTAGAACACAATACTGACGTGTTATTGTCTCTGCTACAATTATTACTAATATTAGTTTGATTGTTATGTTGTCTCTCCTCCTGTTCTGTCTCCCCTCTCCCCCTCTCTCCTCCCCTTTCAACCCACCTCGGTCGATGCAGATGGCTGCCCACCCAGAGCCCGGTTCTGCTCAAGGTTTCTACCTGTTAAAAGGTAGTTTTTCCTTCTACTGTTCGAAGTTGCCATTTTACACATTCAACAGACACATAGCAATTTTAGCGTTCATCTGAAATCATGTTTGTGGGCACCTGATGAAGGAAAGTCAAATATTCACTCTCCTTTACCTCTAGTTTGGTCTCCACCATGGACTGTATGGTCTTCACCAACTCCTGAGAAAATATCTGTTTCTTTAGCTGCCAAATGCTCTACTATGTTCACCCACTACTTGCTTGTTGTTTTTTAAGCATTTTTGGGAATGTTATGCTTTCATTACATAGTTGACAGTAGAAATGTGACAGGAACTGAAGGGCAGAGAGAGATGGCTAGCTAGTCGCTAACTTTGTCTGTGCTAGCATGCTGGAAAACCAAAACAGCTAGATAACTAGCATAGCATAAGTTATATATACACACATGAAGCTATATAGCTACATTAGGTAGCGGGCTCATGGTTAAACCCAACTATATGTTAACATGGAATAATTAGCCAGCATTAGCTACCAACCATGTCACATTAGCTACTGTACATCAAATTTGGTAACTTAAAAGTGATAGTAAGCAGATGTCATGATTTAGCCAATACACATAAGACCCTTGATACACAGATGGTCACAGCAAAGTTAAGCTTCCACGAGTCATACAGATGTCAGGTTTCTGTAATGTAACATCAGTACAGACCTTCCTCTTCAGCTGGATCAGTTTCTCTGGTTTTCTCTTCACAGGTAGTCTTTCACCAGGCTTTCCTGTTGATACACAATATCAACTAGCACAATTATGACACTACGCAACTGTTAATTAAGATAAAGACACATTTTCACTATTGTTTTTCCTTTTTTATTAGATCTGCTTTAGTTTTCACCATGACATGCATTATAGTGCCTCTCTATGGATGCGTGTGTGTTTTCCTCACCATGTCCCTCGCTCTCCCCTACTCTCCACAGCTCTAAATGATCAGGGAACTGGAAAAGCAGCAGTCCTGCTTTCTTTGCACAACAAACCAGGCTTCTCTACATGGAAGACAGACAGAGGTATGCATATTGCCATGGGAACAGTCATGATCTACAGCAGTCTTAAAAGGTGCTTTCTTATATACTAAATAATGTCAAAGTAAGACAAAATATGACACACATACACAGGTTTTCTTTTTACTAAATATGTACTCACATGTGGGAAAGCTATTTTGCGCAGTGCTGACTCCTGGGTGTTCTTCTCCACCTTGTCCAGCAGAGGTCGCACTACCAGCTGGGTGTCCATACCTGACAGGATTACAAACATCAAAAAATTATCCTTTCACATTTAAGACAAAATGTATGTGACTGTATAATTATTGCACAGTATAGTACATACTCCTGTGTTTTGTAATTTATCACCAGGATTACAGACATATATTTAGCTGTAGTGTACAAAATGACTGACAGCACTGTTTGCCTTGCATTAAAATAATGCCGTATCTAGTTATTAATGTCATCAACATACGTCCAAATGCTGAGAATAGTGTAAACAAGACTAAAAGTCTGCAGCCATGCAAGCACATCTGTGAGGTTGTTCTAAATACTAAATGCTCATGCTAATATGACAATATGTTCACCAAAGTTGTTACAATTTAACCTGAAGGGAACATAAATGTCTGTACCAAATTTCATGGCAATCCATCCAACAGTTGTTGAGATATTTCAGTCAGGACCAAAGTGGTGGACTGACCGACTAACCAACATTGTCACCCAAAGAGGCATAATTTTCATATGGCTAAACATTTTAATATTGCCTAATTTATGGATATCCAATATTGGCAGAAATATCACTTCCAGATATTAGAACTATCAAAAATCGTATGGAGGGGAGGGGTGGAGTGGAGTCATATCTCTTATATTTCGTAGATTTAACTTGGTATAAAGAAGGATGATTTTAGGGCCTACTTACTTTGTTTCCTCCCTGATTGGCATGGCTATTTGTAAATTCATCTCTATACTGTTTAGATTAAATTGAAAAAATTATCACAAAATATATATTTCAATCAAACACCAACAGCAGATTTAACACTGACCTCCAGAAACCACAGCAGTCTCGGTGTGGGCGAGCGCCCTCACGTCATGTGAGTGATTTTTAAAGGTCCTAGTTCGGACCCACTCCTTATCCTGCTGGTCCACAGTGGAGGAGATGAACTGAAACTGGACGACAGTTCCCTCGGAAGTCCCAGCTACTAAACTGCTCTCATCCTGTTAAATATTTAAAAAATGTAACATCACCGATTCTCTAGGGATGTTCACATAACACTGCCTGTAGTCTAGAGGTTGTGTAATGTGTCCTCATTATTGGTTACACACTTACCTGTGAAACAGACAGAGACAAAACGTCCCACTTGGTGACCAGGTGAGTTCTGACCAAAGTTCCTGTGAGTCCGTCCCAGATCTGGACCTTTCCTGCAGAATCACCACTAATGATGGTGTGGTCGGACAGGAAGGCAATGCTCCAAACCACCACCTCTTTGCTCTTAGATACTCCACCACCTCTCTCTACCAGCAGTCTGCGTGTTGCGTGGCCTGAAGTCAGCAAAAGCAGACAGAAACTGAGATATCACAATCATATCATTAGGGGATATTTAAGCAATAGAGTTTTAAATTAAACGGACACTAAACTTATCTTCCAATCTACCATTTGCATATTTTAACTGATGGTAGGCTCTGTGCTAATCATGCCAAGATTGAGTTGTATCTGCTTACCTGTCTCAGCATCAAAGATTCTGATCATGTCCATCATGCCAGCAGCAATCAGTGTACCAGAGGAATGCCAGGACAGAGATATAATACGACCTAGACGATCACATAAAACAAAATAAATGTCACTAAGTCACAGGTAGGGTCCAAAATGAATATAACTGTCAAAGCAAATATACTTCTGAATCAGCTTGTTCTCCTACCCTTCTGTCTGTTAAGATTTCTTTGAAACTGAATCCTCTCCTCCAGTATTTCAAACATCTTCACGGTCCCATCCTCACAACCGACCTGAGAAGAGAAAACATTCATTAACTTAACAATCAAAGCTGAAGGCTAGATGAGCCTTGTCACTTCAATTCAAACCTTGGAAACATTAGCCTGGGTGGATGAGTTTGAGCATGACATGTAGAGTAAATATATATAAATATCCACAAGGTCTTCACTAACCGCTAGCAGTGTTCCCCGGCTGTTGCTACTGATGGTCCAGATTGGTCCTCCATAGGCCTCCACAGTGTACCTGGGCCTCAGGTTCTCTAGGTCATACTCTGTAATCTCTCCATTCAAACCAGCACTGAACAGACGCTGGTTCACCCAACACAGAGCCTCAACAGCCCTACTGTCCTGTCCTGGGATGACCTGTGCATTAAAACAAGTCTGGAGGTTATCCCTACACATCGGACCTCCAGTACACTGTTATGCAAAACTCCACTGACAAATTTAGCAATTTTGTGTTTCTTTGTCAGTCTCCAAACGTACATTGGCATACAGCATACATGTACACACTACAGGATATCATTTAACTTTTGATGTTTACCATCTTTTAAACTCTCATTACCTTAGCTTTCATCAACCAAAAATGTAAACTTCATTGAAAAAAGTGCTGTTCAGCAGTTAATGCAGAGTGCAGGAATTTGGCAGATGGTCTTAGAAAGCCAGACACAAGTGGATCATGTTGG
Organism: Lateolabrax maculatus; assembly: GCA_031216445.1. Lineage (NCBI taxonomy): Eukaryota > Metazoa > Chordata > Actinopteri > Acropomatiformes > Lateolabracidae > Lateolabrax > Lateolabrax maculatus. The sequence goes on along the minus strand of CM062214.1, from coordinate 1,684,392 downwards.
AAGCTTATCTGGACTTATTTATTCAGTTATTACCTTTTCTTGGAAGTAGTTGTCAGCGAAGTTGAAGATCTCCAGAGCTCCATCAGCCCGGGCCAGAGCCAGCCGCTCCGTGCGGCTGTTAAACGCCACGGCTCTGATAGCACTGGGCATGTAGTCGAAGAACCGAACACGGTGCACCTTGAACTCACCCATTTTCACTATTAAGGAAAACACAAACAGGCAGGTTATTAAAGCTGGGCAGGCGCCGTTCGCGAAGTGTAACCTCACAATTTAAACAGACAGAATGTAGACTATGTGTTTAACAATTTATTCAACACTATTTACAATCATTTAACAACCTAATTTACCTGTTGTTTCTTCACGATCTCTTAACTTTCTCTGCTAAGAAGTCCACACGATGTGGAACAACATCAGGAGCCACGTTGAGGACCTTTGAACCGGTAATGAATCACAGGCCAGGGGAAACGGAAATACGTCATCATACTGACAGCACGGCAAGAACAGCTGGCGGGAAAGCCCTAAAGGAAATGAACACCAACTGAGCGGTGTTGCTTGTCGTTAACAAAATCGCTGTGTTAGAACTAGTTGGAACCATACTGTCTATGGTTGGGACCCGTTTAATGTAAATTCGTTGATGATTTATCGGCTTTTTAGTTTGTTATGTTACACGACTGGCTTCGCTGACAGGACAATGGTTCAAATACTCATAAGGTAAGAAAGGTGGACTAAAGTTAATCTTAGTTGATCCTAGTTACTGGTACATTTGTTTTTATTGCGGTTTTTAGGCAGGTTTCTTAATGTGTATAATGTCTGGAGGACGTCCACAGTATCATTGACAAAGTTTTAAGAGAACAGTACAGTGAAATAATATTAAGATAGATAACACAAATCACGGAGACAAAACGCTGTGTTTTGACGGAAGAAGTTTGTGAGAGGAATAGGAGAATCGCAAATAAAATCTGAAACTGTATTAATAACTGCTTCTGAATAAAAAATGCATACATGCCGAATTGAAAAGTTTCTTATGGTGATTATTAAACGTTTTGTTAAGATGTACTTTATGCTCTCGCCAATATCGGCAGTATACATTTTGGAACCTAATGTTTGAGTTAAGTTTGGTGTGACACTACATCTAAGAGGGCATGGTGGTGCCCTGGTGTTACGCTGATTCCCCCCCCACAACTGTGACAATTTTGATATTATGGACTTTTCCATTTTCTTTGTATCTTTAGTTGATGTTGATGTGTATCTGCTCCTGTAGAGGCAGTGTGGATGGCAACAGTCCTCCAGAATGGCTGCTGGTGGAACTGCAGGGAGAAATGATTTCCAGACACAACTCTGGTTTGGCAGGAAATGTGATGGGAGACCTGCTTTACACCAAAGAGGTAAACAAAAGACTGAAAAGCACACTGCTGCTTTTCAAGTGCAAACTTAAGTCTCAGAGTTACTATGTTCTTAGTTCTCTGATAGAACAGTGTTTTCTGTCATTAAAAAAATCAAATAAACATGTTTTCTGTAGGGTTATGTATACCAGTTTCACAGTATACCACGGTACAAAAATTCATGGTTAGCATACCATGCACTTTTGCTTATTTACAGTATTGAAGTCTACCATAACATGTTATTTATAAAAACATTTTTTAAAAAAACAGATGGAGAATCTCATTTACACTATATCAAGTATGTCAGGACATAATATTTTGGGAAATTATAATAAAGCATTTTCATTCCTTTAAGTGTCATTGTAACCGATAAAAATATTTTATTATACTGTATAGACAGTGACACCATGAAACTGTGATATTTTCTAAGACGGTTAGTGTACTTAAATCTCATACTGTTGCAATCCTAGTTTACTGTTTGTATTTGTTTTGGGATGCAACTAATGGCTGTTTTCTGTTTTCGATTTAATGCTGATTGATAGCTGATTAATAGATTCATTGTTTGGTCTATAAAATGTCAGAAAATACTAAAAATGTTCATCCTAGAGCCAAGAATGGAAACTGAATGTTTCATCCAACCAGTCCAAAATCCAAAGATTTAAATTAAATTTATTAAATGAATACTATCATAATACTATACAAGAAGCTAAAGTCCTCACATTAGAGAACTGGAACCAGAGACTTTTTGGTGTTAAAATTTGGTGTGTAAAATATATAAAATAAATAATATAAAATATAATTTCTATAATATATAAAATAAATAAATGATTAATCAATCATTAAACTAGTTGGCGATAAACGTTCTGACCATTTTAGCTTTAGTATTTATCCTTTCTATATCGTGTTACCTGTAAATGAGTATAGAGTATATCTACCCTTTCCTAAGAGCAGATTGTGAATATGTATTCTTTGAAGACTCTAGATTTTGAATGGAAAAAGTGGACCTCTAAGAAGTCTGTTTAACCCCTGACCACACCCGTGACCTTAGGAGCAAAGGCAAGGTTATTTGCCTGGGCACAGTTGCTAAGTTGCAATTTTCTTTCATGCTTTTAATGTGTTTTATGTCTGCGCTTATTATACTTTAGTGGATTACAGGTACTGTATCAGAATCAGGTTTATTGCCATGTAGGTTTTCACATACAAGGAATTTGCTGTATCTGTATCTGAGAAGTCATGGCTCACCTGTAGATAATTAGAATAGCATTATTTTGCCAGCAGTGCCTTTGTCTGTTGTTGACCTCGAAGATGCAGTTGCATTAAAAACACTAGATACAAAGATCTTTCTGTGTGCTCTAATTAATTTCTCCTGTTTTTATAATGTACATGCACTTTGCACATAATAATACTTTCTGTTTATATGGCACTTCATGTGGTGCATTTGATAAAATGGAGGGTATGTACATTTTTAATCCTTTTTGTTTCTTGTCCCTTTCCAAAATATAAGGAGCTTGTAGCTGGAGTTAAAACGATTGGTCAATAAATCTGGGCACAGTTTGATACGAGAGAAAATTAATTGGCAACTAATTTTGATACTATTTGGAAAATGTTTTCACTATTTTCTGACAATTCATAGACCAAAAGATTAAGCGACTAATTGATAATTAAAAGAATCGTTAGTTGACTTTTGATTGCTAGCTCTTGTCTTCAAGGCAATAAGTAACTGCTTACACCTCATGGCACAGAATTAGTGTATGTGCGGATTAAGGTTTGATAAAGCTACGGATCAGTAATTCAAGTATTAAAAACCTTGATGTGCAGCCATTAAAATTATAAGACCCTCCATACCATTCTGTACATCAATACACTTCTGTAGGAGAAACGTTTTTGTCTTCATACCTTGACCGATCCTTTCCCTATATCTATCAGTCTCATTTCACTCAGCTGTTTTTCTTCTTCCCTTCACCAGGGGGTGCCAGTGCTGATTGTAGGACATCATATTCTGTACGGGAAGCAGGTCAAACTGGAGAAACCTTTGGCTGTCCTCACCAAGCATTCTGGCCATTCACAGGATAGGCTGGGCAGCCATGACAATGACAATAACAATGATGATGTTGCACTCGTATCCATAAAAACGAACCAGCAAGGACCCATCTCCACCTCTTACTCTGTGTCTGCCCTCATCAAACGGAAGCTGATTTTTAAGACGCGCCCCAAACCCATCATCACTAACGTACCCAAGAAGGTGTAGCATGACTGTGTTTCCTCACTGGGTCAGAGGTCCTGTGTGTGGTGGTAACAAACTGATCCATATGACCTGTACTAGGTTTTTCTTTAAAACTGAGTATACTTCAGTTACTGTCATCCAACTCTGACAAGATGCAGTTTGATTATACATTTGTTGTGCAATTGATCAGTACTGTCCATCTTTAACCTGAATTGATTCCAACAAGCGACTTTAATGCTCCTCGCAAGTATGAAAGAATGTTGTACTGTTTTCCTGAGATTTATAGAAAACATTTATATTCTAAATGCTGTTTTAAAGGCTTTTGTAGACCAACAACAACACATTCTGGATGAAATACTGAATATTTGTAAGTCTTTACTGTGGAAAAAACAAACAAACAAACAAAACAAACTACTATTGGAGATGAGCAAATATTTTCAGATTGTAAGCAAATGTCCACAAAGTAAACTCTTCAATAATTACTTTAAGGTTTGAGGAGACGTCTTGTAAGAATCTTTATTGGATTTTAGTGTACCTGATTTAACCCACCATTTCTATCTCTACTTCAGCAAATGGTTCTTTGTATTTTCCAGAATGCATTTGTCACAATTTAATTTATTTCATGTAAGTGTGATAGGAAAAAAAATAAATAAAAATGGGACATTGCCTTTATTCAGACAGAAACAGTATATAAGGGGGTATGTCCAATAACCACACTTGCTTCTATTACAAAACATAATACTGACACTTGACTAAAATCTTTAGATTTATTCAAGAAAGGCCATTTGCAATTTTAGAATGGAAATGTGTACGACTGCCAATTTCTTTTCCCTATTTGTGTTGGTAAAATTAGAAGGTTTGATAAATAACACCCAAATTACATCTTTCAAACAGACCTATCTTACTCCAGTAGGCATTTTCTGATGGTTCACCAAATCTTAACTAAGCTTCATTAAAGGGCTACACCAGCTATTTAATGTACATAAAGTTGGGGGACAAAACTGAAAATTGAAGCAGCAGAGTTGACATACCCTGACTTTTATGCCCGAGTTTGGGTCAACCTCCAAAAAACCTGGATCACACACTTCCCATAACAAACCTCCATAGCATCTTTTCATCAAACCCTCCCTGCCTTGGTAAACACCCACGGCTGGTAAACTCCACGGCTAAATATTTTTGCGCTCAACCATCTCTAGGGTTTACAGAAAATGGTCAGAAAAAGAAAAAATATCCAGTGAGCGGTAGTTCTCTGAGCCAAAATGCCTTGTTGGCAGAGGTCAGAGGAGAATGGGTGGTGTGGTGCGAGCTGATAGAAAGGCAGCAGTAACTTAAATAGTTCCCCTCGTTACAACAGAGATGTGCAGAAAAGCATTTCTGAACACAACACGTTGAACCTTGAAGCAGATGGACTACTGAAGACGACACCGGGTGCCACTCCTGTGAGCCAAAAACAGCAAACTGAGGCTACAATTGGCATGGGCTCACTGAAATTGAACAACAAAAGATTGGAGTAATGTTGCCTGGTGTGATGAGTCTCGATTTCTGCTGCGACATTCAGATGTTAGGGTCAGAGTTTTGCATAAACAATGTGAAAGCATGCATCCATCCTGCCTTGTTTCAATGGTTCAGGCTGGTGGTGGTGGTGGTGGTGTAATGGGGTGGGGAATATTTTCTTGAGACATTGGGCAGGGTTTAGAGCAGCCCTGCACAAATGAATTATATTAACATTAAAAAAGTGGGTACAGAAAGAACAGCTGGGAGATAATTTTGGTGATAAATGTTGAAAATATTTGACTCAGTCTTCTAGCATGCAGCATTTTGACATGTTGCTGGAATATTTACAACGTGTAGGTATTTGTGTGTTTGTTTGATGAGGGCGGTTCACATGTTGAGGTGTATCCACAGAAGTAAAAAGCCATCCTGTTCCAGTGCATGGTTACTGAAGGGACCAATTCATTCAGCTGCTGTAAAGCTTCTGTCCCCTTTCCTCAGCATTCAGACACCTACCACAAACACAAACACACAGGAACAATGGCGCTGTTTTTAAAGCCATACCTAGAACCATGTTGTTAATGTCAAAACCAGTCAATTTACTCACTGACTAACATTTATTAAATAACTGAATGAAACAGCTCTTCATCTCTATTCACTTTCTATACTGGTTTGGAATAAAATACTGTTGATTCGTTACTGAACATTCGCTAAGAGGTAAAGAAGTCCTCATTCAGATCAAATAAGACCACGTTTATGGATGTGGGCAGTGATAAAGTGGTGCTGTTGGCAAATGAGACAAAGTCTGAAGCCGCAAATACGTCTAACGGCCCATAGAAGTGCAATATTTATTACACACAGTAATGTGAAAGTGTGACAGCACACTAGGTATGTCATTAAATTGTAGATTTTAAGTAAATATCTCAAATGTTGGCAAATAACACCCCCAGATTGGCAGCATTACATTAATGCTTTGCGACAGTCAAACAAAGAAGCAGGTACCGTGACATCGAGGTATGTTTAAAAAATCACTTACTGTTGTTCTTTATTGCATCTTCTCTATTTTAAAGCACAAATGTTTCCATTTCAGCCAGGCATAAATACAATTTGATATAGTTTTTTTTTATTTCTGGTGTCTCCACCCAGGTTATTTTATGTACAAACTGAAAATGCACACTTTGTCCTGAGGATGGCACTAATTGGCCCAAAAAACAAAAGGGTGCATCTTCTGGGGACCATAAATATATACCAATATCTATAGCAAGTTTCATGAAAATCCAGCTTTCAACATACAGTTGAGTGGTGCTCAATGAATTTACAAGAGGTTAACTTCATGAAAACCCAGTCAGTAGTTGCTGAGAGCTTATTCTGGAGCAAAGTGTATGATAGACTGACCCTGAAGCTAGCAGGGTGAAAGGCTTCATTATCCAGTATCCAGTTTCTGAGATTCTGTATTTCAGGGTTCTCTGTAGTCTCCCTGGTGTATCTTTTTTGTTAAATCAAACACATGGCCAAGGAATTTAAGCCTTTTACTTAAAGCTGGGGCTGCAGTCCTTAGTGTTTTAGCAACAGAGCCTGGTTGAAAGCCAAATTAACTGATTTATTTGAGCAGCAGCTGCCTAATCCCAATTATCTCTTTACTTCCATTGACACAAGGGATATTATAGTATTGTATTTATAACAAAAGAAGGTTGATCACTACAACCTGTTTTTGTGCAGAGTATCATCCCTAAGTATTTCAGGCCTTCAATGTCAAAACATTGATGTTCTAGTCCAATTAATTCTTGAGAATTCTTCTTTTTTTTACAGTGAACAAAAGATATAATCACAGTATTGAAACAGATAGCATGGGGAAGACTTCAATGCAGTCATTTAAATCATGGAGAAATTCTCTATTTGGCATGAATGGGAGGCTTGTGTGCAAAACAGGAAGAATTTTTAATGAATTAGGAAAATTCCAGTATCCTGTGATGCCCAGAGATGGAAGCAGCAGAAAATCAAGAAAAAAGACCTCTTGCATTGCTGGTGAACCTTCAGAAAGGCCAACTGAGCCTATTTATACTTTAATGTATGTTTCCTTTTTGAACTTTCAAGTTTAAATTTATACAACCGGCTCAAAATAAAACAATATGAATATAACTTAAATGGCACAAAGGGGAAATGTCCACTGCCCAAAGCAAAAAAAACAGCTGTCAGTCTTGGTACATACAGTATATGCTGATGGTTTTCACACTTGACAAATGGACTAGGTGTTTAGTTTTTGAAACATCCCTTTTAGAACTGAATCTGTCTGATCTGAAATCATACAAAAGTTAAAAACATGAAAGCAAAGCTCTCAAGTCTCTCACTTCAGAAGTAATCTCTTTGGTCTTGAGTCTTTACACTGTTGTTGATGGAATGAATAAACAACTTCTAGAGTAAAAGGACACAAATGTACAAAGTTAAGTGAATAGTATCCAGTAGTAAAACTTTACTGTTACACAATATAATTTGGCACCTTAACAATATATAAAAGTGACCATAGAAAAATCACTGAATTAAATTACGACCCACTAGTGACTGTAAACTGAGAATTAGACCGTGTACAACTATAAGTTACTCATTTGACACTGCTCAACAGCACCAAAAAATACAACTGCATGTCACATGTTCAGAAATGTTAGATTGTCTGTTCTGGTAAATCATAGCTGCTCCACAAAATACAGCTAGAGTAGATGTCTGTGCTGTTCATGGCTGATAAGAGGACATACGGACTGCCCTCAGAGCTGAGGAATAACCACAAAAGCTGTCTCAGTCTCTGCTGGTTATAAAATTGGTAACTTTCAGCTGTAGTCTCTGTCATAATATGGACACTTTTAAAGGATAGGTTCCAATTTGTCAAGTCTATCTCTATACAGGGCTTGCATGCACATATGTGCGTGAAAAGAGCTTTAGGTTGCTGTAATCATTTCTCCTGTCCATACTGGCTGCGTAGCAATTCCTTCCTAATGTGACTACCCTGTTAGAGATGAAGGATAAGTACCCCGAGAAGTATTTCCAAGCAGTATTTCCAGAGTTGACTATTTACAGTTTATTTACATGTGCCTTCTGTGCTGCGGGTAAGCCTACCTTCAGGAAACACATCGTTGTCTGTAGGAATCAGTACATAATAAAATGTACAGATCACGAACCGTCCGCAGTGCTTCCAGTCTGAACAGCCAAACTGGTGACCATGGGCGCCGAAAGGACGCAGACAGGGATTTGCGGCGCTTCCCTGGCGTAAGCTAGGTGCCACATGTTCAGTAAATCCCTCCAAATTGTTGGCTGCTTGTGAAACCACACTGTCTCGCTTTTTATTTCTACGTGTGTTGTTTTAAGGCATGTTTCACGGAGCTGGGCTGAGTAACAAAAGTTCTGTAATGCATTACTTTGGTGCTAAATAATTAGTAAAGTAATTTAACAGAGTGTACAGTAATGTGTAATTGAAACTTGATTATCAAGAAACTTGGCCAACACTGCTCATATTGGCTGGCTGAACTTTAAAATGCATTTTTACACAAAATGAGAACTGTGGATATCACTTCTCTGCTAGCCTGGGAACCAGACGAATCTGCGAGCTCATGTTTCATTTGCTCTGGCAGATACGTCTGGCCCCTCTCCCATTCAAACTGACTTCCCTGACGATTTTGCGGGATAACCAATCACAAGCGTTCATCTAGTAGGAGGCGGGTTTAATACGAGGACTGACAGAGACGAGCGCCGTTCAGGTATCTTTGTAAATATCCAAGATGGTGGCTCCCATTCAACGGCCGGCTACAGCGGCAGTATTAAATGGACTGGGCGGTAAATTTTCTCTAAAAGAAGAACAAACATATGCACTTCAACTTTATGTTGATAAGAAATGTGTGTTTGCCGAACTTCTGACAGGACGTACCGTCCGACAGGACAGCGTTTCGTTGCTCTGCTTGGTCGTCTCCGCCCGTCGATAACGCCCATTGGAAATCAAAAATGAACTGAGAGGTTCCAGACTAATACGCATTTGCGAATTAGTCTGACAATGCAAGGCTACTTCACTGCCAGTACAGAGTAGGAATGATTATAGCAACCAATAACTCTTTCAGCATACATTTGGTATGAGAGTATTGTATTAAGATAGACTTGTAAAAATCCCAACCTACTCTTTAAGTTGTGTTGAGACAGAACACAAACCTGAATTTTCACATGAATTTTGGGACTGTTTTACTGTTTAAGTCCATTGTTATCGTTCACAAACAGTCAATGTACCATCTGTACATATGTTAGCTATAGCTAGCAGGTAACTCATGCACAAAAAAGTCTGTAGTCTCTTCTAATCTGAAATAGAGGTTCTTTTACTAATTTGAGAGAATTGCGTGGCTATTTTATTTATTGTTGTTTATTACAGAAGCTCAGTTCTGTCACAATTTATCCCATACCATCCCATTTAATCTTTATTAAAATGAAGGACATGAAAAACTGACCAACCAGTAAGTAAGACCTTTATGTCTCTTAGTCTTATTTTTTCCCCTTTCCTGCTTTATATTCATTAAAAGCAACGTACTGCACCCTTTTGTCACAGTTTTACAACTAACCTGTACCAATAAACTACCTAATGTTCCTCTGGTCATGTCACTATTACAAGTGTATGTACACTTTATATGGATCACTTCAGTTTGGTTTGGTTTTTCAATGTGAAGCACCACTGAGCATGATATAAATGGGAGACCTGTATGGATGCAGTCATCTCAGAGTCTCATCCAGCTACATTAGATACCTGCTGCTCAGGTTTCACATTCACACCTTTTTAGCACCAGTGATGAAGATGTGAGTGTGTTCCTGGTTCACAGCTCATCACTTGAACACAGGGTCAACAAAGACCATGCTAGAATCATACTGCAGTGAAACTCAGCGCAAATGTTCTACCAGTCTCTCTGGTAACAAGTTTATGCCTCTGCATATGGCAGGTGATACTGCTCTTCCCTCTTGTTACACCGTTTGGCTACAATTGCAAGGTAGAGCACCAGCAGAATGAGCCAGTAGCAGGCATAGAGTATCGTCCCTGTTATCAACAAGGCTTTCTCTGTCTCACTGAATGGCTCCTGTGTTTCACAGTAGATTGTATACACCACACCTCCGAGCAGCACCATAGCCCACACTGTGACAGGCACAGCGCCAATGAAGTTGACCACAATCTTCCTGCGGCCTGAAGTGCCCCATCCAGCCTTGTTGATGGTAAGCAGGGCAAATATTTTGGCAGGGAGCAAGCTGGACATGTAGAGTAGAGAGTAGAGTGACATGAATATCATGACCAGGCTGCCACGCAGGAAACAGGCATAGGTGGCCTTCACCATCCCAACCAGCTGGACCGTTAATAAGAAGAGCAGGATGTTCCACAGCCTTCCACGATAGAAGAGATGGATGACCGTCGCAACCAAGAAGAAGGGGAAGAAGCCAGTGACCACGGACTCATAAGTCATCCAGAGGCTGTGCTTGTGGAACCACAGGGCGTTGTAGAGCCACTCACGAAAGTAAGATTTGCTCCATCGAGTCTGCTGGTTGAGCCAACGCAGATACTGGGTCGGGGTCTCAGTCTGGCACTGTGATCGCGCTGTGAATTTTGTCTTGTAGCCGAAGCTGAGCACCCGATTGGTGAGGTGGCGGTCATCACCAAAGCTGCACTTTGAGCCTAGGAAGGTCTGGTGGTACCAGGGCTCCAGAAAGCGCTGGAGCAAGGAGTTCTTGTACATCCCTAGAGGGCCACTGATACATTGGACACATCCAAAGTAGGACTGGCAGGCCCGCTCGATGTTGAAGGCCATCCAGTAGCGCACGCTGCTGAGGAAGGAGATCCATGAGTCATACTTGTTAAGGATCTGGAGGACAAGAGAAATAGAGAGAAATTAGTAGAGAAATTAGTTCAAAAAAGTCAAGAAAGGAAGAAAAGGGAAATCTTACGGGTTAATTGTACTTTTACAGCATATTGTAGTGAGCTTTCAATCACCTCCCTTGGTGGCCCTAGAGTTTTTTAAGTGGACTTTTAAACCAAACGTTTTAGCCTTGTGCCTTCATTATACTTTTTAATACTGAAAAGTATTGTATTTTACCTGCACGTCTCCACCGACCCCTCCCACCATTGGATCTTCCTCAAGAATCTTCAGCATTTCTATGGTACATGCTGGGTCTAGAACTGTGTCTGAGTCACACACCTGAAAAAGGATCCAACAAACACACAGGGTACAATCATGCTGAGGGTCACACACAGACTCGATTGGTTAATTAAAGGCTGTAGGTGTTGAAGAACATTGAGTAGTATTAATGCTAAAATCCAGGAGAGAAATGAAAGGCTGCTGACAGAGATCTCAGCTGGTTCATTGTAACTGCACAGAACTGGGTCAGCTGTGAACATGACCTTTGATCCATGGCAAGGGTGCAGAGGTCATGCACCAGCTGGCTATGAAGTTGTTTGTCCAACATAGGTCCATTGGTTTGGAATGCAAATAAGTAAACTCTTTATTTAAGTCCAATGTGGATTTTCAATTGACTTGGGTGGCTATTGTATGTTCAATGGGTTATAGGTGAGACACAGAAGTTTAAAAAATAGTTTTAATATTTTCATTGCCTGTTTGGTTTAAATGTATGATTAGAATTAGTCCTAAAATTTGGTTTAAGGTTATGATTATCTGTGGAGACTCAACACATGCTAGATAAGGCACCAATAGAGGCACTACACATTTACCTTATGATACCTTATAGTACAGTTTAAGCACTAGTCAAACCAAATTCAATGCTACTGGTATTTCTACTACAAACACTGTTAGCAGTTAGAGTGTGCAAACAATGTTCAGTTTCCTATTTTATTCAGAGTAATGTTAACATAAGTATGCATAAGCACAGTAACAAGGCAAATATTAGATAAATGATATCTGGTTGTAGTGTGCAGATGAATATAAATGGGCCTCCACTGATGGCTACGTGTAATGTGTTTATTTTTGGTTACTGCTACACTACAGCCACTCAGCCACCCATACGTTCACAGTTTCATGGGTGGAAATGTTTTAGTGTGGGGCCTGCTGCCAAAATCCTCTGTTAAATTAATACAAGAAAACCTTTCTGGGAGATATTCTGAAGTCACAGCAGTAACCAAACAGAACAATGGAAAATAGCAAGTGTCCCTTTAAGTAGCAGCTTAAAAACTACACAGTACCAAAAGTTATACACCAGTGACATGGCAAGATGACAAGCTTTTATTCGGACAGTACTACATAATGGGCCAATAAATTGACCATGGCCTAACCTGATCAAAACATAATAGGTGCAGCGTGTTGATTTTATTTTTGTACACAGATTACAGGTCATGCAGTGTCGGATAAAGTTTGAGAGTGGATGTTCCTTCATTGTTTCAGAGTTTGTGTCATTATGTCACCTTTATTGAAGAAGATTGGAGTCATGAGAAAAAGTATACATGTATGTATGTATGTATGTATGTATATTTGGGTGCTGACTTGAATCAGGAACTTTCTGACTAAATTTTAACTGTCTTAAAAAAAAGCTTTAAACTCTTTTGCTGAACAGAAAAAAAAAACAAAATTTAATTTGTAACAAAATTTGAAATACTTACAATACATTATTTAATATGTAATTTGGAAGATGCATTTTTATCCCCAGGTTTAAACTGTAGTCTAATCACAGTCTTTGGCTAAATGCAAGTGAATCATGTGACTTTGGGGACTACTAATCATTGGAATCTACCATATATAATTGGTTTTCTCGTATTGCAGCTTGAGGAAAGAAGCTGCTTTGGTGTTTATTGCAAATTTCTCCAAGATAAAGGTATGTAATAAAAATATGATCAGATACTGCATGCTAAAGCAAGCTTACTGAATGCCACTAGCAAACACACATGCTCTAGAACTGGCAAATATATTTACTAGCTAGTAATGTTAGCATACAAGTAATGTCAGAGACACACTCAGGCAGCCTGGACTAGGGGCGTCTTTTGGTCAGTCATCATAAGCTTCATTAATGAGATTACTTGTTTGAAACTTTTGTAACTCAGGACAAAATTAATTTCTAGCATAGCAACATTAAGACATTTTATAGTGGTCATTCTTTATAGTTGTCATGGAAATAGCTTGCGTGGAACGTCATAGATAAGTATCTCATACAACCCAACTTCAAAAAATCTGAACTATTCCTTTAATGTGTAAAAGTTAAGTGGCCCCATTTTTTTCTAGATTGATCTTCAACTCTACATCTGAAATATGTTTTTGCATGGTCCTAATTCTTTTTTTGTACTCTTTCAATGCAGAAGTACATGCATTTTCTGTCTCTGTGGCCCTTACCTGCACATAATCCACACTGTCCCCCAGTGCTTTAAAGGCAGTGTACATCACCTCTCTTTTCCCTCCCCACTCCTGCATGACACAGGAGTAGCGACAGCGTCTGACCATCCGGGCCACTCGTGCTGCTTCCTCCATGTGCACTGTGCTCCTCCCTCCACTTCCAACGCCTCCTCCTCCACTCCCATCACTGTGGTAGTTTCCCTTCCACACCATACTCCCAGCCTGGTCAGCCCCGCCCATCACCTCCTGGAAAATGTCCATCATGTAGCGGTCCTCGGGACGGTTCCCATCCACCACCAGCACCACCTTTAATCCAGGAAAGGAGATTCGGCGGATGCTGCGCAGACACTTCCTCAGGTAGTCAGGGTCCTCCTGGTAGGCGGCGATGCAGAGGGCCACGGAACGACAGAGGTGCTGATGCCGGGCTGGGCTTCTCATCCGCCGATGCTCTAGGAAAGCGAAAAGGCTCTGGAGGAAGAGGTGGAGGGAGAGGAAAGCACCATAGAGGCCAAAGGAGAGGTGGTGCTGCTCAGTGTGGATGAACTGGTAGCCTTTATAACAAAGAAACACAGTGGAAACAAGTTTTAAAAAAAACATGATCACTTGTTTTGATTCTCATGTGCATGTTTATCCATATATCATTGAAATTTTCAAGTTAACCTGTGACGTAGGCCAGCAGGATGGTGAAGAGGACCACCGCAGCAAAGAGGGTGGTGACCACGATGTTCAGCGCATTCCTGCAGCGAGAGGGCATCTGGATGTGGAGCAGGATGTGAGAATCGGAAAGTCAGAGGAGACAGGGTCAGAGATAGGTTGAGGGATTTGTAGAGTGAAGATGAGGTAGGAATAGAGCGAGGGAAATGAGAAGGAGGTCAAAGAGTTTAGAGAGGGTGATAGTGTAGGGTAGGCAGGGAATGAGAAAAATACAACTGCAAGTTTGTAAACTGTGTTTGATTTGGATTTCACTAGAAGGTATTTAATGTTACTGAGTATTGCACATCATTTGCTTCTTAAATGCATGTATAGACACACACACACAAACACACACACATAACACAGGTCTGTTGCAGCCTACATGTCAGGTGAGACAGAGAGTGGGCCTCTGCGTCACTCACTCAACCACACACTTGCTACGCACTGCACTATTCTTTAAAGGAGCTACGTTACCCAATAACGAGGGGGTCAGATGGTCAGCGCTGAGTGACACAATTTACAGCAGGAAATTTAGAGGAGAAATGGCAGAGCGTACAGGTCCAGGTGGGGGTATATTTGGATATTTCCAAGAAGTTAGCATATGTAGAAACTTTTTAGTAATGGTTGAAATTGCCTGTCGATTTATGAAGAAAATTTTAGGTGCCCTTGTTTAGCAAGAGGGCCATACTCGTGTGATCCCACGGCATACTTTTATGCAAAACAGACAGACAGACAGACAGATAGCATGGAGAGTTGAACATAGCACGCAGTACACTACATTAACTATCTGAAAATTGTGTGTGTGTGTGAAAGAAAACCCTTTAAAAACTCAGATAAACAGTTTTTCTAGCTCTAGTCAATATATGATGACAGCAGTTGTGAAGTATTCTGTTACTCAGTACAAATACTAATTACTAACAACTATTAATATTTTTATCATCACAATTCATAATCTTGAAAGTAAGTTTTTACAGTACACATTTGAATTGTTCAATGATTAAAAATTGTACTTTGAATGTAAATAAAGTGTCAGTGCATAAAAAAAAGCTTCCCAAAGGCTTCCCTTACAGAGGTCCGGGCTAAGCCCCCCCTCAAGTCCTAGAAATGCCCCTGTTGAAGG
Source organism: Lateolabrax maculatus (assembly GCA_031216445.1). Classification (NCBI taxonomy): domain Eukaryota; kingdom Metazoa; phylum Chordata; class Actinopteri; order Acropomatiformes; family Lateolabracidae; genus Lateolabrax; species Lateolabrax maculatus. Next base: position 1,669,143 of record CM062214.1, on the reverse strand, counting down.
CTTTGACAGAGAGAGCTTGTAACTCCCCATTAGTTGACCTAATTATTAATATAATTAGTAGTATTGCTGTTGCTATTTCTACTACCAATATTGTTGTTGCTGCTGTTACTTTTACTACAACCACTCCTCTTTAGCATTGCCACCAAAACTACTACTACTACTCCTGCTGCAATTAGTACTCCTATTAAAACTACTACTACTATTGTGGCTGCTTTTAGTACTATTAGTCCTGGCGCTACAGTAACACTACTAAACCTTTTACTACTACTACTTCTACTGCTAGTGCTAATGATGCTGCTACTACTACTAGGAAAAAGGAATGGTATTACTGCTACTAATACCACTACTAGAACCATTACTACTACTTTTTTTACTATTTTTATTTTTATTTTCAAAAGAAAGCTAAAAACGTATCTCTGCACTTCAGCCTTTAACTAGCTATGACTTTCCTGATACAGGCCTGAAACTCTTTGCTTCACACTTTTAAAATGTTCTATCTTACTTGATTTTTTTATGCATTCTATGTGCTCTATTTATTAATTTTATTATTATTATGCAGTGAATTCTGTTTTACATCTTTTTTTACACACCTTAATTATGGCATTCTATCCCTGTTTTTATGTTCATTATGTGTTATTTTTTATGGTAAAGCACTGAGCTACATTTCTTTTAAAGGTGCTGTACAAATAAAGTTTTTTTTTGTCTAGGTTTATTACTCTATTAGTATTATTATTATCAATACTACTCTTATGGATACTACTACTTCCACAACATCTGCCTTACTATAACTATGCAAGCACATATTGCACAGAATAATCCCTTGCTAAGATTTGATGGACATTCAGTAGCTTTAAGTGAGAACCTACAGTTGAGCACCACCTGCCTGTCTGTTTTTCTCTCTTTCATCTTCCCCCTTCCTCTCCCCTCACCCCTCCTCCAATCAGCCCCTTTGGCACTCCCCTCCTCCCTCTCACTGGGTTAATAGTTCTAATTAAAGGCCAGCTGGGGTTTGGGCAGTGCTCAGGACCAGTCGAAACAGAGGAACAATTCTGTCCTTTCATTCATGAAATTGCCCCGTGCCCCCACCCCACCTGGCCAGGTCCATGCAGACAGACTGATATTTATATGATTACATTCAGCTCTGTGGGACACACTGGCACAGACAAATGTATCCGCCTCTCTGAGTGGATGTACAGATTTAAATCCTGCCACTGAATCACACTTTCTCTACAGAACTCCATTGATGTGGAAGATAGGGTTTCCAGAAGAATCTGTCTATGTGATACTGACAAGAAAGGGGAATTTTCTCAGGGTTTTGGAACACATACAAAAACATTTTCCTTCTCAAGTATTGTTTTTTTATGTGTAATCAGTGCCATTTAAAAGTTGTCAAAACTAAAACTTTCCACTGACCTAATTTCTCTAAAATCTCTATTCTCTCCTTTTTTCTATTTTGTATGTGTTATCCTGGTACTGACTCTTGCCAGGTTATTCTTGTGTTATTGGTATTATAATTAATTCTGTTGTTGCAATAGGTTTCATTCTGAATAAGAGCATCACTCTCTTTAACCTCATATCAATGGAGGGGAATGGAATTTAATTTGCAATGCTCAAGACATTTAAAAATTGTGTTTAAAACATTTAAAGCACATCTTGTTTCAGAAACAATGTCCCTGTTACCCTGGATAATCTACACAGACACACTGTCAACAATACCAATTTCTTTGGTTGAAGACATTTTATTTAATAGAAGGAGGGCCATAAGGTCATATAGTGCACTGTATGTCCTTTTGAATAAGTACAAAGATCCCCTTTTGCTACTGAGGGCCACACAGAAAAGAGCTTCTGCCCAATATGTGATCCATGATGGAATATAACAGCAGGCCGAGGCAGCGTTGTTTGAACGCCCTAGGGCCACAGTCCAGATAACAAGCAGACAGTAACATGGACTGCTTGATTGGAGGGCCACAGTCACCAGAGGGGCAGGCTGGGAGCTGAGATTAGTTAGGTAACTGGGGGGGACAGGTGCAATTAGTCCCAAGGTTACATCTGCCAGGCTATCTTGATTGCAGCACAATTGGTGCTTTATGGGATGCTCAGATATCACTGGTGCACCACAATTAAATCCATTATTTGTATGTAATGTACTGACAACCTGTCACTGGCCTATAAAAGTGAGCAAAATTAAAGGTTTATCATTTATAAGCTCTCTGACTTCAATTTGTCACAGTATAAAACAGTGTAAGATTGTGTAAGAGAGTGAATTTCTGTTGATACTGGCCACAATCACCTAACTTGTGTAGATGTGGTCCAAATCTATGTCCAGATCCAGATTAAGATCCAGGTTTGCTTGAAAAGCTGTCCAGGATAACTAGGTCATCAATTTAAAAATTATCTAGGATGCAGATAATTCCAAATTAAGCACATTAGGTAAAGATGCAGGATAAAAAAAAATCATGGGAAAAAAAAAGAAAAAAAGGAGTCATTCCAGAGCTATTCAACATTTCCAGGTAAAAAATCGCATTAACCAAATCAGTACTAATACTCCTACTCTTACTGAATAATGGTTTTGGCCTTGGGACAGGGACTTTTACCCAACTGAGGGGTATGGAATATGTTTGGAAAAAGACTATTGGGTGGAGCAAGAGAAAGAAGGAGGAAAGTTTGGAAAAATGACATGAAGGATACAAAAGTATTGTATGGTAGCATTCACTCAATACCTATTTATATGTCACCACTAATTTACAATAAAGCACATGTTCAATAAAGGATCTGATATGGCAAAGTGTAGTTCAAAGTTCAAGAGGCAGACCTGCTCTGTACATAGAAGTCATTTTAGGGACTGTGCAGGCCTGCACAGATATCTTTGGATCTGCTTCACTTTTGTTGCATGTGTCACTTTTGGAATTGTAAAATGTTCTACTTTTGTGTTGTGGTTGGTTTTCACTTTATAACACTTGGTATCAGGACTGCCAGGCTTTATGTAATCCTCACTTCTCACTTTCAATTCACCGTGCTTCATTGTAGTGTTACTTGTACTTGAAATTTAAACCTGCATTAATAAATATTTTGGTCAACTCAGGAGGTAGAGCAAGTCATCCACTAATTGCAATGTTGGTGTTTCAATCCCCAGCTACAACCCAGCCACTGGCAGAAGCTGGCTGCCTGTGCATTCTTATTGCTTGTACCAAGCCCGGATAAATGGGGAGGGTTGTGTCAGGACGGGCATTCAACGTAAAACCTATGCCAAATAAAAAAATGTGGATTATTAAATCAGAAAGACACTGTGGTGACACCTACTGGGAGCAGTGATAAGGAGTAGAAGAATAATTCATTTTTTAGCCACTTGGAGGCAGCAGAGTTATCATGGCGAATGTGTTACCATACAGTTGTTGATTTAAACATCCAGCAGGCATGGTGCATTATTTTGAGTAGTGTTTCTAGCAACCTGATGAATTCAATTCCAATAGTCACTCTCCTTGTACCTCTGTTTTGTTCTCCTCAATAGATATTTAAAAAATAAATGGCTCTTAGCAGCTTAATTCACCACTATGTTCACCAGCTAGTTGCTGACCATGTCTGTCTGCTGTTTGGTCCTGAGCAGCTCATGTACAGTGGGTTTATCAGAGCTTTTTTGCTGGAAATAAGGCTTATGAGAGAGAGTGAACCAAAACAGCCGAATCCTAGTAATCCAACAAAAAGCCCCACAGAGTTTAGGGGAAATGCAGGGCTGGTGATAATTCTCTGTGGGCTTGTTACTACAAGCTACGCATTTCACAATACAGTAGTTAGTTACAAACTATTTCAATCAAGTATTTTATCCACACTTTATTTCACATATTTATTAAGTATTACCTTTTTGCTACAGTTAATTCAGCCTATTTGTATTGTAGTAAAAATGTACTATATGCCATGCCTTTTTTTTATGCATTTCAAAATATGTCTGGGAGTAATTTGCCAGTAGAGGGCTCTCTCAGTTCCTCTAATCAGATTTCACAACACAAAATTCTCTTTTGCAGACCTCGTTGCATAATGAAGGGAGCGATGTAGCTGGGGAAAAATCTAATACAGTTATCACACCTGAAGAGACGTGTTTAAGAAGTTTGGAGGTGGTCACAAGGATGAGCATTCAAAAAAAACATTCGAAAACAGTAATGCCTGAATTGTATTTTTAGGTCTGTTTGATGGCAAGTAATTTCCCACTACCTGGTACTGAAATGGGCCCAATGCAGCATTTGGCCCTCCTTTCATATTTTTCTGGGGAATAGCTCAGTTAAACAATCCTTTTACATGTGATATAGAATTAACTACCTTTGAAACGTAAAGACATAAATCTCCATATGCATCATAGGTCCTAATTATGGTGATGCCAATATCATTCAATCTGTGTTTTATCCACCCTAAGGCCCACTACTGCTTAGACTGAATAGAACAATTGTCAGTATGTGTTTTTTTTTGTCCAAAACTTCTAAGGCAGTGTGTAATGTATAAGGCCATCTCTAGGAGCCATTGATGGACTCTAGACTTTAAAACAAGTCTAGGGGACTTCTGCTGCTGATATGGTTAATGGGTTAGGAAACTATTACCTGTACACACATCTAGAAGACACAGAGCTAGATTAGCATGAATGACGAAACTATTTGGCTCTTTAGCTGCTAAATGTTCCACTATGCTCACCAGCTAGTTGTCATCTTTGCCTGTCTGCTGTTTGGTGTTGGGTAAGTAATGAACAGTGGATTTATCAGAGATTTTTCACTGAAACAGCTGTCTCCTGCTACTGGGCACAAGGTTAACAAGAGCGGTGACATTGAAGCAAACAAAAAACAAACAAACAATAGTTTAAACAGGCTAAGAAGGTCAGTAGAGCTGAAGGGAAGTTGGGTGATCTGTGGGTTTAACACTACGACCAGAATCACAGATAATAATTTGACCAATTGCAGCTTTAAAGACATCATCATTCGGTGACCTGACTAAGAACAAGTGCAAGTGGGGAACAACAAACATGTCTCCTGGTGACAAAAGTTGTGTGAACTTTTGATGCACTGAAATGATTTTCTGTGGCATGCTAAAAACATAGTGTAGCACCTTCTCACACAGGCTGCTTCAGCTTCGCTGTCGAAGGGACAGATACAGGAAATCATTCCTGCCACATGCCATCACACTGTATAACAAAAGCTGAAATCATTGGTTATTACCGTCTATATGCACTTTAGATATATTTTTACTCATCTGTTTCACATACTGCTTATTGTACATCTGTTTAAAAGTTTAATGATTCTATTGATACACTTTAACACTCTAATACTGCACAACTGCACATTTTGTTGTATAAATGTAAAAAGATATGCCTTACTTTAAACTTATTTTGTATTTACTATTGTAAAGGTTAAATTTTAATTTTATACTGTTATTTATAACTACTACTTAATAGTAGGTGCTTTTTTTATTTTATTTTCTACGTTTGTTTATTTCATTTCATTGTCTCGGGTGTAAACGCTGCTACTGCAAAGAAATTTCCCAGTTTGGGATGAATAAAGTACTTCTATCTATCTATCTATCTATCTATCTATCTATCTATCTAAAAGTAGCACAAATAGAACAAAGTCATAAAGTAAACCTGACAGAATAAAGTTTCACAGCCATCTAAACTTGCTATCTAAAGTTTGCTAACATTAGCCACCATAAGCTACTGGTCATACCAGGCTGTAACAGCAAAACCCCTTGAGTGTGCTGAAATGAGCAAAAGTGCGTGTTATTGTTTATGAATTAAACTTTTTATTTAAAAGAGGAAAATGTTTTATTTTTTCCTTCAAAAGTTATACTCTTGCTTTAATCGTGTTTCTAGTGGTTTATTTTCTTATGATTATTGATAAGAATGTGTTGTGGAAAATATATCTACTTCTCCTGAGGTCTCACTGTATACTGGTACCCTGTCAAATACCAGCAGGCTTTGTGTAAAAAGCCACTAGACCAGACGGGTCCAGCATGGCAGTGATGCCATGGAAAATCTAACAGGCGTTGAACAAGCGTTTTCTTTGGAGATGCCAGAAGCCTTCAAACAGCGTTCCTGTCAACTGTTTCCTAACGGTCACTGCCTCCACAGGAAGAAAAAGCAGCATGTGTAGTACATGCTACAAGCACAGTCATAATGTACATACATAGAAACGCATCTGTTCTTTAAAACTTCCCCCAGCAATTAAAGTAGAAATGAGCAGCAGTGATTTGTTGACTAACTCATTCACTCACATACAGACACACACACTCACAGTGTCAGGCAAAAAAAATATTTTCTCTACCTCATGTTGCAGACACATTCACCACACAAGCCTGAACACACTCAACTCTTTGTCCTGCATTTTCTAACTAAGCTTTAATGTTGCCTATTCCAATATTTCTATAACTTTACATTCACTTTCAGCCCCTGTTGAACACATTTGTTCTCAATTGTGAATTCTATCATACATTCTCTTTTCCTAAACCTTTATATCCAGCTGCCAAATCTGAAGCATCCCTCAAATTTTGACTTTATTGTAGCTAATCTTATCAGATCTTAATCCTAAACCCAAATTTAAATAGTAAACTAGCCAGTTGTAGATGTTAGGACCAGCAAAAGAAGGATTTGTCTTATCTTTCTGTCCTAGTGGGGGCACTAGAACATAGTTTCTTAATGCATAATACATTATTAAAACCCTTACCTTCCTGATCCAGTGGACCCTCTGTCTTCGTCTCCCCTCAGGACTCCCCCCAGATCTCCGTCCGCCTGGTCTGTCTGTCGAGCCGGGACGTCCAGCCCTCTCCTCTCCTCAGCACAGCACTCTCCTTGTTCTATCCCCCTCCTGCCACCAGCTCACACTACATCTTTATTCCAACTTGCTCGCTTAATTCAGGGGATCCCACATCCAAAAATACAGCAGGGAGCTTAAACCACCACCCTCTCTGACCCAGCCTCCCCGCTGCCCGCTCCTCCCCCCTCTATCTCCCAGGACTGTCCCAGGGCATGAAGCCCCCAAGTTGAGATGTGATCAGAGGTGCTTAGCCAGCAGCTGATGCTGGTGCAGTCTTACATCTGTATATTACAGGTTGAGGGCAGCAGCTAGTCTGGTCTCTGCCATCCCGGCTCCTGATTTCCACCATGAGGATGGGGCCAGAGTGATGTTAAAGGTGAGGATTGAGGGCTAAAATGAGGAGCTCTTTCTCGGCGTTGCTCTCGAGTCTGAATTTTTCTTTGCTCCCTGCAATGAATCATCCCAAGGTTTCCTCGCCCTTTCTTCCTTTTGCCTGTGCTGCAGTATCAATTCGTCTCTAGATCCCCTGTTTGCAGCAGCCTAAATCCCCCCCCCGTCACACTGTCCCGCCTGGCTGGCTGGCTGGCAGACCGACATTACTGAGCTTCTCCTCCACAGCCCCCCCTGCATCTTTCCCCTCCCCTCCCTGGACACACCAGCTAGCTCCCTATCTCTCTGCAATGCAGCCAACAGCCTCCAACAAGCCTGGGGACTGTTTGACCGGACCCCCCTCTCCTCTCCACCTCTCTGCCTGACTCAAAGCAATCTTTATGGGCTTATTTATCTACCCTCCCTCCCTCCCTCCCTCTCCTGCTCTGAGTCTGAGCTGCTGACGTCCTGCAGGTTCCACAACCACGGCTGGGCTGGCAGCCTGAGGCAAACTGCAGTATGCCTCTGAGAACTGATACACAGCTGCCAAAGCCACTGAAACACATTTCATTTAAGTCAGGTAATTGAATACACATTACCTAAAACAAACTCTCATGAGGAAATAAGGCTGAAGTGGTTCCACAACCCTAGATTTATAGACTTTATCGCACTCCTCTTGACATTATCCTCTCTGGCTGACTGTGACACATGGGTGAGATATAGTAATTACTGTAATATACCTCTCATGGCTTCAGCAGCCAAAGGGACTATGGCTTCAGCAATCCCTCCCTCGCTTTCTCTCAGTGGGAAAAAAGGAAGGTAAAACTAAGTACAGATGGCCACATTACAAGTTTTGACACAGACGACCAGTTAACTTGAAAAGGGTTTTTACAAAAAAAGAGTTAACAACTACCCAAGGTTGAAAATAATTGGCCTTAAAGGAGTACTCCAGTTCATTGATTTAATATTGTACTCATTAAGTTGGAGGACTCAGAAGAATTGTATTAAAAAAGAATGGTCATAATCAAAGGAACAGATATGGGGATGTGCTAACTTTTAGTCCCTAGTATGGGCAAAGCATCATTTGTTAAACTGGAATAATGCTTCTGCAGAGATACACGTAAACATCTTTGCATAACCAGAGTAAAGCGTCATAGAGGTTCGCAGAGGAGTACTACCTTCCAAATCACAACAAAACAGTGCAAACCTACGTGTCAAGCAAGCTGGTTGGTTGATATAACATCCTGTCAGGAAGTTTTCTAAATTTTTATTTTCAGAATATGGTTGCCCAGCTTGTCATTCCATCCATTTATGTTGAAAATCCAAATTCTTTCACGTTTGTTTCACATATGTAGTGGTTTATTTACACTAAAATTGCTTCAACACTTTACATTGTGGTTTGCTAAACGTGACACTGCTTCATAGTGGACATATACGTTATACCCCCTGTCGTACAAATATCAAAGAAACAAACACCCTAATGTGTCAGACACAAAACCTGTGTACATTTACTTACGTGCAGCCTGGAGAAGCATAATTTCAGTTTAGAACCTCTTTGATGGTAATTGACAACCTCTTTCAAACTACTGCCCTCAGTCTGTATCAGAGGCTTTCTGTTAAAAGTTCATAAGAGGAAACAGGTGTGGTTCTCCTGCACTGAAGGTCAGTTGGGTACTCTGTCTCTCTGTTTTTGGGTCAGATCAACCAACCCACTGAATATTGCTCTGTTGTTTGGTCTGCAGCCATTAAGAAAAAGGAGAGCAGCTTGATTAGCTTTGCACTGTCCATATCACATTAACAAAATGCATTACATTGATGGCCTGATATTACATTGACAAAATTCACTCTAAACTACCATTGTTACCCATCAAGACCAAACTTTATCTTTGCATCCTGTTCATCAGCAAGACCATTTTCTCAGGTAAACCTGATTTATTTTCAGCCCAGCTTAAGTCTACTAGCCAGAAATACACAATTCTTACTAGGGACGATAAAAGGGCCAATCTTTCCAAACCTAAAACAAATTATTTGAAAGACACCGTTCTATACAGAGCTTCCTCAGATTAGAACCTGTACCAACTCATACCACGTGCATTATTGACAAAAGAGCTTCAAATTTTACCCAAAAAGTAATTTTAGGTAAAATGGTCAAATGTCTAGCTAACTCTATAATCATCTTGTGGACATGCAGTTTCATGAAAAATCCAAATGGATTGAAACTGTTGAAATCCAACACAATTACCCAATTTATCCCATGTTCGATTTGAATAAAAAGTTGATAGCTTGGTCAAAATGCTGAGTGGATTAAATCTCTGATCCAATTTAGCATTAGCATTTCATTTAGCGTTTTTTAACTTGTTAATTGTAGAAAACTGGATTGATTGTAAAAACCTGTATGACTTAGAGAACCTTTGTCTTTCCCAGAGGCACAGTCACCCTCTTGACTTGGACTGTTTTGAGTATTCTGCAGGCAGTGCAGTGTGAAGTTGAGTTTGAGTTGCTGGAAGGCAGAAATGCTTCCCAACTTCATCCAGTGAATCTTGGAATTTTTACATGGCTCTCGTTTACTGCCTTCTTTTGGCTGTCTGAACAGACAATAATTGTATAAATAAAACATCAGAGGAGGATGTAACACATCTGTGAGTGAGCTCAGTTGGTAGTGTTTGATGTTATGGCTCTGTATAAAGGGTATATGTGAAAAGATTACTCCTTTATTGAGAATTAACCAAACCAGGTACCATGAGACAGAGGTTGAAAGGTTAAAAGGTACTGGTGACAAAACACGTTTCAGTTAATAGCCTCATTGTAACTTAATATTTTTTGTTTTTGCTGAAAACACAACATTGACAAATTATCACCTTATTAAGTTGTAATGGCTAACATGTTAGCAAGCAGTTACATTTTGTCTGGTTAGTCAATATGTTTGTTTGTTTTTTAAATAAGTTTTGAAAGAGAATCAAAATGCATAATGTAAGACCCTAACCCTAACCCGTATCCTGGTGAGAATAGAGAATGCATTTCTTATCATATTTTAGTTGTACAAAACTGGTAGGCTAAGCTGAGATTGAAAGGAGGTTGACGTGAAAAAGTTCACTAGCCTTTTACATCATCCAAAGCTGGAGACTCCCTCACTTAAAAACTAATTCTGGCTCCACCGACTACGAGTGAGCATTTTGACATGTCACATGGGATTCGGGGCGCCAATGCTAATCCAAAATCATTAAGTGTTGATTTAATTCTCCATTCCAAGTATCTTGTGGGACCTTGGTACCAAAATAACTGTACAATGCCTCATTCTCAAAAAATGAAGCCCAGTAAACTTGAAAACTTTGGACAATATCCACATACTCTACAGCAACAGCTGAAAGTACGTGCTTATAATGTCAAATTAAGTCATGTGAAAATCCATCAATCCTTTGTAAATGAGCTTTTACTAAATACCTACAGCAGGCTAGACTCTGGATTTGAAGGTGTCCGTTAGTTTCAGGAAACACACATTCTGCTAATTCATCCATAAACATTTATTATAAAAGTGGAAATAAACTACTCATGTTGCAAATCTTTAAAAGGGTATGTTCACAATTTTTCAAGTCTGTCTTAAAACAATAGTCAGGTGCCATGTACATTGAAACATTGATGCATTATTAGACTTTTTTTTAAAACATGTCTTATTGTGTGTGTGAAAAATCTTCCAGCATGTTATTTGAGGTGGCACTGTCATAAAGATACATAACCTCCAGAGTAAACACAGATGTGATTTAACAACTATAGTTCGGTGGCGGTGCTGTGAAGAGGCCTAAATCTGCCATCATGATGAAAGAGCCTGCATTTCTACACCGCCTGCCACAGTGATACCTTGACTCCGCTTTGGGGGAAATATCTACGGATTGCAAACAAGGCTGAAGCTCCTCTGTTTGCTGGCTGTATGCTCACACAGAGGGAGAGGCAGAGAAGGCCTCATACAGTGTTAGCCTATTGCTCAATGGATGAAACAAAAGAAGGAATGTCTCATTCCTCTGTGTCAGCCTTGAGCCTCACTCTGGACCCCCTTTAGCCTTGTTTACTTATTAGTCCAGCTATTGTCCAATCTCAACTTCAGGTTAGTGTTACTATGTGCCAAAGAAGAAATCATCTCATATACTGCTTGCCAGCATGTTCTCAAAGATGTAAAGATGTAAATATGCAACCACAACTCTGTCAAGTTTGAGTTTGGTTTAGAGACCAAAAAAAACAAAAAATAACAAAATAGAAAAAAACAAAATAACTAGACCAAACCAGGAGAGTTGGTGAAATCTCAAGTATAATGGCTTCTTCAACCAAAAATCTTGTTCTGTACTTGACCAAAGGATTAATACGTAACTTTTGCTGTGATTTTGAATTGTACATACAGATTTGTTCTTGTGCAGTGGTACACATACAAGTGATTTAAGATAATTTGTCACATTCACCAATTCATAGTTAGAAGTCTCTCCGTTACTAGCAAAATTCAGCTGCCTGGGAGTCTCATGCAGGCTGCTGTCCAGGTGAACCTCCGCTGCACCGCACAGTGTAACTTTACTTACAATGGAATATTTTTTTAAACTTCCATCTCAGTAACTGTCACGTCTCATCCCAATCATATACCGCTTTATTTTGAAAGACATTCCTCTTTATTTCTGTCACATTACAGCGCTTCTTGAGCTGTCCCCCCCCCCTTTTTTTTTTTAAAAACATACCCTAGTTCAAAGTCTTATTTTTTTTACTTTTGGATAACATTTTTGTGAATGAAACTTGCCCAGACATACTAACAGGTAGCCTTATAGTATAGCAATGTAAGGGCACTGATTATTCTGATGATCAAATCTCACAAATAACAAACCTCCTTGAGAACAGGGGGTATTTATCAAAATAAAATTAGTGATTTACAACAAGTTTGTCCAGTTAAGAGACTTTGCTGAATCTAACTGGGAACACTCGTACGAACAAACCTCACATAAAAAAGTAAGAGGTGTGTATGTTACAACAATGTTCTTGCATGAAGTGCAATGGTGTTAATGTAATATATGTGTTTAGTTAAAGGGCCACTCCAGTGATTTCATATTGCACTTCAATGAAGATTTGGGGGCTCACTAGACACAGATTGAAAAAAAAAAGTTCCAAATTGAAGCAGCAGAGGCAGAGATATCCTGACTTTTGGCCCCACATGTCGAGCTCCAAAATGCTAGATCCTACATGTCCCATAATGTACCATCGGGTTTATTTTTTCAGACTCAGTGCTACATAAGACATTATACAACTGTTTCTAGAGTATTATACGCAATGACTAGTAAATTGACTTTGACATGAAAAATCAGCAGTGCTAGTAGTAAGCTTGAAATCCTGCCAGAATAAGATGTTACTTTGGAATTATTAGCAATTGTTATTCAATTATGAGAATACTGCCCTCTTAATTGTTCTCCTCAATCCAAGATTTTTGCTTGATATGTGATCACTTGGTGCAGCCTGGCTCAGGAGGTAGAGCGGTAGTTTAAATGGGTTTGATCGCCAGCTCCTCCATCGAAAATCAATGTGTCCTTAAGCAAGATACTGAACCCCTGATCAGCAGGTTGGCACCTTGCATGGCAGCCTCTACCATCAATGGGTGAATGTGTTTAAAACTTTATTTTAATAGTGGGTTGTTGGTGGTACAGTAAAAACATGATGGTGTAGGGTCAGTGTTCCTCTTTTGTAAGTTAAAACTTTGGTATGCATGCCTGCTGTTGTTTGGTGACTGTTGGTCAGTGCCTCTAAAGCCTCCTAACCATAAAATCTACATCACAAGCACTGTCAAAAAGAGGGCACATCAATAAAGTCTTCCATAAGTCCAAACTACGTAGAGGTTATGGAGAACACACAGAAATAAAAAAAATTGCTCTAGGGCAGGACAACTATCTTCTTTTCTAGCTTCTGCTCAGGGAAGATGAACCTCCTCATTGTGTTATCAAGCTCCTCCAGAGCCAGCTTAGCATGGAGTACTGCAACATCATCTGGGTCTGAGCGAACCACCCACTTTAGCGCTCGGTACAGGTCCAACAAAACATCACTGAGAACCTGGAAGTCATAGGAGAGAGATGGAGATTGTTAAACACTTTAGTCTGGTCTGAAGCCTGGGATGGATGTTTACAATGGACAGTTTGTTGTTCGCCTTTTATTCTCATCCAAGTAATTACTGATAAAATTGATGTGCAAAACTTCTCAAATAAGACCAACATTGTATTGGTTAGTTGGGAAGTTAACTTCTGAGAAATTGCATAAAATACCATCCTTTAAAAATTATTTTTGCAATATATTTTTCCTGAAAGAGTTTAATACATTAAGGTGTACTCTAACCCATCCAGGAAAAAAAGAAAAAACAATCAGTGACCTCCCATATTAGCTCTGTAGTACATCCAATAACTCCTGCCCTGAAATAATCCACAGAAAGACAACAGATAAAAGTTACAGATAGGACTGATTATCCATTAACATCAATATATATTGTCAGATACTATTCTGTTAATCCACTGATCATCAATTAATTTTAATCAATCAAGAAAAAAAAAAAAAGAAAAATATTGCGTAGTTCTAGCTCCTCAAGTACTTGGACTGGCTGGCCTTCCCGTCTCATATACTATCATGAACCTGAACTGTCAGTCAGCCAGTGACCCATTAGCAAACAACTACACAACACTGATTGAGAGAATAGTCAACAAATCTCTCGCCAAAGAAAACATAGTTATTAAAGTTCCAATACTTAAGATTACAATCAACTCACACCCTGTTTTTGATACTATTTATTATCTGCACTCTTCAGCAACAGCCATTCAACATATTTGAATTCAGTAGTTTTTAGTATTATGTAGTATTATTATTTATATTATTTAGTGGTGGAGTCCGCCATTCCCGATTGCCTAGATAAGCACAAGGGAGTCAGAGGAAAACAATGCAGCAAGTAATTCAGGACAATTTCATCTTACTGATATCTGCCTGTTACTCATTGTTCTCTAGTTTCTATTTACTTCTCAGCGACCCCAACACCTCCTCCACCACTACACCTGGCCTGCTCTTCTTCACTTTGGCCAAACCTTTGTGGTCCGGTCTGCCGGGATCTGTCCCTCTCATCTGTTCTCATGTCACTCTGTGTAACATTAGCCATGTACAGCTGGTGCTACCCTTCTCCAGCTGTTCCAGTAATGACAGGACTTGGCCTGGGACCAGCAGCTGGATAGCTGACTGTAGTCGTGGCAGTGGCACATCACACTTGAGCCAGCAGCCAGCAGCTCACATATAAGTGTATTTCCACTGGGCAACCACAGGAGGAAGAATGAATTTATTAAGCATTTTCAATATGAGACTTCGTTTCAGTTTTTTCAGAGTTCAGTCATTAAGTTTTGATTGAAAGGATAAAGCTAATGGTAATTTATCTGTTATCATCAGTAAACTGAATGACAGGATGGAATGAATTGATCCTTCTAAGTACTGTCTGTGTATACACAGCATGATAAAGTATGCTACTGACATAGATATCCGTTGTCTTCAAAAAAAGATTAGAAAGCCATAAAAAGGGTTATACTATTAAAATTTGATGACATAATCTTTCATTTCATTAACACAGCCAGTGATTATAAGGTGCTGTCCACTCCATTCCATTCCTCGCATCTCCATCCTCAAGCCTGTGACCAAGAAATTGACTGAGATCTGGCATCATCAAGGATGGTCCAGTCCTGCTTGGAACGAGAAACCACAGATGTATTCGTTAATCGTTTTTTACCAGTCAGCAGCACCCCTTTGATTGGCATCTGTTTAATGATTGGTCAGCTGATCTGATGGGACAGTGAAAAGAACTGCCGGGCTGCTGTGGAAGCAGCTTTACTGTAACATTAATAGTTGTGAATAATTGGGGAATTGAGGATGTCCCATTTGGTGAATACAATTCAATCTTGTGTCAAAGTAAACAGTTAAAATTTTACGGAGTGGTCCTGTGGATTTCTTTTTGTATGTGGACAAAGGGAATCGATAGAGCATCAAGCTAAGGCTTCAGTCATTGGAAACCTACATCCTTCATCCTTGCATCTCTCCCACATATTGATTTTTTTATTATATTATTATTTTGATTAATCTCTCTATCATTGGCTTCATCAGGGACAGTGGTGAGTCTGCGTACAGACTCTGGGGTCGACTATCTAAACACACTTAAACAGAAACATTGATGGAAACCACAGACAGTCTACAGACTGAGGCATGTGAGAAAGAGACCTGGTGGGACTCTAAAACATGGTGTTTGGAGTGAGTCTCCTTCTTGTGCTTGGTGACAAGCTAACATTTAGTCTTTAACACCAATGATGAGCTGTGATTACAAGTCCTGTCATGCAACAACAGCCTCTCACTCTCAAAAACACACACTGAGTTACATTATTTAACCTACTTAAATCTTTAAGAATAACGGAACAAAATTCTTCTGCATCTAACATTCCACAGTTTGTATTAGACAACTCCTCTGAGTTATACTTAATTGTTTTCAGTTGTTTCCTCTGACACAGCAGACATTCTTAAACCATGGTGACAGAAGTGGTGGCCCCATGGTAACCTTACCGACCACTCTGACCTTTTGGCCCTGTGCCCTTGGGGGAATTAGTTTAAATGACTAGTATTTCTGGCACAGACTAGCATTGTTTAATTGACTAGATGAATAATCATGCACACCCCTAATCCACACACCTGCTCCAATCTTCAGTTTTAAATCACTGACCAAAGCACATAGTAGGTTTAGCTGGATATGAAAAACTACAGTTAATAAGCAGAGGCCTTAGTTGATCAGCTGTTTGTAATACATTACTTACTTAACTGGGGTTTTCAAAGTCACACTGTGGTGACTTGCTAGTGGCACTACAGAAAAAGCCAGGGGATTACCAAAGTCATTCATATTCATCCTGTAGAGGCCTGGGAATCTGTACAGAATTTTATAGCAATCCATCCAGTAGTTGTAGAGATATTTCACTCTGGACTAGTGCTGGATTGACTGACAGACCAACAGATCATTCCTAGAGCCACGATGCTGGCATGGCCAAAAACTTTGTAAATCTGCCACTGAGAACAAACACCTTGGAAATTATTAGTGACTGACTGATCCAGACACCTTTATTCGTGACCTGAAATTCAAGTTCAGGTCATCTTTATGAAACTATTTAAAAAAAAAAAAAAAAAGGCACAGAGTGAGTTCTTCAGAGTGTATACTTTATGTATTTCTGGTTGTGGAAATGAGTGTATGGGTTTCATTCATGCTCAGTTGTGAGAGTGTGTGTGTGTGTGTGTGTGTGTGTACCTGGGTAGTTTTGTTGCAGAGGCCTTGGAGCAGCAGGGTGATAACGTGGACAGCAGCTCTCCTCACCTCTGCTTCCTTTTCTGTCTTTATCAGAGCAGTCAGACAGGAGCTCAGCTGCGTGCACACACACACACACACACACACACACACACACACACACACACACACACACACACACCAAAGGCCTGGTCACCCTGAGATTTTTGAACCATTAGTAGGGCCCTGCCAGAGGATCTCACACAGCAGTAAGGCTCGCAGGGAGTTAGCAGATCACAGATATAGGTGGAGGCCGACCTTGCAACGCTTTAAAAACGAGCAGTAAAATACTTAAAATCAATTCTAAAACTCACAGGAAACAAGTCAAGTTTCAGCAAGGATTGGCGTGATATTAGCCTGGGAACCAGACAAATCTGCAAGTGTTGCGTGTGTTATTTGCTCTGGCAGATAAGTCTGGCCCCTTTCCCATTCAGACTGATTTCGTAGTTACAGGTATCTGGTCGTTTATCTAGTATGAGGCAGGTTTAATATGGTGACCGACAGAGAGGAGCGCCGTTCAGGCATCTTTGTTAATAACAAGATGGCGGATGCCGATGAGGAGGGTTGGACGGCCGGCTACAGTAGCAGTATTAAACGGTTGATAAGGAATATGTGTTTGCCGTATTTCCATTAAGACGTACGTAGTATGACAGGGTGGCGTTTTGTTGCTCTGATTGGTTGCCGTTGATAATAATTTCAGTGTGTTGAAGTGGAACTTCAGCTGCCATTGTCACAAGGACAGAGGAGACAGACCATGGATCTATTAAGAAAATCAAACAATGGAATACTTAAAGAATACGTAAGCATCTTGGAGAGAAGAATGCGCTTACACTGATTCAACATCTTGTTAGAATAGGTCTCAAAGCACCTCTGGGGGAATTAGATTTCAGTCCGTCTTGAATGCTTCTTTGATGCATTTACCCTTTGCTTTTTTGAGATTGAATGGCGATATCTAATCCACTCAAGATGCATGAAGTGACTGTGTAAGTGGAAAAGTGAAATATAATACTCTAACTTGTAAGCAAGTATTTCCTCTGCCAGGTCACATAAGTACTTAGTTAATATTACTTCAATGGCAGCTTTTACAAGCACACTATTGTGGTCTATTTTAACTTTATTTTTTATACTGTCTAAGATATGAAATACTTTCGCAAAAGGAACTCCCGTTCATGCTTTGGTCACAGCCAGTGTTACCTCTAGAGCTCTGGCTTTTTTCAGAAATATGCATCAGAGGGAATGCAAAAAGTACTGTGATATAACACAATATAACATTGCAAACAATTCAGACAATAACCGCCACTGTTGTAGGTTTCTGTAGATTTGTCTGACAATCTAACTTTTTTTTTTTTATTACATCACTAGTTGCATTCTGTTACATTCCTGTATGTTTTTGCTATATTCAGTCAAAAAGTGCTAATGCTTGATTATTATGCATAAGATGTCCCTGTCTTAAACAATAATAGATGAGGTGGAGGTGAAGCACGCCCTCTGCCAACTCTGTTATTTCTTTATACTGTGTGAGTACTGAATGAAATATGACATGTATCAGGGCCACTTACCAAGGGAAAAAAAAATTGAAAAACAGAACATCATTTTGTAAAACTGTTTTGTCAAATTTTTACTGAGTTTTCTCCATTTATGCAACGTAAAGCATCTGCATTGTTGTTACAGTTATTTGTAGTCTAAAATTGACCGGGCTTCTGTGATCCCTGATTTGGAACAGCAATTAAACTATTGCCTGGACCTATATCTGAGGTGTCCCGATGTATAATTTTAGAGGACAAGTATTTTTTTTGCTGTCACAATTTGCTGTTACTGTGTCTTTTTGCTATTTTTACTGCTGCAAAGAACCAGTTCCTCCAAGAGGATCACTGAGATTTGAGGTCAGCATGCTCCTTCTCACCTCTTGAGCCAGCGGTGCTAGGGCATAATCCAGTCTATGACAGAGTTCCCCAAGGTTAGACAGACTGCTGGCCCGGACGCTTTGGTCTGGGTCCCTGGTTCCTTGCAGGAAGACGCCCACCAGAGGACGGCCGAGGTGGGGTGCCAGTTCCCCTGGAGGAAGAAGAGAGGGGAGGAAGACCAGGATGACAGTTTAGTTATCACGTTGTGCATCTAAGATGCATTCACATAACAAAATACCACTACCTTATTGGATTTCCATGAATGATGATGAATCCTAACAATAATCACCCAGACGGTCGCCTTGGTGTGTTGGTGTGCGTTATTTTTTCTTGTTTTGTGTGAAAACACTGTGTTTTGCTGCAGCACCGGGAGCTCTTTCACCAGAGAAGAGCTCATGAACATCAGGGCTACAACCCCTGTGGATTTAATTTCCACTTTCATCGCTTCATCCGTGGAATTATTGGACATTCTGGTCAAAGGTGCCCTCACCTTTGTCCACTCAGTGAAACGCCGGAGGAGAGGGAAACGTGCCGGTGTGCTCGTGCGTCTCCGCCGACGCGGACTTTGCACACCGCTACCGGGAATATTTCTTTCCAACGTGCGTTCACTGTGCAACAAACTGGACGAACTTCAGCTACTGGTGGGGAAAAACAGTGACTTTTCTTCATCTTCCGTTCTGTGGTCCACCTGATTCCTGCATACAGGCAGAAGTTAAAGCTCTGCAAACCTGTGGCGAGGACATCAAAACAGTGGACCAGTGAGGCTGTGGAGGAACTTCAGGCGTGCTTGGACTGTACTGACTGGGATGTTTTCAGGACTGCCACCAACAGTCTGAATGAGTTCACAAAGGCTGTGACATCCTACATCAGCTTCTGTGAGGACAGCTGTGTACCATCACACACCAGGGTGAGTTACAACAAGGACAAACCCTGGTTCACAGCCAAACTCAGACAGCTAGTTCTACAGCTAAGGTCGCAATAGGAGGAAGCATACAGGAGTGGAGACAGAGGCAGGTTCAAAGAGGCCAAGTACAGGTTTAGAAAGGAGGTGAGAGGAGCTAAACGACTGTACTCAGAGAAACTCCAACAACAGTTCTCAGCCAACGACTCTGCTTCTGTCTGGAAGGGGCTCAGACAGATCACCAACTACAAACCTAGAGAGCCCCCCACTCTGCTAACGACTTGCGCCTGGCCAACAACCTGAACGAGTTCTACTGTCGCTTCGAAAGACAATGGGACAGTCCTGACACCACTCCATGGCATCTCCATAACTTCACACCTCAGAGGCCCCCTCCTCCCCCTCCACAGTGACACCTCTCTCAAACCTGGAGAGGGACGTTAACAGACTCTTTAAGAGACAGAACCCCCGCAAAGCAGCCGGGCCAGACTCGGTCTCTCCATCCACCCTGAAGCACTGTGCTGATCAGCTGTCTCCGATATTCACGGATATCTTCAACACCTCACTGGAGACATGCCACGTACCAGCCTGCTTCAAGACTTCCACCATCATCCCTGTTCCCAAGAAGCCAAGGGCCTCAGGACTTAATGACTACAGACCCGTCGCCCTGAACTCTGTGGTAATGAAGTCATTTGAGCGCCTTGTGCTGTCCCACCTCAAATCCATCACTGACCCACTCCTGGACCCCGTGCAGTTCCCTTACAGAGCCAACAGGTCTGTAGATGATGCAGTCAACTTGGCCCTCCACTTCATCCTCCAGCATCTGGACTCCGCGGGAACCTACGCCAGGATCCTGTTTGTGGATTTCAGCTCTGCCTTCAACACCATCATCCCGGCTCTGCTGCAGGACAAGCTCTCCCAGCTGAGCGTGCCTGACTCCACCTGCAGGTGGATCACAGACTTCCTGTCCGACAGAAGACAGAACGTGAAGCTGGGGAAACATGTCTCTGACTCCAGGACCATCAGCACCGGTTCCCCTCAAGGCTGCGTTCTTTCCCCTCTACTCTTCTACCTGTACACCAACAGCTGCACCTCCAGCCACCAGTCTGTCAAGCTCCTGAAGTTTGCGGACGACACCACCCTCATTGGGCTCATCTCTGATGGGGATGAGTCTGCCTACAGGTGGGAGATTGACCATCTGGTGACCTGGTGCAGCCAGAACAACTTGGAGCTCAATGCTCTCAAGACAGTGGAGATGGTTGTGAAAGGCTACTGAAAGGACCCAGCCCCACTCACCCCCATTACCCTGAGAGACTCCCCAGTCAACACTGTGGAGTCCGTCCGCTTCCTGGGCTCCATCATCTCCCAGGACCTCAAGTGGGAGCTGAACATCAGCTCCATCACCAAGAAAGCACAGCAGAGGATGTACTTTCTGCGGCAGCTGAAGAAATTCAACCTGCCAAAGACGATGATGGTGCACTTCTACACTGCCGTCATCGAGTCCATCCTCACCTTCTCCATCACCGTCTGGTATGCTGCTGCCACTGCCAAGGACAATGGCAGACTGCAGCGTATCAATCGCTCCGCAGAGAGGGTGATTGGCTGCAATCTACCATCTCTCCAGGACCTGTACACCTCCAGGACCCGGAGGCGTGCAGGGAAGATTGTGGCTGACCCTTCCCACCCTGGACACAAACTGTTCGAGACTCTCCCATCTGGCAGGAGGCTGCGGTCCATCAGAACCAAAACCTCTCGCCACAAGAACAGTTTCTTCCCGTCTGCAACTGGCCTGATCAACAAGGCCCGGGTCCCCCACTGACACGGACCCTTATCCCCTCCCCAAACAGACACTACGCGTTACATTAACGCACAGACCCCCGGCGAAATGCGTTACATTAACGCACACTCGTGGACTTTAGTCTATACTAAACCGTACACACACAATATTTTGCACATTCCTCGCAGTTTTAGTTTTATTCATTATTCATTATCCTCTACAAAAGACACATAGCACATATTTAGTAATTTTCTGTTCATATTCTGTACTGTAAATTATACTTACTTAGCACTAGCACTGTAGTACTTTAAAATACGACACTTATGTATACCCTTGCACTACTTGTCTTGTCTGTACTTGTCTGTAATTGTCTGTACTTGTTACGCACCAATACACCACAGCAAATTCCTTGTATGTGAAAACCTACTTGGCAATAAACCCAATTCCGATTCCGAATTGTGATCCTCTGAGTTTTCCCTTAACGCTACCAGCAGGTTGACATTTTTTGTGAAATATCTTGACATCTAATGGATGGATGGATGAATTGACGGACTT